>JAJTJO010000055.1:0-600000 GCA_024550625.1 Dendroctonus valens | reverse complement strand
AGAAAACACTCACATAGAGGATATTTTATTTATATACTTGTGTATGTGAAAGCGGCTCACAAAGAGCAACATTTCTTAGGCCTAGCGTTTGATCTCGTGTCACCTCGCAATTGATTTGCATCTAATAAGTGAGTGAAAAGAAATGCGACGTTAACTTTATTTTATATTTACTCTTTGCCAGGTTCTGCCTTTTGAGCCGACATAAATTTGTGTTCTCGAACACAATTCGATTACGCGATATCGCACAACCAAATTTAAATTTCAATGGGGCGAATTTATTCGGGCCTGTCCTATCTTGGTCTTATTTTTAGCTTGAGTATTGTATAAGACCCTTATTAGGTAGCTGTATTAAGATAAAAGCCCTAGTAAGGTTTCGGGGGTTTATTGTATTCGCGTTTTAGTCCGACAGATAAGTAGGATTTCGAGATTCGTGTGGATTTTCGAGAAATGTTCCAATGAGTGGTGTTTTTTTCTGGATGGCACTGATTTCGGATCAATGTATTTATGGGTACATTCGTTCAAGGATCATCGACAAAACCGATGTGAAAATCTGAAAAAATTACTCGTCGAACTTGAAATGGGAAAAAGGCAATTGTGAAAACAGGAGGGTCAGCTTAATTATAATCCACAGACCGCTTCTAGGAGTGCCCTTCTGATTTTAATTTGAAGCCCTGCGTCGAAAAAAAACCCATTGTACATATTTAGAATACAAGTGTTCTCGACAAGGCGGCCAGGGAGTGGCGTAATTTGTTTAGATAGAAAGGGTCCCCGGCTGCCGTGTGAAAGGGTTATAACACAGTAGCAATCAAACTTTCAGATTATTCAAGACCGAATTACGAATTTCGTTCAAATGGAAATAAACTCGCACTACGTGATCTTGATAATTTGATATCTGCTCGAGGTTCTCAGATATAGTTCCAGCAGGATGTGACTTTATTTCACCCTGAAATAAGATTGCTTGATTATGTAACCGAATTATACTGGGTGATACGAATTGGGCGACATTCTTGTTGAGGGAATACTGCGGTTTACTTGGACTGGGATTATCGGCAAAAAATCACCAAAATTCAGCAAATGAATCTGGTGCAGCCAGAAAGTTGGCTCTGATGGACGAAAGTGCATACTTTACAGTGGAGAAACCGTAGTATTTTTATACCCGGCCTGGTTTTTGGGAAAGACATTATTTGAAGTAAAAAAAGGGATGTAGTTGGGAAAAAAATCGCCAAAAATTACGCAAATGTGCAGTTGCTCTAGCGTTTTTAGGAGCGACAGAGGAAAACTTGCTCTTTCCAATGGCGTACAAATGGTTTTTCTACTCTAGCTGATCATTGCTAAAAAATTGTTGAAAAAACAATTACCAAGCCAAAGTTGCATGCAGTTGAGAAAATAGTAGCAACAAATTTTAAATTGCAGTAATTTCATCAATTGCAGTAATTCATCATGCCAGTAATAGAGAAGAGTTTCCTCTTTCCAGTGGCGTAGAAATCGCTCTTCTATCCGGGCTAATAGTTGCAAAATAAATTTTTGAAAAAACTTTTGCCACGCGAAAGTTGCATCTCGTTGGGGGAAAAGCATCTGGTTGGGAAAAAATTCGCAAAAAAATAATTATCACAGCAATTTCCCTGAGGTTTAAGGCAATAGTAGAAGAGTATTTGGTCTTTTCAGTGTAGCATAAATCGCCGATTTATACCGGTCTTTGCACAATAAATTTTTGAAGAAACGTTTGCCAAGCGGAAGTTGCATCTAGTTGGGCGAAAAATTTGCAAAAAATTAACCTTCGTAGCAATTGCAGACAAGTTCAAAACAAAAATAGAAGAGCGTTTGGTCATTCCAGTGGTGTGGAAACCGCTTTTTTATCTAAGCTGCGATTTGCAAAATAAATTTTTCAAAATATATTTGTAAAACCATCAATGAAGATGTGCATAATCAGCTGCATTTGTTAAAATTCACCAAAAATCACAGAATTCATCAATTAGAGAGCAATTGTCGCCTCTCATAGAAGAGAGTGCATGTTTTGTCTTGATGTAACAGGCGTCATTCTAGCCGGGCTGGTTTATGCAAAATAAATTATTTAAAATCACATATATTTGTAAACCGGTGGCAACCTCAGCATCTAGTTGGGAAAAAATTCGCAAAAAATTAAACCAATCTTAAATTGCCGTAATTTTTATGGGAGTTATAGAAAAGAGTTGGCTCTTTCCAGTGGCGTAGAAATCGCTTTTCTATTCGGGCTGATCATAGCAAAATTAATTTTTGAAATAAAGTTTGTTAAGCGAAAGTTGCATTTCGTAGGAGGAAAAGCATCTAGCTGGATGAAAATTGGTAAAAAATTAACCAAAGCCGCTATTCCAGTAAACTTTACTCTCTTAACACAAGAAAGTTTGCTCGTTTGGGTTATGCACAAATCACGTTTGTATCTCGGTTGATTTTTGCAAAATATATTTTTAAAAACGGATTCCCAAAGCGCTAAAACTATAAGACGCCTTGCGTACTTCGCTTTCAAAATTCACCAAAAATCGACAAATGGATGGATTGTAGACAGAATAGTTGCAGTCATAGACGAAAGTGCGCACTTTACAGTGGCGTAACACGTGTTTTTGTTTACGGGACTGTTTGTGAAAAGTAACCTTTATTTTCAAAGCGAATAACAATATCAGCTCCTAGTGAGAAAAAAAATCGCAAATAATTAGGCAAAAGTAGCAACTGAAATTAGGCTTACAGCAGTAATAGATATATATAATAAGAGAGTATCCTCTGTCCAGGAGGACCTGGACTGATCGTTGCAAAATAAATTTTTGCCAAGCGAAGGTTGCATGTCGTTGGGTAATAAGCATCTAGTTGGATAAAAATTCGTAAAAAATTAACCAATCTAGCTTTTGCAGTGAAGTGCACCCCAAAATACAAAAGTCTGCTCGTTACAGTGGCGTACAAACCGCTTTTCTATCTGGGCTGGCCTTTGCAAAATAAATTTTTGTAAACGGGTCCCCAAAGAATTTAAATTAAGAGCCATGTTGCTTACTGCGCTTTTAAAACTCGCCAAAAATCGACAAATGCATCCACTCTAAAGGCAATGGTGGCTCTGATAGACGAAGGTGCATACTTTACAGTGGCGTAACAGGCGTTTTTCTACATGTGGTGGTTTTTGCAAAATAAAATAAATTTCAAAATTCGCAAAAAATTATTCAAAGTAGCAATTTCAAAGGGGCTTTCTGCACTAATTGAGGACAGTTTGCTCTTTCCAATGGTGGAAAAATTGATGTTCCATCTAGGCAGGTCATTGCAAAACGATTTTTTAAAAGCCCTAAGGGACTTCAACTAGCGAACAGCTAATAACGAAAACCTAACGGAAATGGCATAATCCACCTGAACGCATACATGTAAATCGACAGTATCCGTATTTTTTTCTTCGGATTTCGTAAGGAAAAAAACGTGAAAGATATATAATCTGATGGCCCCCTCACCGGAAACGATTTGGTTCTCGTCTGGTTGTAACAAAAGGCGCCTTCTCAGAGCATTATACGGAGTGAATTGCGGGTGGCGAGCCATTATAAACAAAAAAAGAGTTATTTTTACGGTACGACGACTCCCGGGCGGTATTTACGTATCCATCAAATTAATACATACTATGTTTAATATACCGTGCCGGTATGTACATATATCCTACCGTTCTAACAGTTTCAGTCACTTTTAGGCCATAAAAACGAAAATAATTTGCATAACAATTGAACGGAAAACTAAACAAACGTGGTTTGTGTCTATTTTCCATTTATTTGTCAGAGTTTTGTTCGCTAGATCCGTCTGTTTGGAAAAAAATCGAAGAATTTGTCCCATTTCCTGATCTTTCACCCCATTATAATTAAATATCGGCGCGACTGTAGGGCCCGGCCATATTACATCAGTCTCTCCTATTACCTGACTTAACAAAGCCAGACATATATAATTTGCAAAGTAGAAAATTGAAAGGAAACGCTCTTCCACAGCCTTGATAAAATGCATCCATTATACCGGACAAAATAATATTATTAAGCGCATTCAGATATTCCCCAACCTCGCCCACTTTGCCCGTTTAGCTGCTTTGACAACTCAAAACGTGTATGTTACAAAAAACTGATTAATCGTAAATTTAACGCTTGAAATATTGCAGACAAGTTGCCCTTCGCAATTCTAGGCAGTATAATTAAATAAAAAAGGCTACTTACACTGTTTGGTGTTATTAATGTTCCTGTGGTGAATCAGCGAAAACGCCTCTTTGAATCCTAAACGAAATAGTCAACAAGTTTGCAGATGGAATATCGACGGAATCCTCACTAAGGGGTGATTAAATTTCTTGTTTCCGCCGCGATCAACAGATGCCCATATTATTCGGGATAATGTCGATAATCCAGCGAAAAAAATCCTAAATAAACAACCGATTTAACGCACTTTCTACTGGACTTGCAGCAGTGAGCCAAATCTAATTCAAATTTTTAATTATTAAATCCGCAAAGTTCAGGGTTATCACGGTGGCTTAGTTATGTAAATCGTAAATATCCAAATCGAAGTCGCTGGGTGGACGCAATTCGGAAGTCAATTGTTAAATATTAACAATCAGCGAGGAAAACTATGCAATTGATTTGCAATAATTCATGCAGAAAGTGGGCATTTCAACACAAAGTACCCCTGAAAAAATATCTAATTAAGGTATTTAAATATCCATCAAAATTTTCGAAGAAAACAGAATTCCAGAACCATTCTGGAATGGATGTTTAAATTTGCGGCACCGTTTAATTTTTTTCTTTTCGCACACAGAGCAAATGACTGTTTATTGTCGCATATCTATTTTTGATACCAATTTCAAATTGTTTGCCCATCAATTTTCTCGGTTCCCTTGACCGTGAACCTTTCCACCGGAAAAACTAGGTTGAACAATCTCTAAATTATAGATAATTTGCGTGTCTGATGATTGAAGCTTTCGACTAGGCTTTGTCACGGGCAAATTAGATTTCAGCCTAATGTGATACCATAAATAACGCACTTTGTTTCTTTTCGGCCAGTAGCGATCGTTCAATGAAATTAAAACTTGAAATATCAAAAGACTGTTACTTGAATTACTTGAAACTGATGAGCTTTTCCTCTTTTGGTCCATTGTGGATCAGAAAATTTTCGCGGACGTTTCGCGAGCACGAGTGCATGCATCCTCAGGGGTGTTTCACTCCAAAGATTACAGTGAACTGAATTAAAGTACAGTGGTACCTCGATATACGAGTGTTTTGAGATGAAGTGAAGACCAGTGACGAAAATTAAGCGCTTCCGTAAGCACTTCGCTTTTTCTTTTATTATGTTTTTATAGAATATGTATTTGTTATTTATAAATAAATGTTTCTTCTTGTAAAGCAATTGAGGTGGTTTTTTGGGATCTGGAGCGGATTAATGGCATTTCAATTAATTTCAATGGGGAAAATTGCTTTGAGATACGAGCAAGGTTACGGAACGAATTAAACTCGTATGTACCACTGTATGTCTCACCGTCTTTAAGCGTCCGCCTGAAAATGATTGGAGCTGACTACCAATCGAAACGTTTTGATTGATGGAAACATCTTCGTAAGACAATGGAAGTCCGAATAAACCCTTCAAAGACACTTTTTTTGTTCAAAAACGGTAGGAATTTGTAAGCAAATCACCTCTGAAGTTGTAAGAAGCTTTCTGTTCAAAACCATTAACTTTTTCAGCGGCTTTCCTATGAAGCGTATGGAAAATGAGCCAAAAGGTTTAATAAGAATAAAATTATACAAAAACAATAATGGAATATTCATTACAAAATAAGTGTGTGCACACACACCTCCTATTACCAGCGTAAATTAACCTGTAGAATGTTCAGTTGCATGTTGTTGTTACGCTTGTTGTTGTTCCAAAAATCTGAGCAATTTTATCTGATGATTATATTCTTCTGCAGATAGTGCATAGAATATGTATTGACTATTAAACTTATTTATGTGCATAAAATTAATTGATACACTTCTTCAGCTGTCAAGAACACACAGTAGCAGAACCAAGTGGCATGATTTCACTTCACGGCTCGTTATTATGGTGTTCTTTGTAAAAAATCGCTCCGTTTTCGTGTCGATTTCAATTTACAATACGAGCAGTACCTTTATTAATAATTCCAGGGAACTCTTCGGGAGCGGATTTCCATTTTAGGCTTTAATAAGCTCTGCTCGCAAACAAAACGCTTACGAAAAAATAATTAGCGATTTGCGTGTGGAAAGTTGGCAGTGTTTTTTTTTGGATCTTCGCCCCAAACACCGGGGCCAATTTGTGATGTTCAGCTTAACATTGATGGGGAATTTGATGGCGAAATGACAGTAATAATTGTTTATTAAATTAATGCAAAAAATTGGCGGCCGAAAGCCGGCCTAGTTTTATTCCCTTTACGAAGAAACGTATGTGATTTTATCAATGCAACCAACAGTGACTATTAAAGAGTTGACTGCAGATAGTATCTGTATCGCACTGCCGATACGCTAAAGCAAGCTGATAATTATTTAAAATAAACCTCTTCTATTATTTATGACTTTCAGATTTCAAGAAAAGGATAAAACAGTTATGAAAGCTTGTGCGCAGCACTAGGAACCATTTTAACTGCTTCAGTAAAATATCCCGAGCCTCTTTAACACTGAAATCAACTAAAAAAACTATAGCGTTTTAACATCTGCAAATAATATATTTTTCTGGTTTAAAATCGAACAGGTTAATGGACGGTAATGTTGCCATTTAAGTTGAATGTGAATCGACTTGTCAAGATCATTGTCCCCAAATTATAGAGCTCAGTCTGTTAGGGAAATAACCGTCGAAAAAAATAATATGCGAACGTAATAAATCGTGTGAAAAACGGGAAACACTTGATATTTTATTCAGCATTATTTTGTTTCCGCTGTTACGCACCTTTTATGTATGGTGGCCGAACACAGGCTGACCGGCCTCAGCTGGTCGTTAAACCACCAAATAAGTAATTAAAATTTCAAATTACTAGGTCGAGTTATCACGTGTAATGCAGATCTAAATAACTTGCTATTATTGTTATTTATTAGGGTTTTCAGTTGGGAACAAGCGTAGCAGCGTTCCAAGAGCTGAAGATGGAATCGAAAGATTACGGAAGTAACCACGCATTTCTTTGGTAAAGCTCCATAACATTTTTGAACATTTTTGTGCTTTTTTATAATCATGCTCTTAAAGTTTCAGCGCACAGTTTCAACAAATTGCCCGGTTAAACTGCGATAAAACCAGCCACAGTGTTATCTATGTGTATCTATCTATAATTATATGCAAACAAACAAGATACTAAAATACCCTCAGCACTACAAAAATGCAATTGCAACAATAATATTTGTCAGAGCCAAGGTTTAGTCACGATATTTACAACAATGATAATTTAAATTAATTGGACGAACGAAAAAAACTAGATGCAAGATAAGTCAAGTATTTGCATAAGCACTCATAAGCTTTGCTAAGACCATAAATTACAAATTACCTCACGTTTGCTCCTGGCGAAATTATTCATTTATTTTTCAGGAAAACATATAATTTACTATAAAGCGATCAATAGATATGAACAGTTTTAGGCGGGTTGTAATGCTGAGATAAATTACCCACTGCTCAGGAGTCAAATGTAGAATTTTCCTGGCTAAAGTGTGAGAAACTAGTTCTTTATCGCACTAGGGCGTTAAAATCTCCACACAATGTCCAAGGGAGTTTTCACAGTTTTCCCAACTCCCAACTGTTTTGCCAACTCATGGATTTTAGAATAGTAGCAAATTTGGATTCCTCGTTCTAAAAAAACCCCAACCACAATTTTTTTTCGTAATCTTAACTGGTTAAGAATCTATTAAAAATCAGCGAAAATTTTACCACCCTGTACAGCAAACTCTCTTTCGTAGTGTGGAAAACCATCACTTTCCTCACTCACCAGTGAACTAAATAGCAATAACAAACATGAATGCTAAAGAAATTAATGAAATATTGAAACCCTCTTGAAAATACGGATTTTCTATTGGTGTGACTTCCGTTTAAAATGCGCGTAAAAGAGCGTTACAGATACATACAGTGAAAACCTCTTGGAGCCGTAAAGAACCGGGTGGCAAAAAATTGGACAATTAAGCGTGATAAAATGTGTCAGCAACATTCAAACTAACAAATTTATACCGGGTCGTAAACATTTTTATTAGAAACCGTAATGTCCGTGAGAAAACAACCACATTTCCTACTTGAGCGCTTCAAAGGGCCTTGTGCCAAATTTATATTGACACATAATTGTATGCGGAGCTCACCCTCCCTTTTTGTACCCGCTCGAATATGTAGAGGTTTTGTAGGGCCTTATCCAACGGTTACTCTCTGTTTTATTAAACAGATTTGCATATATATTTGTTTATTAATGCCCGAAACTGTAGTTTTCCGAAATTAATTTAATCAAATTAGGAGGATTAAGGCGTCGAATATATTGGACATGTTGGCTTCCAGTCCCTTGGAAAGCTTGAGTGTTTCTGGGATTATTTCCATGAACCTTTGGGGAAAAGTTGCATTGGTGTTGCGTTAAAAATTACTTGTGTTTATCCCTACAGGGAAAAAAATGAATTCCCACAGCGGTGAAAGGGTGATAGTAATATGATACCTCTAAACCGTAATGGTTTAAGCAAAAGCTAGAACACAATGCAAGAACTGAAAAAAACACCATCATTTGGTCAATTTCTTTAGTTTTAGGGGTCGCACTCGACCAGTTGGTTCACTCTTCACGGAACCCATCCATTCGTGAAAAATCACCATTATCTCGCCGTCATAGTCTTTAACATATTTTAGGTTGGCCTAATTTTGCATAATGCCCCACCCAAAGGTCCGAGTAGCTGAAAGGGCCCCTTTTCCTCGACGTTACGTGAAATAATAAGTATAACGCATGAGCCTGCTCAGTTGGGGGCCCACGTATACACGCTGGGGTTCGATAAAATCCTCTTATAAATCCATTAATGTATAACATAGATTTGTGAGAGTTTTTTAAAACATGATTGCGGCCCGAGTGCTTCTCGCATCTGTTCATATTTGTTTCAGCCTCCTTTTTTGTTTGTGCAAGGTTTAGCGTTTTGCTCCCATGGGGCATATGATCAATTCAGTATCACTAGCTCAACATGAAAATTGGTGTTCGGTAAAGAAGCTAGGGGATTTAGAGTAAAGCAGTGAAGAAACGAAGATTGTGAAAAGTCTGAAAGAAGTTGCGAAAGATTTCTATTCGGATGTGGACGCACTGAAACACTATCAAACGCCTTTGAAAAATCATGATCACGATGAAAGGAGACTGTGTAAACTATGATGCTTACAGATGTGGACGCACGGAAACACTATCAGATGCCTTTGATAGATCATACAAAAACCAACGGTCTCTACTTCTAGGTAATTGGAACCGCCAAATTACACACACAATAGCCTTATGGGCATGCACGTTTCTTCTCACGGATCGAATAAATCAACATGTTTACGACCACATAAATTTCGATGAGTGAATACTTGGTGACACTTTTTAATGCCGTCAATCTCATCGGTTATACTTTGTAATTTAAGAAGGTTAACATTGTGTTGGGCTTCAGTCATAAAAAGTACTTTTGTCATGCAGAAAATGGCCCTTGAGCAAAGGTGGTCTTTTTTCCTGTGAACAAAGGTAAAAGTAACATATAAACCCAATAATCCCTTGTAGATTTCGCAACTTAAAAAATCAAAAGTTGGGTTGATTTGCCAAAGCCCACATAAGAGCTAATTTAAATAATAATAATTGAGCTTTTTTCTGACTTGAAATGAACAAAGTTATGAGCGAATTATGAAACATACGAAACTGTCAGCCATGAAACTGAAACTTTTCCAATTAGTTTAAGTCTAAAGTCATGTATATTTTTAGTGGAGTTTTCATATGTGGGTCCAATGTATCTAAATGGGAATATATTATTTATATGTGGTGAAAGCTTCAGGGCGCTCAAGTTGATTCTAACAGTCCCTATGGGTGGAAACTTTTCACATTTGCAAATAGTCGAAATGGACTTTCAAGCAGACAAATCAACGTTTTTAATGGATAATTTTAAGTGTTTTGTCCATGAAACTTGAGGTAAAGAAAACCACGTCCTGCGATCTCACGCTGCCCGTTTAGAAGTGGTCAAATAAATATGTTGGTCTCAACTTTTTATTCTTTATTTCCAAGCCAAATGTTCAGAAGTAAAAATGCCCACCAATTAATTCCAAAGGTTGGCATCATAAATCGTCTGAAAACATCAAGAAAGCCGACAACAAGACTGCAGTGAGAACGGGCTAATTAATTAATTCAAAACATTCTCAAACAATATCTTATCACCCAATTTTAATAAATTCTCCACCTACCAGTCTATTTCTCAGTTTTTCCTTCAGTCTAGTATAATTTGATTAAAAGGTGACTTTATTGCCGATAAAACACGAGAAAGGCGAGCCTCAACTGCTCATCCGCATTATACTACAAAATTATTGCCGGCCTTTTTTATGGTGTTTAGAAAATATTCCTGTAAAAACGATATAAAAAATCATTAAACGATACGCGTCTTGATTTAAGTAGGTGTGTTTCTACATTAATCGTTTGAATGTTATAATTTAAATATATTTTATTATGGAGCTTTAAACTAGGCGGCGCTCATGCATGTTTTAAATTAGATTTTACGTCCTTTTTACGCATGTTTGATACAAATCATCAAGCTGAAAACGCAACGCACATTAAACTATTCTCCCTTATTCCTTCCTATTGTGCCGTTTTCTTCAGTTCAACAGTCCTCATAAGCAGCAGAAATGTATCTTCTTAAACCATTTTTCTGTCTTTTATCAATTGCAATAATGTATTGGAAACTTTTGTATTTCCAAACAACTCAAAAACGCAAAAATTTCCAAAGAAAACTTTCCAATCCTGTTAAATCATGCAGAGATGTCCAAGCAAAAGAAAACATACAGTTTCCAATCGTTTATCAATGAAAATCTTCCGTTGAATTTTAGGGAAACTCTGACTTGGAGGGCTCGAATCGGAAAAGCTTTTTGGTGGAGAACTTACTTATTAAAAACTATGCCAACTAATCCCTCTGAAAGCGCAAAACAACCCTCCATCACAGCCGTCCAGCCGGCTGAAAGGTTATTTCGCCTTAATAAAAGCCTGATTAAAATTTATAGCTTTCAACTTAAATCAGATAATTTTCGTGAATATAAAGTGCTAAAGCCAGCTCAACAATCCCGACTAATAAAAAATGAGCGAACAAAACCGAGAGCGGCCAGGGGGGCCCGAAATCCTGTTAATAAAATTGTTTTTTTTTCCAGCACCGTCAGTATCTACTGTTAAACCACCCCTAGTACCCTTTCAACAACTTTTTACAAATGCTTTGAACTTCTACAAGGGGTTTTTACAAAGTAAGCTTTAACACTTATATCGAAAGGTTTGATATTTTTTGAAAAATCGACTATATCCATTTTGAAAATTTCGGTCTAAAATCAAAATTTTATATGCGTGTTTTTTGAGCCGAATGGATTACTTCCCATCTAAAAGCTGCCTAATGTGCAAATATAAAGTGTTTGGGTCTATAATAAGGAAGATATCGGCGGTTACTATTCGTGATAGCTCAAAAATCTCTTAAAATAGGCCAAAAATGTCGATTATTTCGGGTCTGACGCTTTTAGCGTGTTTTTTAACGAGCTCGTTGCATTTCTCGCTTCTTTAACAAGAAAATGATGTCCCATTTGATACATTTTAAGAGATTTGATATTTTTTGAAAAAATCGACCTCCACCCCTTAAAAAATTTTCGGTCAAAAATCAAAATTTTACATGCGTGTTTTTTGAGCCGAATGGATTACTTCCCACCTAAAAAGCTGCCTAATGTGCAAATATAAAGTGTTTGGGTCTATAATAAGGAAGATATCGGCGGTTACTATTCGTGATAGCTCAAAAATCTCTTAAAATAGGCCAAAAATGTCGATTATTTCGGGTCTGACGCTTTTAGCGTGTTTTTTAACGAGCTCGTTGCATTTCTGGCTTCTTTAAGAAGAAAATAAAGTCTCATTTGATACATTTTGAGATATTTGATATTTTTTGAAAAAATCGACCTCCACCCCTTAAAAAATTTTCGGTCAAAAATCAAAATTTTACATGCGTGTTTTTTGAGCCGAATGGATTACTTCCTACCTAAAAAGCTGCCTAATGTGCAAATATAAAGTGTTTGGGTCCATAATAAGGAAGATATCGACTATTCAGAATCGTGATAGCTCAAAAATCTCTTAAAATAGGCCAAAAATTTCGATTATTTCGGGTCTGACGCTTCTAGCGTGTTTTTAACGAGCTCGTTGCATTTTTCGCTTGTTTAAAAAAAAATAAGTCTCATTTGATACATTTTGAGAGATTTGATATTTTTTGAAAAAATCGACCTCCACCCCTTAAAAAATTTTCGGTCAAAAATCAAAATTTTACATGCGTGTTTTTTGAGCCGAATGGATTGCTTCCCACCTAAAAAGCTACCTAATGTGCAAGTATAAAGTGTTTGGGTCTATAATAAGGAAGATATTGACGGTTCAGAATCGTGATAGCTCAAAAATCTCTTAAAATAGACCAAAAATTTCGATTATTTCGGGTCTGACACTTCTAGCGTATTTTTTAACGAGCTCGTTACATTTCTCGCTTCTTTAAGAAGAAAATAAAGTCTCATTTGATACATTTTGAGAGATTTGATATTTTTTGAAAAAATCGACCTCCACCCCTTAAAAAAATTCGGTCAAAAATGAAAATTTTACATACGTGTTTTTTGAGCCGAATGGATTGCTTCCCACCTAAAAAGCTGCCTAATGTGCAAATATAAAGTATTTGGGTCTATAATAAGGAAGATATCGACGGTTCAGAATCGTGATAGCTCAAAAATCTCTTAAAATAGGCCAAAAATGTCGATTATTTCGGGTCTGACACTTCTAGCGTATTTTTTAACGAGCTCGTTACATTTCACGCTTCTTTAAGAAAAAAATAAAGTCTCATTTGATACATTTTGAGAGATTTGATATTTTTTGAAAAAATCGACCTCCACCCCTTAAAAAAATTTCGGTCAAAAATCAAAATTTTACATACGTGTTTTTTGAGCCGAATGGATTGCTTCCCACCTAAAAAGCTACCTAATGTGCAAGTATAAAGTGTTTGGGTCTATAATAAGGAAGATATTGACGGTTCAGAATCGTGATAGCTCAAAAATCTCTTAAAATAGGCCAAAAATTTCGATTATTTCGGGTCTGACGCTTCTAGCGTATTTTTTAACGAGCTCGTTACATTTCTCGCTTCTTTAAGAAGAAAATAAAGTCTCATTTGATACATTTTGAGAGATTTGATATTTTTTTAAAAAACTGACTCTAACCCTTAAAAAAATTTTGCCCAAAAATCAAAATTTTACATACGTGTTTTTTGAGCCAAATGGATTGCTTCCCACCTAAAAAGCTGCCTAATGTGCAAATATAAAGTGTTTGGGTCTATAATAAGAAAGATATCGACGGTTCAGAATCGTGATAGCTCAAAAATCTCTTAAAATAGGCCAAAAATGTCGATTATTTCGGGTCTGAAGCTTCTAGCGTGTTTTTTAACGAGCTCATTACATTCCTCGCTTCCATAAGAAGAAAATGGTATAAAATTTGAGGAATTTTGGCAGATTTTATAATTTTTCAAAAAATCGACCACTAGCAGAATTTTTGAGCAGAATTTATTGCTTCTGACTTAAGAAGCTTCCTAAAGTGGAAATATAAAGTGTTTGGGTCCATAATAAGGAAAATATTGTGGGTTAAAGATAGTGATCGCTCAAAATAAGCGAAAAATATCGATGATTTCGGATCGAAATCCTCTAGCTGGTTTTCCAAGGAGCTCGTTGCATTCCTCACTTCCTTAAGAAGCAGAAGATGTACAATCTGCTGCTTTTTGAGATATTTCATATTAAAAAAAAAACGACTTTTACTCCTTGTAAAATTTTGCTTTTTACGGATTCAAGCATGTTTCCAAAAAAACCCCGCTGTACTGCAAATGAATTTTGACCTTACTTCTGGCACTCATTGAATATTTGAAGTTTGTATATAACAAATGCTGTGGGAATCTAATAAGGAAGAGCCTGAAACTGCTCTAGACTATAGATTCAAACTGCAACTTTTAGATACTCCCGGTATATTTTACCACCCGCCAATCCCTTTTCAACATCTCATATTACGGTAAGCTGGGGCAGCCGAAACCAAGTCTGGAAATTGTCGTCATGTATAAATACTTACCGACACGACAACCAGTTTTGACATAATGAGGTGAATTCATCTCGAGGGGTTGATTCTTTACACCTTTTAAAACGTCGTTTCTCCCCTTAAGAATGCGTGTAAATATTGCTGAAAGCAACAGGTACTCAGGGCATTTATAGTATGTGAATCCATATTTATTGGCTCCAGGTGTAGGCAACTTTTAAAACTAAGCTAAAGAAAAAGTATCCTGCATCTTTTCGCCCGTTTCTGTTTTCATATTTAGAATAAATTAATGTTAATTTTTTTGGCAAAGTAGGCGGGCCTTTTGTCAAGGCTTCGCCTGCAATTGAGGATTCTTCGAAATGGGTCATTTTTCATTAATTTCGTCTGCTAACTTGATAATAAGCCTTCTAAAACAATTCCTGCATTCGACTGATAGACATCTCAGCATCCTGTTTACCAGCGAAAAGTTATTCATCATTCCACACTAAAGCGCCGTATAACAAATTCGGACAAAATAAAATTAAAATAACGACCTTTCAAAACAATAATAAGCGGCTTACAGTTTTATTGCGAATTAAATTCGCGGACCTGCCAAGATGTGCACGAAACCCTGTTTACCCAACATAATTGTTAATTACAAATGCAGAACGTAATCAGGGTTGCATATCTGGCGATTTGGACTCGTAACAATGCCCCCTAAACAGAAACAAAAAACACCTAATTGGGATAATTATTCGTTCTTCTGCGAGCTGCCAATCAAATGGCGTGTTGAGGTCCATTTTGTAGAGGGCGTTTAGCGGGTATTTTAATATTCCACTCCAAATTTACAACATTTTTTTTCTATTATAAAGCGCTTCCGGCCCAAACAGTATCAAACATACTGGGCGAATGAACATTGCTGTCGTTCCTTTTAACGGGTTTCTGGGGTAAAAACTGAGTTGTTTGTCTATGTGGAAAGTATACCAATGTCAAACATGCATAAAGTTTACCTTTCGTGTGGACACTCTAAACACGGCAACTTTTCGCATTATTCATTCAATGTGTTCAGAAGATTCTTGTAATAAACCGAAAAATGGGCTAATCCAAGAATGGAAAAGTTCTGTAAAATGGATTCCAGGTGGCAGGAAACACATGATCCCGTGACGTTCTAAACTTTTAACAACTCCTCCGAAGACGGCCGCAGACATCAGCTGTACCATCAGCTGGCACCCTGGGTTTCACTTTATGTGGGTCTGTCGGCCTTCACAGGTTATTACCTAAGGACCGTTCTTGGAATTGCTTAGAATCGGCCTTTCTGCACTTTAAAAAATCAAATATTCTCGAATGTTTTTTGCCTTTTTAAATATGGGATAAAATTCTAGAAAGTTTGGATGTTGTTAGTCTATTTACTGACCTTTTAACAAACCTTGAAATATTATCCCACAAAAACCAGAAAGTAACGTCAATCTTAAGGGTCAAACGCAATTTAAAGCCACCATTTAAACCATTTTTTTTGGTTTTAAAATAGCGCTTTTCTGTTGCTTCCGACAATTCTCCGAACCAAAAAATGGGTACTTAGTTTAAGCCGATACCTCAAACTGTTTTGGAGATATTTCGCATTGAAACCTCTAGAGATGCTTTAAACTAACTCAAATTGGATCGCTAATATTGTCGTAAATTGACATTTTACATAAAAAATTGCTTTCTAGCCGGTGCTCTTTTAGAAGGAGAATTTTTTGAACACAAACCTGTCAAATCCGATACGATACAAATCAAAATTTCCACATTCATAGTTGAAAAATCGTCATAAATTGAAGAATAAGTGTCACAAAGTGAGATTCACAGGAATTTTAGAGCCAGATCTACGCTATAGACTGTCAAAAAACGACCTTTCGAGAATTTTGAGGACAAACTTGTCGAATCCGATACCCGACAAATTCTGATTCGAACATTGAAATTTAAAAAATCACACTCAATTGAGGAAAATGTGTAGCAAATTGACACTAACAGGATATATAGAGCCTCTTCTCGTCTATATCAGAGCATCAAAGCCACCTTTCTAGGTGGTCTATTTTTTGAGTAACATTTTTTTGAAGAAGGGCATGTCGAACCTGATGCCTCCGAAATTGAAAAATCGTCAACAATTGGAGAAAAAGCGCAGCAAAGCGACACTAGTAGAAATTATAGTGCTACATTTCCTCTGTCCAAAGTCCATTAAAAAACGAAAATTTTATTTTCACTTTAACTCTCGAATAAGGCAAATTTGCCTAAAACCGACTATTTTTGTCTTCAAATTCCCGACAAAAATATTTTCAAAATATACCTTTTTATTTTTTTCAAACTAAGGTGCTTTTTATTAAACTTACTTTCAAAGATTCTAAGGAAAATTGATACCTACACTTCTCGAAACCCTTCACATTTTATTGTGCAAACGGTTTTTGGTGCGTCCGCTTGAAGTCTCCTTACTATAGGGGTGTCCTGTATGTAATTTTATATTATTCCTTTATGTCTAAATATGACTGCGGGACACCAGAAAAGCCCTTCCATTCATAGATGACAATGCTGCGACCTTAATTTCGCTGAGGGACACGCTTCCTACCCAATGGCATATTGCAAACGACAGTGTACAGTTACAAGAAACTATGTACTGCTCAAAATAAATCTTTGTATGCAAGATACCAACGCATTTAATTAAGCTGTTTGTAATTATTTTTATATTTAATAATGTAAGTTGAATGGCTTTTGTATTTGAGAGTTATTCAGTAGTTTGCTCCGGGTTGCAGCTAACGTGTGTTTCTCTCTGGACGTTTCGGAGGAGTCTTTTAAAGAAAAGCTGGTAAAAATGCACAACAATCAACTGCCATAGAAAACAGGAGTAAACATTTCAATAATCCCACAGTAAATTTGTATAAATATGCTACTAAACTGAGAAGTATATCAAAAAAAAATGTCAAAAACAGCAAAGGGTTTAACAAAGGCAGGAGAGGAAAGCCTTTTTTTGCAAAATCAATCCAAAACACCCGAGTAGAAACAGACAATCCGGTACAAGTTTCCGTACAATTCGCATCACAACCACCAACCACCGGCTGAAATTCTACCCTACATAAGGAAAGAAAATTCTTGCCGCATGATCACATGGCCCGCAAATCATGGGCCGGAATTCCTCAAACACACCCGCTTCCGCCGATTTGAAAGCGGATCTGCTTTGGGCTAACCCTCGACTTAGATTCATCGATACACTTATAGAGCTCTGGTGGAAAACCAAGCCCAAATCTTCAGCTTCAATTCCCTTATTTGGTCTTATCTAGTTGTAAAGTGGTCGGAAGGACTTGAATGCTACTGTCGAAAATTCCTCGTCTGTATAGGCCCGGAGCGAACGAAGCCAATTATCTATATCAACGCTGATAAAAATTAAACAAATTGATATGTTTTAGAGTCAATTTTTCCATTGGTTCTAAAATTAATTCTGCTACATTTTCATGGTAAAACATCGGAAAAACTAATCGAGTTCATGTCTGAAAGTCCTTAGTTCCTTTCGCCCAAAGGGCTCTTTACTTATTCATATTCCCCAATCAAACTGAATTAAAAGCAACCATCTAATTCCTCATTAAGATAATGTAGATTGATGTTTCGCTTCGACGATACGAAAAATGCGGAAGAAAGGTGAGTTTCATTTAAATAGATTAATTTTATAAAAATGTCTGGGATGCATGCGAGCTAATTTAATACCGCAATGTTATCTTTATAGGTAATAATGAATGTTCCAAAGAAACCAGTAGCGGGTGATCGCTGAGGAAACTTCACTTAGCGGAATAAAATCGAGAATTTTCCTTACGTTCTTGCTCCTGTTGCTCCAGTTAAATGTGAATTGTGTTTCAGGACTGTAATTAAATGATTTTGTAAAAAACTCCGATAATAAATTTAATTTGAACTGCCCCCCAAAAAGGGTCTAGTTAAATTCCGCCATGAGTGCAATTAGATCGACTTAATGGTGAAACAGGCCACCACTGGTTTCGGCTCTATCTGAGACTTTACGATCCGGATGTATGCATGTTTGGCGGTCGCAATTTAATGGGGAAAAATTGACGAGACCACCGACAACACAAAATAAATTCATTATAAAGAAAGAAATTGCATGCCTCCTTCTATTTACAAAACTTTAGCACGAGCCATACTAAATTTGTCAAAATTTCTCATTTAATCAGGCTTAAGGTTCGCGTGTCAGAAGAGTTATTTATAAAAATTTCCAGATGACGCCATGCTGTTTGCTTTTTGCGCTATCCTACAGGGACAGATGTTTATGGGGGCAAAGTGGAAAAACGAGAAAAAAATCCCTAACAAATAACGATTATTTGGCTTTAGTGTGTCTGAAGCGGTTTTCGTGATAACATTTAGTCTTTGTTATCCCCGGGCTGAAAGTCTCATGTTTTAAGGTTTTTTTCAACATCTGAATATTTTATATATTTGCAGTGTTGGGTTGGAAAAAGGTCTTTGTATGCATATTTGGCTCAATAATGACCTATGGCTTTTTCTGCTAGACGATTCCAAATGGGAATTTGGGAAATTTCCGAATAATCCGTCCAGCTCCCCAAGGCGTGATTCCGAATGCGATAAAAATACTTATCCGCTGCCCCCAAAAACAAACATCATTCCCGAAGAACAAGTTATGTTCGGGCGAATTTGAAATAATGGTTCAGCAATGACTGGGTAATTTTTTTCCAGGCGCTGAGACTGACGTAAGACATATTATTTCTGATAACCGAATAAGCCCACACCGACTTGATTAATCTTTCAAGTTGGTTTAGTTTTAAATGAAAATAACTATACAGAGTCTTGCTGGGGATTTGGGCAAACAACTCCAAAAAATTTCGTGTGTTTTCCGTCGCTCTTACAGATGCAGATGCAGCATTCACAAATCATGACCTGGTTTGAATATGGATCTGCCCTTAAGGCGGATTTGTACCCCATTTTCCTGCATAAGTTTTCAACCACTGAGTTGGCATCGCATTGAGCATTTGCCAAACCTCATCGAAACCAAAAAAATATATATAAAACAAAGCTAAAACCTTATTTATCATTGACCATCACGAACCGTCCCATCGCCTTCCTGTTCCACGGTTATCGCACGTTAATCAAATTGGTTGTGGTTTAGCGACAGGTTTAATTGCCTAGTAGATCAGTTCTGATTATTCCAAATTCGTTTTCCTTTTCTCTATTTAAACAAATAATCCTGGCGTGATAGCGATGGGTATAATTATAGTGTTTTCTTGGACGGTTCAGTTTTAAAATTGTATTTTTTCCTGTTGTTTATTGTTCGCGATAAGTGCGACACTCCAATAAACAAAGTCAGCCTGATTTGGCTGATAGTTTTGCTGTTTTTCTGGCGCAACAACCGCGACTATCGGAGTGTGCAAAAAGACACCGTTATTAAACTTTATCTTCCAGCAAATGCGGTGATTATTTATACAGATTGGAAATGCAACAATTAAACTTCTATTGAGGCACGCATGCTAATATGGTGCAAATGGAAAAATTATGACCATCCAGCTTCAGCTGCTAGAGCTGTATATAACTATAATCAACAAGAGTTCCTAATTACCCATGCGAAGTGCAACAAATTCTAATTGAATCGCGAAAAAGCTGCCAAAGTGTTCAGTAATCAACCAATTAGCTTGAATTGTTGTGTCGACAGGTAAGCTGAGTAAGCAGTTGCTCCGAAAATTAATTATTTTACAGGCACTTTTTAGTGCCTCTTACATAATAGAATGTATAATTATCTGAAATTCATCTTTGCATGTGGTTGGCTTTTTTTGGCAGCCTGTTTGGTAGGTAAGCTGGTTTTTACCTACCTACATACAGCCATTTAAGTTTTTCCTTTTTTAATGGAAGCAGCTGATCGGCAGGTGAGCGCCGCCGGAGCTTTAGATAACTGACTGAAACACCCAAGAATGAACTACCTGCTTCGGATGAATTGTAGACGATGTTCCTTGCAAACTGTAGTCGAATTGACTGAAATACTACGTTTTAATATTCTGGTCTGCAACTATTAAAAACGGGAAGTTGATTCAAAAATCGAGAATTTTTCAAAGGTTGCAAAGGCTTGGAGAACTGAACCCCAAAAGCTTGAAGATCATTTTTCGAAAGCGACCAAGATGGTTCCAAACAAGATTGTAACAGAGGAAGACAGTGAAGACATTCGCAAAAGAATCAAATGGAATAGCATGTATCTATAGCCCTGAAGCAATGGCATTCGTATCAGCCACCACACAGCATACAAATGCTGATGGTCAAGGTGCTAATTTCTCTAATTTCAACAATTTACGGCCTTCTGTTAAGGCGCATTTTTTGCACATGTTCCACACCATTTTCGGCACTCTGTCTTTATCATTCTATTAATACGAGAGTAATGACAGTAATGAGCGTACACGAGCCCTTCTCATACACACGTAAGCCTTAATGATTTCGTTCCGAATTTTTTAATGGATCCTTCAATGTCTTGCGCTAATTTAAAAGTGGCTCTTGATGGATTTAGCCATCAAGGTAATGAGCTGAGAATGCCGGAAAGATCCTGTGGAATTGTGGATTTTTTGCGCAAAAATTGCCGAAAAATCTGATTGCTTGATGGTGGCAATTTTCAAGACTCTATAATCTACAAGGCTGTTTTGGCAAACCGTTAATTTCAAAGTCAGACAGTTATTAAGCTACTGGCTGGAAAACTTTTAAACTTTCGAACATCTCGAACGCATAACTCAAAAAAAGCAACAAAAAAAAACGCTCCGGAGAATAAGAAATCCGCGGAAAATAACGACATTATTCTTATCTCCTTAGAGACAAATGTCACCCTCATTCGCGGCATTTGAATTTCAATGAATTTTTAATATAAGGGGTGGTGCTGCAGCCCACCAGTCGATGAAATATCTATTTTTATTTCTTGATTCTCGTCGACGTGGGAAGCCATTTTAATAACAGTATTAAAACTGAGATTGCATTTGAAATGGCACAATAAAATTTTATCCAGTAGAAAAATCTGGTAAACAGTGCTATCGTAAAATGTTAAGTGCCTTTATTATGGAATTGTCGATTTACATTTACGTTTTGCTGGCACTTTCAATGACGGGGTAAACGGTCTAGGTAGATATAAAGATATGAAGATATGAAGATTTTTATACTCTCACCTTAATAAATCGACTGGACAGATCGGAATACATATTACATTACGCAGACGACACGGCACTTATTGTACATGACAAAACTACTGAGAGAGCAGCTCAAAGACTCCAAACACTAACAAACAACACAATGACATGGTTTTATAAATGGAGACTAACACCAAACGCGTCAAAAAACCAACTTCTGCTCACAAACCACAGACTCAACGCTGACTCCCCTACAATAACTGCAGACGGCCAAACGACACAACCAGAAAACCACGTAAAATACCTTGGAATCACAATTGACCACAAACTTAAATTCACTAAACACATACGAAACATCAGGGCAGAAACAATAAAGAGAACAAAACACTTCCGATCACTAACCTACAAAGACAGAGGAATTAGCACAAACACCGCCACCAAAATATATAAAGCTATTTGTAGACCCTTGCTAGACTATGGACATATACTCATGACCAACGGAACAGAAAGGACAAAACGTTATATACAAACAACAGAACAAATTGCACTAAGACTAATAACACGAAAGACACCCCCAAAACCCACTACACAACCCCTCCACCCAACTACTACACGAACGCACAAACATGACAAAGATTTCGGAAAGACTCATACATCTACAGACAAAATGGACAAACAACCCCTACAACTGGACCATACTGAATCCCCTTTGTCTCACAAGACCAACCAGACAATCCCGCTTCCGTTTCCCTACATCAACGCTACTCGAACACTTACAAACGCACCTGACTACTGGACAATAAAATAATTTTTTCTTGTCATTAGAATTGGAAAGTTTATTTAATAATATTGTTAACCTAGAATAAGAGAATTTTCATATTTGTTTTTTTTTATTTAGATTAAGACTACATGTATTAAACAAGGGCAGAAAGACCGATAGGTCGATAGCCTTTTTTTAGAAATAAAGATGTTTACTACTACTACTAAATCGACTGTTATGTGAATTTCATGCCTAAGTCCACCGACATTTGTCTGCAAAAGAGTCTAGAAATAACGCTATTCGATGTTTAAAGAAAGAGTTCGAGTTCGGCTGAATTTCCACCATCAACTTTAACAATCAGGTACGGTTTTGCAATCGCATTCAGTTACTCATTAGTATATAAAGTTGCAAAATGTCTTCAAAAAGCAATAAATTCGCTGATTATTGAGATTGGCAATTAAAAGTGATTCACTTGCAGGGTTACAAATACAATTTAATAAACTCGAGCTGTTTGATGAATCACCCACATCGACTGAAATAGCCTATATCGGTGGTGGCGATTTTAAATAGTTAGCACCCGGTGACTCATCGCTTTCCATAATATTGTAAAGTGTGTATATGCGTATTATTTATGAGCTTAATTAAGGCTGAACACGATCAGAGTTCGCATAAATAAAAAAAAAAACAACCGCCGTTTACACTCAGCACTGCTGCATATGCATACGGTACTGATGTGATAAATAAAGCAGATTGGCAAATGAGTGGGTGGGAAAGGGATGCAACACCCAGTCCATTTCTTTCTAATGCTCGCATTGGACGTGCGTCCTTATTCCACTCACTAACAAATCAACATTTAACTAACAAATTCGCTTCAGAGATTTTTAAATGTCGCACACCTTTGAACACACACAGTGATTCATCCTGAGCTGTCCTCTTTTTTGAATGTATATTAGATAATAAATTTCGATTAACTGACCTGTAACGACATGATTCATCCGACCAACGGCTTTTCCTCTCTTGGTATTTTCGAACAATCAATAATTAATTAACTTTCGGCGTGTTGTGAATGCCAAACATTTGCGGTCTAATTTCTTCTCTTGTTGATTAATTCCATTATTTCAACAGTTTTTCGCATGTTTTTTGTGACCAGGTCATGCGTACCACCCTCAAGATTCTTCTGGAATTCATTGAATACACAGGGATAAAGAGGGAGTGAAATACGAAGGCACAATAGGACAGAAATGACCGAGGTGCTAGTCCTAACACCACTTCGAAGGTGAGGAAGGGTTTTAGTGGGTAAAACAGCTAAGCTGGAGTCACACACAGGCCAGAGCGGCAGAACATCAGCTCTGGGTGTGCGTAAGAGAGCGAAAAAAAGCCAGTTCTGCAGAAAAATGACATCGATAATCAATGCACAGTGAACTTCTAACGTTGGGTTAAGGATTAATTTCGATGTTTTGTTAAAAAAAAGTCGACCTGAATGAGAAGCGAAAAAATTGCTGCTGATGGGACAGTAAATACGCTGTCTGTCTTTCAAAAGATCTCATTAAATTTCCATATTCGAAAAGTTGAACGCTATTTTAACGTCAACGAAAAAGTTCCATAAAACAGCGTCCGATTCCGGAAACGATAATTAAGGCGAGCAGACATGCAATAGCGAGGCGATTGCGAGCGGCGATTATTCCAAATTTTATTGTACTTTAAGTACAATTTAACGAGACTATGTTGCATAAAATTGCATCCAAAAAATGCAGACGACAATGACCTATAACTAATGCGACCCCAGACCGTGAAATACACACCTTGAAAATCACGGGCCGGTGAAATTTCAGTACTCAAAGTGAATTGTTCCCTCCGGTTTTTTTCTTTATGGGACCGGGGATTATTCGTGAAGAGTGTTCTACTCTGATTGTTTGGTAAGGTCATGAGAATGATGAAGGTAACTGCATTTTCCAGTCACTGATAATATAAATATAATTTCAAAATTTCCTGGGTTTCAGTCAATTTTATTGTTTATTATTTAAAATGTTACAAATACGTTTCGGTGTCTTTCTCCACCATCATCAGTTTGTGTATACAGTGTGACCAGCATAAAATGATGTACATGGGGATATTGGAAACCGTTAGAGTTACAGGGTGGACCAAATGGGGAAAAAGTTGCGCAATCAAGTGCCTATAAATAATCTGTCATCAACTTCTTTGAACTCGGAATAGCAACGGATATACAGGGAAAAAAAGAAAAAAGTGCGTTTTATAAAATCCTTTATATCGTGTTTATTATAAAAGATACAATAACCAAATTTTCAGGGTGGGGGTAAGAAATGAGCGTGAATTTGAAAATAAAGTAAAAAATAATATAGGCCCATTATGTTCAATGAGGCCGAAGTCAACTTTTGTTTTTCTTATGGGCGCCATATTGAATTTCTGCATTTTTAAATTCCCCTTTAAATATGCTCTTCAACCATGTATAACATGTTTATGTTCGGTCAAGAGAAATAATTAAAATTAACAAAATTCAGATTTTATGGTAGTAGGCATTGATATTTCTCTTCAATTTCCCCATAGTGACGTTCGTTGTCTGTTTTAATTACCTAGGTAACTGTCAAAGTAGAATTTATTGTCAGTGTCAAGTGTTTGTAATTAATTGTGTTTCAAAATTAATCACTTTTCAAATTATGAAAAATACGATATGTTGGAGTGTTTTATTCTCTGTCGCCGAAATGAAGCGAAAGCTGAAGAAATGTGTATTTAAATAAATATCCAGAAAGGCGACAACCTGGTAGAACTATGTTTAGGCGTCTGAAAGACAACCTTGTATCTTAAGAAAGACCAGTAAGATGGCCTGCGAGATCCCCTGACATAACACCGCTTGATTTTTTTGCATGGGGTTTCCTCAAAAATGTGGTATACTGTAGGTCATGCGAAACCGAAGAGGAGCTGAGACACGCTGTTATAGAAGCTGTTAACAGAATTACCCCAGAAATGATCAGAAAATCCTGTGAAGCAGTAATGAGACGATGTATGTTGTGCGTGCGAGAAAACGGTGGCTTATTTGAACACCTACTTTAATCCTAAAATGTTTCTTGTTCTTTTGCAGTGTTCGATGTATGATCAATAATAATTTAAAGTAATAATTAATAGAAATATCAATGCCTACTACCATTAAATCTTAATTTTGTTAATTTTAATTATTTATCTTGACCGAACATAAACATGTTATACATGGTTGAAGAGCATATTTAAAGGGGAATTTAAAAATGCAGAAATTCAATATTGCGCCCATAAGAAAAACAAAAGTTGACTTCGGCCTAATTGAACATAGTGGGCCTAGATTATTATTTACTTTATTATTAAATTTACGCTCATTTCTTACCCCCACCCTGAAAATTTCGTTATTGTATCTTTTATAATAAACACGATATAAAGGATTTTATAAAACGCACTTTTTTCTTTTTTTCCCTGTATATCCGTTGCTATTCCGAGTTGAAAGAAGTTGATGACAGATTATTTATAGGCACTTGATTGCGCAACTTTTTCCCCATTTGGTCCACCCTGTAACTCTAACGGTTTCCAATATACCCATGTACATCATTTTATACTGGACACACTGTATAGTTGCTACCAACTTCACATTTGAAATTGAAATGTGAAGTTGGTAGCAACTATATACACAAACTGATGATGGTGGAGAAAGACACCGAAACGTATTTGTAACATTTTAAATAATAAACAATAAAATTGACTGAAACCCAGGAAATTTTGAAATAAATTGAAGTACAGTCAGGAAAATATACACAACTATAAATATAATTGCATATTAATCTACTCAATCGTTCATTGATGGATGGGTATAGAACGAAACAGAACCCATCAGGAGCTACAACATTTATTCAGTTCCCCATAGTGAGCAAGTCAGAAAGAAGCCTTAAAACTGAAACTTTTGGTGGTTTAGTCTAACAGCTAAAAACCTGATTATTTCTCCTTTCTAACTCCTTAAAAAAATTTCTAGACTGAAAAATAAAGTGCAGGATCTCGTCGGCAGTTTACGGTTGCAAGATTCTTCAATCTTGATGGTAAGCAAACGCAGGATAAAACAAATTGCGCTTTTTATAACAGCCATTTTCCAGATTAAAACGAAAAACCGTGAATGGATCAGGAAGGCGATTTCCATTTGGTCGTATTACCTCTCATAATGAACATTAAATATAAAATAAATAAAGTGAAAAACTAGTTTCAAGCCTAGTATAATTATCAAGCAAAAACTAACACTAATTATATGAAATTAACCTGACGAAACAACAAAACATTAGATACAGTTTAACCTGATAATTGTAGGTCTATGGGTTTTTAATAGTTGCTTTTATTGATGACTTTTCCTCTCCACATTGGCCTGATTTTCAATTTTACAAGTATCACTTTCAGAGCTTATTAATCAAACGGGCACTTAACCGGGAAACATTAGAGCACATTTGAAAGTAGTCATTAATTGTTGCAATGCGTTTAATCATAAATTGCTTCGTTTATGCTACCCATTATAGGTCTACCAGTTAAATGTAGCTGAACACATGAGGCTTTTTTGGAAATGCCAAGTGCGTCCGATTACACGGTCTTTTTTGCGTTCGCCAACCTCACATTCACCAGCAAATCCAGAATATCCCCGAACAGAAAACTAACTAGTTCAGTAATTTCCCATTGAAAAAGTGGTAAAAACATGTTTTTCCAGATGTTTCGCAAGCACGAGCGCCATGCAACTTCAAGGGTAGTTTGCTCGGGGCAGTCCACTTTCGATTTTGCTCATCCATTTTAAAACCTGCGGCTTCTGAACAGTAGGTGAAGGTAAAACAAGTTAAAAGTCTTATTATTTTCGACAATCGTACAGCAAAAGAAGACCCCAGAAACACCAGACACTGCAAGGCGTCCGCCCACTCCGGCAGCACAAGTCAGGACAACATCCCCAGTGGCATTTATTGCCTGTAGCATCCACAGAGTTATGCCAATCCTGGTATTAAACCATAAACCGAACTAGCATAAGAAATCTACCCTGACCTAATGCCCTAGAACCTAAACTTCTCCCTTCTTGCCCACACGGCCGGGAGAGCTACTAGCCTTCTTTGGGGGACAGCCAGTATATACAAAACTGCTCGTGGTTGCTTGCAGTTTTTCAAAAACACAAAAAAAGTGCAAAAAACAAAAAAATACAGAATAGTCCTCATGAGGAGAATAAAAAACAAAAGTATTGTTGCCTTAGAATAGACAATATTTAGTGCTTATCGGGGCATTTTACTTAAACAAAACATGGTCCATTACCTCAAAACCGTTTCAATTAGAATCAAATAATTGAGGAAACGAGGTCGAAAGAGCTCGAAGGAAAATTTCAGGCTTTTAATATGCGCATTGTTTGATACGCTCCGCTCCCCATAACACCCGAAATACAAAACGTCCATTTTAACGATCAAAGAAACAAGCATAAAAAGCGACCTTTATTAAATTGTTCTCTCGAGAAAAGTGACTGATCGGGACGAGAGGCTAAATTGAAAAGCTGGCAGGAGGGAAATAAAACTGTTATATACGGCCGAAGGAAATACCGTCGGTTTTGTTCTGTGCATGAACATAATAAAATTTCT
Organism: Dendroctonus valens; assembly: GCA_024550625.1. Classification (NCBI taxonomy): domain Eukaryota; kingdom Metazoa; phylum Arthropoda; class Insecta; order Coleoptera; family Curculionidae; genus Dendroctonus; species Dendroctonus valens. The sequence goes on along the minus strand of JAJTJO010000055.1, from coordinate 572,241 downwards.
CTGAATAAACAAGCATTGCAATGTGCCGGGAAATTGCGTGGCTCAACAACGGTGGTTTTCATAAAAGGCCCATAACGTCTAGTAATTTGATTCGTCTTCAATATCGCGGTACCTCGAAGCACAACGGCATCGACTTTCTATTTTACATTTTACAGTAAGAAGCTTTACTGCCCCCATCTTGCAACAATCGATTTTCAGCATGTTATTAAACAGCGAACCAACCAGAAAATGCATAAAATAAAATCCAGTTGCTTCTCAATAACATAAATTAAAAAAAAAAAAAGTCTGCGGCCCTTCTCAGTTAAAACGTGCAACAACCTGAGTCATTCTGATGCACGTGTGAAAGCTCTCAACCGATTAGTATGAGGGTGAGTCACGTCTTGGCGACTACTCATTCGCATTCTTCAGTATCTTTTGATCTTTTTCTATTGGTGAGAAATTATAGGACGCTTTGAAACGAATCTTTAAACCACCGACCAAGCGATACCGATGAGTCACTTCGTGCACCTGAACCCGAAAGAAGTTTTATGCGTTGCATTAACGCCGTAATTACTGAGTAAACATTCAAAGGTTTTTTCTGGTAGCCGACGTGAATCATCTGCCTTCAACACTAATTGTGTTTGTCCAGTAAAGGAAGATTATCGCTTGTTGCACAAATATCTCAATTCTTTAAGATTAAAGAAATCAACAATTACGTCGGCAAACAGAGTGAAAATGTTTTATTTTAGGATCGGTTTCGATCAGTTCTTTGATAGATTCTGACCTGAAAAGGCTATTTGCAGTTTTTTTCGTTAAGTTAAGTGGTTTCCCGTCATTTTGGCTTACTAAAAATTGAAAATTTGGCCTCGATTGCTTTAGCCGCTTCTGAAAAAAATAGGCCTAAAAAAATGTTGTTTGAAGCTTTCTTTATCCATCGCTTATACGGAGAAAACTTTCAACCCAACACTCTTTTGCGCTCGGTGTTGGTGTTGCCAGTAACCAACTTTTTCTTGGGCTAATGAAAACCACTGCATTCAGTACGAAAATCAGAATTTATTGCTATAAAAATATTACATATTTTGCCATGATAACAGCAATTTCAAAACTAAATAAGCAAAACCAAATTGACTTAATAAAGATGACAAAAAATCCTAAGAAAATTATAACATTTCCTAGTAGAGAGGTATTGTATTTTAAAAATATCTTTACAAAATACTACATTCGATGGAAACTCTTCTACACGTTACAGCGGATGCGCTGATGTAAAACAGCGCTTTCCTGCCGAACGCCGAAGAAAATTAACACCGAAATTGTATTCCTATAAAAACATCTCCCCTACTTCCATCAACATAAAATAAACAATCACAATAAACCAAACATGAACAACATTTCCTCATTCGCGCTGATAAGCAGCAAGTTGGCGCTCCAATTCCTTGTTCTTGATGGTTAGATTGTAAATTTGCTCCGCCATCATGTTGCTCTCGTCGCTCACTGCCGCGGTGTTAATTTCGTCGATAACCACATCGAAATTCTCCTTCACTTTGATGAATTGCTTCAGATTCTCCAGCTGAAAATCAAACAGCAACTGCCTGATCGAACAAGTGTGGTTGTAAAGCTTGTAGATCATCTTTTTTTTCATTTCTTCAAACATGTTCTTCATTTCGGTCTGCATTGTCTGTCTTGCGTTATCGATCATTTCGGAAACGCATGCCGCTGAAAGGTTGCCATTGGTTGGGTTCTGATTGCCGTTTATAATAGGTGAAATCTGGGTGTGGCAGTTATCAGTAGACACTTTAAGCAAATGTGGAGTTGAAGATGTTAGAGGGACGTCTAACTTTGAGATTGCTGACACTCTCGGTAGGAGCCTTGAAGGCTTCGGGGTAAAGTTGTTAATCGAGCGGCGAGGTTCGTGTTGCAGCTCCTTATTACCATCCACCTGTTCCAGGCAGTTGCTTTCCTCTTTAGCAGACTCGCTGGTGTCGCTTTCGACCCAGCCTAAGGCTTTCAGGAAAGAATCTCTTCCACTTTTCACACCCGCATTAGCTTGCTTGGAGGGATCTAGCATCTCACTTTGAACTAATGATTGTTCATCGACTAATCCGAGGAAATCACTAGTTGTTGTTTTGGCTTCAATTTCTTCATTAGAGGCGCTGTTGCTCGGTGAACGGGTTTCTTCAGCTACATCAACGCTGCATAGAGAGGTGGAACTCTTCGAGCCAGGCGCCGATTTTTGATACGTCAAGTGTTTAATCGAGCTGGAATGGGCCTCGTATGTGTGTACAGGCTCTTGCAATCGGCGTGTGTCGTAAATATGAATTTTGCCATTTTGGGATCCCATTGCGATGTACAGGGAATTTTCCAGGAAATCCAGAGACAGCACATTGTTGTCCACGGGAATAGTTGAGATTTTGCACCTTGCTTCTATATCAAAAACTTGCACGGTTCTGTCTAGACCCGCCGATACGATAAGAACAGCGTTTACTGGCGAAAATAGAACAGCAGACACCGGAGCATAGTGAGCGTCTATATGGAATTTGGTTTTGTTAAAGTTAACATCCCAGACGCCCACGATGCCTTCATTGCTACCTGCAATTAGGAAGTTTTGCCTTTCAATGTGCGCTTTCAGGGCAGTTAAGGATGACGATTTCGGAACTTTCCAGGTACTCGACAAGTTCTTAGCTACGCTGTTATAAAGCATCACTTTTCCATCTTCACAGCCGGCGTAACAGTGCGTGTCTTTAGCTGTAAAGCCCACATGAGATATAGCGCTGCCCGCTCTAGGAAACCTGCCTTTAATGCTCTTCGCCTTAATGTCATAAAGCAGCACCTGGCCAATCTTGCTGCCCACTGCAAGAGTCTTTTTCGATAAATTGGGGAAACTAGCACAAGACGGTTCGCAAATCTTGTTCACAGTGTGTAGAAGCTTGCACTGGCCTTTAACGGATACAATTTCGGTACAGCCGGAGTATGGAACCACAGCTAACCAGTTGCCGTCTTTCGCCCAAGACAGACTTCTACAGGCACGATCGAATTGATTAGTTGGCACATGAGTGTGTATAAGCTGGTTGTTTGGGAAGTCGTGGATTTTTACAGTCGATGAAGCAGAAGCGATGTACATCTTGCCTGAAACCAGAGACCAAAGATTAAAGCGAGTCTTGAAAACCGCTCTTAGTCTTTGGCTGATATGTCGAGAACCCGTTGAGCTGCAAAGCTTTATTTACCATTGAGGAATAGAGCTTTGAAATGCGCTGTTTTCTGTACCAAACATCATTTTAGAAATGTTTCAAGTTTGCACGCAAAACCGAATATTCAAAATAAACGCGGGTCTGAAAACCGCTTTTAGTGTTTGGCACTGATAGTTTGAGAGCCGGTGGAGCTGGATCACTCTATTTATTTACCATTGAGCCTCATTGAACGCAGGAAAGTTTCTTCCGACTTTTCGAAAAGTGTTTTTGAAAAAATGGCAATTGATAATGACATTCTTCAAGTTGAGGATTACGTGGGGGCAAAAGTATCGCGACGCCTATTCAACTTCAAAGTCGCCAATGTACTTCCATAATAGGCCTATCGGGCCAAATGAGTAAATCCCTTAAACCCACATAAGTTCGGGCGGACAAAATCACCAGCTCCTTAACGGACGCAAAAAAAATTATTCCTCGAACAAAACATGTACTGTTTTAGCCCAATTAGAGGAATTTCCAATTGCAGTCTCCATTGGCAACACTGATAATGTGCCAACGACGACGTTTAGCCCCGACAGTGGATGTGCAGGAAAAACCAATTGATTTTGTTGGGCAGAAAAATTTTGTTGTTGACTACTTCTTGCCACGTAAAACCAAAGTAGCTAAGAGATCCATAAGGACTTTGCATTAAACAACACTCCAGAGTAAGTCATTTGCTGCAATATTGTCTACTAATATTATTAAAGCCAAAACAAGCAAAACAACAGCACTCAAAACTCATTCGTTCTTACCGGTTTGAAGGGGTTCAGTGCTGGCTGTAATCAGTTGAGGCTTCAAATTTAAGGCACTTTGGATGTTCTAAACCGCACAGACCATTCAAATGGCAATAAACTTGGAAAAAAACAGTTAAAATGAAATCCATCAAAATAATAAAATATTTCAACTAAACATCAAGCTCTGTTGTCACGTTTCTGAAAGTTTTGGTCCGTTTGGATGGCATGCCGTTAATTATTTATGGAAATCAATGGAAATACGCTCTGCTGTGTTGTAGGTTAATTGATATGAACGTTTGAGGCTGTTTTGGATTGATTCAAAAGACGAAATGCAGTGAAAATGCTTTAAATTGTGGCAGTTTTAATCTCCATTTATTTATATGCTTATGAAACATCCAATCAGTTGGCAATGCTGTATGTTGACAGTAGACGCTAGGCTTGCCTTACCAGGGGCACTCTGAAATTACCTGCTTACACCGTACATACAGGGGAAGAGCTAAAAGCAGGTGTTTTACCAATTGCAATAATGTTTTCTATAGAAAATTCAGAATTTTTCTGGTTCTACTTGCTATTTTCATTTATAAGGTTGAATCTGGTGAGTTTTTCGGGCTTTTATGCGCTGTGGTTGAAAATAATTTCTTGAAGGGCCCGATAAACTTTTGCGGTAGAACGTTCTTTTTTATTAAAATTCCTCGAATGGACACCTTTATTATTCAAATGGGAACGTGAACTGGAAAAAAATGTTCACTTCACAAATAAAATGGTTCTCGTTTTCTCTTTCTTCCACATGGAAATGCTGAAGAAATAAAATATTGTACCAAACTCAAGTGTATTTAATATAATATTTTTTCAGAATGTTTACGGACGTGCATCTAGCTGTTCTCTCCAACGCCTTAGGAATTGTGCTCTTCCTGCTGGTTGTCCTGTTTCACTATGTGAATTCCAGCCAAAGGCCTTCAGTATGAGAACCTACTTTCTCAACCAACCTTTAGTGGATAAGTTTCGTAATTCTATGTGTTTAATTGTTTAAAACTAAGCTACTATCTAATCCATTTATGGAAGTTGTCATGTATAAATGTATCCACGTTTTAAAATAGATATTTTCCATCACTAGAATTTAGAATTTTTTCTAAACTCTTTCCGTTTGCAGATTTCAATGCAAAACAAAATCGAGGCTAAAAAAAGGCCTATTAACAGCACAACGAAAGCTCCTAGAACGTGCAATAGTTTGAGAATTTCTGGATATTGACCGTCGAGCGATTGGTGTAGTTTCCTTCGAGTATCACTGTTGATGCTTTCGCTCTAAAATTATTAGGATTTCGGACTGTTTTTGCAGCCAAATCGTCGCTTTTCCTTACTCGTGTTACCCAATATCTTATGATTCCCGACTCCTTCATTCTGGACACCACTGTATCTGTTACGGTCAGTAAAACGGAATTTTTCCGTAGAATTGCGCTGATATACTGAGTGAACAGATAGTCCTTCATCAGTCTGTAGTTTTCCAGCACATCGTTGCTTAGGTAAGTGGGAAAGTGCGGTATGCCTGAAAAGGTATTCCAGCTAGGAAAACGTTAAAACTGTTGAGCTTCGGTTACCAAATGTTCTGGATATTTTAAAGGCCATGTCATGGCGCTTACTCAACAGACGCAGCCGTTCGGGAGTTAATGATAAGTATCGTTCGCCCAGCTTTTTATATGAGCCCTAAAAACCCTTAATTAGGTAAATACCCTTTTAAATAAATCAGTTGCCAAGCTTACCTCCTCACCATTCCTCCATTTCTGAATCAACTCCTCCGTTTGCTGGCCACCCCATTTAAGGTCACTCCGCAAAAAATCCTCCACCGTATTTATGGCTCCTTCGTATTTGGGTTTCGTCATAATGCTTGTATATCCGGCAGTATAAGCAATGCTCAATGCTATGCTTGCCAGCATGATGGGAAACATCACTTTCTTAAGAGTCGAATACTTTCTATCAGTGCTCGTTTGGAAAATTGTTAACTGACTGACTATAACGAGGGTTTTATAGGTCACAAATGTCCTAGATGGTTTTTGGCTAGGAAAATATCTTAAGCTGCAGTTAGAGTGGCTTTTCGCACTAGGACTTACTTGAATTTGGCGCGTTCGTACAATTGATAGTAGGTAATCACATATATGACCCCATCAAGAGTAGCATAAGTTGCGACCAATACCATCCAGGTATCTGAAGCGAAACTGTAGTATGGGGAAAGCCAAGGGGGCGCAACCCTAAATTTGTTTTGAAAATTTCAATATCAGGAAGGATTGCTACTGGAAAACAGCGATTTTTTCTGGCAAAAAGGTTCTGAGGGGAAAAGCGTCTGAGTTTGGTCCGTTTTGCCAAAAAATTGCGGTTTTGAATTCGAAATTGGCACCCATTATCACTGGGTTTTAGAAAGTTGCACGTTTTGCTGCAAAAACTAAAGTTATCTGTATATAAATAGACATTTAGAACTCTGGTTTTTCCTTTTGCAATTGTAGTTAATGCAGCTTTTTTGCAGCTGCACACTGTAAAAATCTGAAAGTCTTAGGAATTTCATATTCATAAGGAAATGGGATCTTTTAGACAACTCGAGCAGGAAAAATTTGACTTTTTTCGCTCCAAACTATTATTCCAAAGCGCATCTGAACCAGAAATAGTTTCGTCGATCAATCTTTAAGTTTTCCTCCTGAAAAGTCAGAATTACTGGCACTAACTTTAATAGCAAATTTCGGTCATTTCCATTGAACGCTGAAGATAACTTTTTAGCTGATATTTTTCACTGAAAAACCCGCAAAATCCTAATAATATTTCGGTCAATTACATGGAAAAAATCACCGTTTTGCCGTAAGAATCCTTCACATATATGGTAATGACGAACACTTGGAAAATGTTGAAAACACTAAACGAAACTTTGGCGACATAAAAGCAATTTGAATAATTTTCCAATAAAAATTTATTGCTCGTTCTTGAGCTAGATGAAATGCACTTTTCCTACCGGGAAATATCCATTTAAAGAGCCCAATAAACTCGTTTACCTTGGTTTGGGTACTAAGCACGTGACATCCGCTCTCAAATACGAGGACGTGTAATCAAGGTTTTGATCCACGTCTTCTGCCAAGTAAATTCCAGCTGGAACAAATATCTTCCCTTAAAACTTCCAACTTGTGGATTGCTCACCATCTCTACCTAAGGATATATCCACATGTCCATTAAATACTTTGCCTTTAACGCCGAAGCTGCTGCCATTAGCAAAAATCATACCCCACAAGTCCCTAACTATATGAAACTCCACAGTGGCGTTTATGTAGTTCATCAGGGTTTGAAGCAACTGAATTTCAGCGCCTGAGATATTGCGATTGTTGCCTGAGTTGAAAGAGAAGTTTATTAAAGCGCTTGAAAGCACACATAGTATATTACCCACAGATACATAGGGCCAAAAATCAAACACTCCCACTTTCACCACGCGCCCTTGCAGATCTCTGGTTTTATCATAGAAAATCCCATTTCCATGCAAGAAACTTTGGTTGCAAGAAAACCATCTATCAATTATCACTGGCTTATTGTTGCCGGTTGTTCCTGAATAAGGATGCGTCCAAAAGTCGACTTGAATTTCCTCTGCATCTGGCTATAAAAGCTGATAGTTTTCCCTCAATGTAAGCACATTTGCCACCACCAGGTTTGCCACAAAATTCACTGCTTTCTTTTCAAAAAAAGCTCTCACTTTCTGGCCACTGTGGTTAATAACCAAGTATTTTCTCTCATTGAAGCTTTCCCGCTGCCTGGAAAGCGCCCACTCAACAGCCCCAAATGTTTTACTGAGATCTTTAGCGTTCAAAATGAAATTTTGGCAGCCCACGTCTCCAAAAATATTACTTAAATCAACGTTCGCATTCACGTTGAGCAGAATGGTCCCAAGGGGGACATTCAGACTAGGGTTGAGACCATCATTTATCAAAATAACACACTTTGGCGTCAAGTACTGCTGCACGATGGTGCTTAACAAGAAATTTAAATGCAACATTTTTTTAAATCGGCAATTTGATAAACTCACTACTCTGGAGATGGACTTACGCGAGCGCTTCAACAGGGAAATGACACAATTTAAAAAATATTATTACCGCCCATATCGTTGCACGATTATTTACAAATAATTTCATGTGGGTGACGTGCATGCTTATTAGCATTGTTTCTTATTTAGTGTCAATATTAGTACGCTAATCGAGTCCATAGAATAGAACATCCATATTTAATATCGCGTTTCAGGGTTTGCTTGGCGAGCTACAAATGCGGTTTACATTTCAAAAAACTCTATTCGATTAATTAAATAAATCCATTTTATAATGTTCATTCACTAATCTCAAAATTGGTGTTCCCTCGTATAGGAAACGTAGTCGCCCAGATGAATAACTGAGCTTGCTCTAAACGGCTGGCGTGCCAACGTTATGGTTCTCCTGCAATATTACCAGAGGCAAATTTGTAATATCCAAGTTCTGCGCAAAAAATTGCAAAAGAAATAATGTTTCCAACCACTAAAATCGCAAAAGCGCCCTGTACATGGACCATTTTCAGTTTGACGATATCTTTTCGCTTGTTGTAGTTGTAGTATCTCACTGCTGTCTGAACTGTTTGGTCCATATATTGAGTGGCCGCCTGCAATGTGTTTGAGGCAGCAATTAATAAATCCATCAGGAAAATTAAGAGTAATTGCCTCATTTTGCCAATAGGAAATCAATCCAGCCTCAAAAACGCGCAGGACAAACTTGTCCACTTCAGTTAAAAGTACTGAGCTTTTCCTCATCATTACTACGCACATTTCCCAATAAAGATCCTGGGTCATTAGGTGGTAGTTTTGGATCACGTCCTCCTTAATGTAGGCTCCGATTGCGTAGTTATCTAAATTGGCCAGAACTGTTGGCTGATTCTCAGTGGAAACATTTTTACTCTACCATTAGGAAGTCGTTCCACGCCGAAAGCAAACTGGTCGCCCAGCGAGTACTTTCGCAGCTTCTCCTCTGAGTGGGCAAGGAAACCAGCCACCAGCTTCATCAAGTTGGGCTGGAAAAAATCTAGAATTTAAACCTTCCATTAAACTACAGCTACCTCAAACCTCTAGGGAGTTATTAATGGATAAGATCCAAGCGTCTTGTGTTCCTCCCCAATGCAGCCCACTTCCTGCCAGTTCCTCTATGGTGTTGATTGGGTTATCGTATCTGGGGATCGTCATAATTGTGGCTAATCCACTATCAAAAGTAGTACTGGAAATTATCAGTAGTTCACGCAAACTTTCCCAAATAGTACTGGTGACATTCCAGATTACGCACCTGAGAACCAGAGTGGATAAAAACACCAAACCCATCAAATACTTTGCCATGTTTCCCTGCGCCATTTCCATGTTGGTGATGGATTGCATTACAAAAGGCTTTGACACAGACATCAGGGTTTTGCTCAGCAATTGCCCTTTCAGTCGGTCAATGTGGCCCTTATGGGATTTACTAAAAAAGAGGGATTTTTCACTAAATCTCAGGTGAGAAGAATTCGGGTTCCCCATGCACCTTTTCAGCCGTGGTTTAACAGCAATCTGCAAATTATGCAAAGCATAGAGCGCAAGGAAACTTAGGGCCAAAGTCCCTATCAGCGCCATCCAGGCCTCTAATGAATAAACCCGAAAGGGCGTAAGCCAACCAGCTGAAAGCCTGGAAAATTTCTTTGACAGAAACTAGTGGTTTGGTCATAACTGGACTCACTTTGGAGCAGGAACCAGACATGTGATTCCAGTTCGGACGGTCGGTTTGGACAGGTCAAGATACTCGTAGGCAAACTCCCATGTGTATAAAGCAGCTTCAAGCAATGTTTAAAGTATATAGGGTGATTCTTTTTTGTCTCTTGTTATTTTTTTTATATAAAACCTCAATCTCCCCGCCGATAAACTCAAGAAAAATACCTGCTCCAATGTCAGCTTTATCTTCAACCAGATTGCCCATCAGCCCACTTCCTGACCAGTTGCTCCAAATTTCGCCCCAGTAGTCTGCTGGGTTAATAACAGGCGAAATAGTGGCGTTCACGTACTTGCTAAATGTTTCCAGAATCTTCATTTCAGACCCCATATAAAAGTAGGAGTCGTTGCTGCCTCGAGGCTCTGAACAAGAAACGAAAAATCAGAAGCACACGTTTCAGTTGTATTTAAACACCCAAAGTTTCTTACCAATTACTACATACGGTTCATAAGGGAACACGGCAAGGTTCAGCACTCGTCCCTCTTGATTGCTCAACTTGTTGGGAAATAAATTGTTATTGTGCAGAAATGAGGTGTTTTCAGTGAACCATTTATCCAACAAGAATGGCTTATGGTTCCCCGTCCGTCCTGTGTACTTGTGAGTCCATATACTGAACACTTGGCTACTTTCATTCAAAGATCCATTGAGGAATATTATGGTAAGATCAGGAACGAAATTTGCCTCGGGTGTTTCAAAGATCTGAAAGACTTCTTTGCTCCAATTTCCGGTTGCGAAAAAAACATATTTGCGCTGATTGAATCGGTCCGGATGCACTTTGATTTGCTGCTCGATGGCTCTAAGCACCGTCACTGGCTGGCTAACTTGCAGAAAAAATCCCTGACATCCTGCATAGTTAAATATGTTTTTTATATGGTCGTGATTGTCCAGATTTATGGCCAATATGGGCACTAGTGGCAGGTTCAAGTCGAAGTTTGCAGGGCTTTGGCTGAAGAAAACCAAACAGTGATAGTTGAGGAAGTACGTTTTGACAATGTTCTTCACCAGAGCCATCAGCGCTGACATGGTCGCATGAATTCATATTGAAATTGGGGTATTGGGATATGGGCTTTGATCTTTTCAATTGCTCGGGGAAATGGTTAAATTGCATCCAAGAAAATAGTCCGGTGAACATGCGATTGTGTCTAATTTTACAGAATGGACAAGTTGATAAATGAATTCATCAACTAATGAGACGAAGTTCATTAGTTTGTCATGGTTTAGTCAACATAATTTCGGGAGAATCTCCAGTCCATCTTAGGTAATGGAAGTTTGGGAAAGTTCCCCAAACTATGCCCAGTTTCCACGCAAAACCAGCAGATTTTTTGCGTTTCATCAGTGAAACTCAAAGCTGGTTTTTCCTCAACAACTGCATGAAAAGCTCTGAAATAGATAAACATCAACCGCGAGTGGGGATGATTTCAAGTTGAATTCATATCGCGTTACGCATGTATGATGATTTTTTAGTTGGAAGGTCAAAATATATTGCATTAAGCAGTTTGTGATTTTTTACTCATTGAGTTTGTGTGATGATCATTATTCTGTAACAACAAACACCAGCTCGAATGATGTGTAAAGTGAAAAGCGTGAATTGTTTGCTGTTGTTGGCCGCTTTTATCAATGAAGCTTTGTGCATTGCAGGTAAGTTTTACTCAGTCAAAGTGCAGGAATAATTCAGTTTATTAACTATTTGGAAACAACCAATTTGCAACTTTTTGATGGCGTGTTTTCAGTTGTGCAATTTTGGGTGTTCTTCTCCTAAAATCCTATTGTTTTATATAGAAATATAATGTTAAACTGGCAAGCTTTTGAAGCTCTATTTTGATGGCAAATAAACCAAAAAAAAAAACAATCCATCTTCACAAAGTAGTGCTTGTTGATTCTTTTTGCGTGTGGTTCAGTGATGTTTAATAATTCGAAAGGCAATTTTGCTTTGCGTTGTCGATTTTCTGTTGGTATTACAATGAAGGAGGCCTTATTGTTCATGAATAGTTCATAAAATGGTCATATTTCCGTAATAACCCAGTTCCAGTTATTTACTGTTTTATTTGAGCGAGAGAGTGAAAATAAATAAATTACTTTCTGGTTTTTCGGTCGTTAGAATTTCTTAACTGAATTTATTTATTGATGATTTTGCAACGGAAAACTGCTTTCTCACTTTTCCGGAACAAAATTTCAGATAATTTGCGTCTATTTTTAGTATAATAGCAATCGAATAATTAAACGCTTCAATTAAGTGAATCACTGTACATAGACCAGTATTAATTACCTCCAATTAAACAAATTGAAGATTTTTTGCTTAGGCAAAAGGATAATTAGCTATTTAGCATCAGCATGTTGATTCCCAGGCAAAATTGAAAATTCATTTAAAGCGCAGAATAATTTAAGCGAACAATGAGTGCATCGAAACCAATTTACAAACGCTTCCAGTTCTTGCTGTCCATGAAGTCATTTAGCGCAAAAATGTTATGCGTAAGTTGCAAAACAATAATTCAGTTTGTCTTTTTCGTAGTCGCTATTAACCTTGGTGTTTCATTGGCCATTTCTTCCTAAACTGACAACATCCGGCGATTTTTATGCCTTCAACGACGTTATGTTTTGCTAATTAACTGCGTAAAACCCGTAATTTTTGCTCAGGATCTTTGATTAGTGGCTTTAGTTTGTTTCGGTGACTGATTCCTAGTCTGCTCTTTACGAATGTTCCAATTGGCAACAGACAGAATTATGATTAGCTATTATTAAAAGAAGAAAACACGGATTTTTCTAAGCTGCAAAAAGGAATAAATGAAAAATCAGCATATGCAAATGAAGTAGTTTTTCAGTGCAACAATGCGTAAGAAGAATTACGTGCTTATAAATGTTCAAGGATTCGTGGAAATGCATCTTTTGCACATCAAACAGGATCATCATTCATGCAAAAATAACTGTGAGAAAACAATCTAACCAGTTAATTAAAATAATGTGATGTAACTATTATTTTGGTTTTGATTATTTCTCGAATTTGAGTAGTTTTTTTCAAATATCACTTGCCAATGACACGGGAAATTTTTTAATCGATTTGATACTGTTTATTGAGTTAGAGACATCGGCCGGAATTTTCAATGGTTGACCACCCAATTTGAACGTCGACCTTGGTCATGATGATTTTGGTAAAATTGCCCAGTTATTGTTCATTGCACATGTTCTGATGTGATTAACACTGGGAAGTGGCGGCAGGCTTCAGAACAATAGTTGCCACTGAAAAAATGAATTTTTTAACAAATACACTCAGATTTTTTATAAAAGTAGGTAGATATTTTAAGCAGTGTTTGTCTCAGGACCCCCAGGACCGGTTTCGAACTTACCAGACCTCATTAGCTGGGTTTAGCCTGAAAATAACACCCCTGAAACCGCGCGTACATAAAAGACTTTAAAGTGCACGTTTCGGGAGTGTTATTTGCAGGCTAAACCCAACTGATGAGAGCTTATGAGCTCGAAACAGGTTATGCGTGTGCCTGAGATCAGCACATTTCAGCATTTTTACCCACTAATGTTCATTTTCTCTTCAATAGTTTTTTTGCTGGGAAATCTACAGCTGCATTATTTGAGTTCGTCGTGATATCGGACCGATTAAATCAACGAATTATGCCGATAAAAACTAAATTAAATCCGGTAATGATTCCTTATCGAGTTGTGGCCAATTACTGGCTTATTGTTATTCAAAACTGTGCGCAATTAATTCTTGTACATGAATTTTTTTATTCTGCCACCTTGAAATCTTCACTTCAGCAATGTCAAGGTGGTTTATGTAATCTTGCGGCGTTTAAAGTAATGAAATTGACTGTGATAAGTATTTATTGAATCAATTTTAAATTTATAACAAAATTTGCCCCTATACGATCGCCAGATTGTCTGAATATCTGCCTTCCTGATTCGATTTTTGACCCTAATAAGGTCCAGAATTTCCTCAGGAAGGTTGTCCCGCCGCGGCCTGTTGAACTTGTATATTCTTTGTCAGACTTTTCACTGCAAGCTCTAGAGCTAGAGCCTCGACAGTATGAGCGAGGGCTGTGTTTAATCCTTCCCTGCAAACATAACTTCCGACAGCCTAAAAACCCAAAATCTAATCAATTAACCACGTAAAATGAAGCAGGCAAAACGTTCTTAATGTCTTCTTTATACTCAGATTATTCAACACCGATCCACGGATCACATCGAATAAGGAAAAGAGCAATTTGCCCTTCATCCAGTGAATGCATCCCATTGAGATCCTGTCCAGTTTTGTCCACCATATTGGACAGCCAATGTGTCCTGGACGATAAGTAAACCCTCCCAACTCTCCTAGCTGCAGCTTCGTGAATTTTGAATAAAAACCCTTGCAGATTGAGTGAAATAAGTTGCGGATACAAAGGATCTGGACTAGTCTGTTGTCCACAGCCAGAAAGCAACTCGATCAATCGAGTTGGATCGTCCAATCCAGGCAAATTTGTCGAAGGAATAAAATGCGGGCAATCGCAAGTGGAAGGAGATGGATATGATGGAATTGGTGCTTATCCCTGGGTTGTGCGAATTGGGTTTCGAAGTAAGTGCACATTTTAATAGAAAATCAGCTGGAAACTTGGGATATTGCAGATGTTTTAACCGGCGAGACAAAATTTCCATGCACTGGATCAATAATCAGCAGCAAAGTGGTTTTGACTGCTGCTCACTGCCCGTTGGCTAAGGCGGAAAATTACAAACTGTGAGTTCACAAAAGTGAGGAATGATGCGACTGTGAAACAAACTTCCTCCTAAACAGATACACTGTGAGGGCGGGCGAATGGGCCACAGATACGGACATAGATTGCGGCGAAGAGTTCTGCGGCCTTCCAGTCCAGGACATTCCAATTAGTCACGTTATCGTCCATCCAGGGTATGAAAAGGACACTTACCGGCACAACATTGCCCTACTGGTGCTCAAAACCAAAATAAAGTATGGAGGTAAGTAAGTAATTAATAAAAGCGGGGACAAAACATGAAAATTACATTCCAGTAACGGTACAGCCAATTTGCCTGCCGGAATCGTGGTCAGTCACTAGCAACAATGGGATTCTTGTCGGTTGGGGAAAAACAGCCGGACAAACAGGTGAATAATGCAGCACTTAAATCTTTTCAAAGTTCATGTAACCCAACGGAAAACAGGTCAGCGACGTTTATATTTTTTGCCACTAGAAACGCCACTTCAACAGCAGAATTTATTCCTGCCGATTGTGAGCTTAGGCCAATGCGAGCGGGTTTATGGGAAAACGCTTCCAATTTCTGAAGAGCAAGTATGCGCAGGAGGTGAAAGAGAACAGGATGCTTGCAGTGGCTTTGGAGGCGCTCCCCTCCTTGTCAGGCACAGTGAGACTTACTATCAGGTACTTTACTTGATTCTATTTTTGCCCAGCATTTGTTTAAATGTTGGCTTCACATGCAGGTGGGGATTTTATCGTTTGGCTCAGACCAATGTGGAGCTGCAGGCGTTCCAAGCGTCTACACCAATACGAAAAAATACATCACTTGGATCAGGGAAAACTCTCCCCAAATTATATGAATATTTAAGGGTTTAGAACAAGGCATTTTATTCAATATCAAACACTTTACAGATACTTCAGGTTTTTATTGGCAACCTATTTCGACAAATGTGGATGTAATGGAAACTAAACTATTTTCTATTTGCGTCAAACTATGTACATATTAAAAGTATGCGAAAACTAAAGGTAAGCACTGATCAAGCAGCGACCAGCTTTTTTGCGTAGTTCGTTCATTGTTCAAGGGAGCCGTGATTAGTGCTTACCTTTCTTTGGAAGGTTTTGCTCTCCGATAGGTTTTTCTGAAGGGAAACTAACAGCTAGTTCTCACAGTTCGCTTCTACAAATAGAGGTTGTTTTGATCAAGACGGAAATAACAGGTCAATAAGTCAAAACTTAACAAAGATACATTTATCTCACTAAATTTGTCTCACTTACCTTTGATAGGATCAATCAGGTATCTTAGTAATACTCTAGTTTCTTTTATATATCTGTTAGCTATAGAGTATTAAAGCTTCGAACATGATCTTCAAAAGGAAACATTCTATATCGATTGTGCTATTATTAGGGAAAACCGAAAAGGATTTTGTCTAATTGATTATAAACTACCAAACTTTTGCTGCAAGACTATTGAACAACTGAGGTTTACTTGAAGCTTTAGTCAGTGCTCGAAGAATTCACAGGGAAACAATATAGGTTTCTACAAAATGCTTTATTGCTATCGAAACATGAAGCCTTCGCAAGATTGTACACTACAATATACAGCTTAAATATTTCTCAAATTGTTTATATGCAATGGAATTTTATTGTTTTAGGTTTTAGAAAATCTGCTTTTGGAAAAATAGAGTTGGTCCACTCAGTATTAAGTACCGAGTTGATTTAGAATAGACTTGAAATTCTTAGTTAGGTTTTAGTGAAGATTGAGTGACGTTTTTGGATAGTGCAGTTTCAGTGACCACTTTTGAAGACTCCATAGAGGGAAATTTAGAAGCAGTAAAACAAATCGATGCCAGTCGCCTCTACGTTGGGTGTCCGACTTGACCAGCTCCACTTTTACTGCTTCTAAACGCGTTTATACGTTTTTCTCAGTGAATTTTACAAATGTTTAGGCCGCATTAACAATTTCTCAGAAGTAACAGTGTATCAATGCTTAGTTGCTGAAAGGCAGGTGGGTGTTGCATCGAGTTCAAACAGTGGCAAAAACGAGACTTTTCCGGTCACCTCACCTGCCTGGCATCAAGATTAAATCTCTATGTTTCTAATTTCCATAACTTCTAATAGATCAATTCTTCGTTATTTATCAATAATTACTCTACTATGTATAGTTGCAAAAACAATTGGTCATTTCAAATCTAAATTCTAGTATTCACAATATTTTATATATTTTCTAGCTTTTCAAAAAATCTTTGATGTGTTTTAACGGAAACCAAAGCATTTTTTCTTCGACTAGCGACAAAAAATTGCGTTCTAGCGACAAAAAATTGCGTTCTAAAATTTCCCGGTTACCATCTTTATAAAGCCTTCGATGGCTTGCATCAGAACGTATGCTACCGAGTAGGGTTTTCCCATCAGGAACCCGAAAGTTGTAGATTCTCTGCGGGTAAATCAATATTAAAAAAATACATTGCTGCACAAAAAACGGTCAATTCCTGTTTGTAGTTTCTTGCAGTGGATTTTTCTCGTGTTTCCCTACCATCGCCTTATCACATCTGTGCCAATACTCCCTAGTTCAGGGACCATTAAAAAAAAATATTTTGCCACAACATCTACAATACGTTTTACACTAGAACATTCAAGTTTGACGACACCGATCGTAAAATTTGGCACTTGAATCACTTGCATCCCTTCGCAAACACACGCTAAGGGATGTCGACACGTATAGAAATGGGCCCGCCATCAAATAGATTCTGTACACGCTTTAATTGGTTATTTACATGTTCGGATCAGTTTTATCGAAGAGCTGAAAGACAAATATTGGCTCACGGGTCCCGCACTTATTGCTCAATTGCAATTTACTAGAAAGTAACCTTTGGAATGCGATCTACAAGTACACAAAGGTGAAACTCTTCAAGGGTTTGTCTTTGGTTGAGGTTTGAAAACCTACACTTTAGTTCATTTTTTTACCAGCAAATACAGTTCTTCAGGCAGCCTCACTCGATGACTTTCCTAATTCAAATTGACTTAGATAAAGTCGTAAATGGTGTATTACTCTTCGTCGCTGTCGTCTCGCAGACCCGCCTTAAATTGAGGTGGCACTTGCTTTATGAAACAGTCATCCAGGAATTGGCCCATGCTTCTGTAAAGGTGTTTTTTTACGCCTCCCAAGCCGTGACTTTCATCGGGGTAAATCTGCATAAATAAATACAGTTTTTATTCGAAACTGAATGAGGGCGCGCCACAAAAAAGCAGATTTTTGATGTTTTCAACGAGAAATTAGTTGGGAAAATTATTCTTCCTGCGAATTGCTGATAAGACCATAAAGCATTATTTCCTCAAACATAACGACTTCATTCAGTTTCGGCGTGAAACCGTACGAGATTTATGAGGCAGCAAATAAATAATCTTCGTTGTGAAATTTATTAAACTTCTAGAGACTTTCGGTAATAAAGGGAGCAAAATGTTTTTCAAACTACCATTAAGCCGCAGGAAATGCACCGGTGCGCTTCAATTTGGCTTCAAACTCGAGATTTCACTCGGTTTATGGCTGTTGTAAACTTTAACGTCTTGTATACTGTTTCAAGTTGAAACATTAAATTGAAACAATCATATGGAGGCGCAAAAGTTGAGGTACTTGCAAGTCAGTTGAATAAGCAAATCGCGTTGTGTAGTGAAGCGAAATGAGGAAACCAGACAATCTTAACTAAGTCCATTGAATGCAGGGAAAAGCGCTCACAAACCTGTTGTCGGAAAAGCGTATCAGCATCCGACAACGCCTTAACAAGGACCATGCTTTGCTGTAAGTGCACATTGTCGTCAGCTGAACCGTGAACCAGATAAAACATTTTATCTTTAAGTTGAGCCGCCTTTTTGCTGACATCGGCTTCATCGTAGCCTTTATAGTTTTCAGTTACATTCGGCAGCCCCATGTAACGTTCCGTGTACGCTGAATCTGCAAAGAAAACCAAAGTTCCACACTGATTCAACAAATTTTTAGCCTGCAAAGATTTACCATAAAGTTTCCAATTTGTGACCGGTGCAACCGCAATGGCACATTGAAAAACGCTCTTCGGGCTTGCCAAAGCCAAAGAAGCCACAAAACCGCCGTAACTCCATCCCCACACTGCTACGCGTCTTCGGTCGATAAAATGTTGAGTGTCCCTCAAGTACCTGAGCAGAAGAATCAGTTAGGGGGAAATTTAACTTTGTTATCACCGCGGTTTTATCAGCTCCAGCTAGTGGTGTCCTTGATAAAATTAACCGAAATTGGAGCAATCTTGCCAAGAAATCTCCGGGAAAATTTTCGATTAAAATTGAATAATTGAAAATCCACCAACTGTTCCAAATAATTTTGATTCGACGTAAATCCCCCATCATCATCGCTCGCGTTAATCCGTTTGGTTAATTTGCTATGAGGCACTAGCGCCAGTAAATCGAGGACTTAATCAAATTTAATCATCGATTTATTTCCAGTTGCCTATAAGCGGATTTCGCTTTAATAATGTCCCCAACCCGCACATTTGGAAGCTGCTAATAAATCATAATTTCAAGCTGAAATGAAATCAACAGTCAATCAAAGCGAAAGCAATTTTCACAGACTGGACAGGCCAGAATCGTTAAAAAGTGGATAAATCACCAAAACAAAAATACCAGGCTGATGAGGTTGAGGTTTTTTTATTGAATCCGTGAGTAACAAAGTTGTCATAATTTACGAGTGTATGACTCACACTATCCCATTCTGTGTACTAATCAAATGTGAGGTAAGTATCGATTCCATTGGTCTAGAATAGCCACTCTATTTACGTATGTTGCATTGAGGGGAAATTCAACTTCAAGTCACGTAATTGCAATTCGGCAATATTGCATAAATGGCCCCAATATGGGGAAAGCTATTAATATTATCGGTTCGGCAGGGCAGCGAAAATTAGGCTGCTCCAATTCCACATATCAGTTGCATCATGCAGGTAGAACAGCACTTTAGAGATGGAAAACTCATTCCCACTGAACATTAAATGTATAAACTATTTATAAAAAGCTTTAGCTGTTGATGGAAATCTCATTATTTCCAGCACAATGAAAACGGTGTAACTTTGCTAATGGCACAAACCGCGGAAACTCTTTTCCGACTTTCATATGCGGGGGGAATTTTGGGATTTTCCTTCGAGCAGATAACCAATTTCCAGTTCAATTTCCGGCTGCGCAATTCCGGTCATTTAACTGACGATGCGTATTGCATTCGTTCCATATACTTGGCCTGGGTTTAATAGCAAATTTGAAAAATTATCTTAAAGTTTGCGGTCAAAAAATGGTCTTTTTTCAAGAAAAAATCGCAACTTGAGGAGTTTTATCAGGATCAACTTACATATTTTCGCGAGTGTTTCCAACTCATTAAGCTACAATTTAACCAAATTTGAATCAAATCGAAGCACCGGTTGATTTTTGAGAACCACACACCCAACATACCTCTGAAGGTGCCAACCATGCGTGCTAGCAAAACGTCCAAAAAATCACCAATCGTTCAAACAAAGCTTTACCATTTCATATGACTGTTTAAATTATTTTGTATTTCGGTTGTATATGAGTCACACTTGGTTGCAGCTTTTGAAATATTTTTAAAAGAGAGTGCAGAGCAAATGAAAATTTATCAATATTTTAAAGTGGTTTTAAATCGTGAACTTACTCTGTAACTTCCAATTGATCTGCTACTTCCACTGAGCCAAGCTTGTAGTAGACTTTATGCAGAAGCTGATGGCCTTGTCCTCCCGATCCTCTTCCATCTATTTGCGCTATTATGAAGTCTTTGTTACCTATAAAAAAAATCACCTGCAGTTTTTCGCTCGATCTTTGTTCAAGATGGAATGCCGGAATTTCATCCATCAGTTAAATGAACCAAATCAGAACGCCCGCTCTAAGTTAGGTGCATCACAATGCAGGGCATTATTTTAGAGATTCGTGACTTTAACCACTAATTTATTAACCCATAAAGTCTCCTGTCTGAATGTATAACTTCCGCTCTAGAGAGTGCGCTTTCCGTAAAGTATGACATACTGGGCAATGTACCGCTGCCACATGCATTCATAACCCAGTGAAAAAATTAAAAATTCCTCTTCAAATCGCTATAATTTTCCCCGGAATCTCAAGTGTTTGTAAGGACTCTCGAAAAATCAATGTTCATATCACAAACCTGTTAGAAACGTGTTCCAATCGACTCTCCATCGTTCCGTTACTAATTGGCTGCCAGGCCCTCCATACACCTGCACTACCAGGGGATATCTCGTTATCTCGTCCTCCCTTAGACCGGGGGGCAAATGTAATCTAATTGGAAATCACACAATCGCAGCAAAACTGAATTGAAAAATAGGAAAATACTCGAGTTTCCCACTAAAACCTTACCTGACATGGGCCTGATAGCCGCCAGAGATCTGCACGGGAAAGGTCTTGATTTGGGGCATAGCCATTCTGCTCACTCTTTCCCTCAGTTTTGTGTTATTTTGCAGCCACATGATTAGCTTCGGTTTGGGCATACTGTTCTTGTAAAGCTGACTAGTCGGGACACCAGGCCCCAAGCATTCTAATACGAAATATTGCGAATTTGAGCTGAAACAATTCAAAGAATGGAAAAAGGAAATCACCTAAACTTAAAAACCTTTACCTAAACCACGCATTGTGGTACAAACAAGGTGGTTCTTTCTCAATCAACTTTTGCTTCTGTTTTTTTCGCTTGCGAGGAGCTGGCGTTGATATCAAAATGTCTTCATCGTCATCCTCCCAATTTACTAAAATGTAAAATGTGATTTTTCTTCCCCCTAAACTGGGGTTGGTTGCTTACCTTTCTTGAACTTAGAAATGCTCTCGTCTAACGTGACATAAGGAGGAGAGGTTGGAGGCGGCTCCTTAACGCATGTTATGCAAACGGGCGGTGGCAAAGTCGCTCCAGTTCGAGGAGGAACGGACGACACTCTATAGAGATGCAATTCGCCCGGTTTTCCTTCGGGAACCCCCAAAAAAAAGCTGCAACATCAGTTCAATTTCCTTGTTTAAATAGTGAAAAATCGTGAATTTTTCACGTTTTTCAAACGTTGCAAACAGTGATTTATGCGGTTCCAGTGACATTGTGTTCAGGCGCTTGAAAATTTCATGTACCCCGACTTTAACGAAAATAAATCCCAATGGACATCATTTCGATTCGATCATTTATTCATTTACGGCCAAATTGAAATTTAGTGTTTCACCAACTGCCATTTCCAACAGGGATTCATATTTCAAGCCGTCGTAATTGCAGGTTTAACTACAATATTTAACCTGCCAATATTGCAGCCGACTTTTGGATTGACGAGCTCGATAGCGTTCATAATCAGTAAAAAGTGAGTGTTTTTTTGGCACTTACATCACATCATTCGAATGATCCCAAGTGAGAATCCGCTGCACCTCAAAGCGGCCATGGGTGAGTGGAATGGTGCGTTTTTTCGGAATGTTCACGGAAACGGCATGTCGGAAGGTGCCAGTTGGTCCATCACGAACTGGAGCAATTGTAATGTAATTGGAACTGTCGGTGCCAAAAACAGGACTATCGCCCATATCCACCCATCCCTGGCCTTCACTGGAAATCCTCTGCGTCTGGAACGTGTGCCATATTTAATTCTGATAAAGTGAGTTCCAGAAGTAATGCCTAAATTGTGTTTGTTGGAAAAAAGCCCGGACACGTCAATTTTAATTTGAAAATGCGGTTTTTTATTCTAAATTTTTAGGGCATTTTTTTATATTTTTTACACCAAGAGAGAAATAATAAGCAGCAATGAAAAATAAATATTAAATTATATAACCATAAGCAGACATTTCAGGAAATTCGTTTTAGAGCCCAGAGTAAAAATAGGGGCGGAAAACTGAACACAGACCGTTTTCTACTCGTTTCCAAACTAACAATTAAAATGCAGGATAACGAAATAAAAATAACTGAAAGGAACAAGACAAGAGAAACTATTCGCCGCTTCAGACTAAAGGAACATAGAAGTGAACAATGCAGCAATACCGAAAAGTTATTGTGTCCCATTTAAATCACCGATTATGACAAACGCCGATACAATCTGTGGAACAGTAATAATGAGCACGCTAAATAAAATAAATGGAACTGGTGAAGAAATTAGAAGAAAAACCAGACTGAAGAAGAAAAAAATGGAGGGAATATCTACTGAACACAAATAATGAAACCTACATAGAGTACAAAACGCAACGAACAAAAGTAAACAAAATAGTAATTGCAGAGAAGCAAAAATCCTGGCAAGACTTTGGACATAGAATGGGGAAAAAACACATGGTAATCAAAAATGATGTTACCAAGTTTGGAAAACTCTAAATAAAGTGCAAAAATATACCAGTTCATCCTCCAAAGAAGGCAAAACACTGACTAGGAGCGATGAGGTGATGGAAGAAACATTGAGGAATGAGAAAGTGAATTGGGAACAAGTTGAACCAAAGGGAGGACCAAAAAGGCAAAGGAAGAATTCCAACAAGCAGGCACAATTTTAAAGAGGCAAAGCAGGGGGACACGAGCAAATAAGATCGGAAAAATTTTCCAGAAAAACCCAAAGCTGACTTCACTGTACTGCTGGGACTCACTGTTTAATCTAAATATTAACTAATTAAAATGCGAGAAACTGTTTAAAATTGGAGCGTTTAAAGTTCAAGTAGATTAAAAAGGGCCGACTACTTTTGCCACAATTTAAATTAATTGCCAAGTTTTAAACGTGCGTTTCAGTGTCCATGGAATTATGTTGAATTTCCGCTCCATATGAATAGTAAATATTCAACACTGACGTGCTGATTTAAATTAATTTAAATATTTCCCTATGGAAAGCCTCAACTTAATTAATTAATAATAAATACACGGTCGATGAAGTAAAAAATTAATTGTGCGCCCGTAGGAAATTGATTACCAAATTAACAACCGCACACAATGTGCGGTTGGGGCAGGATTTATTCATTTGCTTCTTTATTTTAAGGTTTTATATTCGTTTATTGGGTCCGCATCAGATTCTCTACTGGATCCGTCGGGTTTAAAAATAAATTGGACACAACTCTATATATATATGAAGCTCCCACTGCATGTGGCAGATAAATCACGAAAGGAATAACGCAGAAATCAGCTCTAAAATAGCCTTGACATTAAAATATTGAAATTTCGAGCGCAGTCGAGTCGGGTCCAAAAATAACGCCATTCTGCATATTTCATCAGCAGCACCATCAATGTCATTCGGTTGAACAATAATCAACACGAAAATAGAATCCGCTCCGATACAATTTCAAATATCGGTCAAGCTTGAGGGTTTGATTGGCTGACACTTTACCAGCCAAGTTGGAGTTGTTTCGAAAAAACACCCTCATACATTTGGGAGTTATGTAAATTTGGAATTTGGCCATTGATGTGTTTTTAGGGTTTGATTTAGTGGGATTTGGAAGTACAGCGACAGAAGGGAATAAATTCTCAATTCAAGTTAAAAATCAGTTTTGAAAAAGTGACCCAAAGGCATTGAGAAACAGAACCATTGAAAGTGTGTCTCCGAGTAAAAAAACGCTCATTTCTCAATCCAACGCAATAATTTCCAAGTCTGCCTCAGAGAGAAGAACAACTAACCAATTTCCAAGAAACATTCAAATCTCTGATGTGTGAAAATCCTCTAAAAATGTATGGATTTCCATTAATGACTGAATCATAAATCGGGTAGCATAAAAACATCAGCACTCAGTACATTTTTTTGTTAATTTGTCCAAGTTCCACTGAAATGTTCACATGTTTTGTCCACATAAAATCAGCAAATAACTCACCTCTTTACAATCCCATTTCGGGCTGGAACAAATCGTGACCACAGACAAATTTTGAGGGCGGTTCAGCCAGACAACCGATATTTCAGTTAGACTTATCCATGATACTGCAGTAAAATAGTAATCCCTGAAACGAGAAATGGCAAATGCAGCATGGAAAAAATAGAGTTTGGATTTCATTTCCATTGAACTCATAAATCAACTCGGTTCAACAAATCCTTATAAGTTTCATGGAAAGTTTGTAAATTACCTGATTTTATCTTATTGGCTTTTTGAACTCAGTTTGCATGCATTTTGTCATTACTTTGAATCCAGTTATGCATGAAATTGGCTAAGCAATTCCAGCTCACTAATAAGGGTATGATTTATGGAGTTTGCAGTAAACTAACAAACTTTTATTAAATCTGTTTCGAAGAGCCAATTACTCGCTTATAAAAAACGTTTGCGACAAATGCTTGAAACTGGTGAATTTTTCGCGCTTTTAGGCCGTCGTGGAGACGAATGATGCTTCACTGAAGATGCAAACTGCTCGTTCTTCGCAAGAAATTCTTAAAAAAAAACTCACCAGTTTCCATTACTTATTTATTTATGGACAAACGGTCTGGATTTTGTTGTCATAATATGCTAATGGGTAAAATAAACTTACGAGTTTGATATCACAGCAGGAGGTAATACTTTTCTCGTTTTGATGTTGGAGATATCCGCCAAATCCGCTATCGTTAAAGTGACAACTGGATTTCGGGTTCCCGGCTTTGGATAGCGCAGCGATCGTATGTCTGGATATAAGCTGCCTTCACCTAAAGAAAATAAAATTCCAATTATTTCGAAACGAGTTCATGTGGGAAACTTTACGAGTTTTTCTTTTGTGCATCAACCGTCCGCATAAATCGACACCGTATGAAAGAAATTGATCATAACTGATGCACTTACCAATTGAACCATACCAGGGAAAGCGGAGTTCTTCAACTAGAGTGTCATTGAATGTGGCAAACGCGATTAACAGCCCATCACTTGACATCCACAGTGCTGAATTGGATCTCAAGATTTCCTCTGGAGTATAAATACCATAACATATAATTAAAGAGTAAAACGTTAAAATATACGAAATAAAATCGGACTTCTACTGTTTCCTTTATATTAGTCGATCAGCATTTTTTTGCAGCTAATTGCTTCTTCCAACCTGTAAACCAACAGAAGCGGGGTAACTTAATGCCGGCTCCTGCAGCCGCCCATTCAAGCCCTTTCATCGATAAATCAGCCGATATATCGGGCCCTTCGTTATCCTAATAGCCTGGATCGAGTCGAAAAACCGATTTAGATTAGTTCCGGCATTTACAAAGCCTTAACAGACGGACTACACCGGGGTTTTCCACTCAACTGATAAAGCTGAATTTACCCCGATTTTTATAATAGTGTATTTTAGAATATTTTTATGCGCCGGTGACTTAAAATCGGGGTCAGTCCTGCTCTGTTCTTGGGCAAAATTTAAGCTGTAACATATGCAAAAAAGTTATACAGGGTGTTTAGATACTGTCATGTTTTCTTGGTCAAAGTTTGAACCGTTCTGGTAGCCCAGACAGAAAAAAGTTTACGATGTTATAGCCTCATATCCTCAAGTCTTCTGATTATATTCTGTTTTGACGCCTAAATATATTGTTTTTGTTTTGTTTTGTTTCTGTATGGGGGGGAGTTGACGTTTCTAAGCTTGTAATAAAATTTTGTTTGCACAGTTTTCCTTGGTATAAAAAAGAGTGTTTAAATCAACGGTGGCTGGCCATAAAAAAATGAAAATCCCTCGAATGGCTCAGGATTAACAGACGATTAAAGATCCAGATTACTCAGAAGATATGCGGCTTTAACATCGTCTATTTTTTTCTTTCTGAGCTAGCTGATTTTACCCGCACGCGACTTTAAACTTTGGTCAAGAAAACATGACACTCGTTGAACCCATTGAACAACT
Organism: Dendroctonus valens; assembly: GCA_024550625.1. Taxonomy (NCBI): domain Eukaryota; kingdom Metazoa; phylum Arthropoda; class Insecta; order Coleoptera; family Curculionidae; genus Dendroctonus; species Dendroctonus valens. The sequence continues at coordinate 546,072 of JAJTJO010000055.1, read as the reverse complement.
TAAATTTTGTCCAAGAATAAAGCTCTAATTCAACAGAAAAATTATTCAAATGGCATCACTGACTGAGAAAAGATTCACAGTCAAATTGAGAAAATGTTTAAAGTCTGGGTTAAATTTTCGTAGCAGAGTAAATCAAGTTCTTTAAACTTAGATGGATGAAAACTCAATAAGTTTGTTGTTTTTCCGATTATAATTAATATCAAAGCTCCAATACCGATTGGGCTTCGGTCTCTCTACCCTCTAAAGACTGGTGATTAGTGCAGACGCTTTTAGATGAGTTAAGCCCCATGAATTATTCAACATTATCATAAATGTTTACTAGTTTAACGCTCCACACTTACTACACTACAACTTAACAGCTCAAGTGTCCTAGGCAAGCATTTAAGGCTGATTAAATTAAAAGTTTGCTGGAATCCGCACCTTCATAGAGCCAATCAGGAACACCATGACTAACAACTCCTGGTACTGCATTCTTGGTGATTCTGTAGCCCGTATGAGAAGTGGGAGTTTTCCTATAGTAAACATCGTAATCCTGTACCATAATGAGGCTGTGCCCCTTCGGAGCCCATTGAGCAAGAAGTAGAAATGGATGATCGTCGTTTTCAGGCAACGGCCTTAATGGAAAGTCGTTACTGAAAGCGAAAATGACTTATTACATTTTGCCGACACTTTTCCAGCTACCACTTTTCTTATAATTATAGAAATAAAACGCCCGAAATCCCGTTAATTAATTACCCCAAACCGCAGAAAAGAACCACCAAATCCGCCTTCACAAAAAGCACACAGGCTTCATGAAAGCTTTCGTATTTCGGGCCGCATAAATGACATGAAAATTACATCATTTCTGTTCGGGGGGTCAGAACGTTGATATAATTGTAATAAACGAGCGCCGCTTAAAAAACATCGTTAAATAATTTTGCAGATGGAAAATGTTGAATGGACGGAATATTAAAAGCGGCGCATTCAAAACGGGAGAAAATGCGAACTGACTGTTAGCATCTGCATTAGTGAAATCTGCCAGTTTAAATATCAACCGAGATTTGATGGGAGTTCATTTTTCCCCAAAGTAAAGCTGCATTTAAAATAGGAGCGAATCATGGAAAAATCCCAACAGGCCATAAAGCAAAAAACGACACAAACAACGAGCTTTAAACAATGTAATTCATCCATTCAGTAAAAGAATGTTGGTTTGGTTTTTCAATCATTTGCTTGCGGGCGCTTTGAAAAGCAGGATTTAAAATAAAATTGCTTAAAAAACCCTTATTTTGCTTCTCTAGAAAGCGCGACTCATTGATATCAAAGTCCCATTGTGAAAGTGGACAATTCCCTAAACTGGGGCGTTTAAAACACATTATTCCTGATAAGCCATTGTGAAACTCTCCATAATAAGAAGCATTCTTCACTTACCCTGAATGAATATCATAAATTGTGTATTGAGCAAGATAAGAGTGCCTGAATAATTTCTTAACGTTTTGTGCTAAAAGGAGGTATCGCTGGTCGGCGGAAAGCTGATATCGATTCGGATTTAGCCGCATCTAAAACAGAGGAGAGAAAACCTTTTTCTTAGCGCAATTGACCAAAACGGCGTTGATCGGCCACTTACGTGTGTTTGATTGGACATAATGGTGCGAACTGACGAGTTTCCTGCGAATAATATGCTGATGCCGCCCCATTGGTCATTGAAGAGCAAACGGTCATCTGAAACAGATTTTGAAGCCTGCACAAAAAAATTATGTCGCGCAGTTATGATGACTGCGGCTTCAGGATATTAAAATATCAATACTCTAATGAACTACCATGTATAAATAGCTTCAAGTTCCATACCCAGTTAACTGGAACGGGGTAATTTAGTTCGTGCTATGGAAAATTGCTTGTTGCAGGCTCATCGATATTTATTCTTTTATTGGAAACGATTGCACGCTTTAAAGGACAATTTTACATTATCATGGGGGTTGATTCAGCTCTAGTCCTTTGCAGTTTTTTCTAAACTAATGAACTTTCGCTCACCTGATACCCACACTCCATTGAACCTGAAAGGCTGAAACTCGTGGCTTAAAATGTCTTCGAGCTCAAAGCGAGTGCCCTTCACTCTGGGCCCTTCATCTGGCGGTGTCAGAAGCACGACTGAAGTCACAATTAGCGATAGAACCACCACAATGACCAGCAAAGCTATAAAGATGCCCCTCCAGTTTCTTTGAGTTGTGTTGCTTGATACCAACTGCAATTAAAAAAGTCGCAATTTATCTCGAATTTACTCTTCTATTTAGTGGAGCTACGGTTAATCCAGGGCAATTTTAGGTGCCACCGAACGAAGGCAATTATAAAATAATTAATTAGTTGAGTTTTTTGCTCTTGGCTGAAATTGCGAATTAATTACTTCGAGTCCTTAGTGGAACTGCTGAATATCTTTCCTACTGAGTTGAAGTAATGCCACCGATTATTTAACGAAATGACTGTCTTTCTATGGTGATCAATTTTCCAAATGCTGTAGAAAACCAGGTTGATTGTCAGTTTTTCATCCGGATGTCTCCAGTTGATGCGTTAAGTACCTAAGTTCATTTAACCCACAATTCGTTTTTACTTCTTTCTATATACGAAAATCGGGCAACTTCGTGCGGGAGAATAAAATAATGAAATAAAACGAAGTTTTGTTGCCGGAATGTCGGTCTGCCTCAACAATTGGATCACTCTGCAAAGTCTTGAAAAATGAAATTGCGATCGTGCCTAACAACTTTAGAGTTGCCAGTAAAGTGATTTAAATATTTCATCCGTACAGTTCTCCAGTTTTCATCGCCAGTTTCTCCGCAAACTGGATGAAAATTTGAGAAATATTACGCTTCCCATTTCGACATGGCGTTCAGGCTTAAAATGTTAGAACCGTGCCACAAAATGACTGAACCGACTCTAATTGGGTATTAAAAACGATCAGCTAGATCAAATTGGGCAAAGTTAAAGAACGGATAAAACTTGAATAAATTCACACTTAGAATAGTAGGAAATATTCGAAAATGAAGTGAATTAATTGGAAAAACTAGCTACAAACTAGACTTCAGTTGACTAGCGAATTGAAGAATGTTTTTTTTTGTGCAGAAGTTTGTGATTTGGAGCAGAAAAATTTAGAAATTGAAGTAGTACTGACCATAGGCTCTTAGTGCCCATAAGGACGGAACATAAACCTAAACAATCTCAATATAATTTGCAAAAACATAATTGTTTGCAAACTTGATTCGAAAATAAATCTGCTGAGTTTTTCGGGTTTCCTCGAAAGTTCTATGACTTTCCACATTTTTCTCAATGTTTAATTTGTATTTTGGCGATTTTAGGCCCAAGTTGACAAGCTTTTTGGTCAGGCGCGACCTTTTGAATGGTGGCGTTTTTAGGCCTAAGTTTGCCGGATTCTCAAAAATTCGCCGGAGTTTAGATTGTTTTACAATTTCGCACATTTTTTCCTCAATATTTTCTATAAATCGAGTGCTAATTTTAGGTTTGCTACTTACTCGAATTTTTGAGTCACGATTTTTTTTTGTCAGACGCAAACTTTTGAATTTCGGCGTTTGTCAGCCCAAGTTTTCGAGCTTTTCAAAAATCTGTCGACCTTGGCATTGTTATTCAATTCCCCACATTTTTTGGTCAATATTTTCTATAAATGGTGTGAAAATTTCAGGTTGCTACTTGCTCGAATTTTTGAGTTACAATTTGTGCACGAACGTGCAAAATTTCAAGTTTTGGCGTTTTTAGGCCCAAGTTTGCGAGCTTCTCAAAAATCAGTCGACGTTGGGATTGTTTTACAATTATTCAGATTTTTTGCTCAATGTTTTCTACAAATCCTGCACAAATTTCAGGTCGCCACTTACTCGAATTTTCGAGTGAGGATTTTTTTTCGACAGGCGCGAACTTTTGAATGTCGACGTTTTTAGGCCCAAGTTTGCCAGCTTCTCAAAAATCGTACGGAGTCTAAATTGTTTTTCAAATTTGAATATTTTTTCCTCAGTGTTCTCTATAAATCGTGTGAAAACTTGAGGTTGCTACTTGCTCGACTTTTCGAGTTAGTAATTTTTTTGTCAGACGCGAACTTTCGAATGTTGGCGTTTTTAGGCGTAAGTTTGCCAGCATTTCAAAACTCGGTCGGTGTTGAGATTGATTTACAATTTTGAACATTTCTTGCTGAAGAATTTCTATAAATTGTCCACAAATTTCAAGTTGCTACTTGCTCGAATTTTCGAGTTAAAATTTTTTTGTCAGGCGCGAACTTTTGAGTGTTAGAGCTTTTAGTCCCTAGTTTGCCACCTTCTCAAACATCGGTCAGAGTTGATATTGTTTTACAATTTTGAAGATTTTTTCCTCGGTGTTTTCTATAAATCGTGTCTAAACTTGAGGTTGTTACTTTCTCGAATTTTTGAGTTAGTATTTTTTCTGTCAGACGCGAACTTTTCCATGTTGTCGTTTTAAGGCCCAAGTTTACTAGCTTCTCAAAAATCAGTCGACGTAGGGATTGATTGAGAATTACTAGTCTTTTTTCCTCAATAATTTGTATAAATCCTGCGAAAATTTTAGGTTGCTACTTGCTAGAATTTTTGAATTTTAATTTTTTTTGTCAGGCGCTAACTTTTTAATTTTGGCGCTTTTAAGCCCAAGTTTTCGAAGTTTTCAAAAATCAGTTGACCTTGGGATTGTTATACAATTCTTCAAATTTCTTCCTCAACATTTTCCATAAACGGTGTGCCAATTTCAGATTACTATTGCACGAATTTTCGAGTTACGATTTTTTTTGTCAGGCGCGCACTTTTGAGTATTGCCGGTTTTAGGCCCAAGTTTGCCAGCTTCTCAAAAATCGGTCGAAGTTGAAATTGTTTTACAATTTTGAACATCTTTTCCTCAATACTTTTTATAACTCTAGTCCAAATTCCGAGTCGCTACTTGCTCGAATTTTTGAGTCACAATTTTTACACGAAAGTTCAAAATTTCCTCACTAATGGTATAATCTGCGAAAATGTTAGGTTGCCACTTGCTAGAATTTTTGAATTTTTACTTTTTTTTCGTCAGTCGCCTTACTTTTTAATTTTGGCGTTTTTAAGCCCAGTTTTCGAAGTTTTCAAAAAAATTCAGTCGACCTTGGGATTGTTATACAATTCTTCAAATTTCTTCCTCAAATTTTTCCATAAACGGGCTTCTGTGCCAATTTCTAGATTACTATTGCACGAATTTCCCGAGTTACGATTTTTTTTTGTCAGGCGCGCATTTTGAGTATTGACGGTCTTAGTCCCAAGTTTCCCAGCTTCTCAACAATCGGTCGAAGTTTGAAATTGTTTTACAATTTTGAACATCTTTCCTCAATACTTTTTATAACTCTAGTCTAAATTCCGAGTCGCTACTTGCTCGGATTTTTGAGTTACAATTTTTACACGAAAGTTCAAAATTTAAAGTTTTGGCGTTTTTAGGCCCAAGTTTGCAAGCTCCTCAAAAATCAGTCGACATTGGGATTGTTTTACAATTACTCAGATTTTTTGTTCAATGTTTTCTACAAATCCTGCACAAATTTCAGGTCGCCAGTTGCTCGAATTTTCGAGTGAGGATTTTTTTTCGACAGGCGCTAACTTTTGAATTTTGGCGATTTAAGCCTCAAGTTTGCTAGCTTTTCAAAAATCAGCCGGCGATGATATTTGTTAGAATACTGACCGGTAGCTTTAAACTTTAAGCAACAATTCAGCTTAAAACCGTCCCTCATTCTCCAATATTTGGTATAAAAATGAACAAATTCGCGATTAAAAACCAAGTCGTACTTTTTTAACTTGTTTATTTCCTAGTGCTCGTGTTCGAGCTCGAAAATATTAATTAAGTCGTAGAGTCATGTTCATGCAAAATGAGTTTCAAAAAATGGACGTTGGTGCTAAATAAAAAATGAAATAAAAATAAAACTTGATTATGCATACCGATATATTTCTAAGACGTGGTATATTCAAAATACATTGAATACACTAAAACAACAGCAAATAAAAGTTGAAACAAGTGAAGCTAATTGTGGTACTCCCTATGACAGCACTTTGCTAGCTCAAAAGCTGTATCTTGAGGAGAGCCTTTCTCCATGAAACACTTATCCAAAATCTTGTCCACCAGCTCCTCATTGCCGAGTAAAAGTGTTAGTTTCTCCTTCAGCTTCTCTTTGATATGCATTCCATTTTCGTCGATAAATCCACTTTTCTTTCCAATGCAAACCAGGTGGTTCTTGAAAACGATGTCATCAGGTATATCGCCTTCCACCGATTTTTCCATCATTTCATGGGTCGCTCCTGTTTCAGCCATGCATTCTTTGAACAACTTGATCGCCTTTTCTCGCTGATCTCCCGCTAGATTTTCGAATTCTTTGTAGTTGCTGAAATCGAAATCCTGCAAGAAACAAACGAAATTTACGGTCATGGGGATTGAAAGCAGCAAAGGAAAAAGTGAACTTACTGATTTGACTACTGCGGCCAGCAGTAGCAGGAAAAACACAGAGAATCCGTTCATTTTTTGCGGACTTGTAGAACTTTTCGAGCTGGATTGGTTGTATGTAACTGTTGACAAACCGAAGTTGGTGCCAAGTTTATATATTCGTCCACCCTGACCTAACTTAGTGTGACTTTGCAGAATCATTAAGGCATAACTAGCAATCAAATATATTAGCTTTGTAAAAAAACAATCGTGTCCTATTATTAAAAAACAATATTTTGCCCAATATACATTCAATGACATGTTATTAGCTTCAGATGCTCGTTAACGTCCTTCGCTGTAAAACTCATTCAACGTAAACTTCTAATTGGGATGCGGATCAAACGTTCACTAACAATCAAAAAGTATATAATTTTCCCCGTAAAATCAATTGTATTTTGAACAGCTGCGCTGGAAAAAGGCCTTAATATATTTTTCCAGAAACACCTGGCCTCCAGCTTTTTAATACCGGATTATTAATGAAGTGCTTGCTTTTGAGGCACTGCCTGGAACTTTTCAACGCAAATAATTTATATGAAGTTGAGGCATGGAAAATTGCTACTACACTATTCTTTGAACAAACTTGAATTTGTTTTCGAATTTCAATTTGAAGAAGGAACCAAAATATCACAAATTTGTGACAAAATTTCGGTTTTGTCTTGAATACAATCGTGTTCTTTACACTCGATTTCAGCCGCGTTTTCCCAACAAAATTGGTCGCATTATTTCAGGGCTTGAACCAACATGAATTTGAACAAACGAATCGTTTTTTGCAATTTGCGTTGAATTAAATATGTATGGTAATTTGTACATGTGAAAAGTGTGGGTTTTCTGAATAATGAGCTATGAAAATAGAACAGATGGAAATCGGCGTTTCGCTTTTATGGAAATCGGAATGGCTATCAATGGAAATGCCGAAAATCCATTGGAAATGTTTCTAGTTCTAAATTTAAGTAGATTCGAGTGCTATCAAGAATAGGGACTAGTCGACTAGTTGCGCTAATTGGCATAGCTGTAATTGGCTGTAATTTGGGTTAGCAACATTCAATTTTAAACAAATTGCCCACAATAAGTCACTTTGTGCGGCAGAACAATAGAACGATCGCAAACCTGCAAATCACTCATGTTGTATATTTAGATTGAAATACACACATAAAACAATTAATGAATAAAAGGCCGCATGAAATCTGATAATTTATTAAGCTGGCAACACGTAACTGCACCTATGAACTAGAGTGGTTTTTAATCCTTCACTCCAGAAAATTTGATTTATTTACTGTGATATAGAAATATAAAGCAATTTATTGTAAAATATTAATAAAATTGCACAATAAGTAACGGAACAAACTGGCCCCGGCTGGACTGCAACTCCTTTTGTAGTACATCGATCCATCAAAAGATTTATTGTTAAAATTTTACCGTCAACAATTGGAAATAGACACATTAAGGTTTTTCGCTTAAATAATTAAAAAATAAACAATCCAATTAACGAACAATTTCAGAGTTGAAGTCGTCGATAGCATTTTCTTCAAATAAACACTTGGACATCCTATACACTGTTTCTTTCCTGGTCTCGTATAGAATCAAACACTTTTTTAATACTTCGTCGTAGTCAACCGGATTCGATTTGTTGATCTCGGCCAGTTGTTCCAGATGCATTTTAACAACGCTGGGTATAAAATTGCCGTTTTCGTCAAAAGTGCCGTCATTGCTAGAAACACAAGCCAAGACATCTTTCGTTTCTTCGTCCGTCTTAAAACTACCATCTGCATTCAGTACTTTGAAGCTGTCCATATTTAAATCCTTCATACATTTTTCAGTTGCAGCGTTTCGCTTTTGACGAGCATGTTTAAACACTGCTTGCTGAAAATTAGTATAACGCAAATACAATAAAAAATATTATGTATTTTATAATTTTCACTCACGCTGGATTCAGCGACCAATGAAAACAGGAACACTACAGTGAACGACTGCAGGCAAATCATTGCTTTCACGGTGAAATCCGATCATAGAAACACCCAACATTTGCGTAAAAGGCCGCCTTTTAAATTATTTTATACAGATTTGTGGCATCATTAGCAAAAAGCCAATAGCCATTTATTATTGCTAATCTCCATTGGATGCAGGTTATTACCTTGATGCAATACATGGAAATTTCATTATCAAATTCATATTATCTGTGTTTGGTGACGTAAATTCGTAGCGTACAAACAAACGTACAACGAGTATGGAAATTTGTAATATATTTATATAAAATTATATTAATTATCTTCTATGAAAGTTCAACAAGTAGTTTCAATTGCTCTCTTGAACACCACAAAGCGAGGTTTTTCTAGCTTGTTTGGGTTCGGAGGTACGAATTTTTTTAGATGTCAATTATTATCGAAATTATTCTGGAAAATTCACTACAAATTTTCTTAATTTTACGTTTGATACAGTCTTAATTACTCTATGGAACAGGGCAGAATTCGTTTTTGTTGCTCATTTGGATTCAGATTTGTGAATTTTCAAATTCGAAATTTTAAAAAATCGTAAAAGTTTGGCTGAATTGCAGTTAAATTGTCATTTTTTATTCTACTAGAGTCATAACTGGTCTATTCTATAGTGCCAGTTTTGCTTCTCTGGATGCTTTGGATTCGAAGTTATAATTTTTTTAAAGTAACGTGTTTTCACAGTTTCTGTATCAATAAACAAATCGAAACTTTGCGGAAAAATTTACAGCAATTTTTGCCTAGAAGAGTCTCGCTTGCAGTCTCGCTTGCTCTATTGAACAGTGCAAAGGGTGTTGCTCAAAGGGACTTTTTTGGGTTCTGAATTGTGAACTTTTATTGATTATTAATTATTATTGATTATTGATAATTAATAAATTAAATACAAAGTCTCTTTATCGCTTTAGTGAAAATAGAAATAATCGTATACATTGGAGTCTTAATGGAATAATGGAGTCTTAATAGCTCTATTTAATAGAGCAATTAAGGCCCTGTTTCTTTAACTTGTTTGGCAGAACCCAAATAAAAAAAATATTTTTGGGAAAAGTTGCCACAATTTTGTTTATTTGTTGTGTAGCTGAGTATAAATTGCTCTATCAAACTGCGTATAGTGCGTTTCAATGGTTTTTTAAGTTTTGATTAATCATTTTTAAAGACATAGCGTTTTTGCCCCCCGCTTTGGTACAACTAAAAAAATTCACAAAAATTGCACTTAATTTCATAACTTTTTTCTAATAAAGCCTTTATTTATCTGTTCAATGGTAAAAATCCCGTTTTCTTAGTGTTCTTTTGGAGTGTGCTAAGTGCGTTTCTTAACTCCAAGTTTTTTCACGCTCAGACCGAAAAGAAGAAAAATGCCAGAATTGCAGATAAGTTAGCAGATTCTTCCTAACAGCACCTTAATTTCTCACTCTCTATTCAATCGTGGTTCTCTAGTTTGTTCAGATTTGGTCTATTGGAGAGAGTCATAAATTTTTTTATCACAAAGTGTCTTCAACATTCCTGTCTAAACGAAAAATCGATTATTTTCGGAAAAATTCAACACTGATTTTTTATTTTTTACCTGATAGAGTCTCAACTGCTCTATTGAATAACAGACAGTGATTTCTGTAGCTCCTTTATGATCTAATGTATGAATTTATAAAGGCAACGCGTTTCCGCCGCTCAAAATCCAAAAAAATACAAAAAAATCGAATTAGTTCGTAAAATTTGCCGAAAACTATGCAATTTTTCTTGGCTAATAGAGCCTTAACTGCTCTATTCAATAGGACAAATATCATTTTTCCAGCTTGTTTGGGCTTGGAGTGACGAAATTTTGACTGACGCAAAACTATAATTACAATTTTTTCCCTTATTTCCAAGCGTTTAGTATCACGAACATCCATTGTAATTTTATGCTTAGAAATGTCCATCTATAGTAATCTGGAAATGATTGGCCGAATTTTTACGACTTGAAACCATAGTTTCACTTTTATTAATCGAGAAATGTCGGTAATTACATTTTTATGAAAATGAAGACATGAAAACCTTGGTCAAATGACCAGCAATTTTCCATGTGAAAAATCTGATTTTTTTGAAATCTTCATGCAATAAAAGCATGTCTTTGCCAGTGGTCTGAATCATTCAAGTTCAGTATTCCAGTTTATCAGTGTCGTTACCTTTTGCAGGAATTATGAGTGAGAAAACTCATTTTGCCCTCGTGGCACTGTTGTTAACTTGTCTGGTTAATGTAAGTGAAATCGCTAAAAGTGAATCTAACTAACTGTAAAAATTTGCGACTTGCAGATAATTGACGCAGATCAACGCGAGAAGGCCGTGGAATTCCAACGGGATTGCATGGAAGCCCACGGACTTCTGGAAGATGAACTGCACGAAATTATGGATGGAAAACCGATTCAAAATGAGGCATTTTACTTCCACTTTTTCTGCGTTGTGAAAAAAGCAAAACTCATCTCAGATAATGGAATTGTTAACACTGACCATTTCGAAGAAAACTTGAAGGGTGTTATTGATGAGGAGAATATGGCACATGTGGCTGCCTTGACTAGAAGGTGCCTGATACAAAGAGATGATATTTTCACTACCATTAAAATGGCAATCGATTGCTTCTATTCTTCAGAACATAAGCTGTAATTCGGCAATGTGAAGATTAATATGAATATTTGAATGTGTGTTTTGTGTGTTATTTACGCATCAAAGTTCATTAGCAAATATAGACGAAATAAAAAATTACTTTTCCCGTTAACTGCTACCAGCTAAGGGCTTGTTTTTGCTAATTACATTTTCCCATTAAACTGGCTAAATTCGCAATTTTGCTGGATCCAATGCGCCCATTACAAAATGTCTATGGTTATGGTTTCTGTATGTTATTAATATTTCCGGGCACCGACCAGGACTTCCACCTGCTAAACATATTGTTTAAGCAAATTGTTCATAATTGATACATTATTTTAATATTGATAAATTTTCCCAGTTTTTATTAGACCGGGAGCTAGAAGATATGCAACTTAATCAAACAATCCTGCCACGTTTCTATTGGAATATTATTTTAAGCCTCTATTGAATTTATATGAAAAAAATCCTAAATGCGCCCTAGTTGGATTTCAATAAAATTTTAAAACAGTCGTGGTTTAAACGAAAAAACCACACAAACCCTGGACTATAAAATCTAAGCCACTTCTAATCATGCCCATTTCGAATCATCGGTAACTAACAATTTCGCATTATCGACGATTTGCACACAGTATAAAAGGACTCAGTCGACAATTCATTTCAAAAATGTATCCTGCTATAAACTTCCTCATAATTCTGGGACTTGTTGCGGTGGTAAGTAGAGTTTTGCATTTTTCACTGAACTTTCCTGAAAAATTGTTGTTTTAGGTCACAAGAGCTGATCAGCGTCAACAAGTGGTTGACTTTCATCGCCCCTGCTTAGACCATCACGAGATCGAGGATGATGATCTACATTTCGCGTTAGATAATATAAAAATTCGAGACGACGACGAATTCTACCTTCACTTCTTCTGCGTAGCTAAACAAGGACAGCTTATGACCGAAGACGGCACAGTAAACACGGATAATTTCGAAATCAAGATGAAAGGAATAATAGATGAAGAAAACATGAGCAATGTGGCGGCGATAGTTCGCATGTGTTTGATTCAAAAAGACACAGTCTTGGAAACTATTCGCAATGCCGTTGACTGTTTCATGGCAAAGGAGCATAATCTGTAGTTGAACAGTTTGTATGTTTTTCAATATACGCTTCAGGAATCAAACAGTTCAGTTTTATTTACAAAATATGGAAGTTGTGCTGAGAATGTTTGCCTTAAATGCAAGCGAAACGTCCGATGCACACACACAGCATTTTCATTAGAACTTAAAGCAATTCACCTTCACGCTTGTTCACGGTTGTCTATTTCGGCATTTTAAGGGTAGATAAACATTGCAGTTTTCCCGATTTAAGGCAAGGAATGCGATGCCCCGGGTACACCTAAATCCAATTTACTTCAGAAGCCATTACTTGAAGCTCGGGATGCACTTTTACCCCACTGAATTGATAATGAATAGCGGAAACCTGTTAGGTAATGCCCGTTTATTTTAGGAACATTACCAGAGTCCAGGAATGTCGTGCTGATGGCTTTTTTCATTTGCTGGTTTCATTAAGTCAACAGAGAAGAACGCTCGATTTTTTTTAGGAGGATTTATTTTCAGACAACCGCTTTTCAACTGTGGATTTTCCCCGAGCTAAAATGAATGCAAATGAAACGTTATCTTAACATATTAGACGCCCAAGTAATCTCCAAAGCATTTGCGGTTGATTTTTAATTAAGACCGAGCTTACAAAAACAATTTTCCCTTGAAACGATTTCATGCCTTTTAAACATATTTTAAACCGGAACTAAAGCAAAACCTCGTTTGCATTTTATCTGCGACACTTTCATTTTGGGCTCTCTGACTTTGAGCTTTTGCAACGCGAGAAACATTACTTAGCAAACGCGGGGAAAGTGTGAGTTTCCATATTTTTGAAACCCAGTAATGTTTAAAGTATGCTAATGTATCTATCGTTTATTTAAAAGCGCTGCTTTAGCCCTCGTTCGAGTTTCATTACAGTAATTCCATTCTAGGTGAACGAGTAACCATACAAAGTCGAATGCAACGTTGTACAAGTAATTTTGTTTTAGAAATGGTGCAATTTAGAGTGTACAAACGCTGCCAGTTCAAAAGCCCCGTTCCGTAAAGAGCTTTTACTGCAAGATATTTACATTTGCTCTAGTAAAATGCAAAATGCAACAATTTCCCGAATATATAAAATTTCGCAACCATATTTGAGCTACCTGTGGACCACACTTTTGTACGTGCCAGTTGATTAGAGCTTTGCCTCTAAACTATTCATTTTTCAATTTTATTTAATCGTAAATTAGCAGTATTCGGGTGCATAGAATGCGGGCTTTATGGGGATGAAATTTGTTCATTAAACGGTAATCATCTAACAAAAGATAACTGCTTTGAATATGATATTGAAGTGAACCGTGATTGCTTTATTGGATGTTTAGAGGGTTTAATCAAGGCGCAAAGTGGGAGGAAAACAGGCCGGAATCTGTTTTTTAAAACATTCAAGAATTTAATTAAATTTCCGGGCTGCTTAGATGGATTTTCAAAGGTTCAGAAAAAGTTTTCTTCCGAAACTTTAGAGCGAAGTTTCTTGTTAGTTTCACTGTCGAAAGCTTTTATTATGGGATCAGATCACACAAACAACCAAGAAAAGTTTAGAGTTCTTTGAAATGTTGCTAGAGACGCGCAAGCGAAGAGTTTCAAAATGTAGAAATTGTGCAACAAAAACTGTTTGAAGAATTTTTCTATATGTTGTTCCCCCCTAATTTCTGGATCAGGACAAATTCAAGACGAAGCGACAGTATTTTGAAAATGTCTGGAGCTCAAACTATCGCTCTATTTTCTATATTTTTTCCAAATTTTAAAAATACTGAAAGAACCCAATCTTTGAATAATCACCTGCAAAAATCGAAGTGAAAATTTAACCGAAAGTTAGAAAATCGCTGAAAATCCACCTACAGCTTTTAGGAACAGAAATTCGATTTTCAACTGTTAATATCTTCTATAAATTTTCGAAAATCGAAAAAAATGTTATCAATATTTTTCCCGTACTCTCCAAGTGAGCCCCTATTACCCCTTAAAAGGAATGACGCCGCTTTTGAATCACCCTGTATATGGGGAACTTTTCGCCATATTTTCAAAAAATTTCAGCGTTTTGGTGCCAACATTTTGGAAATTATGAATTTTTAAAGCAGCAACTACCAGAAAATTGCTAACTAATTTTGACTGATATTTCCAAAGTCCTCTAAAGCAACCATAAAGCAGCATTTGCAGCAACTATAAGAGCTGCAACACTGAAACTAATAACTAAGCAGGATTAATAAAGAAATCATAAAAACAGAACCAAGTGAAGCTATTTTACAGCCAAACAGAGGCAAGATTTCGCCAAAAAAATGATTTCCCCTGAGGCCCTGGAGGGTTGTAGTTTTCTCCCAAGTCTCCCAAGCAAAAATAAAAAATTGTCTTCACCGTGATATTGTTTTTATCACTGCCATGGCCAGGATTCGGTCTAATTGGTCTGATTGGGTCTGATTGGGTCTGATTGGGTCTTAACCACTAGACGATCACTGCTATTGGAGACTGAAAATCTTAAAAACTTAACTAATTTCTTCAAAAACTTAACAACAACCAACCAAATTGAAATCCTACGCTTCGAAACGCTCTAATAACCGCTCGCAATGCAACGCTTCAATCCCTGACTAAACGCATCAGAAATATCAGTAGGTGAACGCAACTCATTATAGAACGAATGAAATGGAACCGGATCCCTAAATCAATTTATTTTGGATTAATATAGTCGGGTAAATAGGGCAAATGCTCAAAAATCCCATAGCTATGCAGCGTCCAAAACCATTAACTCTAATCCAGGGTACAAATAGTAATTTGGATCATTTGCCCAAAACCACAGTTCAAAGAAATAAATAATAACTTTATCGAAAGCAGGGAATTCATAAATGCGGATCTCAGCTCGATGTTTCCGGAAAATAAATAATTTAAACCATTTACGGCAGGTTTAGAGGCAATTTTAATACTCCCTCGTGTTCTAATGTGATTCTTATGTTGTAAAAGTTCTCGGAAAAGGTCTGGAGTGGAGGATTATTTACTTTCCAGGAAAAAGTGGGTCTGTAGGTAAATGCCCTGAATCTTCAAATAGTAATGATATTAGGGATCCCCTTTTATTTTTGCGGAAACCATCAGGATTTCAATTATGCGTGAAACATTCGCCCCCCAACAGCAATTTCCCGTGTCTTTTTTACTAATTTGTTTTATCATCAAAGACTTTTTTCAAATAAAACGACGCCGAGGCTGATGCTCATATCTGGTGCAAAGCCATGAATCAAAACCAGCAATATTTTACCAAGCATTGTGCAATCAACGTAAATCAGTTCGGTTTAGTGGCAAATTGCAGCTGTCAGATATCTATGTCTATTTTCAACCCCACGAAAGCTCTGCAGCTTTGGAAAATTAAGCTGCCTTGGAGCAAAAGTGTAAAAATCGTAAAATTGTTCGAGCAGAATAACGCCTGCATCTTTACATAAATATTCAATAAAATACACATGGAATGAGTAGCGGTTAAAGCGCTCACTTTTTCTGGGTATGCACGAGTAAAACTCCATAAGAGAAGTGCGACAACAAAATATTCTCTTTTGAAGTTGAATTGTAAATTCGGAGCCACAAAGCCTCTTTGCCTTGGCTGCATGCATTATTCAAAAGCAGTTGCAGGGGATTGCTCAACAAAAAAAAAATGGACGGACAGGTAAGATTTCATAGAGGAACAAAAAGCTCCATACCTATATGCCGCTCATTTAAAATATTCAAGGGTATTTTACAACAGCGTCCCATGAATACTTAACTCGATTTTAATAGTCTTTTTGATGGCTTTCTCCTGGCAATTTTGAAATTTTGCAAAGTTGAAATTTATTTGTGAGTTCTGTGGTCGATTTTCTCATAAAAAAATGATTACGGACTCACTCTGTATATGCCTAGTCTTGCCGAAAAAAACAACAAGTTGGAGCAGAGAACAAACAGCTTGTTCCTGATATTTTGTTGATTAAATCCATTATTCCGGCATAAATCAGGCGCATTTTCCTGTACCACGGTGAAATCCCTATGTGAAGGATCAATTGGGATTTATTTTTGGCTGGAAAGGTTTCCTACTAAATAAACGGGAAATCCGGGATCTAAAACAATCCCGGGCTATATTTCATTTTTAGGATACTTAAGACTCGTGGAAGGAATACGGAATTTCACATCTGATCGAATACTATCCATCACAAGATGCAATGTTAACCAAAAAAAAAGTATCGAAAGTAATACATTTTGCCAGAAAACTGGCACTAAACAGCTTCTAATCCTTTCGAGATAGGCAAACTGCTAAAAGCCGCAAGAAAGATTAAAGCACGGCAATAATATATTTGACGGATTTTCATGGAATAAAAACGGCCAAAACGCCTTAGTCCTAATGTGTTTCCGATGCTGTCCGAGATTCTGGAAACCCCGAAAAAAGTTCCATTGCAGCTGCTGCTAGTGGGATTTACTGTTTCATGAGAGAAACTGGGTTTATGGATATATGAATGCCTTGGAGACAATGGCTTAATGGATTTTCTTCTACTATTTCGAAGTGAGTTGCCATGAAATATCGGCAATTACTCTGCAATAACAAATGGCATATAAATAATGAAGGAACAATGGAATTAAACCCAAAATATATTGAGTAATAAAACCAAAGAAAAATTTTAAAACCAGCTATATAAAAGTTCAACTTTTGGCATTGCAATGTGAAAAGTTTCTAATGGATGAAGCCTTTCCCTTTATCAGCACTTAGGGCTTTGAAGGCTTGACCTGAAATTAAAATTCCTATTTTACACCACTTTTAGGGCATAGTTCTTTGCAAATACGGTTTGATTCCATTGTTATGAAATAGATTTTCGAACTTTGCCACTGCATAAACTGCTCGAAACTTTTCCAATTATCAACGGAAATTGATTGGCAAAGTTTCCCAACTGAACGACACTCTTTCTTATTTAGATTAATTTGTTTGCATGCCCATGTTCCACCGGGATAATGGCTGGAACAGTACGATATAAAGACTACTGTATTCGACAATCAAACATTATTACTGGCTGTAATAAAGACGTGGGATTATGGCTCAATTCTTCGCTCCCAAGTTTTATCACCAATAAAAACGAATCTCATAATATCAGAGGTCGATTGTGTACATACAGCCGTAAAAAAGCAAACTTGTCATATTCATGGAACGTAAAGCCCGCATTGGGTTTTATTTTGATCCAGGATTTTATGTAATTTTTTGGCTGGGGATTAGTTAAGGCATATAACACCCAACTAGTAGTTTCTTTTTCAATTTTATCTCGGAAGATATCATCCAATGTTGCTGCGAAATCCGGTCGGTTGGCAGCGAACTTGGATAACTCTTATGACTCCGAATAATTGAAAAGGGTCCAAACGTTCCTCGGAAACTTTCAGGAATCAATAGAAGCTGATACAAGTGAAAAACTTTCGATAAGTTCATCCAGTTGGATTTCCAGATATAACTTTATGGCAGCGGATAGCGTGCCACTTTAAATATCCAGGTGGACAACAAATTAAATTAAAAAATAATTGAGGAACGATGGCGTAAAATATTCACAACCGAGTCTAAAGCCTGGATCCATAAAATCAATGGCTGGAAAATGTCCAGGTGTGTGTAAACCCTGGGGAAATCAGGTGCACTTTATCGAAAGAAAGCCGCTGATTAAACGAGTTCAGTTTTTAAAGTTAAATCCAGTAATAAAAACTACAAGTACGAATTGACAAAACACTGTCATTTTCTTTTTCCCCTGAACAAGGGCTCCCTCAAGGATCTCCGCTCTCACCGTTTCTCTACAATATATACTGCCATGACATATACAATTACAACTTACCAGACAAAAATCAAATCGACAGATCGGCATACATATTACAATACGCAGACGACACGACAATTATTGCACATGACAAAACTACTGAGAGAGCAGCTCAAAGACTCCAAACACTAACAAACAACACAATGACATGGTTTTATAAATGGAGACTAACACCAAACGCGTCAAAAAACCAACTTCTGCTCACAAACCACAGACTCAACGCTGACTCCCCTACAATAACTGCAGACGGCCAAACGACACAACCAAAAAACCACGTAAAATACCTGGGAATCACAATTGACCAGAAAGTTAAGTTTACTAAACACATACGAAACATCAGGGCAGAAACAATAAAGAGAACAAAACACTTCCGATCACTAACCTACAAAGACAGAGGAATTAGCACAAACACCGTCACCAAAATATATAAAGCTATTTGTAGACCCTTGCTAGACTATGGACATATACTCATGACCAACGGAACAGAAAGGACAAAACGTTATATACAAACAACAGAACAAATTGCACTAAGACTAATAACACGAATAAGACACCCCCAAAACCCACTACACAACCCCTCCACCCAACTACTATACGAACGCACAAACATGACAAAGATTTCGGAAAGACTCATACATCTACAGACAAAATGGACAAACAACCCCTACAACTGGACCATACTGAATCCCCTTTGTCTTACAAGACCAACCAGACAATCCCGCTTCCGTTTCCCTACATCAACGCTACTCGAACACTTACAAACGCACTGACTACTGGACAATAAAATAATTTTTCCCTGTCATTAGAATTGGAAAGTTTATTTAATAAGATTATTAACCTAGAATAAGAGAATTTTCATCTTTGTTTTTTATTTAGATTAAGACTACGTGTATGAAACAAGGGCAGAAAGACCGATAGGTCGATAGCCTTTTTTTAGAAATAAAGATGTTTACCACTACTACTCCAGTAATAAAATAAAATATAATTGCTGTGCTTCTGGAACGAAACAATCCGCAAACACCGCCACTAATATGATTTTATAACGTAACTGTATGCAGAGGAAGATTTTCAATTACGGAAAAGCCATGGTTAGTGTTTAAATACAGCCTGCTGCCCAGGCGTATAATGAGGGGTCACTTCTCAGGGATTTGCAATATTTAACTAGGCTTTGCCTTTGTCAGAGGCTGGTTTGTTCGGATTACATGGGTGGACTGTACGTAATTGCTAACTACCCAAATACATCATCCCTAAAGCCAAGTAAGTTCACTTCCATTGAACAGCTGCGCGACGAAGTTATCATGTTAGCTGTAAAGCTATCGATAGTTTTCATAAAAGCTTGCAGTGAAATGAACGCCAATGACTTCCATTGTTGAGCAAAACACCTGTGAAGATGCTAGCTACTCGTGTCTGCGAAACGTTAGGACGCATTTTTTTTCATCAGTTTCAATGGCCACCAAAGCCTCACTCTGGTGATGCATCAATTCGATAAACTAATAAATTTTTCAGAAAATAAGCAATTTTATGCCAGGCGGTGAAACGGCTGCGTTATCAGTAAAATATTGCAAGTTTGCGGCAAATACGTCAGCCCAGTAGCAGATAGCGACAGCGCTGATAACTGCCTGAAATGGAGAATGGAGGTGTCATTCGCTGCGACTCCTTGAGCAATGAACGGAAGTTCCTGTAACTTTTGCTGCCTCTCAGCCTGACATTGTTATTAATTTTCGGCACCTTATCAAATTTTAATGGCGATGCTGAGTGGGGAATTTTCGCGATTTCAATGGAGTTCTTTGCGCAAAAAGCTCTCATTTCAAAGTGTAAACATCATATTGCTTACTGGGCAAAGGAAAGGGAGTTTAATTGCAAATATGCAGACTCCTAATGGGATCCGGTTTGAAACTAGCAAATGCAAGTTGCAAAACTCTAGTTTTTATCAGATTTGCCACTTAAAACTTTAAATTGTCTTCTCAAGTTGCAGTAGTTGGAATGGCTGAAAAATATGCAAGTTTGGTAGCTGGTAGTTGAAAAAATATGCAAGTTTGTAGCCGGTAGTTCCAGAGATTTGCGCAATGATATAAATGGCAGTTTCATCGGACCTCTGACACTGTAAATCACCAGCTCATAAATTCGGGCAAATTTAATTAATGCAAAAGCTTGCTAAGGGCTAATCCCTGGAAAATATTGGCAAACTAGGCGGTGATCTGGATTGCATTCAAAGTGACTGAAAGCTAATTGGTTTCTGCATTATTCGTGATGATATTGCTCTATGTAACCCCTTTAAATAAGTGATTTTTCAATTTCAACTCTATAAAGTTTCCGATAAATTAATGTGTCCATTACTGCACGCCGTTATAAATTGCTGTCGATTGTACCTGTTAGGAGAATGGATAAACATCATCCATCACTTAATTTTGTAGTGGAGAACTGAAATTGTGTCACTTTGCTTACCTCGTCGTCAAAAGGATCGTGGTCTGCCATTGTGTCCAGCTGGTGCTTTCCTTTGCGCTTCTATAAATCTTCCGGCCAAACAAAGCGACGTTATTTTGACGGTGAATTTTGGAAAATTGCGGAAATTGCCGAGTGCATACTGTCAGCTAAAAGAGCATTTACTTATGCTGACGATTCGGTTTCAATCTCACTAAAATAACTTGCTCTATTTATTTGCAGTGGCGTGTTCCAAAAGCTCAGTTATAACGTGTTCCGCAAAAGAAAACTTTTTAGATATATCTACACTGCAGCAATCTATAGAGCGGGGCTATGAAAAGTGCTTTATTTACCCGAATTTACTATGCGTTTGTGGGTAAACACCTTGATGGAAATAACCCTTTTCCAGATTAGACTGTTGGGACACTTAATGCCCCATTAGAGAATGAAACATGCTGAATACTTAAAGATACAATTTTGTACACAGCAATTTCACGCTATGGAATTTCTGGGTAAATTTTATTGCTGACTTCATTTAGCGGCCTTCCAAATACGGCAACTCGCACAAGATCTGCAATAAAATAATATTAATTAACAAAATGTGAAAATAAAAAAATAAATTTTCACGGTTTTCCCAATTAAAACATTCGATAACAATGGGTTTGACTAACAAGAAAAATGAATCTTTTATCATCATTTCAATGGAGATTCAATTGGGTTTCTTTATGGGAAATTCCGCAAATTTTCACTTTTTTTTCGATTACTGCTATTGTGAGCCAGCCAGAGTTAATTTCCATTGCATTAAACGTTCCGCCATCATTCATTTCACTAATAGATATCGATTGAAATTTCATCCTTAATATAAACACTATCGGTCATAAAATAATAAACCATGAAATCTATTACAACGGGCCGCTAAATCGATATATTATTCTCAATGTCGTCGTTGGAAGCTCTTTTTGGGATTTTAGAGCAACTATCGACGTTTGATAGATTCGATATTAGGGACCTAATTAAGGGCCATAATTTTCGAAAGTACGATACACTTCTTGTTGTTCAGAGTTTGTAAAAATGTATGTTTTGGAAAAAAGGAAGCCTGTTATTCAATAAAAAAAATCAGTTATAAAATAAACCCTACGGCACCAGAAGCAGAGATAATTGAACGTTTTCAATTATCGTCATAAAAAATCATCCGATATTAACGGTTTCTTGTATCGTGATTCTGAGCCGGTGATTGATCAACGCGGAAATTTTTCGGTTGGAGATTAATTGTGTTTGCCTTTTTATTGAAGCAAACAATTCTCGCTCCTTTTCAGCAAATTTTCCCCCTTAATTCCGATCTTTTCCGTTCAGATCTCATTATATCATTGAAGCATGAATGTACCGAATTCTACCACGAAAATTTCCGCCAGCTGAAGAATCCATAATGTTTGGATAATTCGCTTACATACCGAATACATAATAGCTAATAACGCTTGCTGCATTAAGATCGGGAACTGCAGCCAATTTCTGGATTTTAACGGCTTTACTGGCCATATAACTGATTAGAAGTTCATTATTAACTTCCTGGTTTAGTGCATGTGAGTTATAAGCTGAAAGCTTGAAAACTACATGGGCATTCCAAAGGAAAATAGCAAAACAATGACTGCGACATTTTCTTGCTGCGTCGCTTTTGCCGCTGCTGTTTTATGCTAATTAAGTTTTATGCTATTTCTCCACTCGAGCTTAATTAGCAAAAACTTTTAATCTTACTTATACTACATAGAATGAGAAATATATGCACTTTATCCAAGATTATCTGAGTCTTATTGAGAAACTTGTTGCTTAAAATTCTCTTCGTTGTTATTTAGTTTCCTTTGAAGAGGCAAAGCCGATTAAAAAAACCTTTTATCCACTGCTCCAGTTAGGATATATTATATCAAACGCTCTTTAAAAGGTTTTTATTGTGTACAACATCCCCATATTGTAAACCCCGAGCCATTTCATCTCTTTTAACCAATGGAAAGACATTCGAGATTTTAATGCTTCACTTGCCTAAAGAAAACGAAAGAATCGGGAAGTGTATTTTAGTAATATTTTTTGCCTTTGATTTATTTTCTATAGGTTTAAGCAGCGTTTTTTTCGCAGGTATAATGGCTTTATCAGAACGCACAGGGAATTTTGAGAAATGTGTGCTTCTGAACTTTATTTTTCTTTCATTGTCCATGTCAAGATTTTTTTTACTCGCTGTATAAATGTTGTGGTTTGAGAGCTACAAGGCAGTTCATAGGAACATTGATAGCGAACGAAACATTCAATGTCAATGTGGAGGTTGAAACCATTGAAAGACAATTCATGTGTTGAAAAGCGATAGAGACTCCAAAGGACTACCAATTCTACTGAAGTTTTTCATTGTTTTTTTTTATAAAAAACTGTTAAAATTACAGTCCGCTTTTCCAATATTTGCTATCAATTTCCTCATCGTTTGTGTACCCATAATACGAAAACCGATATCTCCTTTGCCATCCCCCGAATCAATACGCTCGCAAATACGTTGACATTCTTTTCATTCAGAAAGTGGGCAGTCGAGAACCAATTTTCCTTTGGCTGCTCTATTTATTTTATGGGGCTTCTCCATTCGATAACAGGTCTTCGGCAAAGAGATGGCCAGTCTTCGTGGAAAGGTTAAACCGGTTATTTATTTGCTCGAATGCGGGACAAACATTATCTAAAAGCCAGAAATATTTACTTAACCATTTAGCAGATCATGGAATTAGCATTTCTTTGATAGCTGCGGCAGGGAATGTAATGCTGGTGCCTATTTAGGCGAAACAAGTCGTCTTTGCCGGCTTTTCCCGGATTACTGGGGTACTGGAGCGAGAAATACTGATTAATATTTGCCTTTCAGCCCAAGATCCTTTGAGATATTTGCAAGTCATTCCTCTCCATTATATACCAACAATTCATCGGCTATTTTACATTTATTTAACAACATTTTACATCATCATTCTTATTTTTCCACATAATCTTAAAATCCCCATAAATGTATCAAGATTATTATACAGATACATGCAATGGGAGCCAACAAAGCGAAGCAGCTTTAAGTGTTTTAAGTTTGCGACCCAAATGGCAACATTTATGTCGTTTCACTGCTGAAAGCAATTTCCAAAACAAATGTAAATAATAGAGTAAACACAGTTCCAAAAATAGAGCGGAACATTTAAGGGCAGCCCTTTTACTTTTATAGAAATTTATGGACGATTCGATAGCCATTAGGTGGAATGTCACGTAAGGTCTTTCGCTGTGGTTAGGCAGCAGTAATTAATGGAGAATTCAGATGTATTTATGGGAGAGTCAAGCTGGAGGTTCAGACTTATTTTACACTCAGAACTAGTCCTAATTCAGCCTCCAAATGAGTAATCTGAAAGGAGGGGAGCAAAAAAACAGCGAAATAATGTCATATCTGACCAATAACCAGTATGATTCATGACCAGTATAGATTTCAAATTAAATAGATGTGTCCCATTGAGCCGAAGAGGCATGAACCATAAAAAACATGATTCTCGGGGCATTTATCATGCGATTGAAAACATCACAGAATCGTGTTCAGTCAATAGATTACGCTGATCCAACAGTCTGAAGCGAGGAAGAGCCTCATTAATAATAAAGTTAACAATCGCATGCTATTTTAATCCCAGAGTATGTGCAAGGATAGCTGGATTGTATTGATTGTTAAGTGATTAATTAGCGTTTGCAGATAAAACTAAATAGAAAGCTCTGCGAATTTTTTTCCAGTTAGCCAAACTGTACCACGTGAAATACTTGAGTTAAACAAGGCAAACATACGAAGGTACGTATTGGAAAGTGACAACGCATTTGCCCGTCAGTCACTCATCGCAAAAAGTTGTGATTGGTCGGTGGCAAATATGGCTCCGCCTTCAATGCCTTGCTTCTCTTTCTAGTGCACTCGTTTGAGAGTCTGCCTTGCTTCACTCAGGCATTATTCATTCCACCACGATGTACGTAAATGAACGCAAATTAAATATATACTACTAAATGGTAAATCGATGTTTCAATATTAAAGTTTCCAATTATTTTGGTTAAATTGCAACGCTGTGGCTCATAATTTCACTGTTTGCATTGAAACGAATTAATTAGTAGTAGCTAATAATGATCAATTTAATTGTCTGTAAGTTGGAGTAATTTTTTAGTTTTCTGTTGCGGGTCGACTGCTTACTTCGCTACTAGTTAAATCATAGATTTCTCTTGCAATTTCCTCGAAGTATGCAGATATTTGGAATGAATTCAGCGTGGTAATTACGGGCATTGTTCGGGCAAGGTGAGAGCAACAATTGAGCAGAAATCCCTCAAATGCTTAATAAACAATTTCGAATTGTTGGGTAGCAATTAGGGGACAATGTGCCATGTGGGGCGAACCGCAAACAGGTTCGGATTTATAAGCATTTTCAATCACCTCAGTGAGTCAAAGAGTGTGAGAAATTTGCGCTGCTTTAAAGCCTGCCAATGTCAGAGCTTATGTAACAAAGTCTTAAAGAGTTTCAAGATCGAAATGTTGATGAATTTCTTTTTTCGCAGAACAGGGAAACTTTGAGGCTGTTTATCGACAGTAATGTGCTTTAATGGCTGCGATAAAATGCTGGTTATCATCATTTTAAAACGCAAAGGTAATTTTCTGAAAGAGCTGAAAATTGTGAGGCAATGGAACTGGAGAATGCAAAAATATTCAGATTTCCCGAGAATTAACTTTTTCCTACAATTAACTTGCAACCCTGGAAGAGTTTTTTAAAAAAATGAGAGAATTTTAGAGAGGCCCAATGAGATACCTGCATTAAATAATTGTTGCAAGTTCGCTCTCTTTCAAAAAAACTCCATAAAAAACATTGCAATAAATAATGAATGAACCTGGACAACTTACAAAAAGAACAATTTCCTTCAATGCTCTTTAGGAGAAAATTCGGTTTTAGTTTTGGTTGGAAACTTACCGAACTTTTCACGTGATAGAGCTCATTTTCTCGCACGTAAAGAGTGAGGTTAACAGGTATTTTACTATCCAGAGTTGGTCTGGATCGCGTTTGTCCTGTTCGAGGAAACGCGAGTTCAGCACTATCGATACGGTTGCCACACTGGCTGGAGCCCTGATGAGCTTTTCGCATGCGCTTTTCCGCAATATTGTCCTTTCCTCTCAGATGAGAGTTTGCTGTATCGTTCTCTTCACCTGAGCTCCAGCGAAAAGCTCCAACATTAATGCAACTGGATCCATAAGATATTCACATTAACCATATTCCTTGAGAGTATTGTTTCACTTCAACCAGTTTCTCTCAGGTTCACTTAACATCTATCTATCTACATGTTTGATCTTCTGCAGCGAAAAACTGCATAGTTGGTTGTAGCAGTTCTGAATTGGGCTTTCGCCGCCATTGATTGAAATACCTCTGAGGTTGCAAGACACTCGTGTTGGTGAAACGTCTCACAAAGGCCTCCACAGTTTCAATTCCGAAAGCACTTGTAAACTTTTCACCCTAAATCAACCGTTTGACTTCAATTATTGAGAAGATTGAAACCCCAAACCCCTGGAAACTTTCGGTGGCTCATAAATCTTTAGCTTCAAGATGAACGGATAATAGAAATGGCTCTACATGGCTACGATGAAGGTCTGATAAGGATGCAAACCCCAAAGAAATTTGCTTCATTAATTTTCGCATGCAGTTTTCATTTAGAACTGATGATTGGATCGATCCGTAAGCACTCTATGAACTAATGAGAACATCATTTGTTGAAATAACTTTGTAAATTGCGACAAACAACTGGCGCTATGCAGTTAATGTCATTATATATCACATCGAACAACGGCGGCTGTTCAAGTCTGGTTATATAACACACAATCTAAGGGGTTGGTTTTACTAAGATCAATTACGCTTTTACGAGCTGCAATTAAACACGGAAATGTGCTTCAGCTTCCGTATATCGGTTACTTGTGCTTATATCAGCATTTATGCAATCGAATCGAAAAGTTTTAATATATATTTGCTTAGTTTTGTTAGTTTTATAGCGTCTTGCGTCTTCCGGTTCCTCGCCTCCATTCTCTTCCTATCCTCCCATTTCCCTGCTTGTAGGGATACTCTCCGACATCTTCGGTCTTTCTTTTCTTCTTTTTTCTGTAGGTATCCACTTCAGAACTGGTTTAGGGATTCGCTTTTTGTCCATTCTTTCAACATGTCCATACCAGACTAGCTGTCTTAGTTGTATTTCTTCAATTATGTTTGATTGGGCATATTTTTGCTGGTCACAGTGGTGTGGTGGCGAACGCATCCGCGTGCCAAGCCGTGAATATATGTTCACGGAGCTATTATGTGGCCCACCTCGTGGAAAGCAATGGCAAACTACCACGAGGAATTCTGCCCAGGAAAACCTCTTAAACTAGTGCCGTTCGGAACCAGCGATAAAATGTAAGTCCTGTATAATTGTGGATGAATGATGTGTTCCACAAGTATGCGCAAAAGGACAAAATTTTGATTTTTGGATGCTCCTGTGGACCTACGCGAAAAGTCCATTTCCAGAGACTGCAGTCGCCGCTCCAGGTTTGAAGTGAGTTGCCACTTTTTGCATCCATAAGACTTTGAAATACCGAAGCGTGTAGCAGGTGTGTCCTGTCTCAATATTAGTTTTGACCACCGAATGGATTTGAGACATCCTATTGCTCTTCTCCTCCTCTCTGCCCTCTTCTATTTCCCTGGTTGTATGGCCTCCAGTCTCGACCTTTGCGCCAAGATATATTCGGTGTCTGATAGTCTCTATAATGTGAGCGTTCAAATCGTTTGTATGGTGTTTGAGATACTTATCGCTCTCTATCCAAAATCTAAAGAGTTTTGATACAAATTCAATAACCCCAGGAAAGGAGATGACCGGAAAAACTTTGGAAATCTGCTGTTGAAATGGGAAAACTCAAGAAAATGATCGATAAGCTCGAAGAATAATGCCGAAGTGAAAGGGTTGAATTACGGTCGAAGGAATCAACGTCAAAATCACTCTCCGTAGCGATTTTCTCGGGGTTTATTCGCAAATTAAGACAATATTTGCCTGATTCGTGGGTGGAGCTTTAACCCTCATAACGATGACAAAGGTTCAAAGAGTCATGGCATTGAAATTCGCAGGTCGATGGCATCTGGAATAAATTCAAATGCTTTATAACATTTAGTGTTGGAAACGGTGCAGCGTGGGCACAGGCTGGGTTTTATGAAAAGTTTCCCCCGCATAATAGGCCACTTTATAAAAACTTAGATTAGCGCTAAGCTGTGTTAACGCCATTCCTCCAAGCGGTTTTATTTCTTCGAAAATTCTTCAAACTCCAAATGTTTTATCCACGTAATGCGGCTGCTTCCTTTTGAAAAAAAATCCCGCAACTTTTGGAATGTTTCCAGTTAAAGCTGAAAGGAGCACTTTCGAACATTCGAGGCCATTATTAAAAAGTTGCGGTGTGTGAGTATTCTCGCGGTAATGAGAACTCGACTAAAGAAGGATTTTTAATTAATCAATGTTTCCGTTCTGTAGTGGAGCGGTTTAGACGCTATACTGCAATTTTAATGTTCCACTTAGCTTATTGCGCAAACACTAATGGGAAATCCATCACATAAAACTGGAAAGCTTTCTATTAATATGGATAATAAATATTAAGGAAACTGAATATGTAATTTACTACTTTCTCATGGGCTGGAATGGATTAAAGTGAAATCAAGCAACTTAATCAAATAAGGGAACCGATGCTTAATCCATGTTGGAAATAGTTTCAAACTTAAAACATTTAATAACGTAGTTGGGTGTAATGAATCATTGTCGAAACTTAATTAACACATACGACTGAGTTCTGGAAAGCGCTGGATACGAAACTCCGGAGATAACGAACGGGATGATGAGTTTACTGTCTATTTTCCAAACTATGAGCTTATGAAAGTCGCTTAGAGCGAACAGTTGATTGGTCAAAATCGGAGTTGGGTTCGAGTTGATATCAAATATGAAATTAATTTGTGAAATTCGGCGCTAGTTGGTGAAACACAAGAAATCCATTAAGAGAAAAAATAAAATAAAAACTGCCCAGAAAGTTATTTCCAGAACAAAAAGTTCCTTCTGATAAAAGCCGGAGGTTGTCCGCAAATGCGGCGAATTTGAATTGATCGCGCTTGAAACAATTCAAAGTTGGCCGAAAAAGGAAACATGAAGGAACAAAAGCAATTCTCTCGTTTTAAATAAATTGCTCTTCTAATCCTTTCAGTGTTCCACGCTAATTACTGTGTATAATAATAGAGTCTTTCCACTGGATGGAAGGTACGGGTTTAAAGCTTGCCATACTGCAATTAGTGTTTGCCAGCAAGTTGTTACTTTGGACGCGAAAGAAATGAAAGCCGAGCTTTAAGGACAAAGTGTTTTGAACAATACGCACTTTTCCTTGTTTGTTGACAATTAAAAGTGCATTTGTAGTTGATTTTTTACTTCTTAAGCCGATAAGTGGATAAACTGGCTCGACCAGTATTTTATGCACATGCACTCAGTGTGGGAAACATTTCCTGACACAGAATACAAGATTGATGCCTTTCGGGCCTTATGCAGCAGGGAAATTCGTTCACAAAATAAGATGCAAACTGGAGTGAATGTCAATAAAAGCTGTTTGCTGCTTGAAAGTACGCGCATAAAATGCAAGCCTAATTAGAAAAAAGATTAAAATTGCTTAAAAAAGGACTGAAAAGTTCACTTTTAGAGCATGTTTTTGACGTAGGTACATTCCGATCGCCTTTTGTTAGATTGAAAAAATTGTTTACAATTAGGCCGGGTGTTTTTACAAACATTCGCGGCAGGAATAAAAAAAATCCCATTGGTAAAACGGTGGGTGGCATGTAGTGGACAAATGTTCAACTAGAGAAAGATTTTTTCGTGAAACCCAGCTGTCTATTGATTGCAGGGAACAAGTTCTCTCGCACTGTGTAGATGGCCCCTCATATTCTATTTCAACACCAAAAATCAAGGAAACCATCGATAAGTGTTTTTGCCAGATACAATGTAACTCCCCCAACAGATTATTTGCGAGAAAACGAATAAAATGTGATTGGCAGGTGGAAAATTAGGACCAGAAGCAAAAAATTGAATAATGAAAAACGCATTCATTCAACTTATGCAATACTCAAGAGCAAAAATGCACTTTAATTGACGTAAATCAGCAAAAAATCCTGCCAGTCCTTTTCGCAAAGTTTTTTCTCAGTTACAAACTTATATCAGAAAATAATTATCTGGACTTGGTTTCTGGAAAATAAGTAACTTTGTGAGTAGGACAGCCTTAGAATCCTGTGGGGATTTAAACCCGGTATTCCGGCCAAATAATCCTGCAAAATACAGCAAAGTTCCCAGTGAGAAATAAATGAAACTGTCGTTATTAGTTAGTTTTAGCTGAAATCGAAATCCACTACTGTATTTGATACTTTTTCCTTCAGGATCTGGTGGAAATTAAGTGGGTTCTGATTGAGGGTTTTTATTTACACCAAATGCTAAATCTTCGATTGACCTTACGTGATTTGAAAAGGTTTTTCTGAGGAACTTGGCCTTGATGGCATTTTAGTAAGTTGAAAACAGCATTTTACCAACACGCAAAATATGTGCTAAAGACTGCGGCAAAAACGCCTTTCATGAATTATAATTCAATGTATGCGTGTAACGAACTTAAGGAGCTGTTTTATTCAGCTCTAATTCAGACAAGATAGATTGAAAAGAGCTATGAAACTACTCGGAAACTTGTCTGCGAGAAATTCAATTCAACTCAGTTTTCCCACTTTTATTGTTCGTTTTATTTCATGAGCCCACATGGCGTTTTCCGGGCACGTTGTAAATTACTTATCAAAATGGCAACAAAGTGAAAAGAGCAAAGTTGAAAATAAATAATAAATGTGCTAAACCGGTTAGGAACATAGTCTGATCCCTGATTATTGATTTTGAGTAACGTCGTGCTTTAAGCGAGTAAAAAGAACCAGGGTAAGCCTGGTAAAAGTAACCACAGTAAGAGTCCAGGGTAAGCCACTCGCGCCGCAAAGCGTCACGAAAAAATCCTCGATCTATCATCCAACAGCCAAAGTGAAGAAAAAAATATCCAATCCTAAAAAATCGGGGCACTGTCTGAAATCCCCAGACAACAATGTTCGCGATTCCCCATATCTCATTTCATTTTATTTCAATTACCATCATAAAATAAGTAGAAAGTAAAACCATGCACGAACGACAGGCTTTCGGGCATTCCAGGCGAACAGAGCATTCATTTGAGAAACATAAAAAATAAATTCAACCCTCCAAAGGGAGTAAGTTACCCTTTTCATTTCGGTTTTGCACACACACACACACACAAAAAACACTTTTCTTTTAGACCCTTACAGTATGTTTATACAGAAACTCTGGCTGAGCGGGAGTGGGAAATAGCAATTTTCTGCTTGTCTGTAAAGAAAATTTTCCAAATTCTGTTGGATCTTCTTTAAATATTCCAGGCACGATCCAAGACAGTTATTCATTGCGAACACCTCGAAACGAGAAAGATAAGGGATGGGGGCGCTATTTTACAGGTTCAGCAGAAACGTTTCTTAGAACGTAATTTTTCCGAATCAAGTTCAAGCGAGGGGAATTGGAAAATTTAACATGGAATTTCGTTTTCGGTATGTCCCAAAAGCTGGAACATTTTTAATCGGTTTTCGTGATGATTTACATTAATTGCGATAATAAATTACATAGTTTTGGCCGGATTTTCTATTTAATTCCCTAAAGTTTCCCTCCGTTTCAAGGCATCCACTCCACAACTTTGCCCGCCTTAAAATCGCCCAGAATCATCAGCCATCAGGTATCAGGTTGCTTTGCATACATGCAGTTTCCTCTGCACTAATTTGCAACCAAAGTTTTCCTAATTGGAAAATCCTGGAAGGGTTCCAAAAAGTAGTTAGGTTGTGGCTATGGAATTTCCCGCAAATTACGAATATGACTATCAACTGAACCATGAGAATAATGAGAATTTAATAAATGTATATCTTGAAAATGATCTTAGATCGCAACTGGGCTACTTACAGGGATCAAAAGCTAAACTTAAATTGCCTGTTGGTTTTATCTGGGATTAGAGCAAGTCACTTATAAGATTAGCAATCGTTCTAAGGTGGAGAGTGTTGAATTCTTCCCCTCTTGTCTAATCAAAGATCTAAATACGCAAAAGTAAGTTTTGGAAGTTTTGAAAGGTTCCTCAGGTGTTCTTCGCGTGTTTTTTTCGAGGAAACTAATATTTTTGTGGGTGTCTTAACTTAGTACATTTGAAGAACAACTGGCCAGTTTTTAGGGCTTCAGAGGTGCTTTGCTTGTATCAATTTCTACCAAAAAAGTCAGAAGAAAAATGATGAATGCATGCAATAACAGAAAATATCTTGATGTCATGATCTATGTTTCAACAAACTAAACTAGAGTATTAAGCGGAGCTTTGATAATCGCCACTTTATCTTTTACTCAAATAATTTGATGTTTACACATTCATATCATGTACCAATTTGTAAAACCCGAAATTGTGGCGTTTCATCACCTGTTCGCCTAATTAGCATCCCATTTTAATTTTCAGCTTGTAGTGGAGGTCGTCATGTGTTAAACGAGGTGTGTTTTACTTGCCGATATACATTCCACAGGTATAGACTATATTTTCTAATAAATTAAATATTAATTAAAATTATAATACAGTTCTACACTCACTCAGTGGCTAAATGCCTTTTGGTCAAACCTTGGAGGATTACATAATTAGTCATGTTGCCGTATCCTTGTTTCTTAAGTATCTCCTTCTAGCTAGAATAGTTCAAATTTACAATCGTCGTCCCTAGTTAGTTTATCTAGACCTAGAGGCCCAGGTGATCTAGAATATATGCGCTATGACCTAAATTCCAAGTGCACTCAATTCAAGGCTGTAGCGCTAATCCCATATTTCCCAGAGGCTTCAATCGATGTCGAAGGACAATTTGCTTTATCGATTCCAATAGATAAATGAAATTGACCAGAAGATCTAAAGTCGTGTCCGGTATTTGCATGTCCATTCATGGAAATTGCTGGCTTTAGAAGAGGAAAATTCACTTTCGATCCAGACTGGATACAATCAATGTATATTTAAAACCAATCTTGGCGGCTTTAGCTGCTTGCCGCTATGATCGGCAGGTCGTGTTACTTGTTTATGTAATTATAATTATAAACTTTATAATTGAGCAACTTTGATCAAGTTTATTATAATAGCTAAGTTTTGTTTGAGCAATTAATGTCGAATAAAAGCACTTCGCCTACGCCATTACCGTGTTTAAATTGGCTCAGTGTTTACCGAAATCACAAGATTAGAACGTTCATATTATCTCGTTCGGGCTTGATGTTACGAAATCGCCCGTAACATAGGCACGTAATGGAAATCTATCAATACAAGAACTGAAACAAACAGGAAAATTAACGAATTAAACACCATACATATTAATAATTAGAATTGAATTGAATGAAAATGTATCAAAAGAGATAGACTTTCGAGGCCATTCCTTGAAACAAGTGGGTTTTTCGGGTTTTTAGGCCGTCGTTCGGTAGAATTTCTTCTTGACGTTTCGCAAGCACGTGTGGCTTGCATCTTCAGAAGTGGTTTGCTTGAACAGTGTAAGCGTTCAAGCAAACCACTTCTGAAGATGCAAGCCACACGTGCTTGCGAAACGTCAAGAAGAAATTCTACCGAACGACGGCCTAAATACCCGAAAAACCCATTTGTTTGAATGAAAATGCTTGATAATTGTCTAAAACGACTTGAATTGAATGATTATGTTTTATCAGTCTATGAAGGCTCTCACGGCCGGTCAAATCACATATAGAAATGTTTTTTCGGGCTTTGAAGTCGTGGTCCATGGGAATTTCTTCCTGACGTTTCGTCCACAACTGCGGTGGACATTATCAAAGGCGATGAGGCAGTGGGCGAAGTG
This sequence comes from Dendroctonus valens, assembly GCA_024550625.1. Classification (NCBI taxonomy): domain Eukaryota; kingdom Metazoa; phylum Arthropoda; class Insecta; order Coleoptera; family Curculionidae; genus Dendroctonus; species Dendroctonus valens. Next base: position 512,694 of record JAJTJO010000055.1, on the reverse strand, counting down.
ATCTCCCGTGCTTTCTTCAGTCTTAGTCGGAAAGCACGGGAGATCACTTCGCCCACTGCCTCATCGCCTTTGATAATGTCCACCGCAGTTGTGGACGAAACGTCAGGAAGAAATTCCCATGGACCACGGCTTCAAAGCCCGAAAAAACATTTCTATAAGTGGTTATATTTTAATTTGATAGGCTTTCAATACCAGAACGTTTATTCTGTTTATTCCTGTGAAAATTAAAGTGTTAATCTTTGCAAATTCATCCCAATTGATCACTTAAACCAATGAAACGGATCGGCAGGATTTAATTAATACAATTGCAGCCGATCCTCTAACATAATTTACGCGCCCCGTATTATCATTAGAAAGAAATATAGCGGCCACAAATCTTTTGAGATCTAAACGTCTGCGGTGGATTTATCGCTTTGTGAAGCAAAATCTTGCCCGAGATCAAAATAACCGAGCCGGGGCCAGAAACTGCGATAAAAAATCCATAAACTTACTTCATATCGAAAGTGTCCTTTTTCCGAAGGTTCCAGTTAACTCTCAAATTAATTGGAGCCATTTCATTGATCCAAAGAAATATCCAGTTTTTAACAGATATTTTGGGCGGGGTTTTGAGTTTTGATCCAATTTGCCTCTATTTTACGAACAGCTTAACAGATTAAAAATGTTACACATTGTTAAAACCAAGCCTATATTTTCCTTGAAACGGTGTAGTCAATTGCTCTTTCAATAATGACTAATGTGGTGAATTAATCCCTTTTTATCTTAATCAACATTAGCACTTTTATACGGAAATTAATAACAGAATACCAGCAGTTTACGTGCTTTGCCGAACTGTACAGGTGAGTAGTACAATGAGTCCAACAAGAGCAAAACTTTACACTTTATTGCAGCAAATGTTCGTTAAAGTTTAGTTCAATTATGTGAAGTTTTACAAGTGAACTTACAAGTGAACTTGTTTCAAACTGGAGAACTTTTAACCCGTGCAGGAAAAAACCTTTTTGCTGACGTTTCGAAAGCACAAGTGGCTTACACCTTCAGAGGCGGTTGCGGCGCGCCACTGCTTGAAGTTGGGGAGCCTACGACTTTCAACTCGCGAACCGTATACTATTTTTCTTGATCCTCGATGGAAACTAGCCGGTAAAAGTATAAGGTTTTGAAAAAACGACTTTGAAAATGTTGTCAAAACAGTCAGCTGATAGTCCGTGACAAACAGTCAAGTTGTCAGCGTGCGTTTCGAAAGTTATAACTTTCTACACGGGATGAAGAAAACTTTGTTCGGCGGGCCAAAGCGTCCGAAACGATTTATGAACGAAATTCGCCGTTGCTAGTTACCGAGTCAGAAAGGTGCGTGGCGAAAGCTATAGTAATGGGTAAAAAGAGGTGCTTTTGCCATCGAAAACAGTGGCGAAAGTACGTACTTTCCACCAGGGGATCAAGAAAACTCTTTTCCACGACTCTTTCGAGCGAAAAATTCACCAGTTTGAAGCAATTGTCGCCCAAGTATAAGTCCTTTCAAGCAAACACCTCACACACACCAGCCTAGAAAAATTTTTTTAGCCCTTTCAAAAATGTGATTTGTTTCAGGGCCTGATTGAACTGAAAAAATGAAGGGTGTTTTTCTGACTTTGGCCTTTATTGGCACTTGGTGTGTTGCCAAAGGCCAAAATGACCTGACCATATCCACTGACTTCTTGACCCGAGTGAATTTCGACATTTCCGAAGCCCGAATTCCCAATTACTTAGTGGGAGTCATCTACGAGCGTCCCGTGCAGAAAAGTCTGTCTTCTGAAGCAATTTTAAGTCTCTACCGGGCCAATCAGACGTCGCTTAACACTACCCAGAATATTCTGAACCAGTTGAATATAACCCAAACTAGGATGTTCAGTATCAATGGGCTTAACTATACCATGGAGCTGTTCAACTGGACCTTTTCACGATTCTACAACACTCTAACTGGAAATTTGAATTTAACTGGACAAGTAGCCCTACGGAATGCTTTGGTTGCCCTGCAAATTGATGTGGACTCATTTTCAAGCGGTTTGAATTTTGGTCAGCCTGATCCTTGGACGGTGTTTATCCAGGGAAACTTTACCTTGGCCAACTTGGAGTTAGCCTGCGACGCAGCTAATATCACTCTGGAAATTCTTTGGGAGCAGATCAGGAATATTTTCCTGGAAAGTGCAAGCAGCTATGGAGTACTCGATTTTGTTCAGCTGCTGATCAACCACGGGATTGGACAGTCGCAAGCTTTGATTATTTGGAACGAGATTCCTGTTACTGTAGACCACGTCTACAGTTTGTCAGTATTCAATGAAGTTATTACGAACTTCAGCACGCGTATTAACAGCGAAACAGCATTGGGAGTGTTGATTAGTCCCCAAGAAGTGATAATTCATAGACAGATTCATGACATTTTCATCGAGGATAGAGAACTCCTGGACATTTGGGCAAATACTCTCGTGTCTAGAACCAGATTAAACATCGGCATCATTAACAGCACCATATACCATAATCTGGTGGTTCTAAGACACAATGTTGACACACCTTTCACCAATCTAACAACCATCAATGTAACGGCAGTTAACTCCAATCTGACTAACTGCAGTTATGTAACGTTCCAGAATAATGCCATTTTGGTCACCAGCGTCCCTACAGCCACTTTGGTCAATGATACCTATGAAATACCACGTAATGTGATTACCAACGTTTTTTCTGGAAGTGCTTTGGTTTGCAATAACACTCTCTTTGGCCTAGTGAGAGGAGTTGAAGGCGAAGTGATCATTGCTGATGCTTTCTCGGACTTTGTTGATCCTTCCAGTTCAGCCCAGTTAATTCAAGGGCTGCAAGCAGTTATTTTTGGAGCTTTTGCTTTGCTGCTGATGTCCAAAAGTGTTATGTTTTAAATGAGTTTAAGGTTTTGAGGGGTCGTGTACTTTGCGATCCATTTTACCTTTTGACCTGACACAGTAGGTATGTTGGGCTAAATCATACTTTTTCCACTTTAGATAATGTATTATTTATGAGTGTAAACACTTTGCGAGGTCAATTGAGGGACATGTTAGCAAGTAATTTTAAAATGTGGAAACTTTGCTGTAGAATTTGAGGGAAAACGTAACACTTTCTTGCTATCTTGTTCAAACAGTATTTCGACATTGTTCAGTTGAATGCAGGTTGGCTTTTTCAAATATTTAATCTGCTGTAATAAAGTTTTCTTAACTTATCAGTGTTTGTGCATTTTTTTCGTGTTTTTCTCAATTGCAAGCTTAGAACTCTCTGGTTTTATGCCTCGCTCAAGGAGAAGAGCTTGGCTCATCCTGGTCTATCCAGGTGATCAGGACGATCGGCTGATGATGAGGAGTTAAAACTAGGCAATCTAAAAATGCTGATTGTCCGGCTTCCATAAAAATTCTTCAAGTTCAAACAACTTCTTAATTACTAACTGAAACTGGTGAGTTTTCCTGGCTTCTAGGCCGTGGGGGACAACAATTTCTTCCCGACGTTTTTCTTGCTGCGCTGAGCAAACCACCTCTGAAGATGCAAACCACTTGTGCCTACGAAACGTTAGGAAAACCACCAGTTTCGAGCAATGGCGGCGTAAACCTAAGGCGTAATTGCATTATTTTACCTGTTTAAATGTGGTTTAATGCTGGGCCATTTTTCGCTTTTGCCCACATTGAATCATTTTCCCAAACTCCGGAACTCGACACCACAAATATCCAATTTAACCGCTCTAATTAATTTAGTTTCATAACAAGGGCTGGTTATTAATTGTTCAAAACGTTGGCTTTCCTCATAAATTTTCCTCCACTTTATTTTTCACATGAAGAGACGCAATTCCAGTCCAATCAGCCCTTTTAGATTTATTTAAAACTAAATAAACAACTCCTTAAGGTGTAGTTTAGAAAGGCCAATTTCCATTAATTGTGGAAAAGCTTTCCATGAAAGTGAGTTTCAAGTGGGAATTCACCCATATGCTTCCACCATTTTTTTCACATTTTGTCAAAGCCGAATTTCCCATCCCGAACAACCTCTTCAGAGTGGCCAAATTAAATTCGCTTTCCACACACAAAAAGCTTACAATTTTGTATTATTAAACCGCCCATGTAAGCATACCACACGAGACTTTAATTAAATATCCTCCAAAAAAAATGGGCTCCAGAATCCCGGCTTTATGAGAAGAAGATCTAATTAGCTTCAAATTCAGCCAGACGTTTCAGTAATTAGATTTTAATCCCGTTTGACATCCTCTTAGTTGTTTTTAAGTATTTTCGACTATTCCCTTTATACAGAGGGAACTTTTTTGGCTCCCATGTCCAAAAGGAGCATTAATTCAGTCAAATCAAGTGAAGGAGTCTGATCAATAAATGAACAGGGAAAACTGAGTTAAACGATAGCTCCATTTCCATCAATTAGGCGCCCTTCAGAGTGCTTAATTGCGCCATTGAAGGCAGGAAATAATTAAATTAAAATATAAATCTGAAGCAAATTGAAATGTAACTATTTCGTTCGGTCTCAAGAAGCTGGAATAAATGTCATTGCATCGGACGGCTTCGGAACATAAAAACATCGCAACTAAAAATAGCGATAAATATTAAAAAGGAGTTTTGTCTGAGGATGTCCATTACTCAGCAGCTTCTTTTCTGCCGTGGTCGGCATCTACAGCAATTAATCGCTGTCGGGAGTTTTTCCAATCAAAGACTAGTAAACCGTGAAATCTGATACAAGAAAAGCTGTTTTGAGGCGGAATTGACTTTTACAGAAAAAATTCACACACTTCACGAACACTAGCGGTGGGCCCATATAAATCATTACTGAAATGTGCAATTTTCTGATAAAGCCACTTGGCTAATTGAGCATCCTCTTTCCAGGCTCGTCTGGATCCCACTCAAATGAACCGAATTTTTTTCTCTGGAATTTCTCAATGAGAATCGAACACGCCTCGTTTCGCAAGCGCGCTACAAACCCCGACTCTAGGGTAAGCTGAACGCTGAGTTCAGTTTGGATCGGCTATTTTGACGCGAAAGTTCTGGTTTGTTGTCGCTTCGATTGCCGATTCCTGAAGAAGACTCAAAAAGTAAGTTATGACACGAAGGATACCTGATTTGTTCAATTTAGTTTCGATTGGATTAGGGTGTTTTATGTCATTGAATTTTAATAGAAATCGATTCCAATCGGCTCTAGAGCTACAATTTTCTGCAGGTTCTTCTCAACATTTTGCCGACGTAGTTTGCACAAATATTTCCGTTTTTTTGTTCGATTTCTATTAGTTTTCAATAAAATTGTCGTTGCCTGATTGGAATTTAATTAGTTTAATTAACATCCCATGAAACAATCATATAAATAGTCAAATAATAAATCACAGAATGAATTTAATGAAATTTCCCGACAAAGAGATATATTTCAAATGCGGCCTTTACATTTCATCGGGTATATTCCGCTTTTGACAGATGTTTATGAAATGTATTGCAGCTTTATTTGAAAATATTATTTATTTTATTGGGCGCACAGTAAATCACGTCCATTTATATAAAACATATTGTCAAAACAAGTCTATTTCTGCCGGGAATTGAAATTGAAAACAATGTTTCTAATAGCGCTTTTAGAAATGTAACGATTTCAGTTTGTCATTGTACAATGTAATAAATTTTAGCAAAACTGATATCATTTAGCAACTATGCATTTAAACTCGTTATTTACTTTCATTGCCTGGCTTATCAGCTTGGTTAATTATCACAATTATTTAACTTAAGACCGGTCTAATAGCACCCAAATTAGTGTTCTTGCAAGAGCAATTCTAGAACAATTGCTGCAGTTTTAGTGCTTTTGGAAATTTTCTGAAAGCAGTTTCTTCTAAACTTGTAACTTTCTGCGATGGTTAATGCGCCTATAGTTTTAGCTGTAATGTAATGAACTGAATAGAAAAGTGCAACACAGTCTTAATTTCCCAATTGATTAAAAGTTGCTTACTCCACTACTTTTTTGTATTAATGTATATTTTCCTTTATGCAATTGTTGTTTTGATGTTACATCGATGATACTGCCATTCGAAGCTCAGGAATCGATTAAATAGGCTGACCTACATTATTGGATGAATAAATAAAATGAACAATAACACCATTACTTTCCATTAAAGTGGCATTCGATGACAAAATATTTGTCGTGTTAATGCACTAGAGTTTCTTTATTTTATTTCTTTAATTTCTCAGTATTTTTTTATTATTTACTGGCAATTACCAAATTGTTCAATGGTGAATTTCATGGTTTTGAATGCAAATCAATAACATACAAAGTCTGCTAATCCCTTAACAGTTAAATAAGCAACTTTGGATTTGAAAAATTATGAAAAAAACACGTACATTTAAGGAATTATACTTGATATAAATAAACACTAAGATCCGATCTATGAGGCTCCAAGAAGTCAGCTCTAGATCTCAGAGGATTTGCAAGTTATAAATTTTTAGGAATTCAGGTTTGCCTATTTTTCTGAAGCAAACAATTTTAAAATTTTGTCAAAATTTATGAACAAATGATACTTTGTACAATCAACTAAAGTTTATTCTTATGTTGTCCAAAGTTTCAATCGTTCCTCTGCTTGAGGTTTGAAGTTATGCATTTTTAAAGATAGAAGTGCTCGTTAGGCTCAATCCGCAGCTTAACAAGCAGCTTTACCTTAAAAAAATTATCAAAAAAAAAAACGTGTATCCTCAAAGCAATAAAACTTGGTGCAAACGAACACTAAGGTCCGATCTATAAAATGAGATTTCTAATTTTAATTTTTTTAAAGTCAGATTTGCACATTTTTTAATTACAGAAAACATAAAAATTTTGGAAAAATCATAATCTTTTCCAATCAAATGACACTTTTCACTGATCAATCATCTACTGAAGTCTCTTCTATTGTTGCCCAAAGTTTCAATTTTTTAGCTGCTTGAGCTTTGAAGTTATGCGTTTTTAAAGACGGCAGTGCACGCTAGGCTCAAATGCTCACAATTTCTTCACAAGCAACTTTACCTTTAAAAAAGTACCAAAAAAAATGGTTTATCCTCAAAGGAATAAAACTTGGTACAAACGAAGATGAAGGTCCGATCTAAAAAATGATGAAAAGTCAGTCTTAGACCCACAAGGAGTTTTAATTTGGATTTTTTAAAGTTAGATTTGCACCATTTTCATTGGCAGAAAATTTCAAAATTTTGCAAAAATTCATAAGCCCTTCCAATCAAATGACATTTTTCTCAATCACTTACTGAAAAAAGTCTTTTCTATTGTTGCCCAAAGTTTCAATTTTTTATCTGCTTGAGCTTTGAAGTTATGCATTTTTAAAGGCAGCAGTGCACGTTAGGCTCAAATGGTACTCTTTTCTTAACAAGCAACTTTACCTTTAAAAAATTGCCAAAATATATCCTATTTTCTAATTGGTATGAAACTCGGCAGAAAGGATAACTAAATTCCGTTGTATGAATGAGGCAAGTTTGAAACTTATATCTATAAAGGTTTGGGAGTTTCAGTTTTTTATAGTCAGATGTGCACATTTTCCAAAAACAAAATATTAAAAAATTTGCTAAAAATTGTCCGTCGGAACGAAATGGCGTCTCGTAGAATTATAAACTGAAGCCTACTCTATAGTTTTTCAAAGTTTCAAACTTTCACCTGCTTAAGTTTTGAAGTTATAATTTTTTTCAGGCAGAGCTTCAGGTTTGGTTCACATGGTAAGGACTTCTAAAAAAGCGACTTATTTTGAAAACTTGCCAAAAGATATGTTTTACTCTAAATTGACTTTTGCTTGGTAAAAATGGAAACTAAGGTCCTGAGTTTTCAAAATGTAACCAATAGGTCTGCAAGAGTTGGCCAGTTACAATTTTTTTAAATCCAGTGTGCACATTTTGCGGTAACGAAAAGTTTGCGCATTTCGCAAAAATGTATGAGCCAGCCGAATCAAACGGCATTAAGCACAATAATCAACTAAGGCCTTCTCTATTACTGTCCAAAGATTCAAGCCCTTACCGGTTCTAACTTGCAAGTTATAATTTTTTAGGGACAGAGGAGCATGTCAGGATCAGGCATTTTTACATAAGCGACTTTACCTTTGAAAAATTGCCAAAAAATAACCACTGCCCCAAATTAAATTAAACTTGGTACAAATTGGGATGAAGCTCGCATCTATGAGCGTCCAAAGTTTGGGCTTTAAATCCTGAATAGTTCGATAATTGCAATTTTTTAAAGTCAGACGAAAAAAAGTTTGGAATTTTTTGAAATGTAGGAGCTCTAGGAATTTATGCAATTTTTTAGCATCATTATCTGAAGCCTTTTCTATTTTTTAGAAGATTTTCCTCAAAGTTTCAACCGCTTATCTGCCCAAACTTTAAATTTTTGAATTTTCCCAAGCAGATATTTCAAAATCCGAATTTGCATCTGAGCAATGGCGCTGTTTAAGACACTTGAATCTTCCAGCTCGTTTCACTTCCTCCTGCCATTTAGCAACTTTACCGTCTAATAAGAAATTTCCAAACTCCTTCACGTGAAATATACACCCCTGTTTGGCCTTCTTCCGTTTTCCTCAAAAAGCAATTAAATTTACGACCCAATTGCCACCTTCACAGCACCGGCGCTTTAATGGTCCGCTATAACTAAAACAGTTTACGTCTGAATTTCCAAAGCGAAAAAACAAATTGATTTTATTTGTAGTTTATAGGGAGCAATTTATTTAGTCAAGCCATAATAAAACCAATTTCCGTATTAAAATTCAGGTGAATGCACTTGATCTCACGATAAGGAACGCTTTATGCAGATTACAAACCCTTGTCATTTCCGCAGTTTACGTGGGTGTGTGTGTGTGTGTGTACAATGGAAATTGGTGCTGGGTTTTCTCCAGAAAACGGGGATTTAACTGGGCAAGAAGAGGCGTTTATTAAAGGAAATTTAACAACAGCAAACACATAAATGTGTGCCGTAAACAGTGCTTTCCAGTAACATACATAAAGCGATTTTGTTATTCATTTGGATTAATAAACAGCCACGATTTGAACAAAACGAATATAAAATGATCATTATCTCGTAAATTTCATACTCGCAGCCGATTTTTATGATTATTTATTTAGTTTAGAGTCTCGTCTGCAGGTTTATGATTGAATGATCTGGCTCGTAACATCCGAATGGATATTGGTGGATAGAAAATATCCAGAGTGACTGGAATAAATTCTATGAAAAATCTAGAAACCCTTTTAGCTCCCTTTGTCACCCACGGGGCTACAGTATTACCTTGATGACTTTTAGGGGTGGCCTTTGCAAGGCTCATCCGATTTTACAAGCTCCAATTAAACAAGCTCATTTCGGAGCCTGCGGGATTAATGAGTGTGAGATGTTGACAATAATATCTATGTGGTCCTCATCAACATGTTTATTATCAAAGTTCCTATAATGATAAAACACACAGCCAAGGGCCAAAGATAATTAACTCACAGATAAAACACACGAGCTGTTTGCTCTTCATAACAACAAACAAAATAAACTTAAAGCTTTATCGGTCAGTTGCTACACGCTCGTACACAAACACGATATTTAGCGTTGAAACTTTCCAGGATTTTGGCTTTTAAATAAACAGAAAATGAATTTATTTCAGGAAATAAAATAGCCGAGAAGACGAGAAGTTATTATTTGCACAAATCACGTTTTTCACCGTCGTTTTGCGACTTTAATTTGCCGCGAATTGATACGGTTACCATCAATTTCCAGAACGAATTTATTTATTTTTTAAATATTATTCCCTACTTAATTGCTGTATTTACTTAGAGAATCAATACAAGATTCCCTGCTTTTTCAGGGACTTTCAGGAAAATTTTGTGGTTCTAGGTTGGGCTATACGCAAAAATCCGTGCCTACAATTGATTTTTTTCATTAATTTGTTGACATGTTTCTGAAAGGTTATCGGTATTTTTCGTGATGCAACCGCCCATAACTTTTCATCAGCCAATATCATGTCATTCTGTTGTTCATTTAATTAAATATAAATTATTTACAAAAATAGAAAACATTGCTTGAATAGTTTGTTTCATAATAATGCAGTGCTGATTAGTTTTGGTTGCACAACAAAATTAAATCTAACTAAACTTACCTCCTGCAACTACATTAGCAAATCGAGGATAAACTCGATGATTTATTGCCTGGAATAGAGCTTAATTTTCAAGTTTCCAGTTACGACAACTTAAACACCAGTTTATGCAGTTATTGGTCTGAAATGCATTCGAGTTCCCCACTCACTAAGTGCTTATATGCATCAAGCTATAAAAGTTGAAAATAACAGGGCCTAGATGTGTTTTAAACTCCTCGGAACAACCGGCGTTGGAACAGTAACTACAATGCACAATTGTTAGCTGGGAAACTTTGATATTATGCAGTTTCGCATTAAGAAATTACTTTTCTACTCGCTCTGGTATACTGGGCAGGAAAGGCAAAGACCCTGCGGTTTCCATGGGGATTTGTATGTAGGTCTCACTCTCGAGCATTAGGCCTCTTGGTTTGAGTAGTTCAGTTAGAATACGAGGGGTGGTTTTGAAGTGTTATCAAAACGCACTTGGGTTTGGATTTTACTTTTTTTAGGATTTTCGGTACAATACAGTCTATCGAAATGAGCGCTGGTCGACGCTGACTCTCTATTACCGGCAAATTATTGAAAGGAATACAATTTTCCACCATATAAAAAGGAATTTCCTTGTATATCCGTAAACTAGTAATTAACACTTAATTTTGCAATCATGATGCGCTAGGTAATAATGAGCCAAAAGTAGATGTATCCGTTATAGGTATTCTATTGTTATTATTCGAAAATTGGATCTAAATGCCCCATACTTCGGTTAGTAACAATAACATAAATAACTCTCTAACTAAATAATCACACTTAATGTTCCGATTCGGTAATATTGGCTGGACCAGTTGATAACAGTGTTCAGATAAATCATTTAATTGTTTACAAATCTAATCCGGTACTAATTTTAAAAGAAAAATGTCAGTCGCTTTTTTGGTATAAATGGGGGCTCGGGCTTTGAACGTTTATTACACGTTGAAGACATCTGAAAGAAGCTTCTTAGTAAAGACATCCTCCGAATCAATCGCTATGAAGTATTTAGTTGTTCTTTCCCTTTGCTTGGCTGTTGTGAGTGCCGCGGTAAGTTGTATTTTGATTAATTTTTGAGCAGATTTTGGACTTTTTTAAAAATTTTATAAACATATATTTTTTGCTTTTTGTATGCACATTTTTTAAACCCAAAATCAATGCATTTAAACTGAACTAATTAAACATAACTCTAAAGGCCCTGACCAAGGAAGAAATCAAAGAGCGTTTGAAGGCCGCTCATGATAAATGCCAAGCTGATCCTCTAACCGCCATCGATGAGGAAGCTTTGAAAGCCTTCAAAGAGTCAAAAGGCAAGGGACAGCCTCCAGCCAACCTGGGACCTCACGACCTTTGTATTTCCAAAGCCCTCAAGTGGCAAAACGCTGACGGAAAGGTCAACAAAGAGTTGATTAAGGAAAGAATCGCTGAAAATGTAGCGGACGCATCTAAAGTCGATGCTATCGTCAGCGAATGTGCTGTTGACAAGGAAAATGATATTGCTACCGCCGAGAATCTCTTCAAATGCTTGCTTAGACATCACGCAACTGCCCTTCACGCCCATTAAATGTTCACTGGATTGTGCGAATAACATGAATAAATAATTTCGTTACTTTGATTGTTTCTCTGTGTAAAACTTGCGCTAATACAACATCAAAAAGGAAATGTTTGAAAAAAATAAAAAAATGCAATAATATTCTCTAGATATATTAGGCACCATCAAAAATTATGATTTTAAAGCAATGACAAAGTTTTAAAGAAAATAAATACAGCAATTAGAAATTAAATTATATACAAAGATTGACATAAAATGTTATGCTAAAACTCAATAGAATATGTGGTAAGACACTTATCAAGATTCAAAGCGGTTTCCTGCAGTGTTGTTTTGATGGATGTACAATCCATAACGATGTTGTCGACAATGTCCTTTTGAGGTTTGGCACTGGCAATTTTCTTTTTAAGCTTGTCTTCGTCCACAGTATTATCAGCCTTCAGCAAGCCGATGCCTGCAAAATAAAATCGTGAAAAATCCCAAAAAGTTGCCAATACAAATCCCCAAAGTACCTGTAAAAACGCACAATTTATGTTCCCCAAAATTAGCCGGCAAATCCACTTGTTTATGTTTTTTCAGTTTTCTTATAATGGAAGCATCCACACGAGTTTCGTCCTTTTTCTGGCACTCTTTGAAGACCTTTTTGTACGATTTGGCCTTTTCTTCATCATTTGACTTGTTTTTCTTCGCTGACACGATCTGCAAGCGCAATTAGTTGGGCATAAGCAGTCCATAAACAGAGTAAACGGTACATACCAAAGTAAAGGCAAAGAGAACGATGCACAAAACCACAAAAACCTTCATTTTCACACCACTAAGTCTTATTCTTCAGCTCTATGACTTGACTGGATCTTCTGCATACTATCGCAGTTCAAGACTTTATCAGCGGGTCAAAAACTTGACGATTTTTCATTTTATGCGCTATATCTCCATATAAAAGCCCGAGTGGTTATTGACTCATGTTCCAAGAGGAGATTATTAATTGGTCAACAACATTATAGTCAGTCACTAATTGTCAGGAGATTTTACCGGTTTTAACTGCAAATTTCAACGATTTCCTTAATTAATGTGGCAGTGCCTCGATCAAGTTTAATTATTTGTGGCCGAACTGCCTATGGAAGGAAGGAAGGATATTTCGATCTAAATTACCTGCTGTTTCCATTATTAAAGGAAATACTCTTGGTTGTTTGGAAAATTATTCCAATCTAGCTGTTCTTAGCCGGGAAAATGGTTCAGCGTTTAAGAGATTTTGGGATTTTGAAGGTGCGGTTAATGTCTTGAGGAGCTTGGTTTATTTATTATATTATTATACTAACACCTAAAGACTTTTCTTAAGCAATTTGGCCATAAGCTTTTGCAATAAATTCAGCAAAGGTATTAGTTAAGGGAAATGCAATTGCAATAAACATACCGCTATTGTTATTAAAAATAAGTCCTGACGAACTGGTGAATATGATTTGAATAAACAATCTGTTCAATCTTCTTATTAGCCCATCCTCGACCACTCCTGAACGTAGGCCTCTTCCAATTGACTCCAGTATAGTCGATCTTGGACTCACCTAAGTTCATCTGAAGACCCGCTGCTTGTGATGCTTTTTTTAGCTCCTTTAACATGTTGGTGAGCTCCTCATAATCACTGTTAAACAGGACAATGTCGTCTGCAAAACGTAGATGGCTCTAGTACCCCCTGTCAATGTTAATGCATTTTAACTCCCAATGCAAGGTCTTGAAAACTCCTTCCAAAGCCAAGGGAAAAAGTTTTGGTGATATTGAGTCTCCTTGTCTAACTTCTCTGTTTATGGGATTTTTTCTGTGTTGAGGTCTTCTGTTTGTGGCAGGGTGGCAAAAGTGGCATTCTCGTAGCAGTTCTTTATCAGAGTGGAGTATCGTGAGTCGACCCTAGCCTTATCCAATTCATTTAGTACTGGCCATTCTACTACCGAGTCAAATGCCTTTGGTAGTCAACGAACCCAAGGTGGTGAGGGACATTGTATTCCCTACATCAGTGTCCGAATAGTCTGGATATGGTCGGTGGTGCTATAAGTCTCCTCTGAATCCCGCTTGTTCTATGGGTTGGCAGAAGTCTAGTTTTTTACTCAGGTGTCTGATCAGGATCTTGCTAAGTAACTTTGCTACAGTCTCGTTTCTTAAATAGTATTTTGACCTCGACGTTTCTCCATGCTTCTGGGATGCGGCACTCCTCGAGACACTTATTGAGCCGGACGAGTATTGCTTTTTTCAGTGTTGCTCCTCCTTTTTTCAGCATTTCTGCCGTAATGCGGTCTTCTCCTGGAGCCTTGCGGTTTTTCATAGATCTCAGTGCCTCTTCTAGTTTGGATGTATCGATCTCCGGTATTTCCTCCGATCCCACATTTAGAATTTGTGCTCTGTAATCTCTCTGGTAACCTGTGTCTGGCATTTCCTGTCTGTAGAGCTCTCGGTAGAAGCTTTGAATGATAGTCACGATCTCCTGATCTTCATACACTACTGTTCCTTGTTCATTTCTCATTTTTCGTCCAATTCCAATTCCTCTTCTGCAGCGGCTGATGTCAGATGGATCTAATCTTTATGCTGTGACTTGCATTTAGCTTTACCTCGATGTCTGATATCGCTCTGCTGCTGGTGATTTGGTGTTTGAGTCCATGGTGGACGAAAAGATCTACTCCCCCCAAATAGTGGTGGTTGGTGGAGTTCCTTTGGAAAAGTTAATGTCCCGACTTAAGCACGGTAGATGTCTCCCCTGGCATTCTTGTCTCACATAGTCCTAAGATCTGATAATTTCAAGCTCGGTTTCTAGGACCTCCAGATGTTCTTCTAGTCGCATAGTCGGATATTGTATGTGGCAACCAGTAAGGGCTTCTTTTTCCTTTCATTTCGTATCGAACTTTTGCCTCCCCCAGAATCAATGAGGCAGACTGATGTTTTAGTGCGGGATTGCCACCTGAGGTAGTTTTGTTTTTGAATTCGACATTTCCATGGGGTTGGAAGGTGGTTGGCATTAGAATGCCACGCTTGCCTAGCGGGTTGGCGAGCAGGTTGGGATATTAGAAGGATTAAAGTTTAGGGCCTGACTTTCTCGGGGCTCAAGGAGGTTGAGAAAATCAGTAGCTAGCGTGAGGCAGAGTTCGCTAAACCCTTGGCCGTCTATCCTCTACCGGGATCGTAGAGAAGTACTACCCGCTACCTACCTTATCTGTTCAATAATTGAATCAAACCAGATTAGCTTTACTTTACCAGAGCTTAGCTAATGTTTGTAAATTTAATTTCGCTGTCTTTAAATCTGAAACTAATACAATTTGGCAAATGGAAACGAATTTAAATAAAAACACAGCAGGATCAAATTAAATTTCTTCCTGTTAGGAGACGGCTAACTTTGTTAGACTCGAATCCGCTCCACTTCTGCTATCAGGTGGAATGAATTCTACTCGACAGGGCGCAAACAATCTTGATTATTCCATGATTAAAATCATTCGCAGGAAAATATATTAGCAGATCTAGAACGAAGTGTTCTGAAGTTTGCAGTAAAGCTTTTACCGCCTTGATTAAGAGCTTCAAAGTTTATTTACAGAATAAAAAGCAAGAATATTACAAGTCTTTGGAAGCAACTAACAGCATTATTGCACAATTATAAAAAAAAATAATTTAAATTATTTTTTATTTAATTATGGTAATAAATACAAAATTAAACACTTGGACACTTTAAAAAATACGTTTAATCCCCGGTTTGTCTTGACACTTTAATGGTGATGTTCACGATGGGCAACATGATCATCCAGGGACAGAACATGTTTGTCTTCCAGACACTTAAATAGATGGTTAACTGTTTCTTCAATGCTGGCGTGATCTACAGCGCATTCTTTTGCAATTTCATCAATTTTAGCGCTGTCGCTAACAACGTGACCGGCATGAGTTTTGACTCCATTTACATTCACTTTTCCTTCAGGAGTAACCAAATCCAGTCCTTTGGCCATGCACAGATAATGTTGAGAGTCAACTTCATCTTGACATTTTTTGTGAACAGAATCCAGTCCATGCGGATCATGAGCCTGGAAATTTTAGCGTTTAAGTAGTCAAATGGTACTTCATTCCAATTATCCCCTTTTAAAACTGGAAAAACTCACCAAAGCCAACACCAAAAGGGCACAAAAAACGACCAAGCTTTTCATGTTGACGGTTAAGCGCAACTTTCTGCTGAAATTTTTGAACACAAATACAACTGTATCAGTGTGTATTTATAGCTGAAATGCAAGAGTATTTTTTATTCAAAAGTCAAAAGGTTATCCTGTTTTTAGATAGTCGTCTATCCGTCCAAGTACGTTTCCAGTTGAAAAATTGGATTAAATTAAGTGTTAAAAAAAGACAGTTAGTGCATCATGTGCATTGACGACAAGATTTCTGTAAACAATTTTAATGAATAATTATTATGCTAAATTTAAGGTCGCGAGTCTTCATATGAAATTAAAACTGTTAGTAGAATCGTGCCAAGGAAAGAATGCGTTGAGTGTGCGTGAGTATGAATTCGAGACGTCTTTCTGTTAATTGTAATCATTAACCAAATGGAAAGGTTTAATGGAGAATCTAAGCTTTCTTAGACAAAAAGGAGAATACATAAAACTAAAAGCAAACGTTTATTTCAGTTGCTTACAGCTGCCCAATATTAACTCGATTCTGTCCCAAGCATGTGAACAAATTCAGTGCAGTTTCCTCTTTGGTTTTCTTCGTAGCAGAGCAATCCTTAACGATTTGATTAATTTTTTCCGCACTTTGATAGTGCCTTTGGGCGGCTTCTTTGACTCCAGAACTGATAATGTGGCCGTCGTTGTCCTGCAGATTCATTTTCTTCAACATGCAGTTGGCATGCAGTCCAAAATTGGCTGGAAGAATGGGCGTTTCTCCTCTCTTCAGCTGGTCAAAAATCTCTTGTGGGACATGAGTGTTTGGGGACTGTTGGCACTGTTGATGAACTCTATCCCAAATGTCTTGCACTTGATCGGCCTGTAAGGATTATTAGTTAAATGAGTAATTGGAATCGGTTAACTTACCAAAGATGCGGCGATAAGAACAGCGAAGACAACAGCAAGGGATTTCATCTTTGCAGGTTAATAGCGGTGTGAATGTGTTCTGCACTTCTTCTCGTCTGTTTTATATGGGGGATTTTATAAGAAAAAAGCGACCGTATCAAGAGGTTATTCGATTATCGTTGCAAATTCCAGAAAACAACAAAGTTTCGGGAAATGTTTTTGTTGCAATGGCAATAGGTTTAATTAAAATCAGTCAACAATGGAATTTTCAAAACATATTAATACATATCAATTACGCCTGTTTCGGGCCGGATAATATCCATTTGCAGGATTTTTATTTAACACACAAAATCGAAATTTCTGAATAACAATAACAGTGTCCATGTGCATTAATTGATACATTACTCTGCTATAAACCGCTACTTACAGTTTAGCACAGTACATTTCAATTAAACACATTTTATTTGTATTTCTGCAGGAATTATTGAGCAACGAATAACAGCTTTTACTAAGTACTTGACTTCACTTAATAAAATTGTCAATTGCTAAATGTCCTCTAAGGTTGTTGAACTAATGTGGTATGATCTTTTCAGACTGATCTCCTTGAACTTTGCTCTTCATCGAGAGGCCGGTAAGTGTGTTATTGCTAATGAAAAATAAACCAAGGCTTTCGTTCAAAATTAAACCAATAACAGTAAAATCTTTCGCTCAAATGACTATATTTACATATACAGTGAAGGTTCTAAATCCAAAAAACGTGTGTTAGGATTGTTACAATATGACTTCGCTTACATGTTCAGATACCAAATGAGTGCATGCACTTTCAGGAAAAGTTGCAAATTGAAAATCCAATTGCAACATTAAGGACTTGAAGTAGTAACAATAATTATCCTTAACATGAATGGGCATAACAATATGAATAAACAGGAAAAGTATTAGTCGCCCCATTACCCCACACAAAACCCCATTAGGGAAATAAAAAACAATCTGAAATCTAAATGATAAGTATTTCCTTTCGCGTAGGTATATAAATCATGAATGTCGATTCCCTATGGTTAAATACAATCCAAATAGTTGTTTTATAAGCAAAGGTAGAAATTGAATTTTCCATTAACAGCGAAATGATGAGGTGTCTATTTTTAGTGGCAATTATTCTTGTTGCCGTCAGGGTAAGTTATTGCTTTCGTTTGATTTATCGAACTGAAACACCATAGATCAACAGGTCAAGACTGAATTTATTTTTTATAATAACGCACTTTTACTATTTGAGCTTTGACTTCCTAGTAATATTATTATCACACTTTTCTTTCTCCTTCATTGGCATCAACCGCAATAAAATTGCACAATTTTCCCCGATCCTGTGTGGTAATAAGCAGCTTTTTCTTCAATTCAAGGCCCAAATACTGAGCCAATCGGAAAAGGAACAAATGAGAGCGATCCACGGGGGTTGCATGAAGGAAACCTTGGCAGATCCAGCCTTAATTCAGAAAGCAGTTAAAGGCGAATACGTGGACGATCCGAAGCTGAAGAACCAGATTTTCTGTGTGACTCAAAAAATCGGTTTCACCGACGAATCCGGAGAAATCATGAAGGACCTAACAGTGAAAAAACTGACCGAGAAGTTCAAGAACGAGAAAGTGATTAATGCTGCTGTTGAGAAATGTGTCGATAAGAAAGCCACTCCGAGTGACACTGCTTTTGAGTTTGTAAAATGTTTACATTCATACGCCCCAGAAGGTCTCGACATTATGGCTCTAATGGCTTAGAGCGGCTCAATTAGAGCCAAATTTAATGTAACTGAGTTTCAAATAAACACAAACCACACTGTTGGGAAATTTATTCCAGTTTTTTTTACCGACTTTTGAAGATTAAATTCGGGTCTAAACATCAACAAAATGCTACTAAAAAAATCTGGAACTGAACTGAGGAAGCAATAAAATAAAGATGGCAAGAAAAAAATACAAACTTGAATGGATGCAACAGGAAAAATGATTAGTATTACAGCCCGGAGGGTTTGGCACAAAAAACGCATTGGAGACAGTTTAATGTAGAAGTAAAACAGAATTTTGCACTTAATTCAGCAACCAACAAACCCATTGGAGACAGTCTGATGTAGAAGTTCTGCTGAACCCGTTGGGAACGGCACAGATGGAGCAAAAAAAGACAAACTAGGCATAAAACAGTGTTTCTTGCCCTTATTTCAGTGTCGTGCCCGAAGAGCTCGGCACAACAAACCCATTGGAGACGGTCCGATGTAGAAGTTGTGCCGTAGTCTTTCGGGCACCGTTTTAAGCCACTAAACGCCAAATTAGACCTGAAAACCACTGTTTGTATTTTTCGAAAGCTTAACAAGAGGAAACGGCAGTAACAAAGCAAAATGGAACGGATAAGCTGACAACCGCTGGTTAATTAAGAAGAATTAAGTTATTAACCAGCCGGTTGGAAGCGGATTGAAGGAGCGAAGTTTATAATTAAACGAAATTGAGGAGGAACGTGCTAAATTTAAAACAGTGGATCCAGAGCCTAAAAATTAAAATCAATAGGAAAAATGAAAATAAAATTCTATAAATTGCTCCATGGACTATTTATGTAGCACTTTAAATTAGAGCAGCCACAGGAAAAAAGCAAAGTTGTTTAGATGAGAAGAATTGAAAATTTTAATATTCCAGTGCAGTGTTTTTGTGGTTAATGATGTACTTTCTGAAGATCCGATGTTTTGAAAACATGCAAATTTAGTATTGCGTAAGATATTACCTAAAACCGCAGTCGCCTGATATTAAAATGAGCATCTAAAACCACACAAACCACTTTGTAGCGAGAAAAAAACAGATTTCTAAACCTTGCATGTATTTTGACTAGTCATGTTATAATTAGCAATTTTGCATGAATATAAACGCCATTATTGTCATCCTTTTAATTTATTAATCCTTCATGATTCGACAATTTTTAGATTATCCTTCACGACAATCAATATTTGCAGAAGCATTCGCGATTATTGGTCGAAACTGATGAGTTTTCGGACATTTAGTCGTGTGGACGTTTCGTTAGCACAAGTGACTTGCCTCATCAAACGTGATCCTCTCGAAGGCTTACACTGGACTGTTTTGCGTTTTTCATTGCCAAGTTTAGGTTGGTCGTAATGCCAATCAATTTCAAGCGAGTGCTGAAGGTTTTTTGCTAACGTTTCCTAGGCGAGAATGGCAATATGGGTTTTCTAACGGATCAGCTCTGAAGAAGCTAGCCACTCGTACTTGCGAAACGTTGCAAGTGAAAGGTTTCTCCCGATAACTTTCTCACGAGTTTGGAATTGCAAACTGTCTGTGAGAGGTTGAATAAAATTCCAAATCGTTTGGGGCTAAAATTCATTTTTCGGTTTCTGATTACAACATAGCAAAACGGAAGTTTGCGGCAACTAAACTTAGAACTTGATATAAATTTCGGCAAATTTATTACTTGAGACAAGCGCTCTGCCAGGGCATGGCTGGAGCTGAGTCTGCATATTTTGCGAAAACAAATTTCCCCAACAAAGAAACAGCATCATTACTTTCCACGTGCTGTGGGCAAAACAACCACTTTATCAGTTGTAATTTTTGTAAGTGCTTCATTTTAATCTTTTAAGGAAAATTGCTGTTTGCAAAATTCCCAATTAGAGACAATTCAAACCGGAATATTTCATACAAACTAACATTTTTCCGCATTCTGGATGCAAACAGCATGCGTATCCATTTTACGAAACCCATTTAGCCGACTTTCCCTTCATAATAATTCAATGAAATGCTGAAATGGAACAACAAAGCCATACGGGATGGAATAATAAAATCCAATTCGACCAGCTCTCGTTTGAAATGGAGTGACAAATGACAAAAAACACCGCGAGCAGAAAGGGCTGTTTAAAAGCATTCTTTTTGTGTGCCGCAGGAACGATTTGCTAAACAAATTTCGGACGTTGTTGGCCCATTTATAGCAGCTGTAGAGTTGCTAGTTTGGCCCAAATGTTTCAAGCATTGCAGGGAAGTTTGAAGATGCAAAATCGTGCTTTGGGGCTAGTTCAGGTTTGAAAAAAATCGGAAATTTATGCTTAATTTTTAAGCGGTGCTAATCTCAAGCAATTTTTGTTCCACGCGCGAAAGTGTAGTTTCAGGCCCAACAGAGCTGGTGAGAGCTAATAGGCTCGAAACCGTTCTCGGGGGTGCCTGAGATCTATACTCACTTACACACTGCTTAGGCAGGGGCGCTGTTTGGGCGATGATTCGAGCTGAAAAAACCACACAAAGAAAAGTATAAAATATTCACACCATGCACAAATCATCAAAGGCCTGGCTATCGGTTTAGAAAAAATACAATTAAAAGTTAATTGCATTATAAAGGAATCATTCACATTGTTCGAGTGATTAGCAAAGAGTTACAGGCAAAAACAATAAAATTGCTTCTGTTGACATTGACTGGTGGTAATTAAATTTCAAACGGATATTCTTGTTAATTTGTGGACGTATGCATACTTTCCAAGGAGCGCTGTTTGTGTTGTCACGAATTAATTAATTAATTAATTTTATGAATTCAGCAAAATAAACAAACGCAGGTTTGCATAAATTTTCAAATTTCCAAAAAATACCTACCTTGTATGGCAACAGAATTGTTTTCTAAATTTAGTAGTTCAAAGAAATCCCCGGTCTAAATCGGGCATCCAAAGTCCAAGTTCAAAGATTTCTATCGGTTTAATTGCATCATCAAATTATATTATTTAAACGTATTATAATAAAAACGGCACACAATGACTTAATGTAAATAACAACCTGTTTTTCACAGTTTGTGCTATTATGGGCGATATTAATCGGTTTGTACTCAGCTTGTCTATTTTCGGCATCAGGAAGTCGGCTTAATTTGCTGTAGTCAAATGTGGGAATTTTTTATTTCAATGGATTCGATTCCCCATTAGAAAAAAAGTATTAGCTACAAATACTACTAGGAAGCATATTATAATTTTTTGGGAAAGTGTAGATTTCCATCTAGGGATTCAGCTGGCATTTCGATAACGCAGGGGGTGCGTTATCAGGATATGGTGAAAATGGGGTAGTGATGTGGCTCAAATAACCTCTCCTACTCAAACGCCAACCTCACCAGCGCGTGGTGCACCCTGCTTTAACAAACGAGTCTCTGACGGCCGAGTCACGACGGTATAACCGTGTCACCGAGCCTAAGGAAATGCAATCCTCTAGAATAAGACTCTAAAAAACCCCTTCTGTATGAATGGCGACAAGAAACTTACGGCCCTCAGTCCCCGGCAGATCACCGATTCCCGGCTACGATAGCGTCCGGCAAGGGAGGAGAATGGAGGGTGCGAAGAATCACCCTACAACCAGGCTATCAAAAACGACGACTGCAGACTCTGTCAACAGACGAAAGATTCTTGGAACTGGAAGAAGAGCTCATACTCATAAACTGGGGGGTTGTAGGATTGAGCGAAGTTAGAAGAAAAGGAGAACAACAGCCAAGATTGAGGCTAGGACACCTGCTCTATCATAAAGGAGACAACGACTCGACTGATGCAGGAGTAGGTTTCATAATAAACAAAAAACACGCAGGAAAAGTTGTCCAGTTAGATAGTGGAAGCTTGAGAGTGGCATTTTTTGTGCTAAGACTGAGCTCAAAATACAGGCTAAAAGTTATCCAGGTCAATACCCCAACAACTACACATTCAGACGAGGAAGTGGAAAGCTTTTATGAGGACATTGCAGCAGCGAGAGAAAAAACACCAACTCATTACAACGTTATTATAGGAGATCTGAATGCAAAACTTGGATATAAAGAGGATGATGCTGAGTCTGCTATGGGTGAACATGGGTATGGCCGGAGGAATGAAAGAGGAAATACACTCCTTGGCTTCCTAGCTCACCATAAAAAAAAAGAGTAAACAGTGATCATAATGTGATTCACATTAACTTTCATTCAGTACTGACCATGGAATGGTAAGAGCAAGGGTGACTTTCCTTTTAAAACGAAGGAGGGCAAATATGATGATGAAGCGAGCACCTCAACTCTTGGTGGTCTGATGTGAAAAACCTGGGTGAATACCAGAAAAAGATAGAGCTTGAACTGGAGAACTCTGGGTTTGCGAGCAGTGAGGAAGTAAATGTCGATGCAGCAAATGGAGAAATTAACAAAATTTTAAAAGACGCACAAAAACGGTGGGGCTCAAAAAATAAGAAGCCAAAGGATAAGCTCAGTGAAAACACAAAGAGCCTAATGAAGCAGAGAAGGGGACTAAAGTCCAAGCACACCACGAATGCACCAACTACGAATCCTAAATAGCGACATCTCAGAGGGCGTTAGGAGAGATATAAAAAAGTTTAAATCTGAAGAAGCAGAAAATGTCATTGAAACAACAAAAGTTTGAAGGTCCTTCGAAGAAACTCCTCCTGTGGTAGCAAGAACATTTGTAAGCAGGAGAATGGGGCAGGCAGTACTACCTCAAATAAGGTAGATCTTTTTAAGTTGGTTGAGGACTTTGATACAGAGCTATACAAAGAAAAGCAACACAATCCGCCTGAGAACTTGCCTCAAGTACAAAACCAAGGTTCAGGGGATATTCCTGATATTACCCTGGCTGCGATAAGAGCTGCTCAGAGATCTATGGAGCCGTCAATTCTGGGACTGTCTCTGAGAGACAGGACACCCAATGTGACTATACCGCATAGGACCTGTGTGACTGATGTCATAGAGAGAGTTGCAACCTTGAAGTGGAACTGTGATGGCCATTTGGCACGAACAACGGATGGAAGATGGTCAAAGTGTATTCTGGAGTGGAGACCAAGGGACGAAGCCACCAACAATATGGACGGATGATGTTAAGAGAATCTGGGGAAACTGGATAAAGGAAGCACAAGACCGAAAGAGGTGGCAGACACTAAGGGAGGCCTATGTCCAGCAGGGTGGACAAAACATCTTTATATTTTCCCTAATTTTTCTCCTCTTTTCCCAATGTTTTCAGAATCGTCCACTCTCTGGTCTTTCGGTGATATGTTTCACCCAGAAAAAAATATTTTCCTCCTGCTCCTCCTGCTCTTAACTAAACAAAATTCATATGCAAGTGATTCAGGGACTCAATATATCAAAAAATAGTTTATTAATTGAAGCGTGCAGTCAATTAGGAATCTTTGAAAAAAATTGTCGATGCCAAGGTTTGAAGTACCTAAACGAAGCCCAGGGAAATTACCATCCGATGTTCAAGGTGCATTTGAATTCGCATTTTCAAGTGGTGGGGTATTAAAATCTGCGGTGCATAACAAATTCAGGAATAGTATAAAAGCGCACAACTTACTACCCAAAAGTAACAGATTTCATCAAGTACTCAATAACAACAGTAACCGACAAAGTTCATCAATCAAAATGAAAGCCATGTTTGTTACTTTGACTGTGGCCACAGTTGTGGTTTTTGCAAGTGTAAGTAATTTTCTTTTACCATTTTTTTATCGTTATTAAAATCGACAAAATTTTGAGAAAATTTGCAAAATTTATATCAAAAAATTAAACTGGAACTCACGAATTCTTCGGGCTTTTAGGCCGTCGTGCAACTGCCCAAAAAAAGTTAAATTTATTAACTGAAAATTAATTTTGTTACACACAAAAAACACTCTTTAAAGCAGACAAAAGTTAAGCAATCCCCATACTTAATTTACATTAATTACCCGCCATAATTCGTTTGTCTACACGAAAAAAACTCGTCAATTTTTTACACTCAGCGAACGCAATTAGCCGCAGCTTAAAATCCCGGTTACATAAGATAGATAAACACTTTTTGAAGAAACCAACAGGCAAATCTTTGGACCAAAGTCCATTGAGCGGCTCTTGAAGAAGGCAAACGATAAATCAGCTGAAATGATCAAGGTTTCGATTTTTTTTTGCAATATTCATGTTGCTCCCAATAGGTGGGAATATCGCCTCACGATGTATATAAAGGAGATATTTTTATCATAAAACAAGTCACTTGGTTGAACACTCTACAACTGCAAGTTTACTTACTGACAACTTTTCGAAGTAAAATCATCTAAAATGAAAGTTTTCATTGTTGCCTTTGTAGTGCTTGGGGTTGTCTTTGCAGTCAATGTAAGTTTATATATATATTTTTAAATTGTTTTCCATTTGGTTCTTGTACAGCTGAAAAAAACGAAAAAAAACACTGTGATAATAAAAATAAAAATAAATTACTAATAGCAAAATGGCTTGATTTCCTGGGTCTGAGTTCAACAAGTGGAAATAATCATTTGATTAATTTGTGATAAAAAAGCTGAAATAAGCGATAGTTTAATTACCGTTTGCCATTCACTACTATGAAAGCCCAATTAAACCATCAATAAACTAATTGAATAAAGCGCGTTACATAAGTAGACAATTAATTCCACGATAATTATCATGATTCATCTATGTATATGACTCTTGAATCTGATTGTAATAATGAAACTTCCAAGGCCAGAATCACCTGCAACTGCATTTCATTAAATTACCTCCTACAGCTCCAAAAAACTGTAAAACTTATCTGGAATTTAACTAATTATTTTTTTATGCGAAATTTGCTTCCATTGTATTTGTTTATTCCATGCAATTCACTTTATCCTTTGGTGGTTTTAACTCGGAAATTTCAGGCTCACTAGCCAGAAAATCATATCTCAAAGTCACACAACAATCCTTGAAACAAATTGCTCTTTGTTTGCCTCAAACAATGCTCAACCGTAACGATGGACCTTTTCCTTACAGTTATTGCAGAAATCATTTAAACGAATGGATGAAACGGCTTAAGATCTATGGGAATTTATTCCATTGTTCAGAATGAAATATATGAGAGTTGCACTATTATTTATTTTCAAGTGTACATGAAGTGAAACAAGTGGGTTTTTCGGGTTTTTAGGCCGTCGTTCGGTAGAATTTCTTCTTGACGTTTCGCAAGCACGTGCGGCTTGCATCTTCAGAAGTGGCTTGCTTGAACGCTTACACTGTTCAAGCAAACCACTTCTGAAGATGCAAGCCGCACGTGCTTGCGAAACGTCAAGAAGAAATTCTACCGAACGACGGCCTAAAAACCCGAAAAACCCACTTGTTTCAAGGAATGGCCTCGAAAGTCTATCTCTTTTGATATGTACAAGAAGTGTTTATACGCGTGAACTTTGTCAGATTTCATGGTGTTTCTTCACACAAATTTCAGGCTGATTTGACCGAAGAACAAAAGCAGAAGATTGTAGCCAACGGAAAAGCATGCGTAGCTGAAACTGGAGCAGATCCCGAACTGATCAAAGCAGCTCGTCAAGGAAAATTCGCTGATGATGCCAAGTTGAAGGCTTTCGCGTTATGCATGTCGAAGAAAAGTGGCTTCCAAAATGAAGCTGGTGAAATCCAAAGCGATGTGGTTAAGCAGAAGTTGGGATTAGCTATTGGTGATGAGGCGGCTGCTAAAAAACTGGTTGAAAAATGCTTAGTTTCCAAAGGAAGCGGCGAAGAAACCGCCATCGAAACCTTCAAATGCTACTATGAAAACACCCCAACCCACATCGCAGTATTCTAAGCTGAAGCATTTTCTATTACACCCTGCAGTATTTGACGAAACAAAAAATGCGGGTTTATTGTAAACTGCTCGACTTTTCTTCAATATGTAACTAACTTAGTCAACTACTTTTAAAGAAAACATCCTTCCACTGTTAAATCCGATGTCCCAAATAAAACGTTGATTGATTTACTTCTTTATTTGGTCTCAATATTCCACCCACAGATCCATATTTCATGCTCAAAAACAGCAGAAATTACTTCGAAAGCGAATGTTTTTTTGACTGTTTTGCTGGCATCGCTTCGGGCGAATTAAATATTTAGCAAGCAAAAAACGGAACCTGGAGGCATTTCATTGAATTTATCAAATTGAAACCGACAAAACGAAAATCACCTCGACTGAACCAACATTATCAATATCCCAGCAGGAAAACAAGAAAATTTATTTTTCAATTGGCATATAAAAAAGTAGCCAATTGATGTTGCCGGCACTCGGAAGATGTAGACTTTGGTAAACAATCCAATAAAAAGAGCTTTCATTGTTAACCGTCGCATTTGCTCAAGAAGTACATTTAAAACCCCCGTATTGTTACATGCAGCTTTTAATGTGTACCTTGAACTGAATGGCCGCACAGTGACGGCAAAGAAAAACATTTTCAATACAACTAAATCACATCCAAACCCATCAAATTTCGGTATTTGAGGTTGATATTTCAAGGCAAATTTCCTTGAGTTCCAAATCTTCAAAAGAAACGTTGCATTTTTATTAACTAACTTCTATTCACAACTGTCTACTTCTCTATTGGTTATTTTCTACTACTGTATTTATGCGACTTCCATAAATCGTGTGAAGGACTTTAAAGTACATTTTTTTAACAAAAATCGTTCAAGAATTGCATCCATCAAAATTGAAATGGAAAGAAATTGATAAAAATAAATGAAAAAACTAATCATTAGCCGAAAATTATTGGATTTTATTTCAAAAGGACGCTGATATAACAAGATATGGGGGTTTTATAGGATCTTGGGGGATAAAGAAGAATAAATCTCTTCCCCTGAAGAAAACTGGTTTTAACCCGTCACTGGTCGTTTTTACGTCTTTTAAATTCGATAAACGTAACCTGTTTACAGCAGTGCAAAAGGCTCATTATCTAATTGAGGTGAGACTGTATAAAGAGGGTTCAAGCCGGGTCTCTTCACACAGTTTCATTGTGGTTTTAAGTTGATCCAGAACCGAAATCCTCTAAAACCAAAATGCAGCTTTTATTTGCAGCAGTTTTAGTTATTGCTCTCGTTCAGGTACGTTTGTGTTTTTTTCTTTATATTATTTAAAAGGTTATTCGTTTGAATTGTTCGTCTTATTTTCAAGTAAGGACTTTTTGTGCATTGAAACAGCCTAATTAATATTTAAGGTTTTCTTTGATACCGTTGGAAATCGCATAATATTTATTCTTGTCAAGGCTCTTAATCAGCTCGAGCTGGCAACGTCAATTTTCCCTCAAGCTCCATGCCGGCTAATTTATTTTCCCGGTTTAAATCCCGGATTCTCAAATTCCATTATTAATTCATATTCTTCTCGGACGAAAATAGATGGTATTTGAATCCTGAACAAGATAGACGGCGATTTAAATTTTGCAGAGAATAAAATAATTTATACAAGAACTTTCAAATTTTGGTAATTTATAAGCAGAATTTTCCCCGCATTTTTCTACAGTTAATTCCTCTGTTATCAGTCATCCCATCTGGGGTTCTAGTTGAAACGCTTCAAAGCGAAATAGTTCAAAACTTTGCCTCAAAATCAGGCAGAAGGGTTCAGAATAGCGCTTTGTTTTCCCTAAATAACTTCCCATTGTCCGACTCCTCTGAGAGGAGTGAGAGGAAAAAGGCAGCTCTACAAACGGGTGTAGTAAAAAGAAACGAAACATCGGCCGCGCCACCGCATGCGTCCCTTTCTAGTGGACGCATTTATTGTTCTACCTTGTTCCACTCTTGTTGAGTTAATCAAACTAATACCCAGATTTTATTGAAATAGGTAAATTCGCTGACAGACAAGCAAAAAGAACTGCTGACTCAACACTATAATCAATGCGTTGCAATCTCCAAAGTCGATCAAGCAGTTCTGCAAAAAGCTCGTGCTGGTGACTTTGCTAACGACCCCAACTTAAAGACGCACATTAAATGCATTTCTGAAAAAATTGGATTCCAAGGCACCGATGGAAAGTTCCGTAGGGATGTCATTGAGAAGAAGCTGAAAGAGACCCTTCCAGGGGACAATGCGAAAAATGCGAAGCTGATCGAAACCTGCGTCGTTGCAAATAAGGACCCCCAATTGCAAGCGTTTAATGCGTTCAAATGTCTGTATACGAACGCCAAAATCAATCTATTGTAAGCGGATGGTTTTTTAGGCTCAATGTAATGAAAGCCGTATAAACGTAGATAATAAATATATTGAAAGGAATGGAGAGTGTTTATTAAAAAAGTGCTTGCTTAGTATAGAAACTTATCTATTTATTAAATAAAATAAATTAAAATCTATGAAACGTGAGGCGTAGATGAGGCATTAGAAAACACCAGTAATCTCTGGAGCTTCATTGTAAAAGCACTTAAAACTCTGGAAAGCTGTGTTCAAGGGACTGTCCTGAATCCGAGCACATTTCTCGATAATCCTGTTGGCCTCCTCCGCTTTGAAAAGCTCAGTTAAGCCCTTCCGGATAACGTCAGTCTTGTATTCACCTGCCTCGTTCTGAATCTGGGATTTTTTGTTGATGCAGAAAAAGTATTGTTTCAGTAATGGTTCGTCTTGGAAATCGCCTTTACGGGCACTTAAAACAGCGCCTCGGGATACGCCGCTTTCCTCAGCGCATTCTTTTATGATTTGGACTTTTTTCTCCTTTTTTTCCTGGGAAATGGCTCCGAACTGCAAAAAGCATCAATTGGTAGTTAAGCTTTTAAAAAGGATAAGTAATGATCGGCGCATTGAAATTGAACTAATATCATCGATCTTCTGGATAAGTATCCATTCAAAAGTAAGATTTTATCCATTTGGAACTGAGCGATTTTGGCAAACGTTTGAAATTTAGATGCTTCAGTGCTTAAAGACACCTTTTCTTGAACTTGAAACGAGCAACAGGTGAATTTGGTGAGTTTTTCGGGAGTTCAGGGAGACATGGAAAAGGACCTCTGAAAATGCAAGTCACTCGTGCTTGCTAAACGTGCGGAAGAAATTCTTTTCCATGGCCAAAAAGCCCGAAAAATTCACCAGTTTTCACGCAGTGCTTTTAAGCAAACTGAGGCATTTTTTCCTATTCAAATCGTCCAACCTTTGCACATTGCAATATAATCCGTCTTATAGTCAAGAACGCTTAAACCTCATACTATTCAACGGTAACATTTTAAAATAAAGCAACAGAATTCCGATTGCATAGACAGCATATTCCATTCCCTAGTTACCTTCCGGTCCGTCGGTTTTTCCGTCCGCTACAACAAATTTCCAGTTGAGCGTATTTTGATTCGAAATTGAAGTGGAATTTGGAAGCCGAATGCTTACCTTAACGCTAAACTATTGGCTTGGCTTCAATCGATTCCACTGGTCCTTTATTGCTAGGAAGGCAAACACTCATTCTCTGGACGATTTTCGGGAAGAAAGCAAAATAATAAAAGCCCCAGAGATCAGACAATATCCGTGATCTTTGAAGCCCGAACAATTTAAAGATCTTCTTCCAATTTAATGACTTTTACCGCAAATGTCCTTCGATCCTAATAGAGCAGGACGTTTCATTAAAAATAATAAGAGACATTTTGCGTCTTTATAAAGTTACATCCCAGATGGAATGGTCAAGTTTTCCCAAGGGGAAGCCAAAGGGCAGAAGGTTACCGCGGCCGCAAAAGTAAAATCCTGAAAACTCACTCCAGGGAAAAAAACCGTTCCTACTTTCAAGAAATAAATCACTGATGGCCTAAATTCACCCCGGAAAATATTTTCAGGACAACGAATAATCCGCATTATTATCATGTCGGTTAAAGCATGAATAAAATCAACATAAAACTAACCTGAGTGAGGGCTAAATGTCCAGGAGAATTCTTGTACAGGCACACATGAGCATGGTAGGAAGTCTCCTGCGGAGTTTCTTTTTTAACAATGCACTGGTCAATGAGTTTCTGAACCAAAGCAGGATCATTGAACAGTTTCAAGCTTTTTTCCTTCAAAACATCCTTCAGCACATCGCCAGCTTCGTTGATAAACCCGGCCTGTTTTCCCATGCAGAAAGTGAACTCTTTGTAAATGGGATCTTCAGAGAAAATGCCTTGGCGGGACTTTTCCAGAATTTCCCGGTCGATTCCAGTCTCTTTGATACAGGCACGTCCATGGGCGATGATTTGTTTCGCTTCTTCTTCAGGAATTGGAAGGTCTCTGGGGAAAATTTCCAAATAAACCTACAAGAAAAACATTTAGTTTAACAAATAACCTTAATAAGAAGGAAAAACTCACTGGTGAATTCTCATGAATACATTTCGAAACAAATAGAGCGGTATTTTCAGGCGTGTCCTGTTCTAGCAAACATTTCTGGCCCAGTTGGTCAACTATCGCGGGTTTATCGATAACTTCGCCGAACTTCTTGTAAAAGCGGTCCTTATCAATGGAACCATCATCGCGTTGAATGCCACTCTTCTTCGAGAAGCAAAAGATGTAGGCTTTGAACTTGGCGTCTTCGAAAAGTACACCTTGTTTTCGGGCTGCTTCAATTGCTTCTTGGCCTAGAGGATCCTGAGCGGCGCATTCTTTGTGTTGAAGAAGAGCCTGTCGGCTGTTTTCATTGGAGAGATAGATGACTTCTGGAGCCACCTTAAAGCAGAGGGAAAATTGGGGTTAACAATTCAGAATGGAATTAAGGAGGTTTTACCTTGAATAGTTCCATATTAGGAGCTACTTCTCTCAAGCACTTGGCAAGGTAGTAGGAGGTTTCTTGTGGCGTAGCTTTTTGTGCAACGCACTGCTCCAAAAGTTTGGATACCAGAGCCTCATCATCAACCACAATCTTCACTTTCCTTTCGAAAACGTCCTTTTGTATTAAACCGTTGGCATCTTGGAAGCCGGCTTTCTTCGCGAAGCAGAAGAGGAAGTTTTTGAATGCTGGATCATCGCTGAAGATGCCCTTTTTAGATTTTTCGATTAAGAGCTGGTTGACTTTGGATTCAGCAATACAGTCCTGCTGGTAGGCATCGATTTTCGCTTTTTGGTCATTAGTCAGAGGTGCACCCTGGAAAAGCAACAAAATTATCAGTTATTGAAGTTGAAACAGCGGTAGAAATTGAACAAAGTGGAATGTGTTTTTAATCAAAAAAGTAGAACAGTTTTGAGTAGAAAAGTGAGTTGAGGTTCGGTTTTTTGCGTTCTTGAGAAAAAATTTCGGACCTCTAGTAGCTAGTTTTCGGCAGCTTTCATCTAGCCAAATGCTTGGTGATGAGCTCAGAAGGCTTTTTCTGTGCTTTTTCAATCAATTTTGATTATAATTATCTTTATTAAAATGTTTTGTATGTGATATAAATCTTCACTGTACTAAAAAACAACAGTTTCGAGTTTGGGTGGAAGTAAAATGAATAGAGCAAGATGCATCAATATCAGTTCATTTTCAAAGCATTAAACAGCATTAAAAATAAAAATCTACATCTCCCGATTATTATGGTGTTTATGGTTTATTATTAACTCTTATTGGAAACACTTTGCCCATCAAATTTCATACATTCATCACTTTTTAGGCCTCGAATAAGTCACTTACTTGCGAAAAATTAATCTAAATTTGTTTGGTGCAAGAAAAACAATGAAATTTGTTGCTTAAACAATATACAAACAAAAAATAATAAAACATTTAATCCGCCATTGGAAGAAGTAAAAATAATGCAAAAGCTTTGAAACTTACCCTCACTTGCAGAACAGCCACCAAAATACAACAAACCGCAAAAGATCTCATCATTACTAGCTGAGAGTTACTGATATAATTTTCTGATTCGTCTTCATCTGCTTATATACCATCCCATGAACAACAAAATCAACATCTATCTCTAAGATCTAAAAGGGGCAGTAGAAAAAAAATTGAAAAGTTGATGGATTTGTTTGAGACCGACTTTGAAACGGGTCTCAGATTAAATCCAGAACCGGATTGCAAAAACCACTGTTCAAACAAAGTGGGTGGTATCTAAGAGCTGTCCTGAAAAAACACTGTTTAAATAGACACTGTTTAAATAGAAAGTCGTTGTTTGTGTGCACACAAAGCTAAAACACTAAGAAGCACAAGAACCACCAGGCACAAAAAACCTCTAGGAATGTTCAGCTTCTAGTGTTAAAACTTCAATTAACAAAAATCGAATTAAGCAAGCCAAAAAAAAAAAATCTCAAACTTACAAAACTGAGTCCTGCTCTGCTGATTTTTTTAACGGTAAAGACGAAGCTCCCAAAGCCAAATGTGCGAATTTTTTTCGCTCCAGACCACTCCAAATCTCGTGCTGTCTTCTATGGTACATGATGAATTCGCTACTAATTGCCAAACAACATGAGAAATGAAAGAGTTCAAGCGGAAACATTGGCCGTGACAGTCAAATCACACCGTTCATCGACCTTCAATAGCTAAATTATTGTTTTTGGCTTTATATTTTGTTCAAATAAATGAATTGGTCAAGGATTTTCGCACTTAAACTAGCACTGAAAACACTGGTCGTTCTATCTGGGTCAGCAAAGGCTGCAGAAACATTTTTCTTTAGCCTTTATTTAACCTGCGAAAAAATTGAAATTATTTAAACTCTACTCAAGGAGCATACATTGATTCAAAGCTCTTTTGCTGTAAACCTCACGATCTGATGGTTTACAAAACAAATCAATTTAAAATGCAATGAAAACAAGCTTAAAACTGATATGAATTTCGCAGAATTTATCTGGAACGAAGTCCTTTTTTTTGGGATGTTGTGTCGAATTTATTTGCCTTTCTCCTTTCCAAGCCGGGAGAATTACTGGAAAACCCCTGAAAGAACACGTAATATTTATTTCAACCGCTCCAGCTTGCACCAGAAGGATGAATTTTAACGAATATTTATTCGAACACAGAAGGCTTTCTAGAGGAAATATGGGGCGTTTGGAGTATTGTGATAATATATTGACTTCCTGATATTTAAGGAGAATTATTATTAAAGTCGCATTAGGTCAGTTTTATTACCGTAATTAATAGGCAATTTCGAGGGACAATTTCCATAAAAAGTCTGGTATGGAGATTTCAGCTGGTAATATTTACTGCAACCTCATAGTTTCCGCAATGAAAACTTTAGTTTTCTTCTATTCGCTTGTGATGGTGGCAATGTGTCAAGTACGTATTTACCTTTACATATAGGGGGTGATTTCGAACTTTGGGGTAAAACTTCCGGGGCAACTGTAGAAGAGATTTTTGGAAATGTTTCCGCTTCAAGACCATTAGGAGCAAAGGTGTTTTTTTCGAGTTTTCAGGCAATTGGCCATAAAATAAAACGTACGGAATCGGGTTCATCAGCAGCCACTGACAAAATTGAACTCTCTTCTTTTCCAATATGCTGGCTTCATAAAATCTTCAACTTCTTGTAGATGATATAAATAAAACACACCAGCTCTTTATTGGTATAGCTTTAATTGATCCCATAGCTCTGAATCACTCTGTCCAACAAGCAAAATTTCAATGCAAATGAAGACGATTTGTATTTAAGTTGAGCCTGCCACCAGAAGACATCAGTAAACTCCTGCAATCAAATACAAAATGCCAAAGGAAAAGTGGCGCCACTCAGCAGGAAATCATGGCAACATTAAGAGGAACTTTCTCTGATAGTCCGGAGCTAAAAAAGCACTTATTTTGTCTAGGCATTAAGCTGAACTTTATCAGCAAGGATGGCGTGTTTCTGAAGGACTCCATACGCGATAAAATGGCTTTGATAATCCAAGACGAATCTGAGTTGGAGGATCTAATGGTAAAATGTTTGGTGGAAATGGGGAATCCTGCAGATTCAGTATATCAGTCCATTAAGTGCTTTGCCAAACAGAATATTTTACCCAAGTAATAGGCGTGTGAACCTCTTTGTATATTAGTAAATAAAAGTTGTTTTTGTCATTCTGCTGTTGTGAATTAAGAGTACGAAGCAGGCAAAACTAATTGAAGCATTAGACATCAAGGATTATTATGTAAACCTAATGCGTTTGTTCATTGCAAGCAATTTGAGCATAAATTAATTAGTCATTGATGGAGCTAATAGCCTTCTAAGAAGTTAGACTTAATTTAGCCATGAACCTGAGAAATGTTTAGAAAATGTGCACTTTTTGGCTTTTAATCTGCTGGCTAAGAGTGGCTTTCCAGATGGAAAAAATACTGTAACCCAAATGCTCATGTTACGGTAATGACAAAGGCTTTTTCAATTAGCTTGGAACGGCAAATTTTTCGAAGGATTCTGCATTGTTTTGGTGAATTGACGCCCACTGTTACCTTGTTTATGCTATTGCTCACACCGACTATGCAAGACATGTATCAATCGAGAAAATATTGAACCAAGAAAATATGGAAAGTCCCGTAACTTTAGCTATTTGATTATTTTCCATCACCGCAAATCGTGACTTCACTTTGCTTGCTTAGAGGATAATCACTCTAATTAGCAGTTATTTTTTTATCGGCCTGTTTATAATCATCACGAAGTAAAGTGAATGGCGGAAAAAATACCGCTGTTGTCTGTCTATTCTAAATTTATGTAAAACATATTAATGATGGATTTTCCAATGAGCTGGGATGATATAAGAGCGGGAATACCCGTCAATCCCACATGTTATGGACACAACAGCATCAAAATGGATTATTCGGATATCAGTTGCAAGAAGGTTACAACTAATTGGGCTTGAAACGTTTATGTTGGGCACAACACCTTTGTCCACTGGCTCAAAACATGCGGGAGCGTTGTCCATTCCATCTACTATGAATGTTGGGCAACGTTTTGCTAGCACGAGATGTTGGCATCCTTAAGCTTGTTCTAGTTATTCGAGCTTTTGCAACTTTCAAAGTGAATAACTTCAATCAAACAATAGCGAATTGAATATATTATGCAGAACCTTAACAATGACCGCCATTATAAGTAGTAACCCAGTTACATAAATATAAAGAAGTCAAGTCCATAAAACCAGTTAATGGGAATTTCAAATTAATGCCTGGTAGAGAATGAGCCTTAAACATACACGTGTGAACTCAAGATGATTTAATGTCTTCAGCGCGTTCAATTGACAAGATGTATGGAAAAGTCTGAAGGAAAATAAAATGATAGAGATGGTATATACCACAAGTAATTCTGGCTTATAAATCAGCTGGGAAAATTACGCATCCTTCTGACTGACATATTTGGGGCATTTCGCGCAAAATAAGCAGATTACATTTGAATAACTTTTCGCTTTTTGACGGCAAATAATTCAGACAGGGGGTGCAAAGAATTCAAATTAAAACCCCCCGAATTAAACCACTTTAAATTCATTGGTCTAAAGTTTTACCAAATGGTAGATTTAGAAGGATTGCCATTTCCATCACTCGAGATTCCGGTGAATTATTGAAAGAGAACTGGATTAGAGAACTGATTTCATTACACTTTTTCCGTGTTTGCGGTTCGCGCAGATAAAATCTTTATTAGTAAATTTCTCTTCGTAAAAAGTGCTTTCCTTACCGTTGAATGCTATTCCACTTTTACCATTTTCAGGTCACCAATTGCAGCCAAGACAAACCTTGCCAATTATCTTCGCTTTATTTGGGATAAATGTTACAGAACCGGAAAGAGACCATTATTCGCGATAAAAGGTGTATCAAAATTGTTCCTTTGTATGTAAAACATAATAGATAAACTGGTTCGGATCGCGGAGATACGGGAAAATTCCCGACCTCCACATCGACCACCGTAACCATATATAAACAATGGTGTTAAACGAAAGGATTTAATTACCGCCTGAGTTCAATCATACAAACAACAAAACAGTGCAAAAATGAGCAACCTGTTGAAGCTTTCGATCGCTTTTGCTGTCGTTTCCGTTATTTCATGCCAGGTAATTGGATAAGTGAAAACTGTGCCATTAGTGGTGTGGTGTTTTATTGCTAAAAATTGTGCTGGTTTGGAAAGTGAAATCAACGTGAAACACATAAGTTGCTATTTTGCCTAAAATGTAAGTTTTTTGCAGGACTTTACTGAAGAGCAACGTAAAAAAATCATCGAAAACCGTCAACAATGCATTGAAGAAACCAAAGTGAATCCGGACCTAATCGAAAAAGCCGATCTCGGTGACTTTGCCGAAGACCAAGCATTGAAATGCTTCACGAAATGCTTCTACCAAAAGGCCGGCTTCGTGAACGACAAGGGCGAAGTTCAGAAGGACGTGGTTGAGGCCAAGTTGCCACCTCAAGCCGACAAGAAAAGAGCATTGGAAATCGTCGATAAATGCGCTTTAAAAGGAAAGGACGCTTGCGAAACCGTGTACTTAATCCACAAATGTTACTTTGAACACACCCATCCGGAGGCCGACGAGAAAACTGCTAAGGATGGCAAGAGCGAAGAGAAAAAGGCCTGATTTTCTTCAGCATGTTCTAGTCAAATAATTTATTGTGATTTTTAGCTTATACAGTACTGAGTTAGTAAAACGTACGAAAGTTTATGCATATTTTTGGTAAAAATATATTAAAGTTATTCAGTATTTTTGTATGAGTTTTCCTGTTCCTAAAAACCCCTAGAGCTTCTCATGTTGGGCATTTGCAGAGGAGAAAACGTGTAGAAGACTAAATGAAGAAGAATTCTAATAAAAAAAAATTGAAAGGGAGTGAAATTGAGTTGAACTGGAAATTGACAATTTCAGACTTTCTTCTTGTCTTAAGTCTTAAGTCTTGTCATGTTTTAAGTCGTCTTAAATTGAAAATGTGCTTTTGCAGAAAAATGACGAGCCAAGCCGACCATCAGAAGAGATTGAATTTGGAAAGGGCCACGAACTTCATGAGACAATATCGAGACCCCAATTCACGAGAATTGAAAAAACTCTCCGCGAATCAATTTATGGAGGTTTGGAGCCATTACGACAAAGACGGTGAGTTTTTGTCAATGCCATAAGTTATTTCGCATTTCTTTTTTAATATCCTAAAGCTTCTCAATTTCTTTTAGCCATTTCATTCGGGCAAATATACATGTGCGTGTTTTTTGAGCCGCATGGGTCGATTGAAAAATGTCCATAACTTTGGATGTAAAGCTTCTAGCGTGTTTTTCAAAGGCCTCGTTGCATTCCTCACTTCTCTAAGAACAAAATGATGTCTCATTTGATACATTTTGAGAGATTTGATATTTTTTGAAAAAATCGACCTCTACCCCTTAAAAAATTTTCGGTCAAAAATCTAACTTTTACATTCGTGTTTTTTGAGCCGAATGGATTGCTTCCCACCTAAAAAGCTGCATAAACTGCAAATATAAAGAGTTTGGGTCTATAATATGACTATCGCGGTGTTCCAATCCTGTGGTATTTTGCCCTGGATTAGCCATGTATTAAATAGTGATTTAAGCTCCCTTACCAGTAGGCTTCCACTTTCCTTCAACATTTCCGGTATGATGTTGTCGTCACCTGCTGCCTTTCCGTTTTTTAATTGGTTTAAATCTTTCTGAATTTCTTCTTCTTCAATCTCTGGTAGATCTTCGGAGCCAACATTACATAGCCTGTTCTTCTGGTCATTATTTGCTCTTCTGGCATTCTCATTGTCTATTTTGGACCCGTACAAACCTGTGTAGAACTCCTCTGCTGCCGTGAGTTTCTCTCTTCGATCCACTGTTATGTTACCTTGTCCGTCTCAGCTTGATCATTTCTTTTTTATGTGCGTTTTCTTTTTTAAAGACGTTCAAGCCTCTGTTTTGCTGTATCAATTCTTCTATTCGATTCTCTTGATGTTTTCTTATGTCCTGCTTGGCCATTTTCCTTGTTGTTTTGTTGTCTTTAATAAGCTCTCTCCTTTTTTCCAGTAGCTGTTTGGTTTGTGTTGTGAGCTTTTCTATTCTTTTAGTTTTTGAAGTTACTAAACTTGCGGTTGTTTCTTTCAATGTTTTTATCAGTCTACTGTTTGTTTCGTCCAAGATCTCTATATATTGACTTATTCTTATTCTTTATCTGATTGTGCCAGGATCTACACGGTTTTCTTGCTCTTTCCAATTTTGTATTTATTATGATCTTGCACCGAACCAGTTCTGTGATCATTGCCCGTAGTAAAGGAGTTCAGAACGTCAGCATCTTGAACGATATATTTATTTGGTGTTAGCACGTCGTCTAAGTAAGCTGGGTCTATAATAAGGAAGATATGCTCGGTTGACACTCGTGATGGCTCAAAATGGGCCAAAAATGTCGAATATTTCGGATCCAAAGCTTCTAGCATGTTCCTCAAGAAGCTCGTTGCATTCCACGCTTTAGTCGGAAGAAAATGATGTACACTTTGAGGCATTTTGAGAGATTAGATGTTTTTTGAAAAAATCGACCTCCCCCTTTATGAAATTTTCGATCAAAAATCTAAATTTTACTTGGGTGTTTTTTGACCCGAATGGATTGCTTCCGACTTAGAAAGCTGCTTAATTAATAGAAAGCTGCTATATATATTAAGTGTTTTGGACCATAATAAGGATTATTTCGTCGGATAAAAATCGTGATCGCTCAAAAAACGCTTTAAAAAAGCCAAAAATGTCGATTATTTCGGACGCAAAGCTTCTAATGCGTTTTCCAATGAGCCCGTTGTAATTTGCGAGTTCTTGAAAAAAATTATGTACAGTTTCAAGAATTTTGAGAGATTTGATATTTTTTGAAAAAATTCACCACGTATGAAGTTTTCAGGAAAAGTGCCAGAACTTCTGGCACTCTTGTGTATGCAGACAAAAGTTCTCTCACTAATCACAGAGAAGAAAAATACGGAAAAACCTGCCAATATTTCAAGTCT
The DNA here is from genome assembly GCA_024550625.1 of Dendroctonus valens. NCBI lineage: Eukaryota > Metazoa > Arthropoda > Insecta > Coleoptera > Curculionidae > Dendroctonus > Dendroctonus valens. Next base: position 473,511 of record JAJTJO010000055.1, on the reverse strand, counting down.
CATAATTGCTAAATCTAAGCCTCTCAAATGAGTAAATCTTAATATACTATGTACCTAAGCCAAGCAATTTAATTAAAACAGAGCCTGCAGGGCAACTAATTTGCCACGAACAGCACTGACGTTCGCCTAACGGGTGAAATTAAACAGTTCGATTAGACAGAAATCACTTTGATAAAGAGAGGTGTTCCATGTTGGATTAACATCATTAGCCCAACTAACTCCGGTAGAGTTATAAACCAACGGATTTAGGTTCAACTGAGTTATAGAAAATCAATATCTGACAAAGTTTCCTTGAAAGCAATTGAGATATCGGTGCTCAAGAGAAACAAACACTTGCAATAGCTTGAAATTTCAAGGGAACTTCAGTAGCTTCTTTGAATGAGATGGGCATCAGCGATGGGATTAATTGCGGTTGAAGCATCAAGGAAATCTTACAGAGGAAGACACTCTTGCTGCTGTCGCTTCGCTTCTTGAGCCCATTTACTTAAACGCTGACCGAAGCCTGTCGTGTTAAATTAGTTGCTTATTGGAGCATCGCAAACCGTGAACTTTTGCAATCGAAAAATTGGTCGAGAAATTAGATTTTTAACAAGTTTTCAAGTTTCCAATAGCCGTGATCGTCTAGTGGTTAGGACCCTACGTTGTGGCCGTAGTAACCCAGGTTCGAATCCTGGTCACGGCAGTGCTAAAGACACTGTCACGGTGGAAACAATTTTTTTGAAAATTTTGAATCTCCAGCCAACGGAAACTCTGACTCAGAATGTGCATAAACCGAGCCCCTAGAAACTGCTGAGGAAACCGAAACCGTTTGTGATGAAGTTGCATTTTTTCAGGAAATGGATACATCGAAGGAACCGAACTGGATGGGTTTTTGAGGGAGTTCGTGTCCAGCGCCAATGCAACCGACATTGGGCCAGAGGTAGGGATTGCAACTAATTCCTTGTCTTCTGCACATATTTAAGAAACACCATTTTCCTCACTTAGGCTGTTTCGGATGATATGCTGATTGAACTGAAGGCCTGCTTCATGGAGGCCTACGATGACAACCAGGATGGAAAAATTGATATTCGCGAGGTAGGAATTTTTCGACAAAATCGACAAAAAGAACTGGGGAAAACCTGCAGAGTCAAAGGTTTTAAATGTGTAAAATAACTTCAGTGCACATCTAAATCCTGTATGGTAATGCATGCAAATGTCTTGGTCCCTGGAGCCGGATGAATCATTTATTCTGAAAGCTTTTCACACAGCTGAAGCCAGTCCATATACTAAAGCTAGCAAAGTGGATGCGAATAAGCAATGGAGTGAGTTGCCCCCAGTGTTTTCCTTTTTATCCTTAAGTCTCAGTTAAAGGGGTAAACTCTCTAACGAAACTATTGAAGCAAAAACCAATAGGAGTGTTTTATCCAGAACACTCCTCTTTACCTGCAAGACGATTGCAGCAGACAAAATCAATAAACCTGGACAAATTTTCCATTTCACTTTGGTTGCACATGGCACCTGATTTTGCCGATTTCCTCACGTTTCAGCTGGCTCAATTGTTGCCGATGGAGGAGAACTTTTTGCTACTATTCCGCTTCGACAATCCGCTAGAGTCCAGCGTCGAATTTATGAAGGTACGTACGGAAACTGACTTCTAATCCAGAGCTACGGCATTTAATTAACGGCCCAAATTGGGTCTGTTTGATGCCGATGTTAAATTATAACGGTACTTTGGCTGGGGTTCACTCGAAATTAGATTGGTAAGTGCGGTTAAATCGCTACACATTTAGACATGTTGTCTTTGACAAAATAACTAATTGGGATGGTGTTGGACAGTGAGTTTTTCCAGCAGGTAAAATTGAAGTAACTGAAAAATTATAGGTTCTAAACGTTTGAATTCAGCGGCTATAGAAATAGTGCCTGACTGATGTGAAGTGTCCCATGATTAAAAGCTTGTATTTGTTTTGTTTTTTTGTTGTTTTTATTTTGTTTTGTTTGCAAATAATCAACTGATCGCCTTTTGCCTTGACAATATCCTTGAGAAAGGTGATGAACGCATCGCACGCTGCTTTGTGGTGTCCGTTGCTATTCCGGCTGAAACGTTTCCTTGAGAGCATCCAAACTTTCTTGTTTTTTTAGCAAACTTCAAATACCCCAGAAGGAGAAATCCATCGGGTTCGTATCGGGAGAATTTGCCATCCATTGTGTCGAAGAAATGCAGCCCGGAACGTTGCTTTTTAAATGTTTTTTGCTCAAGGTTTCCGTACACCTTCTAAAACCTTTTTGCGATAGATTTTCGCATCAACTTCCACGAGCCAAAAACACGAGCGAAGAGCGTCAAAATGCCATCAAATACGGTCGTGCTTCCTTTCTGGTGACCGTTCGAAGATGCAAGTCTTCGCTTGATCTCTCCTTTAAGAAAGCGATCATTTTGGTCATCAATACTCTGAACATTGGCTCAAATGTTCGGTAACTGGCTACTCGCGTGCAAGCAAAGTAACTCCTTTGCGTTTTGGACTCTAACTTTTTTTTGCTCAGCAGGAATTTCGTGTAATTTTCAGGACTTGTAAGGCTTGACTTTGAACTTGTTTTTCCATAAGTGTTGCATTTGTTCAAGCGATATGTGCAGTTCAGCAGCCATTTTTCTTTCACTCCGACTCCGATTTTGTTCGATTCGTTCAATGTTTAACACTTCATGTCAGCCAGCCTGTATCATATATCTATATAAGATCGAGACGCAATGAATATAAATGGCATCCATTCGCCACGTTTATTAACTTCCATTCTATTTCCCCACACTTCCCAGTACGTCTATTTCATCTCGTAAAACACGGAAATAATAGCCTGTCAGGCCAAACACGTAACTCCGCTCGGACTCGGATCGGAATTATTTTCTTTTCCACGTTTGGCCTCCTATTTCAGGAAGATCTAATCTTATTACGGAACAGGAACTCATCAAATGGCCCACAGGGCACACAAAATGAGATCATAAATCCAAGTTGGGTTTTTTCTTGGATGGAATCTTTTCCGTTTTCTATGGCCACTAGTTGCTTGTGAAAGTTCACAAGAATTAAACAAGACGGGGAGAAAATTGAATTGATTGAGAAAGGATTTTGAAATGGTCATACAAACAAGTTTCTTCATAAACAGTTGATTTTACTGCACCAAAAAATACTTATTTTAAATTGAAGTTCACCGTAATGGACGGATGTTCGTTTTTTTCAACTCCAACACCCTTAAATCCAAAGTTCCCACTTTCGCTGAAAAAATAACTGACGTAAATAGCTGCCGACGGCCCTTCCACTTTAACGAGTTTCTGAACACCGACCGGAAGGAGTTTTTATAACTCTTTGTACGTGGTTTTAGATTTGGAGGGAGTACGATACTGATGGAAGCGGATACATCGAGGCAGACGAATTAAAGGTAATTGATGGGAGTTTTTTCCTAGAGTTTCCAGTACACCAGCTCCAATATGAAACTGCTATCTTCACTCAAACTTGTAAGCGCTTAAAAGTAACGATAAAAACTTTCCTGACTGACTGACTGACTGAATCCCTTGTAATCTCTTGTGTAACCAGCTTAAACACGTTTTTTATGCCAGTTATTTTTCAGAACTTCCTCCGAGATCTGCTGAAGGAGGCGAAGAAAATAAATGATGTCTCCGAAGACAAACTCATTGAATACACAGACACGATGGTTTGTAGCTAAAGTTTCCTTGCCTGAATACGATAGCAGACTAAACTCTGTAGATTTTCCTTTTGAGTTTGCTTTTGAATAGGTAAAACTTATTAATTTAATTTTCAGCTGCAAGTTTTTGACGCTAATAAAGATGGGCGCCTGCAGCTTTCGGAGATGGCAAAGTAAGACTCCAATTCGATTAAAGATGAAAAGCACTTCCAACCTCTTTTAATGCTTTATTCTAGATTACTTCCCGTCAAAGAGAATTTCCTGTGCAGGCAGGTGTTCAAGGTAAATCACTTTTCTTTTACATTCCATTTCCACTTCATTATTATTCTCGTTTATGGAAAAAAAACTGATATTTATGCTACCTGTAGTTTTTCAGTCTTTCACAATATACACAGTATGACAAGGCAAAATACCTGTTTTATTTATGAACTATTAATAGCGAATAGTATTTGCATTAATCAAATAAAAATTACAAAGAAAACTCCACCGGACATTTCGCTGTTTTCTATTCGAAAACTCGTTTCGTTTTCCTCATAGTACAAACTACACGAAATTAGTACCTCCTGTTTGGCTGTATCTATTTTCTATCTGCACTAACAGCACTTTTAACTTTAATATCTATAGTAAAAGTTGATCTTTCTATGGCTGGGTTTTTACAATTGCAAATAATATTTTTTTTTGCAAAAATAGTGTCTAAGTTTTCAATTTTATTTACCTGCAAATTTAAACAAACCTATTTAAAGTTAGTATCTAACCTAGCTGCACGGCTTTATCTGTCTGTCTGTGTGCCGATACTTTTAGGAGGGAATTGAAGTAAGTAACACGTAATTTTCCCAAAAAGAAAATATTGGCCCCAATAGAGAAACTCAAAGAAAGCATGCAGGCCAATGCTTTCTTTTTGCGCAAATTGTTGGTAAGTCATCAAGACATACCGTTGAATGTGGTCCATCAAAGATGGATTTTCAAACATAAAAAAATTTAGTAAAAAGAAGCTTAAACTATATGGACGAAACAATCAAAAATTCACAGAAGGTTGATGTTAATTTCATTGAAAATCCATCAAAAAAGCGTTTATTGCTGCTACTTCTTCTGCACCGCACTGCATGATAGTTTAAGTATCCAACAAAAAAATTATTAACTCAAAGTCATTTTGATAATAACAATAATTTGGTCCTGATCACACAGGGGTCACAGGTTTGGTCGCTTCGGGTGCGACTTGAACGATGACCGCGAAAGTCTTATTTGACAACGTTTTGCAAGCACGCGTGACTTGCTTCTTCATCATTTCAGTCAATATCGCGTAAAAAGTGTTCTTTTCCTAAACAATTTTCCAGAGGAATGTGAGATATTTGCAGGAAATTACGTAAATTTCCTCTGAAAAGCTTGTCCTGTTCCAAGCAATTTCGGTGCCAAACGAGCAAAACAAATATGCAATTAATTCCAGCAGCAGAGTTTCGAATCTAACATGATAACGTGAAGTTCACCTAATGAGTTTCCCCCCCAAAACGTTCACTTTTTAGTGCCAATTTCACGCCACTTTGTTCAATTGATCACAGGAAACTTCAAGTTTAAATTGGCTTTCGATGGTTTTCACGCTTCGAATATCAACTTTAATTCGGATAATTTTTTTCTTCGTTTTCCTGTCTAGGGCGCCACGAAGTTAACCAAAGACGACATTGAGAGAGTGTTTGCGTTGTATGATCGAGTAAGTAAAACCTGCAATTTAACGGACATTTCAAGTAAAAAAAAAACATTATTCCAGGATAACAACGGGACAATAGAGAATGAAGAACTCAGAGGGTTTTTGAAGGACTTGCTGGAATTGGTTAAAAAGGTTTGCGCTCCACAAAGGCTTTTCAGTTCCGAACTTGAATTGTTGTGGATTTTAGGATTACGATGCTCAAGATTTGCGGGACTTTGAAGAAACCATCCTCAGAGGCGTGGATTACAATCAAGATGGCAAAATCAACAAGAAAGAACTGACGATGATCCTGCTAGCCATTGCAAAGCACAATCAAGAGGAGGAACCTGCCGCATAAGTTGGTTTTGCCGAAATACGAAAATCTAGTCATAAGATTTTAAAGTTGCCAATTTATCGACGTTAAACTAGCACAAATTTTTAAAACTAATCAGTTTTTTAATAAGTGTCAAACTGCAAATATAGACGAATTTAAGCGACCATGAAGCCCAGATTTATACGTATAATTTGATGTATGATACACCTGATTTCAGTATTTTTTGGTCACTTAAAAGTATATGAAATATATCAACACACTAATGTATAATTCGGTTACATATCTGATAATTCAGGATCACTCTCGGCTTGGTTTTCTACCCGCAAACTCAAAGGGGCTTCGTGAGGGTCTTATGTAACCAGAGCATTAATGTTAGACTTTAAACACCACTTTGAAACACCAATTTCAAGAAATTATCCTAAGACTATTCAATAGAATGTAGCTTAAAGTAATTGTCAGAAAACCTGTTAGATCGGAACCTTCATTTGCTCGTTTCAAGCGTTTTCTGGTGAAGAGTTGCCGATCGCTTTCAAAGCACTTTTAGGCGCTCTGTTGGAAACTTCTACTAAAACCAATGCTAAGATTATCACGTTCCTTACAACAATCTATCATGCTAAAGTGTAATGTACTCTTAATATAAGATAGCTTCTCCTGTTGCTACTCTATATCATTCTATAAGACTTCTTCGTAAATATGTTATAAGGTTTAAAAGATCTATTTTTCACTATCTCTATGGTTAATAGTTGTTTTGTACTTAGTTGTAAATTTCAATTGCATTTAAAGTATCGTTTCGAAAGGTTACTCAGTGTAAATAATAGTTGCCTTTCACATTGTTGCTGTATTATTTGGAATTGTATGTATAGGTATCATGAGTTTTATTCAATATTTCCGCAGTGAGTAAAGAGGCGTAGAAAAAGAAACAATTTAAGATTGTACAAAGACAATCAAACATCTGCAAACCATGCAAGCGCTGCGCCACATTTATAAGCTCTCTTGCATCACTTTGTCAAGTCAATATGGAAATATTTGCGAAAGGAATCTGAGTAACTCCCAGGTGAGAACCTGTAGAGTTACTCAGATTCCGCACCCCTTTTCCACTGGAAAAAGGCGTGATTATTCATATGCAAACAGAAGGTTTTTCAATACACAACACTAATCTCAGATTATATCAGAAGATTCCAAACTTGTTCTGATGGCATCTGAGTAAACATCTACTAACCACTCAGCTCCTCATTCTAGTCTTCAATAAATCTGAGTAGGAACTATATCGACTTAAAAAAAACTCGCTAGATATTATAAGCAGGATGTCCATATAGCATACACGTTAGCCTATACAGTGTAAAGAAAAGATCATTACTGTTTGCTAGGTTGATTTTTTATAGTTGACCCATTTTCCATAAATAGTTTAGAGTTTTGCTGCGATTAAAACAATGTAATTTCAAAATGCACGTTTTACTTCCTTTTTCCAACACTCACTCTCGGCAACTCAACAAAAAAACTCCTTTTTTGCTTGCCGAAGTTTATTGAGTACACACGCATATACAGACAGAGACCACTACTATGAATAAGTTCTGGAATAAGAACTAAAGGGCCGGAAAGTTAATGGAAAAATGAAGAAAACCCTTCTAGTTTGATTTGCTGGCTCCAAAACAGATGGCCTTCCCCACCTGATGGCCACATCGATGGCAAATCTCTTTTTTAACCGCCAAATCGTCGATAGTTAAGTTGGTTTGATGGTCCACCGATTTGGATCGGTGATGACGAACTGGAGGCACGTCGAGGTTGTCTTTTAACGGCGACTGAGATCCACTGGTTATATCATTCTCTGGATCAAAACCCTTGGAAAAACTGTTCTAAGATTTGGCAAAAACCTTACCAGAAATGCTGCTGCTTTTCTCCTCAGGTTCAATCGAATCCTCCACTACTGGCAAGCTGCGGTTTTCCGCTTTTTGCGTTGGTGAAATATAGATTCCATGGAAAAGATCCAGGCGCGAATCCAAAGAAAACTGCTTGCCAGACATTAGAATGCCCTTAATTCTTCGCCGCATAGCTAAAGAATCAATAAAGTAATGGAAGATGGTTTTTTTATCAACTTCTCATCCACCTGGACTGTCTTGGGCATCTTTTCGCAACTTGATGGTTTTAGTGAACTGTTCCAAGACATCGCTTTGATCGTAAATGGCCGCGAATGAAGCATTCACTATTTTCGGCGACATTGGAACATTGGATAGAAGCAAGCTGGAGCCGAAGTTCTCATTCCTGTCCTTGGTCTCTAAAAAGCGCCAATTTTTCATTAATAGTCAGCAAATCAAATGTGAAAGAAAGCCACCACCAAGAAGGAGTAAGTGCCAGCTTACCTGCAAACAAACAGTTTTAAAAAGCTGAACAAAAGTTGAATTAAACAGCGGATTGTTTGCTCACAATCTCTAAATGCATTTGAGTCTTCAAGCACTGGGTTTGTACAGTTCATGCAGTTAGTTAAAGGGTTTTTTTAAGAATTAATTTTTCAAAAAAATTGATTAAAGACTAATCTGCAATACTACAAAAAATGTCCTTATTTAAATGATTGATTTTGTATGTTTAATATTATATATTTTCACTGTATTGCTGAGCCATTTAGAAGGTATTTGCGTTTTGAGTTGATTAAAAGGTTCGGTTTAGCACTTGACCTCCTAAGTCCTTTGATTCCTTGATTGCTGAGTTTAGGAATTTTTGCTAAATAAAAATAATTCTAAATAAACAAGGCTTTAAAGTTAAAATAGCCATTCCGTTACCTCCCAGAGGCACTTTAGCTCTTGTAAGATATTTCTCTCGTTCCTGCAGTATTTCGTTGGCCACTTTTACAATTTCCTTCCAATCGACCACAATGTCTTCCAAAGTGGTTCTTGGCGATGTTACGGTGAACCGAATAACGTACTTGCCTTTCAAGTTGGCAGGAACGCAGTGAATGTTCCCGCGGGAATTTAGCCTGAAAACATATCCATACTCCCAAAAAGTTACAAACCTTGCCCATTTCGGCGCCTACCTTTTGCATAAAGTTTCTGTGATAAAATTATCCCCAACCAATCGGAAAACCACCAATCCCAGATAGCGTTTAGCAGGAATTTCGAACCGCGGGTCGTTCCTAACAAACGACTCAAATTTCTCTGCTAGCAAAACGCCTTTTCGAATGTGCCCCTGCAGTCCAGTAATTCCATAATTGCGAATCACAAACCAGAGCTTTAAGGATCTGAATCGTTTGCTTAGAGGAATTTGCCAGTGCTTAAAGTGAGATAATTGAAAAAAGCTCCGAAAATCGTCCAACTATTACTCACCATATAGTCAATGGCCAGACCTGAAGCACATTTGCGATCAATCAAAAGAAATTAATTTATTAAAACTTCTAAAATTACCTGAATATTCGTGGGTCAGATACAGCGGGTTCACGTTAAAAGCCCCATGAAGAGCACTGCTGTTTTTAACCCTGCAATTTTTTTCACCCTAATCAAAGCACTAAATGTTTGTTCTTCTACTCACCACATGGCGGTGCAATCGAAGTGAACCATCAGCCACTTGGAAGGATTGAATGCTATGGAATTCGCTTTTTCAATCCCTTTTAGCCAGACTCGATATTCTGGGCATATAAAGGCTGAGCCTGCATAGGCAGCATCTACATGGCACCAAAGCAGTTCATTGTAGCACACTTCTGAAATCTCCGCCAGTTTATCAAAAGCGCACGATCCAGTTGTACCCAAAGTAGCGCAAACCTAAAGGAAATTAAAAAAAATATCAGCAATTCAGACCATGGAACACAAAGTCCTAGAAGAGGAAACCGCAAACTTATACGCGAAGGGATTAGTGCTGCTATCTGGAAACAACTAATTGGTCAAATCTTCTTAGAAAGATTGGAATTGCGAGGGTTTTAAATCCCTTGTTGGTAATTAATACTGTCGCCTGATTTGTTTGGATGACTTGTTCCCTCAGATATAAAGCTTATGGACTCGCCGATAAATTGGCTGCAGTTTTCCCGAGTCCGATTCCTTTCAATGGGAAATAAATTGGCCAGCCAAAGCTGTAAACTCGCTTGCTCACCCAAAACGGAATCAGACCTTGATCTCTGTCCTGTTTGATTGCCTTCAGCAGTTTGTCACCTCCCATTGAAAAATCCTCATCACATTCTATGTACCTTAGAGTGACTAGGCCAATGAGCGCAGCCTTTTCCACACTGAAACATACTTTCGGTCCCAAAGTGGCCCTTTGAGCCCAAACAGTTTTACCTGGAATGAGCTTGATCTGAGCAATAAGCCACAAGTTTTCCGTTGATTTCATGCTTAGAAGCGTCGGGATAAAGACTTTCGTACATCTTTATCGCTATAAATCTTCCGGCTAATAGGCTTATTAAGGTGCATTCGCTGGCAGTGGTCTGAAAGTTTCCCCATAGACTAGTTGTTGATTGCAGAACTGAAATCATACCTGAATCACTCCCCCGCCATCGCCACCTTTTCTATGAAGAAACTCTTCGGGAAGACCGATCATTTTCCCCAACCAATTTACTACCACCATTTCCAGTTCGGTGCAAACAGGGCTTGAAGCCTACAGCACAATAAAACGATTGAATTTTGAACGAAGAACTGGAAAAAAAAGAATTTACCCAAGTAAAACCCAAGCAATTAATCGCGTTACTCAGCATCTCTCCCAGCATTGATGGGTAGCTATTTAGAGCTGGAAAGTAGGCGTGCATATGTGGACTTTGCCAATGAGTGACCCCCGGCATAATTACTCTCTCCACGTCCTGGAAAATCGTTTCCCAGGACTCTCCTTTAATGGGAGCTGCATCAGGAATTAAACCTCTTATAAATCCAGGCTTTTTATCGGGAAATACCCGGCGATCTCTAATGTTTTCCAGGTAGTCTGCTATGTAGTCAATTAGCTCTTTGCCTAAAAGTTTTAAGGGATTTCCACATAAAGCCAACAAGTGGACAATCATTTATTTAACGCAGATTGCAACTGCAGCTTATTTCCAAGAATTTGGCAAAAGGCATCGTGTTGAAATTAATCAAGCAAAGTTGTTAATCCCAATGAAAAAGCTACAAAAAGACGTGACGAATCTTTTTCACGCTCCTCTTGCTTGACTGTTTATAGCTGGAAAGCTACGAAAGTTGGCAAAATTGAGTCAATAAATGACTAAACTAACACAGATTTAAGACAGACAATATTGAAAAGCCATAAAATGTATGAGCGAGAAAATGTTCCTATTACGCTGCTTGTAAAGTCTGTTTGCATGTAATTGAGCAATCATTTCCAGTTTGATGGACATTTAGGATCGGGAAGCTCCATCTGGTTGGACAGAACAGGATCAGTGGAAAAAGCAAAAGCGAATAGTAAGAGAAGTAAAAAAGCTGGCGAAAGCCTGCCTGCAAGTAGTGTAAATGGATAAATTCCTCAATCTTACCTTTTATTCTAAACTCCTCGCTGTTCATGGTATTTCTCCTAAAAAGTAGTTCAGTTCTGTAGGTGGTTAAATTTGGTAGAAAAGTCCCTAGTATTTCATGCAAAAGCTCTCAAACTTTCCAATCAACAGCGCTCTAGATGGATATATGGATATGGATATTCTTCACCTGCTTAAAATTCACCCAGTATAAGAGATAGAGGATAGATAAGATAAGGAGGAGATAAAATACATAAGATAAAAGACAAACATAAGATAAAAGACAAACCAAGAAATTAACTTAATTTAGGTCGACTTACACATAATCAGATTCTACCAGCGAGTGATTAAAATAAAAAGAAATTTGATATCATAAACCAATTAACTTGCATGAAATGTTGTCTAGTTCGCGAAGTTAATCTAATCAACCAGCCGCAGAATGTAAGCCAAATAACCAGTGCTTTGCTAACTGCTAAAGAACTTTATGAAATATGCAAAGTTAAAGCTTCGAGCACCCGATAAAATCGACTGAACATAGGAGTGTGAAAACAATATACAAAACTAAAACAAGAGCTACGTTAGTACAAGGAATAATTTAACAAAAAAAAATTAATTAGCTGATAAAATACTTACAGCCTAGCCAGCGGCCAATGGAAGACGACACTACACACCCGGGTGAATCACTGAAGCCAAATAGCTATCCAGAAGAAGCAACAAGTTGCGCCAACATGCTCTTATATAGGGTTTCCTCCTGCTGGAAGCCGAAGCTAACAAGCTTTTATAGCTAAATCTAGTCCAGAATAAAGGAAAGTCATCGAGACGAAGATTTGATTTGTGGAAATTAATTGACAACCATTTCTGGAAATGATGTCGTCGCCGTCTAATTAAAAACATACGTTAATGCTGTTTTTGTACAAAAAAAATGTATTTTAATTATAGTGTGATTAAATATTTGCGACACATAAAAAAGAAAAGTGTACACAATTAAAAAAGTCGCATATTTTAGGCACTAAAACGCCGATGATTTCAAGCGCAAAAAAATCAATTTAATTACTATTTAAAAAACTGAAAAAAAAAAACTGAATTATAATTAGAACTAATTCACTTAAATTGCTTATTAGCGAATGACGTAGGCGACCTAGGTTAACACCTAATTAAGTAATTAACGCCAGAATGATCAAATCTCAATCTGACTTGAAATAGTTCAAATGTCACATAATAAGATAAGTCTGAAGTGAACCAGCCAAAGAAATGGCTTTTGTGAGCCTAATTTTCTCTGCGCAGAAATTGAAGAAGCTGCAACGGGCCCTTGAAGAAGAAAAGCTTGACGCCATCAAGGCAAATGAGGATAAAACCTTCAAGAAAAAGTTCAAATTCCGCCACATCGGCCTGGACATTAAAGAAGCCCTGAAGAAGGGTTTCCGAAGAGCTTTTAAGTGTTCTGAAGGATCTCCTGGCTACCAAACCTGCTACAAGCTAGGCCATGAAGGCAGTTGCGAAAATTTCGTTCTGAAAAGCGCTTTGGGATTTGTTGGGGGAATTTTCCTCACGTATTTTCTATATGTTATTTTCATTTTCCAGTTAAATATTAGACTTACTAGTGCAACGGTAATTTGTTCACTTTTCGGTTGCGTTTTGACCGTAGGATTAGCGTTTAGTTCTAAAGTAAGGTGAGTTGATCAACAACAGCCAGTTTTAATGCACAGTCATCACATAAAATGACCCAGAAATTATTCCATAAACAGAACTTTCAAGGGAGAGTTGAATTGAATGGAGGACAGCTAATTAAATTTCTTAATTAACTGCAGCGGAATTTCTCCACAATGAAGGCAAATGTTATGGGAATAATTCAAAGTTATTGAGCAAGAATGAATGGCATAAAATTTCGAGTGCAAGAGCATTTTTCTGGGGTCTAAAGCATGTTCAATTTGCCAACGATTGCATTTTCAGATGTGTAGTTTTACTAACTTTGCCCCAGTTTTTTTCAAAACGAGGCAGACAGGCTTTGTTGGCGTATGCTTTCGTCCTAGCCCTCACCGGTCCAGCCCAAAACACCCTCAATAACTTGGGCATTTTGAGTGAATCTCTAGCTTGCGGCCAGGTAAGTTGCTTTTCTAGTAGCTGATAAGTAGAACATGCCTTGTCCGACTTACATGGACTTTTACGCAATTAATTGACGCAGTTAGGAATAGAAACAACAAATTAATAAACTAAATGCACCAGAAGAGTTTGAAAATGTTTTTCAGTCATAATTAAAATGCCTGTTAAATTATTGCCAGATCCCTAGATAATCGAGCAAATAATGATACTCAATCAGTCAGTGTAGTTTTACTCCAGCTGCAAAAAGCCATCAATTTCAGGAACAATTAAAACAAGCGGTGAAACAAATCATCGACGTAATTAAGAAGCCATTCCTGACCATTAAGGAAGCCATCAAGAAAGTGATCAAAACGGTGAAAGAAGTGGTGAAAAAAATCAAAGAGATCCTGCTGAAGATCAAACGGATTGTTATGGCTATAGGTACCATCAGAGTATTTCCTTCAGGTAACACTTCCAACACTTTGCCTTTTTAGTGCGGGTAATCAAATCAGTGTTCGAATTCCTGGGGAAAATCCTCAACATTTGCAACAAAGAATTGGGCACGCCATTTGAACGATGCTCCAGAGTTTTCGAAAATGCCATCGCCGATTGCAACGCTAAGTTAGGACCTCTTTTCAACTGGCTGTGCTCGCTGGCCTACATCGTTAAGGCCGTTTGTTATATCGTGAAAGTATTCGATTATGTCTGCATGATTGTGGATTTCATCAGCAACTCCGTCGTTGGAGTCATCATAAGAAGTGAGGAACCATCGCTCGAGCTCGTTCAACCTGACGGTCTTTTTTACAGAAATCAAAATCTTTGTCCGCCACATCAAAACCATGTTCTACGTTCGAATCAAATTCGCGCACTCTTTCGAATACAAGACGATTTCCTCGAAAAGCCTCAAAGACATCGCGAAAGAAATTGTTGCGGAAATCAAAGATCGAAGTCGCGGAATTGTGGCGTTTTTCAATTTTATGACTTCCGCCAGCATGCTGTTTCTCATGTATCTGGTGTTCCAGTAAGTTCTTCCCTCAAAGCGAAACTCGAAAAAGTTGCTGACTTTTCACTACTCCAGGGTGGCTTACTACAGATTCAAGTACTTGACCAGTGAAAGATTCGACAACATCTACATCAACCAGTATTTCCGGGAAATTGATCAACGGCGAGCGAAATCAGGCAAAGAAACCGTACTCCCGCTAACAAAAAAGGAAAAACTAACTTATGTCCCGGTAACTCTATAAATCAGCTTCTTCAATCTTCCTCAAACCAAACCACTCAGATTAGCGCGGGCGCATTAGCAAAAACCGAAAGACGCAGCCTTTCAAAGAACGCCACCAAGCTAGCTACAGCTTCAGTCAAGCTGGGGACTCACATGGCAGCTGATTACATCCTGTACTGGGTGCTCACCCTTATATCCCATCACGCAAGATACCAGTCCAAAATCCAAGGCACAGCTTCCATCTTCATTCCCCTAATCCTTACTTAAAAACTTGATGACTCCCCAGCTCCAAACCTTCCAGTGGCTCACATCACTGGAGAAGGATTCATTGCCAAACTGCTTCGATCAATCGTAAACGCTTTTCAGCCAGTTGGCATCAAGCTGGAGATTGATACAGTGCCTTGCTTACCAATCCCTATTCCTCCGGACTTCGATAGATACGTCCAAATTGGTAAGCTGGTAGAAAATAATTTCCCACTCACTAAATACCCATCCAGGTATCACCATCGCGATTTGCTGGATTCTCACAATACTCGAACCATACGGGCTAAGGTTCCGCAACTACATAATGGGCTACTACCATCCACTCCGAGCAAAACAGCGCACCATCTGGCTCTACAACCACCTGTTGAGGTCCAGGACCTCATTTCTACTTCTCACTCGGAGGAAGCTGCGCAAGAAGTTTGGCATGAAAGGCGGTTATGGAGAAATCAGTTGCAAAGACTTATTGAGGTCAAAACTGAAGTAAGTCAGCCAGTGAAGAACACGCCGAAACACTCAAGTAGATGTGGAATTTTCAAGATTTGCCTGGGAAGCAACTTGCAACTAACCTGCCTACTATGCGGAGATGTGTTCCATGAAGCCGAAAAGGAGAAGTTTGTAAAATGCTCCACTCCTCAATGTCCAGGGCTTTTTTGCGTTGAGTGTTTCGCCGATTTGAACAACATATGCCCCATATGCCTTTCCCCGTTGGAGTATGGTGATCTTGATGATGCTGACCAAGAAAAGTAACTTGATTCCAAAACTATTAAGTGTTTCCCATAATGAGCCATTTTAAGGGATTCTTCAGGTGATGAGCCGCCTGCAGATAAACCTAAAAGGAAACCCCGATGTCCTTGGTTGCCCTGCGGGGCCCCAAAATCTCAAGATGATGATGAGGATGGCAAAAACCCGCTCATTACCCAAGACGATGACGTGAAATCTGAAGCAGCAGAAGAAGGCGACTCTTCTTCAGACTACTCGTACAGCTATCAATACGACAGCGACTTGGACTCCAAACAACCACTTCCAAAACCGACTGTATGGAAAGACGTGGAAATGCAAGCTGGGCTTGAAGAAGCAAGCATGCAGACTTTCCAGGAGGAGGAAGAACTTCTATGCATTGACCTGGATAATCGGGTACACGTCCCAAAAAAGCATGCAGCTTTGGTAAGAATGGATGTACTTGCAGAACCTGAATCTGAACCTAAACCTGAAGACACTGAAACGATTCAACTAGACATCGATAATCTGCTGCACGTGCCCAAAAAAAGCACTGCCCAGGTCCAATTGGATGTAACCGCTGATGTTGACCCAGGTAAAAAGTAAAACATTCAATTGTTCAAAACACTGAAATTTAAATTCGGCTTAAAACCCACTCAGGCTCCTGTAGATGCTCAGCATCTTCTAGTCCTAGACGCGTTGAGTTCATCGGGCTACCTCAGAAAGTTAAAGAATTTCACAAAAAAGTGCGACGCCTCAAGGATTTTCCATGCATCTGCTCTGACTTGGAAGATATTGAGGAACAACCCAAGAGCACCATGTCAACCAGTACGCGATCAGACTGCCAGTTCTGCAAATGCCCGGAAATCGAAATTCGATCCACTTACACAGCGGGCTCAGAAACTGAGGAAGATCTAAAGAATATAGTCCCTAGGCTGGACCTCTCGTTCCTCAAAGAACGAGATGACGTCTGCAGCTGTGAGGACAATCCTATCTTAAGCAGCAGGTGCAAAGGATATTAACCTACGGCTTTTCGTGACTGTAAAATCCTTCTACAGATTCAGCTATGTAACATACGAAGAAATTTGCGAAACCCCTCCAGCTTCCCCTTCGAATAGAAGCCTAGAATCATCTACTATTATATCTAGCTTGCAACAGTCTCCTGCTACAGACGCTGGTAGTTCTCCAGCGTTAAGACGCAGAAAGAGACATCTTCAAGAGAACTATCCAGAAGTAGATTCTTCTAGTTCCATGGACAGTTTTGAGTTCAGCCGGGCTCAGAATAGAAGAGTTCGACAGTACTATGAAGCGACCAGACAAATAGAGCTCGACTCAAGGCCCCAGTGCAGCAAACAAAAGCCATCCATAATTGACATGTTCCGAAAACTTCTGCCAAAGGTATCGTCCAACTTACCTGCTAAAAGTTTGTCCGAAATGACATTGGATGTGGCAGTTTACCGGGGTTAAGGGTTCAGTTTCTTTGATCAAATTTTAGCGAAAACCAACGCAGAATTACTTGCCACTGCACCGTCGAGAGGTGGACGACGAAGTCCAAATCCAGTCCTACAATTACAGCAAGTGCAACTGGGACACTATAAGTATAGACACGAATTCTCCAACATATCCATTTGGAAGCCAAGGATCCAGCGACACTTCCGACGAAGAAAAGGAGTTATTGGGAGCAAAGCGAATTAGAGGAGGAGAGTGCGTTCACTTGATCAATTGCAAGCTCATTGGCAGAGAGTGTCGCGTGAAGAAACGAGTCAGATCTTTTGATGCAAAAAGTGAGTCTATTGCTTTGGTGGTTTGTCTATTATTCGCTGGTGTCTTTTCAGGTCGTACACGGGTTAAGGACTTTTCAACACTGTCCCTCCCACCAAAACCCAAACCTGCCAATGCAAAAGAACTGATTTTGCGTTACTTTCCCCATAACGCTTTAGAAGAGAGGGTAACTGAAGAAGAAGACTGTTCAATGAAATCCATTGATAATTCCAATATCAATCAATCGTCGCCTTCAACAGCTTTTGCAGACAGAGAGGACAGTTCTGACTACATTCTTCCTAAGACAGGAAGATTAACGGCAGACGCAACTCCGCCCTCGTCTGATAGCGGATTAAGCGAGTCCACCTGCCTGGAACTGTTTGGCTCCTCGTGCCCTCAAGGAATTGGAAAAGCTTCAAGCGCTGGGATAAAGGTTCCTCAAGAACCTCCTCAAGACTTTCAGGTTGGAGATAGTGAAGAAAACTCGAAGGTAGCTTCAAGCACAAGTTCTCGTGGTTCCCAAATCACTCAGCAGACATTGGAGGCAACTTCCAAACAAGCCTGCGCTGAGTTGTTGGAGGAAAATCAACTTCCAGAAGCAGCTGAAGAGCAAAGCATAGAAATTCCACCTGAGCCTATAGGTGAAGAAAGCCTTATAAGCTTAGAGACTCACAAACAAGCAAACCAAAGGAAAACCTCTAAGCGATCCATTGAGTCTCAAACCCGCTTGCTGCCAGGAAAAGAAGCAAGCAGCACTAAAAGCTTAACAGAACCATCCAAAGAATCTGTTGAGTCTAAAAGCCGCCAACTGCCGCAAAAACAAGCAAGTTCCACTAGAAGCTTAACAGTTACTCAGAAAGCATCCAAGCGATCCCTTCAGCTAGCAGAGCAGCTGAGTAACTCAATCAGACAGACCGCCCAACACAATCAGCTGCTGTACAAAGACGAGAGAACTGAGATCAGTTTAGTCCAAAAGCTCCGTCCTAATAAAGGAGCTGTTAAAGCACATACGATAAACTATCCAACTTTTGAGTCTCCTAGACCAGCGCCCTCAGTTAATCTGCAAATTTCTTTGCATAACACCATAATTCCTGAGGAAGAACCTGAAGGTGACCAGCCGTCAGCTGAATCTCCTGTTGTAAAAATGAGCTCCCCAAAGAGCCAAGATAAGATCGTGGAGACTCGCGATAGTTTCCCATTGCATGAGTGGCTTCCAGGTGGGAGCAGCAGAAGTGGAAAATTGATCCTCTCAAGCGATAAAACCCAACAAACATCCGACAACGATATTTACCAAAGCTCTAATGCGGCAGCTTATAATAGAGCAACTTCCAAAGCCTCCGCTCCACCCAATCCAACCTCTGGGCTAAGCCCGTATTACTCCAGCGAAGTACCTGAACGTGACGCCACTTGCAATACGAATTGCATGTGCTCTATTTGCAAAATTGCTCAAAGACATCGAGGAAATGCTCAAAATCTTCGTTTGGAGGCTGGTCATGTAGACTATGCCAACATACAAGAGGAGCGGGGTTGCGGTTGCTGCAAATGCAACAATGAGAGGTTGCTGCTGCCAACTTTACCTCCAGTGAGGAGGAGTGATAGGAACTATGACGTGCCTGGTTTTGTACCCAGGAATGCTGATACTGAACTGCCGGAGTATTTACCTCCGCCACCTCCAAGGCCTCAGCCACCTAGGAGGACGCATCCGAACAGGAATTATCCAGCCTATAGGAGAAGCTGTGGGGAGAACTGCGACTGCTACCTGCGGCATTTAGCCGGCGATTATTCCCAGGCTTCTTCCTACCCATTTCGACCTCAACCAGCTGCCTACGGCTTCGAACCAGGGTACAGTGAGGACGATCAGTTTGCCTACTCGAATCCAGATCCCAACCTTTCGGACCTTCCCTACCAGAACAACGAGGAGTATTTGGAGCTGGTTCAAGAACTCCAGGACACTTTGCATTCGCGTAACCGCAACCGAGTAAAACGGGCCATGCAGGAATTCGAAGACAGAAGCAAACAGAATAAACCGCTGGATAAACCCATAATCAACTACGACGAGACTAGCGAGAGCGAGGAACCGATCATCAGGAAAATCGACCAAATGAGAACTGGCAGGAAGATGAGTGGGGCAGAGCAGCAGCCGAAGCGCCCCAAACCTCCAGCGTACCCTAGAAGAGAACCCGATAAGTTCGCTCCGGAGGAACGGCCGTCTCATTGGACCATGGATCCTGGATCGGGAGAATGGCAGAAGGGGATGAAGAATGGGAAGCCCAAAGGCCGCAGAATGGCACAGGGGGAATTTGAGTGCAATTGTTCTTGTAATTGTGAGCATCGATATCAATAAAGTTGGTGTTTTTTTTGGTTCTATTAGGCGATTGGGCGGAGATCTGAAAATGACGCAAGTGAAATTATTGGTGCGCAATCAGTAAAGCCCAAGTAAAATTAAAGATATTTGAATGGTAATAATTGCAAAACGAGTTAAAACATTAATTAGAGCAAGAAATAAGCCTGATTAGTCTGCAGCGGTTTTCACCAATTATATCCAGAACTAATTCGATTCGTTACAAAACGTTGATTTTTCGTATTTGCATAGGTAGGTATATACTCAATTTTGGCAGGTATTTTTCGAAATAAATTTCTCCCCAGTGGCGTGACTGCAGGTATTTTAGTGATAATGGGTGAACATTTTATTAATTTTCCTCAAGATTAAGCGTCAAAAACACGCCTTATTTGCAGCAACATATTTATTTAACAAACTGGTATTAAAAAAACAATTTAATTGTTTAGAAGCGCAATGAGTTGAGCAGGAACAGATAAACGATTACTCCACCTGCCTCATTACCCGAGTTAAACAACCAAGTTAAGATAAACTGTGTTTACAACAAATCTTCAAGCAAACATGTTCTTTTTAAGTGGACAATATCAATAGGTATAAATTAAACATCAGTGTTGCTTAATTGTACGCAATTGCTCGCATGGATTTGGATTTTTTTAATGAACTTTAGATAAGAAATGGAATACTGAACACGCAGCAAGTGATTAGTTAGGGAAAAGTTCAAAAATGTATGCGGGGAAATCCCAAAATATGTACAGTATTAGTAGGGAGAAAATTTGAAAGCGATTGAACCATGCATGGTGAGAGAAATGTGGTCCAAAGCCGTTCCCGAAGCGCCAAAATACCTGACCCAACTGACACAAATAGTGAGAAGAACTTTCACGAAAAAAATTGGTATACCATATCTGAAGATATCCGGGTCCGGAAACGCACCTGGCCAATTCAAATTAACGCAAAAATCAGTCCAATGTAATAAAGAACAATAATTACTGCTGAATTTAATCAACAGTGGAAGGAAACGACATCACTAACACTGTTTTGACCCGAATCTTATCTCATTTGTTAGCAAAAACAAGAAAGGCCTTCTATTGAGCCACTGATAGTACCCTATTGCCAGCAGTGAACGCAAGAGCCTCTTGTTGCGAATATGTCGATGTATCAGTATCAGACCAACATTTTCAACAAAGACGAGTTTTGTGATATCGAGTTAGAGAAGCTCTTAGGGTACGGTTTGCCTGAAGTTCGCTCTTTGAACGATGTGATTCGTCAGCTGAATTCGATTTTTTCAAGTGATAATGTGAACATTGACTTGGTGAAATATGTGATGGAAACCTACAAATCCAACCCGACCGACTGGAAGAAATTTGCCAAATTCGACAGATATAGGTATTATCTAACTCGTATGTTAAGCCAGTGCGGAAGACCTTTGAGCTAAAGCTTTTTTGCTAAATCTTCAATTTACTGCTTCTGATAGTTTAGCCAATTTTCTAATCTACTTAATTCCCTATGGTTATCGGAAAGGTTCCGCAATGTACATGGCCAGATTAGACTGTTAACGGTTAAAGTGCTGCCTGTTATCTAATATTTCATTGGAGAACTGGGATTTAATTTAAAATTTAAGTTCGGATTTTTTAGCTACACTCGAAACCTAGTTGACGATGGCAATGGGAAATACAATCTGATGTTACTTTGTTGGGGTGAAGGGCACGCATCAGGAATCCACGATCACGCCAATTCGCACTGTTTCATGAAAATGCTTCAAGGATCCCTGGAAGAAATCAAATACGCTTGGCCCAGTGGAAAGTCCGAATTGGAGGAAATTGGTAGAACCAGGCTAGACCTGAATGATCTGGCGTACATCAATGGTAAGTCACGTGGAGATTAAGGAAAATAATCCCAACTTGGCCTGTTTGCAGATTCCCTGGGGTTGCACAGGGTGGCAAATGTGTCCAGTTACGACACAGCAATCAGCCTACATCTGTACTGTCCCCCATACGATCAGTGCACTGTTTTTGATCGAAAAAATGGGAACCGAACTACCACCTCAGTGCACTTTTATTCGATGTTTGGAAAGAGGAACAAGGTAAAAACTCAGCTGAGTACTTTGCGTAAATACTAAAAATCCCATTTTCAGGGGCAGGACATCAAGGAAGAGAAATTGTAAATATCAGCGGGTTAAAAAACACCCACAGCTTTATAAAAACAGTTTTATTTATTAACTTTATAGATATAGTATCTGATTAAATAACGAACCCTACTAGTTCGATGTGTCCGCCTTAATTTTATATGTTATGTATATCGTGGTGAAGATGGATCTTCTAGAAGGAACCGAGCATCTGGTGAGTGACGATCTGAGGATGATACATCCATGTTCTGAAACTGGTTCCCGATTAGTGGTCAGAATTTGAGGTCCTTGATCGCCTGAGGTAGATCAGGCAGCTTGATGTCTTTGATTTGTTGCGGAATGTTCATGTTTTTCACTGCGGATACTGCTCGAGCTGGTGCTGCTGATATACCAGCCTAAAAACAACAAAAAACGTTGATTGGGTTTACGAAAATTGCATGGTAATCTATCCAACACTAACAAACTAACAAAAGCGCACATTTTTGGCCCCTTCTCCATGTTGACTAATAAAGCACCTTTTTATTTTACAGGCAGGGCATTTTACGACTATATTTTTAAGCTTTAAACAGGATTTATTTGCTTTACAGTAACACAGCTCTATTCGGGGGGTTTAATGAATACGTCCACTAGGGCTTTAACCAAAAAAAAACCCGATTTTTTATAGTTAATAAGTTATATTTTGCACAAAAATAGCTGATTTTCTAAAAAAAACTATAACTATTCATACCCAATGGAGGCATATGTTTCCAGTCTGGAGGCCTGTTTCAACTCAACCAAAAAGCCCCTATGATTCCATCGAAAACTCACTTCAAAGCACTTCGAATAACGCGACACACAAAAAAAGCTCGTTATTAAGAAGCAGGTACATTAAGAATCAAGAACAAACAACAAATTAAAATACTTTAATTTGACTTACTAAATAAAATGATCTGAGTAAACAAAGCTGAGAGATTGTGCGATTTGAAAGTGGCTATTCCAAATCTATAAAGTGAAAAAATGTGCGTCCAGAAGCATCAGCTGAACCAATGAGATCACGTTGTCGAAATCGCAAATAATAAGAAAAAACCAACAAAAATCAAGCATCGAAAGCAGCAGATGCAAATCGCGATTGCTTACCTCTTGCTTTTCCAGCTTATTTTGTTCCTCAATCCTGGTGAGGATTTCATTCATGTTGGTTTCTAGAACCATTCCACCCATAACTAGCTCATTGAGGATGAAGTGAACTTTATCTACATGGAAAATTAAGTCTAATTCACATACGTTCTCGAAGCACTTGTCCAGTGTTTCGACAAAGACCTGTATTAGATCCAGTATTCCCAGCTCACTTTCGGAGGAATCTACACAGAAAACGAAGTAGAGAGTAGCGTAGTGTCTGTAGATCAGTTTGTAGTCACTGCCGCCAATTAAACTGGAAAGAATAGTGCGATTTAACAACAAAAGAAACTTTTAGTGCTGTAGTGCGGCCTAACATACCTTCCACCCTCTAGAAAATTGCAGACATTGTCATCCCGTTTGGAGACCAACTGGAAGGTTTCTTTTATTATCTGCTGCTGCATATCTTCGGCCTGGAAATGAGATTTCACTAATACATTTGCCCCAGTTGCTAACAACTACATACAAAGTACTGATAGAACTTTGAGAGTCTGGGTTTTCCATGGTTGTTGAACACTAAAATTGCTTTGATCATTTTCCTGTCTCACTATTTAGGACTAGTTATTCTTGTGTAGGGCTAATCTAGGCAATCATGGTAGTTTGAGAAAAACACTAAATTACAAACTAAACATTAGCAAACTGAAATATTGACGTTTATTATTGGTTAGGTTCGCACAGTGGCCAAGACGTTTTCAAAGAATTGCTGGCAGTCAGTAGGTGACGTCAGTGAAGCGAAGCGGTTGACTAATTTTTTTTAGTTATTAAGAACTAAATGTTGTGTTTATACGATTATGTTTTGTTAAATTATAAAATTATATTATATTTAATTTGTTTGGCTATCGTGTGTTCTACTGAGCTGAGTTTATTAGGCTTGGGCAATTTTAGGCAGAAAATATTATTGAAGTAAAAACCGGTTTTTAATCCGGTTAAAAACTACGCGAATGAACCAACTTACACAGCCTTTTTAGTAAATTTTCAATAAAATTTTACAGCATTATTATTTTTTTTTAAATTTTCCGGGGTTTCCCCCACTTTTTCTCTGTTTACCCATTGATAATTGACTAACTTCATGACGGAAAATCGGACGTAGCTGTTTCAGTAAAATGGCGTCGTTTGTTTAGGAAGGGACTGTTTGGACGATTTTCTATTGACATTAACTAAATGTTGAGAAATTAGCGGAAAAAACACCATGGATGTTAAATAATAGAACTTTAATTGATGTGTGTGCTTTTAAAAATGAATCGGACAAATTATGTGCGTTGTTTACCATGTAAATTGGCGCTGATCTTGACGGTAGCTGCGTTATTAACACCTCCAACACAAGGTAAGCAAATGGCTTTTTAATTGTTTATTTCCTACTCATTGCTTGATTTTCTTCGCTCTCCTCCATTATGGAAATCGTAAATTAATGGAAAACCATTCACTGCCAGCAAAACGGCCCTGTTGTGTACATAGTTTGGACGTGAAAAGTTGTTGTTTTTTTATTTTGTTTCCTATTTTATTTCAATAAAATCATTGTTTGAAGCTTGGTTTCATTGCTTTTAACTGCTTGACTATGCAGGAAGAACCTGCTAGTTTACTACTGAGCACTTATTTATAATTATACTTAAGGAGAGTTTGGTTTTTTGGACGTTACTTAGGTACGAGTGAAAGATTGCTGCCTGTTATATATCTGGAAAGATATGGGGTTTATTGAGAAGAGAGCAATGGGACTTTTTCCCTTAAAATCTCCTGTTATTCCCAGTTATTAATCTTTATGGGGATAAAGCACTCTGAAATGTACAATAATATCTGCTTAAAATATGTAAAGCTGACTTTTATTTGCCTTAAATGCTCCAAATTTCCTTCAGTTTCACTTTCCCAATATCCAAATAATGGCGTCTTTGAGCCAAATTTTCACTTTGGTGCCAGCTGCATTTTAGCTAGTCAATTAGGCTTATGAGGATGCAAAAAGGGTGCCTTAAATTTGTTGTTTTTTCGGCGTATTCTGTTCTTTAAATCGTCAATATTAGATGGCCCATTCAGAAACTGTATGGATCAAATTCAAGGGCGTTATATCAGGATATCGTGCCGGCCACAGAAATAATCTGTCTGCTCTGAAGAGGAGGAATTTTTGTAGGAACAGTTGCATCAAGGAATTGTTTTTCCCGACTGGTTGGAACGATATAAATGGAAGAAAATCCATTTTTGCCCTGTCCAAAAATGTAAATTCTTGTAGCTCATTCCCATTATCCGCTTACAAATTGGACTCGATGGTCAAAGTCATACAACAAATGTAAGGGTGATTCTTACATTTAAATTTCTGGCAATTGGTTTGGAATCATTCTGCATTTCGAGCAAAGCGTTCGCTTTGTTATCCAGATCAGTTTCTTTCGCATTTTCTTTTGGTTTTTTTACGCGTTTTTCCCTAAACGTTCGCTCAATCTTGCTAACAGTGGATGAATTGCATTAGCGCACCGTATTTCCATTAGGAAAAACTGGATTGGTGTTCAAACCCCCATCACTAGATTGCGGTTCATCGACACTTTATATAATTGTCAATGGACTTCAAATCTGGACAACCAGCTGGCCATTAAAAGCACCTTTACTTGGCTTTTCCTCTTTCTGTATAGTTTGCTTTGATAATGGGATTCGGATCGGTTTTACACCGATCCCAATCCCCTTATTTATTATTTCAAAAGAAATTCCTGGGTTCCAGTCAATTTTATTGTTTATTACTTAAAATATTTTACAAATACGTTTCGGTGTCTTTCTCCACCATCATCAGTTTGTATGTATGGCTGTTTCTACCTTCACCTTTGGCAAGCCATTCTTGCAATGCAATGGCTTGCCAAAGGTGAAGGTAGAAACAGCCATACATACAAACTGATGATGGTGGAGAAAGACACCGAAACGTATTTGTAAAATATTTTAAGTAATAAACAATAAAATTGACTGGAACGCAGGAATGTCTTTTGAATTAAGTTGAAATACAGTCAGGAAAATATACACTTATTTATTATTTTATTGCACACACATTAATCATATTGCACATTAATGCACCCAAGGCACACGGTATTCATGTAAGTCCCATAGGAATTTCGGAATGTTTTTTTCGATAAGCAATTTAGATAACACAGCAACGCAGTGTTTAAATATTTGAAAACTTTCATACAAATCGGTTATTTCCCCATCGTGCAGTTATTCCTGGTACCAAAGTCATTTATTTGCGCAAAATGTGTTTATTTGCCGGTAATATCCTTCAACAAACACACATACACAGGATTTTTAATTAAATCGGGAGAAGGGGGGTTTTAGAACCGTACCTTACTCGTTAGAAGAGATTTATGTTGCCCTAAGGGCTCGAAATAATTATCCATGATAAGTTGCAATTATGATTTCGCAAAGCTCTTGGTTTACACCCAAATGGCTGACATTCCGTTTTATTAGTTACTGATATATTGTGCAAACTTTATACGGTATTTGTGTGTTGTAAACTTTACATGCTATCTATATCAAGAATATTGTTTGCTTTATGCCCAAGATATGGCGTGTACAAATGCGAGTCGATAACTCAATGAAATTGCCTCTAAAATCCAAAATAGCCTTTCCAATTAGGCCAATACTTAATGAAATTGTTCAGTGACATTAACGCTCTAGGCAGTGTCTCAGATCCTCATTAAAAAAGCAATAGCAATACCTTTTCCTTTAATAATGGCGGTCTAAAAATAAAATGTTCTACCACAAAAATTTGGTTGGGAATCGAAAATAGTCAAGTGAGAATCAATGGGTTTGGAAGGAATTCTTCATAGGCACTAAATCATACGAAGCTCATTTGGGGCCTTTGGAAGGCATATTTCCATCTTCATGGCTTTGTGACTTTATTTACTCGGCATCTGCCGCTTGATTTATAACTGTACTGACATAAGCTATGTTCTCGGTTGGCAATTACCTATTTTTGGGCTTAGACAAAGTCAAAACTCCACATAATCTAACTGAACATCGTTATACGAGCTTATTTTTGACGGTACGCTGCCGACTCGCAAAGAAACCACGGCAGTTTAAAATTACTCTTCAAGATTTCAAATTCAGTCAGATTTCAGTAGCTGCTGACTTATTGCTGAGGAAATCACTGTCCCACCAGCAGATCCTTAAGAAATTTTAAAGGCTAGACCTGGTTTAATTTGAATTCACCTTATCTACCTGCGAGTTTTTTTTTAATTATACCACTAAAATAGACACTTTTAAATACATGGCATCTCCTTTCTTGATCATTGATTTATTTTATCGGGCTCTATAATTGGGTGTTTCTGTCTTTCCTATTAATTATAACCCTTTGATCTGTGGTTCTATTATTAAAAACTGTCCACTAACTCATTCTTGGAAGGTGAAAATGTTAAATTTTTGAATAAAACAAAAGTTTCCCCTGATTCATTTCCATTGCATGTTTGTGATGATTTACTGCTTATTTATTCAGCCCGTTGTTCTTTACACCTCTTTTGGCGTTTAAATATGTCCGCGCTAATATCGAATTACGCCCCAAAGAAATAAGGCAAAAACGAATCGAGTTTGTAATTTAAAAAAGCTCCACACACAATAGGTGCTATATAATCCCGTTCAAGCCTTTTGTCCATTTTGAACACTTCTATTTAATTCGAACAAAAGCCTATAAAACCACACATGACATCGTCCTATCCCATATACCTGCATCTCTTGCCGTTCAGGTAGAAAAAGCTAAACAAAAACTGGCCTCTATAATACAAAACACAAGCGGTGATTTTTGTTCTAATGGCCAGCGGCTTTAATTGAATATTTTATGAGAACAATTGGCTAATGTATTATGCAATGTTCAGCTTTGCAACATAAATGTTATGTGAATAGGAAGGCTAATTAATAATCAGTTTCATCGTCGAATTGTGAGCTTAATAAAGAATAGCCACTGCACATTTCCGAGTAAGCTCCAAATATAAATTTTCTTGGCCCTCAAGATCGATTCTTCATCATCTGAACTGCAATGTTTAGTCTGGCTTAGGAGACGATGCACATTCAATAAATCTTCTGGCTACTTCACCGCTAAAACCACCATTAAGAAAGCAATAAGTAGTGGTTACCTGTTTATTTTAATAATAGTGAGTTAAAAATATCCTCGCCCTATGTCCCGAACATAAAGTATAGGTTGCATTAGCGGTCGCTTCTCTTCAGCGTAATGGACTGGTACTCAGCTGAAATAGCTATATTAAACTCTATTACTTTACGACGTTTCGGTTGTGGGTTGTTAAAAGGAAAAACTGTGACATTTGGTTGTTTATAGATGTAGATGTTGCATTAATCTACATAAAGGCGCCATCACCTTCTCGGTCTTTGGTGTCGAAAATTAATTGCAAGAATAGACATTGTTTACGCAAGAGATGTTGAACGTAAAAATTCAATGCAAATCCTTGTCCTGATATATTTTCGAGATATTTTATTGGCGATAAAACTTCGACCCCAACCAGTTTTTACGTTCATCCACACTGGCATTTTCCGAATATCCGAAATGCCATTAAAATTAGATTTTACATGCAACGGATTTTAATACTTCGCATAAAGCCGTGAAATAACGGAAATCCACCTAATTTACCATTCAAATAATCATCTTTATAGACCTCCTGATATAGACACTGAACAATAAAAAATCTATTAATACCAGTCACGATCATCAATCTCTTTGCTAATTAGTGGTAGGCGTATGTATTTTGCTTCTAACAACTGTTTGTCTGTGGCTGCTTTCTATTGTTCATTTATGGTTGGTTCGTTGAAAAACGCTTTGTTTTATTGTTCGTTCTGGGACTTAATTTGGTTAGCTTTGCAACGATACCTTCATTATTGAGCATTTCAGCTTGAACACATTGATGTAGTTTTAAATTAACTTGCTGAAGGATTTGAGTGTTTTGTTCAATTGAACAACTTTTTCAAAGCCATAGATAAAACTGTAGCTTTATCTCTTCTATTTAGTGGTTTTATCACGGCTCTAAATAATCAACTTTTATTGGCTTCGGATCTTACTTTTTACTGCTATACGATTAAAAGTGGATTTTTAAACAGCATTTTTATAAACGCGATTGATTGTTCGCGTTGGAAGGGAAACGGCAATTTCACAAGAATCATTATAAATGACTTCAAGTGGGCAATTGAATAACAATAAACTCAATTATAAAGTTTACGATGCCGTCGAAGATACCATTCATTATATCAAATATGAGTGTGTTAATTTAAATTCCCAGGCGTTTAATGTGGGCGCTATAAAAAAATTAATTAAAAATCGTTGAGAAGATGTCTTATACGCCTGTAGTGTAAGGATTTTCAGTGTTTTGACTTTTGCCATTTTTTAAACTAAGGCTTCAATAGGCGTCTGATATCTATGCAAACAAATCCGGCAAACTCAACAACTGTTGAGTTTGCTGAACATTGGAAGTTATATTATTTGCTATTTATAATGCGAATAAAAGCAAAATAGCTGAGCCGCCAAATTATTACGTAGAAAGTGCAACTTATGGCTGATCCTGTTTTATTTACTTCAGTTTCGTTGACCCTTCGTAAAAGCCATTTTAAAGCTCGCGCGTGACATGCCCATTTGAATGATCACCGTACATTATTCCAGATTTATCTCAATTTCGGTTTTATTTTACAGTTACACTGAAAGACATGGAACAACAAACATTATACAGTGGCGCGACATTTTGAACTCTGTTGCCCAATTCGGTACATAATAATGAAGTTTCTTTCTTCACTTTACTAGATTTTGGCCAATTTTTATTACCGATCAGAATAGACCGTACGGTGTATTTGAGCATTTGAGTCACAGAGCTATCGTTGGTAGTTTTGTCAAAAAAAACACTCAAGAAAAGTGTTAGTTTTTTTTTTATTGCAAAATCTACTCAAATATGACGACGCTTTTTTCGACGTTTCCCGAGAAGCATTTGAGCCACAGAACTAGAAGTAATTTTCACACAGAAAGCCAAATTTCTATAACCGACATGTGAACCTTTTTGCTCATTTCTCAAAAACAGAAGCTAGAGTGCTCATTTCTGCACACATAGAGCACTAATTGGCGCTTTTAGGAGGCGAAGAATCGCTGGGAAAATGTAGGCAGTTTTCTCAAAAAAGTGTTAGTTTTGTGCAGTTTTTTTCGCCTTGTGCCTTTCTCGACGTTTCTCAAGGACCATTTGAGCCACAGAGCTCGTTTTGGTATCGTTGGATAGAGAATTGGAAACCCGATTCAGTAATAGCAATTTGAGTGAGGAACTAGAAGTAATTTTCACACAGAAAGCCAAATTTGTATAACCGACATGTGAACCTTTTTGCTCATTTCTCAAAAACAGAAGCTAGAGTGCTCATTTCTGCACACATAGAGCACTAATTAGCGCTTTTAGGAGGCAAAAAATCGCTGGGAAAATGTAGGCAGTTTTCTCAAAAAAGTGTTAGTTTTGTGCAGTTTTTTTCGCCTTGTGCCTTTTTTGACGTTTCTCAAGAACGATTTGAGCCCACAGCTCGTTTTGGTATCGTTGGATAGAGAATTGGAAACCCGATTCAGTAATAGCAATTTGAGTGAGGAACTAGAAGTAATTTTCACACAGAAAGCCAAATTTCTATAACCGACATGTGAACCTTTTTGTTCATTTCTCAAAAACAGAAGCTAGAGTGCTCATTTCTGCACACATAGAGCACTAATTGGCGCTTTTAGGAGGCGAAGAATCGCTGGGAAAATGTAGGTAGTTTTCTCAAAAAAGTGTTAGTTTTGTGCAGTTTTTTTCGCCTTGTGCCTTTTTCGACGTTTCTCAAGAACCATTTGAGCCACAGAGCTCGTTTTGGTATCGTTGGATAGAGAATTTGAAACCCGATTCAGTAATAGCAATTTGAGTGAGGAACTAGAAGTAATTTTCACACAGAAAGCCAAATTTCTATAACCGACATGTGAACCTTTTTGCTCATTTCTCAAAAACAGAAGCTAGAGTGCTCATTTCTGCACACATAGAGCACTAATTGGCGCTTTTAGGAGGAGAAGAATCGCTGGGAAAATGTAGGCAGTTTTCTCAAAAAAGTGTTAGTTTTGTGCAGTTTTTTTTTGCCCTGTGCCCTTTTCGACGTTTCTCAAGAACCATTTGAGCCACAGACCCCGTTTTCCTTTCCTTCAAAGAAAACCCGATTCAACTATAAAAACTGGAGGAAATACTGGTAGTATTTGCAATTTTCAATATCCAACATTGAGGTGCAAGATTATGCCAAAATTTCATGTTTTTCTCTACCATTTTGATCGCATTTCTCGCAGGAACATCATTCTAGTGTCAGCTTTCAAACGAAGCCCCTCTGAAGATGCAAGCCACTCGTGCGTGCGAAACGTCAAAAAGAAATTATTTTTCACGACCCTTTCAACCGAAAAGTCACTAGATCCATGCCACAAAATGTTCCTCATTTTAGTCAAGCTTCCTGCTGCAAGCTCCTATATTCCGAGCACCTGGTAAGACAAATTGAATCCAATGTGTCGTATTCAGTACACGTTTGTCTTCTGGGTTTATTTGTATCTTTTAGGGATACGCCAACGGCATGTGAAATTAATCGAGTTACCGGACTTGCATTAGCGATTTGGACTGGTTGGAAGAAGTGTTTCAGGAATTCGAATTTCAGCTAGTTTACAAGAATCTTAATTAGTGTGCTGTTCGAATTGATACGGGTTTTGTACCTGTTTGATTTATAAATTATTGGTTTATTCTGATAATTGCAACGGGAATATTTGCTATCAGAACTGGTTGGAATAGTATTTTAATTCAATTGAAGAAATCGCATGTTTTAATTGCGGTCACATAACTCATCTTTGCACATGCTTAATGAAATGAAGTAAAGGAGCGTTTGGAGATATTTTGCCTTTTATATACTCATTATTTCACCCCTCGCCTTCCAATGAATTAAGTCAAACACTTTTGCTAATGTATCTTGCGTCCAAACAGAATCGTTCGGCCTGCCTTTATTATTCTTGCTCTTGTTACCATCTTTTACCCGAAATCTCTTTCAGAACGTCTTCCGCCGGGATATTTTCTTTTGGGCAGGAACTACTCAAATGATTAAGCAGGGTTTCTTTTCTCGGCAGCATTATAGTGCGCATTTCTCTGGAAATTTACGAGATTGGGCTGGGGATCATCAATTTTACACAAAAAGGCCCGCTGAGGATAAGGTTATTTCTTGTCGGGCCAAATAGCTTTAATTGTACTTCTTCCAGGAATTCTTTGGCTTTCTACTTCAACATTTTAATCATAAATTTATGATTGGAGTTGTCTGGCTACTCTTCCAATCTGGAGAAAGGACTCGAAGATAAGTAGCAAAACGTGTGCAAAGTGATAAGACTAAGCTTAGCTAAGGGTTTTAGTAATCACATCCGGGTAATCAATTTACGTTACCCCTATCTCGTCCATCTTGGGAAATCCCTGTTTGTGACCGCTTTGGTTGGGAAAAATAAATCACTTCCACTATGCAAAAGATTGCAGATTGCCCACATCAGATAGCTTCGAAAGATGCGGTAGCTTTTCCCTAAAAATACTGGAATTGCTCGACTAATTAAATTCCCCGGAAATTGGATTTCAAGATTAAAGTTATCACCCACTGTTCCGTACAATATCCAGCTGTAATTATTTGCCAGCTTGTGAGATCTCGTTTGCGAACAACAAAATAATAATACTCGAGTTATCATGCTGGTGCCAATCAAATTCAACTTTCCGCTTTAATGACCTGTCTCGGATTGTTTAAGGAAATTCGCGTTACTTAATTTTTCTTGTTCTAGAGACTTGATATGGACGTATTAATGTCATTAAGACAAAACCAGTACATTGAAAAAATCGGGCGCACCAAATCTAGATGTTGATCTTAATTTCTGTTCAGTGCGTGGTAGATAACGAATCGCTTTTTAGGACTATAAAAGAATGATGTATGAATGTATTAAGCGGATATAGATATAATAAGGAAGGGACACAGTTCGTGCTATGATTAATGAGGAAGTGAACATTCTTGATAAATGGAATACCGAGACTGACCTTTGGGATGGTGACCATAAACGGATAACGGCTTTTCGTTACTTGCAAGGCCCGTGTTTGCATTGAAAAACCTTTTCATTTATGAGTTTTCAGTATCTTGAAACCGGAAGAAAGGAAATACGTTTTTTGAAACCGTTTGGGCTGAGCCCTCAAAAGTACCACTTGAATTTAAAAACTTTATGAATATTTTCATTAAAGGCCCGAGAAACTATATTCATAGCACTGGGAAAAAGCGTTGGAAAACTTTGAAAAGTGGAAGATACTAACGATCGTTTTGTTGCAGCCTGCATTAAAAACTTCGGAGTTGTTTACCAAGCTTACGAAAAATGTATTTGCTTTCTTCAGATTTCAGGACAGTGGAAACCTTGAAAAGTTAAAAAGGACAAGTTCAAGTCGGTGTGGTCATCAGAAAAAAAACTTCTGAGCTGCGTTCTGCTCTTTCAGTATCCTGAAACTTAAAGAATGGAAACACGTTTTCTTAAAGCCCTCCATACAACTCAGAAGTTGTTTTTTTTGTCTGAGGCTCACAATATGTTCGGCTCGTCAAATATATTGATTGATTGGTTTTTAATGTGAAGTGTTTTGGGAGATTGAAGAGTATTCATTTGCTGTAACCCTCTTGATCTGGATGAATATTCAAATTCAGTAGTTTTCCATTTAAAGCGAATCTTTGGCAATATTAATGGGATGGGCAGAGGATTTACATATAAATTTCCATAAGCGCTGGCCCACATGCTTTGGTTTCAATTAGAGGGGAGGCCATTGGAAAATATTTACCGAGCAAACTGGGACAGGAAGGAACGGGTAGAATATCCGTTAACAGGTTGAGGAATTGATATTTTTTGTTTTCGTAAAAACCGCCCTTTGAAAGCTTGAGTTTATGTCGATAAGCTACTACTGTTTCAGCTCATGTCTTCATATATTTCCATAATGGAGATGAGAACGGATACTATTTGTTGCCCGCCCAATTTTCGCCTGTTTTAGACAGGGATGATCCCTGAAAATTCCCAATATTCCCCAAAATGATAAATGAAGGGGAACTGACTGGGTGGATCTTTGTTCATTGATCAAGCAATTTGTCATTGTCTAATGATTCCACTGTAAAGTCCACCCCTGCTAAGGTCAGTGGGTCATTTAAACCTCATCAGGGTTGATTAATAATTTATTAGAATGGAAATAATTTTAATTGGATTACGATGGGCTTGAAAGCTTAGGTTTTGATTAATTTGCCCGAAATTGAGGCTCTGTTGTCCTCCCAGGGACTCTGTTTTTTTATCTTTTACTTGTGTTATTTGCTATGCAAATTGGTATAAATCTTCACTGGAAAGTTGGCAACAAAATTTGATGAATTCTCGGAATGCTTCTATGGCTAAATCCGGAATCTAAATGCGTTTCAAGATATTCAAATTCTCAACTTTGAAATATTAGCCGGACTTCAAACAGCATGTTTTAAATTACTGTAGGCAACCCTCTTCATAAATCGGGTGTTTTTGTGACTTTTACGGTCTCCACGAAAACAGTTTGAAGATTTTATCGGTTGCGACTACGTCCCCTTTTCACTTTTTCGGCAATGCAGACGAGCCGAGTGAAATACCGTCAACGATGTGCTGATAGCAAATGACAAATTACGCTTAAAATGTACAAAATATTTTCATTATTTAGTATCTTAAGGGTCTATATTTCCTTGCGATTAAACTGATATAACATTTGCAAGTTTTTTGATTTTTTTCGAAAAATTTCTTCCGTTTCAGCCAAAACTTTTTTGAGAATGTTGAAGAAAATGTTCAATCTCAATGTAAAACCTTCTGGCAGCGGCTGAAATAATCGTAATCGCTTAAAATGGATGAAAGAAGTAGAAAAATAGTAGAAGGTAGAACAAAAACCTTTCGACTTTTCGGTCAAAAAAAGTTTTTTTTGAGAATGTTGAACAAATTTTCGAGTTCAATGCAAAGCTTTCGATCTAAGTGGCTTCTCAAAGTGAATATGTGAAGTGTTTTTTAAGTTTGGACAACAAGAAAGTCATCGGCTGAAAATCGTATCCGCTCAAAAACATCCAAAAACGGGTAGAACGGGAAAATAGTAGAAAATAGAGCGTAAAACCTTTCCACTGCTGGAACCCTTTCCATCCTTTTCAAAAACTGCTGAAAACATGGAAAAATCAGCATAAAACATTTCGATTTTTCGGCCAAAAATCAACTTTTCAAGAATCTTGAAGAACATTTTCGATCTCAATGTAAAGAAGCTTTCGACCTAAGTGGCTCCTCTAAAATGAATATTAGAGTCAAAAGAGATAGACTTTCGAGGCCATTCCTTGAAACAAGTGGGTTTTCGGGTTTTTAGGCCGTCGTTCGGTAGAATTTCTTCTTGACGTTTCGCAAGCACGTGCGGCTTGCATCTTCAGAAGTGGTTTGCTTGAACGCTTACACTGTTCTGATAGATATTTTGCTATATCGTAAGTTGGTGATCCCGGGGCACTGACGATTGGTCTTAGTGGTACACCTTCCTTGTGAATCTTCGGTAATCCATACAAACGCGGGGGGAGGGCTTCTGACCTAATAATCCTCTTCCTGGTGTTCTCGTCTATTGAGGATATTTTGATCAGGCGGTTGATGTTTCTGAGCTTGGCTTGAGTCGGGTCTTTTTTGAGCTTCGTATAAGTGACTGGGTCCAATAGTTTTGGATTTTCTGCTCGTACTGCTCTCTGTTCATTCTGCTGACTGTAGCGTTTCCTTTGTCAGCTGGCAGGACGACAATGCTTGTGTTCCTTCCTATTTCCTTGAGTGCATGTTGTTCTTCACTGCTTTTTCTGCCAAACATCAGAACAGTGTAAGCGTTCAAGCAAACCACTTCTGAAGATGCAAGCCGCACGTGCTTGCGAAACGTCAAGAAGAAATTCTACCGAACGACGGCCTAAAAACCCGAAAACCCCACTTGTTTGAATATTAGAGTGTTTTTGAGTTTAACAATAAGAAAGTCATCGGCTAAAAATCGAAACCGAATAGTAGATGGTAGAGCATAAAACTTGTCGATTTTTCGGCCAAAAATCAACTTGAAAATGTTGAAAAATATTTGCGATCTCAATGTAAAGTTTCCGACCCAAGTGGTTCCCCAAAATAAATGTATAGAATGTTTTTTAGGTTTAACAATAAGAAAGTCATCGACTGAAAATTGTAACAGTTCAAAAAGCTTAAAAGAAGTTAAAAACAGATGGCAGAAAGAAAAATAGTAGAAGGTAAGCCTGAAACTTTTCGATTTTTGGCCAAAAATCAATTTTTTTGAGAATGTTGAATAACATTTTCGCACTCAATGTAAAGCTTTCGATCTGAGTGGCTCCCCAAATAAAATATATAGAGTGTGTTTTAGGTTTAGCAATAAGAAAGTCATTGGCTAAAAATCGTAACCGCTCAAAAACATCCAAGAAGGCGGGTAGAAAACGGAAAAATAGCAGAAAGTAGAGCGTGAAACCTTTCGATTTTTGTGCGTTTTTGGGCTTTCGACCTAAGAAGCGCCTCTATATGCCTATGAAGAGGACATTCTCGGTTAAAATAGTGACCGCTCAAAACCCGCTATCCAAACAGCCAATATTGACTTTAGTGGCCGCTGCTGCACAAATAAAACACTGAAAATTGACAATAATAAAAAATAATTATGCATCTTGAATAGATCTTTAATGATATGTTGGAAATCACGTTCCATATTAGCACATGACTTTTACGAGATAATTATTGCCGATGGAATCGCATACCGATTCCCAGATAGAATGATAGCAACAACAGTTATTAGCAGGAATTTCGAATATTTAAAGATTAGAAGATATACCTGGTAATAATTTATGGGTTGAGATGTAAAAGATATGGTGCCTAATGCTTATAGACATTAAACTCGATTTACCGAAGAATTACAATAAATGGGCTTGGCCAGCCCCATTTATGATTGAATCGTTTGTTCTGGCGCGAGCTACAAAGTTCTTAAGAAAATGCCCGATATTATGTGGCACCCTGTACAATATGATTAACGACAAACCTATCCAGCGGCTTGTTATCGCCGTCTTTCACATGTCATAACAGGCGCGTTCTGCAATTTATCCTGAAATGTATAATAATTTTTGCATAATGTTATTCCTACCTGTTTGTAATTTAAATCATGAGCCCTGTCCTATGTTTATATGTCGGTTTAATTGATGTTTAGTGCCGATACATGTTGGATAATAAATAATCTCATGCATTATTCGCGATGTTGCGTATTGAAGCCTATTTAAACATTCTATACCGCCTTCGGCCAACTCAACTATTAATTAGAGGTTGAAGATGCAGATTTTTGGTCTTATTTGGTCTTAAGTCGCTTCGAAGTATTGACTGAACGGTGCTCGGAAGGGATGAATCCAACATGCAACGTTTAACTTGGGAATAAATTGAAAATCCCGGTAATTCCATAATAATTGTTATCAGCTGCTATAGATCCATGCGGCTTGAATTTTTAATCAATCGCCACTTGCAATGTACCGTCAATGGAAAGAAAGGTGACTCGTGACTGGGCCGCAAATCTCATACAATTACTGAACATATTAAATGTGGGACTTTGCATTTATTTATTGCTCCATTGTCATAGTTGTGATATGTGGTCGTACTGATAGTAGCAAGCTGCTGTTGCAAGGGTACGAAGTGAATGGAGGAAAGAAACCAATTGAATGGTCCGCTTTTTCGTGATCATTCTGGGCTGATGCGAATGGGAGATTAAAACGAATCCAGAGCACGTTGACCGTCTGGAACATATCAAGTTTCTCAACCAATCAGATACGTATTGATTAAGAGAAGCTTAAGCCTCTTTCCACATGATTTCCATAAGTGTCCTAGACAAAAGCGCTCTGTAAACACTTCTCCTAATCCCAAAGTATGCTTAATATTTCAAGAGACGTATCGGCCAACTGCCTCAGACAATGCACTTCCTCGCTCATTACGCTTACCAAACTTTTTGCACTGGGGAACTTTGTTCCAGACTTTTATCTTTTGTTGGAGCCGGAGATTTTGTGGCCCTTTTGTATGGAGAGCGGGATTTTTCAACTTTTTTCTGTTGTTAATCTCCCCCCTGGTTTAGCAGGGGGATTTCGTGGTTCGTCAGGCTTCAAATTCCCATGCCGGCAACGAAGCGACTTTCCTGAAAAGTGTTTGTTAAATTTTTTTAAGCTGCATTTTCTGCTGTTCATAATGGGGGAGAAGTGACTGTATGGAAGTTTATCTCAGCTAACTAAGCTTGCAAGAACGGGAGCTTTTAAAGTGCTTGTATATAGGTACTAGGTTTTCCTAGTTGAGACTGGTTTTCAGAGGAAGTTTTTAAATGTTTAATTCCTAGATGTCGGATTCTGCCCTCGAGCACCTACGAACAAAACAGTACATGAGGAGTTTCGTTTTTTTTTGTGAAAAATGTCGCATTACAGTATAAAATCTGGAAACTAATTATTGCAAGGGCAAATTCGGATTAATGTTTTTTTTAAGTTACTGTAATTAAAATTTTAAAAATTTAAAGATGTGAAAAACTCTCTGGAAAACCAGATACATGAAAAATTGCATGCTGACGGAAGTCATAAAATTGAAATAACCCACAATTCTTTGACGCTTTGATGAAAGAGAGCGCGAATTTGATTTGAGCGTAGAACATGGTTTTGATGTGGCGGACAAAGATTTTGGTTTCTGCAAAAAATCCATTAGGTTGGACGAGCTCGGGTGATTGTTCCTCACTTCTTTTGATGAAGTGACTGTCTCGACCCGCACTATTCGGATAAACACGCTCGTTTAAAAGCACGCAGAAAGTGACGACTTTTCAATGTGCAACAGCATCGAAAGCTTTTGCTAGATCTTGCAAAAAAGCTCTGAATTACATGGTTCACTTCGTTGAGTGAGTGAGATAAGTGGCGCTTTAAAAGCGTGCACTCAAACCCGCTTTAAATCAATTTGATTTGGCATGTTTTCCACAAGATTTTTCAATGTTTTAAACAGGAAACTAGAAGGGAAACAAGTCAGACTCTATTACTCCTCCTCAACAAAATCGTCAAGCGAAAAGTTCGCCGTTTCTCTATGCAGTATTTTACCGAAACTCATCTGAAACTAACATTATCGATTTCGAGTTTATTGAAAATGCCTATCACGAAAGAGCCTCTCGACATGTGGGTTTATTTTTTTAAATATGACGTGCTCAATTTTGTAAGAGGCGTGCTTAATCTTTTCGGTTCATTCGGTAATTGCATTAAATATTCATACGGCATAAAATGGGGAATTTATCGGGACGTTGCGGCATTTCCAATATCACGGCGACATGTAAACGTGTGATGAAGAGACTAAATCGATTTTGATAAAATCTTGAGTGGAATTTACGTGGATTTTCCGCGAATAATCGGCAAAATGTTGAATGCCGTTCTTTAAAATTGCATTGATCAATCAGCATCAGCAACTGGTCGTTAAAACGAATCTAAAAGTTTTATTCGTCCGTATGAGTTACACGTCCGCTGATAGTCCCTGTGGTATATGTTTACAAAATCAATCAAACTATTGTGTATATGCGCAATTTAAGTTTATATGCACGTCACAATTCGCTTTGATAAGTCT
Source organism: Dendroctonus valens (assembly GCA_024550625.1). Lineage (NCBI taxonomy): Eukaryota > Metazoa > Arthropoda > Insecta > Coleoptera > Curculionidae > Dendroctonus > Dendroctonus valens. The sequence continues at coordinate 434,129 of JAJTJO010000055.1, read as the reverse complement.
AATTATTAATGCAATTAAAATTCATTTAAATGGCCTCGCCTGTCAATAAAATGAGTGCACTATGCACCAAACCACTGTGGATGTTGATTGCAATTATGGACTTCCTTCCAAATTATGAGTGAGTTCAGCATACATCGATGAAACTCTTAGGTTTTTTTGGAGAATATACGGGGGTGTCAATTTGAAAACTTCCCACAATTAAATATGAAAAATCTTGAGATAAAATTAAAATCTTAGCCCTAGGATTAGTGGGACACCTCTGGACAAAAAGCAACAAAGTAGGATACCACTGGAAAAGAGAACTGAAGGCCCTTTAAAACGATGTGCCACTTGACCCCCTATTCCCATTTAAGATTCTAAGGGTGACACCCACCCCTACTAGGGGGTTGAAACCAGAAGGTTAAAAATGTTAATTTAACGTGTCCCCCTTACAAATAAAATTGAGGTGACTTTCCGAGTAGTAGTAGTAAACATATTTATTCCTAAAAAAGACTATCGACCTATCGGTCTTTCTGCCCTTGTTTAATACATGTAGTCTTAATCTAAATAAAAAACAAAGATGAAAATTCTCTTATTCTAGGTTAATAATCTTATTAAATCAAACTTTCCAATTCTAATGACAAGAAAAAATTATTTTATTGTCCAGTAGTCAGTTGCGTTTGTAAGTGTTCGAGTAGCGTTGATGTAGGAAACGGAAAGCGGGATTGTCTTGGTTGAGTCTGTAAGACAAAGGGGATTCAGTATGGTCCAGTTGTAGGGGTTGTTTGTCCATTTTGTCTGTAGATGTATGAGTCTTTCCGAAATCTTTGTCATGTTTGTGCGTTCGTATAGTAGTTGGGTGGAGGGGGTTGTGTAGTGGGTTTTGGGGGTGTCTTATTCGTGTTATTAGTCTTAGTGCAATTTGCTCTGTTGTTTGTATATAACGTTTTGTCCTTTCTGTTCCGTTGGTCATGACTATATGTCCATAGTCTAGCAAGGGTCTACAAATAGCTTTATATATTTTGGTGGCGGTGTTTGTGCTGATTCCTCTGTCTTTGTAGGTTAGTGATCGGAAGTGTTTTGTTCTCTTTATTGTTTCTGTCCTGATGTTTCGTATGTGTTTAGTGAATTTAAGTTTGTGGTCAATTGTGATTCCAAGGTATTTTACGTCGTTTTTTGGTTGTGTCGTTTGGGCCGTCTGCAGTTATTGTAGGGGAGTCAGCGTTGAGTCTGTGGTTTGTGAGCAGAAGTTGGTTTTTGACGCGTTTGGTGTTAGTCTCCATTTATAAAACCATGTCATTGTGTTGCTTGTTAGTGTTTGGAGTCTTTGAGCTGCTCTCTCAGTAGTTTTGTCATGTACAATAAGTGCCGTGTCGTCTACGTATTGTAATATGTATGCCGATCTGTCGATTTGATTTTTGTCTGGTAAGTTGTAATTGTATATGTCATGGGAGTATATATTGTAGAGAAACGGTGAGAGCGGGGATCCTTGAGGGAGCCCTTCTTCAGGGGAAAAAGAAAATGACAGTGTTTTGTCAATTCGTACTTGTAGTTGTCTGTTTTCTAGTAAGTTCTTTATGGTGTGTAGTAGATATGTTGGTGTGTGTATAACTGTAAGAGAGATATTAAGGATGGAAAGCTTCCCGTATATTAAACGCTTTTTTAAAGTACAAAAAACGTATGGTTCAAGAATCGCGTTCATATCTTTACAGAGACTTCATTTACCAAAGAACTGGGCTTTCTTACATCATAATCATTTAATATGCACCCCGATAAGTCGGTTGAATTCGTTTCTTAAGTAAAAACTAGGAATAGATTATTACTATCGATTATGAATATTTGTTCGGTTGCACTGCAATTTGAATTGCGTTCGAATTGAATGAAAAATCAATGCCATTTAAGCTTACAAGCAAGTGGTTCTCAATTAATTATCGATTTCTTCATGTTCAAGCAAAGTGGTGAATCAAATGAATTTTTGTGCTTTAAGCTGGCGAGTTTTTTGGACTTTTAATCCGTTCAAAATTCTTTTCCACGACTTGTGAGTTTTCACCACCAAAAATTATCAAATACTACTCGGCTTTCGCGTCTATTGCTGCTTGCAACGTCAGGAAGACATTCCAATCACCACGACTTAAATGCGCCCCAAAAACTCGTGTTCCTGATGGTTTCAACTGCCCACGTCGAGGCACAGATGCATCTGAATAGAAAAATCCAGCAGATCCTATATTAGTACGATCTGTTGATTAGTTTGAAGGTGATGAAAACACCTGCTTAATAGTCAATGCCAAGCTATGCTATAGGTAGATTACCCACGCAAAATGTTTATTTTAGTCTTATTTCTCGATACGTCCGAAGCTCATTTCACTGGTTTACTACTTAACTGTTACCTGATTTAGCTGCACTCTATTAACACACTCGTTAACCTGGTTTATTTTCTTATACTGTGAACCTGATCGATCGAATCGAGTTGATCAGGAAAGCCGTTCGAGTTCGCTTCATTCAGGAACATTGTTTCAACAGCAGTTTGTTGCAGCAAAGAAAAGTCGTAAATTGAAATGAAGTTTTCGAGCTCCGCCCGATAGGGATTGAACAGTCTTGAATTAGAAGCAAAATAAATTGCAAGATTAAAAAGTTTGAGTCCTCGAAAGTGGCTCTTCGCTCTCTAAACAGAAGTCCATTAATTACCGGATCAAATTTGATTAATCTTTCGTTTCTTCGAGCCGATACAGAACTAATTGGCGCGATAGAAAACGTAAATTGGAAATTTTAGAGCTTAATTATGCCATGGAGAAGTTTCCATTGTGGGACGGTCCCAAGCAAATTGATCTGAGAGCCGGAATTTTGTATGAGTATTTTCTCTTTCAGAAGTTTATTGCAATGTAACCTTTGAAGCTTTATTTCAATTAATATCTGGATTTAGATATGTCAGGTAAATACTTATTATAAATAGGCTCTTATGTGTGTTATTGAGTTGTGTTTAAAATACTTGAAACTAATTGCGCAGTATGCCATTTAATGATACTTTATCAGAACGCGCAAAATTTTGTACGTAATTTTGAATGCTATCTGATACTCCAGTCGGTATCTGCGACAACAACTAAGCTGTTTTATTATTTGCTTTGTAGAATTAAGTTTTATTAAAGTCTTATCAGCACTCACTTAAGGTTAATAGACAGCGTGGGCTTCAAAAATTCAAAATAAATTATGAAAAAGCCGATAACTGCAATGTTAGCTTATTCGCAAGTGTATTTGTTTGTTTGTTGGAAATTAAAATAATTCGGAATTATTGAATCCCAGCAACTATCTAGCTTCTAGCTTATACATAGTTTCTTATCATCGAATTATGCTCAATGTTTCACATTGACCTATTTTCGCTTCTGTATTTATTTAATCACCAACATTTCGAAACTAGATTAATTTCAGCTAGAAATCCATGCAGGATTCGTGTAATAATTGGTTACCAAGAAGAAACAGACAACTTCTGCTGTGAATTATGCATGAGGAAGACGGTTGGATACACCCACTTCCACCCAGCTAAATATTTAGTTGATCGAAAGAGTTCGGCTTTCGTGGCGGCCATTGCTTGAAAACGAGTCTGTAAACCACGTCTGAAGGTGCAAGTCACTCGAGCTTGCGAAACATCTAGATGAAATTATTTTCATTGCGGTCTCAATTGATGAAATGTATTGATTGATTTGTGTCTAGTGTCCAGACTTGCCTCGATCATTTCACATAGCAAACGGCACTAAATCCCATTTCGCATGAATGGACACGCTGGACTTTATTAGCCAATGAAAAGGCAAGTTTGGATGTTGATCCAAAGAATATCCAATCGGTTCCGCTTTGTTGTCCTGCTATAAAACACCCCCGTTGGTCCCCAACCCCGCATAAGCTCCCTCTACGTCTTTACATATTGTAAAAGGGATGTTGATGTGGTGCACATCTGCTAAGGGAAATAGTTTTAATTGAATTAAAATGTAGTTAAGAGCAACTTTCAAACTTGTTACACGAACGAGTCAAAGTTGCAGCTGCTTTCTTTGGTTTTATTATTTTATTTACTATGATAATTTAACTGTAGTTTTAATAAAGTACCAAGGTCCCGACCACCCAAAAATTGATTTCATAGAAGGCATTCCCCCGACAAAGCGCCCAGAAACAAAGTCAATAAAACAGTAATTTCTCTTTCGTAGACCTTTAATCATTTCAATAGCAGCGCGAGGCAGACAAAGTGTATTAAATAATTAAACCAGCTATGAATGAATTATGCAGCACCGGAGAGGACTTATAAATAAGTATTACTCAAAGACATTTCATTGTCTGAATCGAATCAGTACCACTAGGAACGATTGCTTCCGTTTCTGGGAATCATTAAATAGCAATAGAATGATCCAAACATTGTATATTTTTTTGATGATTTTTTACTTCTCTTGCTGATAATATGCCCGAATCTTCATAATTGACGCTCTCATTAAGCACTCATGTTTGCACTTTGCATTTTCTGAGATAATTTGCAACGTTGGGAAAAGATGTTTTATATGAAAAGAAAAACGCAATTCAATGCTCCATTCAGGTAGTAACAACTGAACGTCTGTTCTCTAACGTTTTCTGAGAACACGACAAAAGCTAAGGGCGGTTTTGGAAAAATATACACGCACTTCATATGCTCTATTAAGTAGTAACAACTGAAAGTTTGTTACTCTAACGGTTCTCTAAGTATGAGCCATTAGCTAAGCGCGTTTTTGAAAAAAATCACAATTTTTGCACTTTTGCATTTCCTGAAATTATTAGAAACTTTTGTAAAACGATGTTTGATATAAAAAAGACGCACCTCAATGCTCTATTCAGTAGTAAGAACTGAAAGTTGTTACTCTAACCGTTCTCTAAGTATGAGCCATAAACTAAGCGCGGTTTGAAAAAAATCACAATTTTTGCACTTTTGCATTTCCTGAAATTATTAGAAACTTTTGTAAAACGATGTTTGATATAAAAAAGGCGCACCTCAATGCTCTATTTAGTAGTAACAACTGAAAGTTTATTACTGTAAAGGTTCTCCAAGTATGAGCCATAAACTAACCGCGGTTTTGAAAAAAATCACAATTTTTGCACTTTTGCATTTTCTGAAATTATTAGAAGCTTTGTAAAACGATGTTTGATATAAAAATGCGCACCTCAATGCTCTATTAGTAGTAACAACTGAAAGTTTGTTACTGTAAAGGTTCTCTAAGTATGAGCCAAAACTAAGCGCGGTTTTGAAAAAAATTACAATTTTTGCACTTTTGCATTTCCTGAAATTACTAGAAGCTTTTGTAAAACAATGTTTGATATGAAAAAAGGCGCACCTCAATGCTCTATTTAGTAGTAACAACTGAAAGTTTGTTACTGTAAAGGTTCTCCAAGTATGAGCCAAAAACTAAGCGCGGTTTTGAAAAAAATCACAATTTTTGCACTTTTGCATTTCCTGAAATTATTAGAAACTTTTGTAAAACGATGTTGATATAAAAAGGCGCACCTCAATGCTCTATTTAGTAGTAACAACTGAAAGTTTGTTACTCTAACGGTTCTCTAAGTATGAGCCAAAAACTAAGCGCGGTTTGAAAAAAATCACAATTTTTGCACTTTGCATTTCCTGAAATTACTAGAAGCTTTTGTAAAACAATGTTTGATATGAAAAAGGCGCACCTCAATGCTCTATTTAGTAGTAACAACTGAAAGTTTGTTACTGTAAGGTTCTCCATGTATGAGCCAAAACTAAGCGCGGTTTTGAAAAAAATCACAATTTTGCACTTTTGCATTTCCTGAAATTATTAGAAACTTTTGTAAAACGATGTTTGATATAAAAAGGCGCACCTCAATGCTCTATTTAGTAGTAACAACTGAAAGTTTGTTACTCTAACGGTTCTCTAAGTATGAGCCAAAACTAAGCGCGGTTTTGAAAAAAATCACAATTTTTGCACTTGCATTTCCTGAAATTACTAGAAGCTTTTGTAAAACGATGTTTGATATAAAAAAAGGCGCACCTCAATGCTCTATTTAGTAGTAACAACTGAAAGTTTGTTACTGTAAAGGTTCTCCAAGTATGAGCCATAAACTAACCGCGGTTTTGAAAAAAATCACAATTTTTGCACTTTTGCATTTCCTGAAATTATTAGAAACTTTTGTAAAACAATGTTTGATAAGAAAAAGGCGCACCTCAATGCTCTATTTAGTAGTAACAACTGAAAGTTTGTTACTGTAACGGTTCTCCATGTATGAGCCAAAACTAAGCGCGGTTTTGAAAAAAATCACAATTTTTGCACTTTTGCATTTCCTGAAATTATTAGAAACTTTTATATAACGATGTTTGATATAAAAAAGGCGCACCTCAATGCTCTATTTAGTAGTAACAACTGAAAGTTTGTTACTCTAACGGTTCTCTAAGTATGAGCCAAAAACTAAGCGCGGTTTTGAAAAAAATCACAATTTTTGCACTTTTGCATTCCTGAAATTATTAGAAACTTTTGTAAAACAATGTTTGATATGAAAAAAGGCGCACCTCAATGCTCTATTTAGTAGTAACAACTGAAAGTTTGTTACTGTAAAGGTTCTCCAAGTATGAGCCATAAACTAACCGCGGTTTTGAAAAAAATCACAATTTTTGCACTTTTGCATTTCCTGAAATTATTAGAACTTTTGTAAAACGATGTTTGATATAAAAAAGGCGCACCTCAATGCTCTATTTAGTAGTAACAACTGAAAGTTTGTTACTCTAACGGTTCTCTAAGTATGAGCCAAAAACTAAGCGCGGTTTTGAAAAAATCACAATTTTTGCACTTTTGCATTTCCTGAAATTACTAGAAGCTTTTGTAAAACAATGTTTGATATGAAAAAAGGCGCACCTCATGCTCTATTTAGTAGTAACAACTGAAAGTTTGTTACTGTAAAGGTTCTCCATGTATGAGCCAAAAACTAAGCGCGGTTTGAAAAAAATCACAATTTTTGCACTTTTGCATTTCCTGAAATTATTAGAAACTTTTGTAAAACGATGTTTGATATAAAAAAGGCGCACCTCAATGCTCTATTTAGTAGTAACAACTGAAAGTTTGTTACTCTAACGGTTCTCTAAGTATGAGCCAAAACTAAGCGCGGTTTGAAAAAAATCACAATTTTGCACTTGCATTTCCTGAAATTATTAGAAGCTTTTGTAAAACGATGTTTGATATAAAAAAGGCGCACCTCAATGCTCTATTTAGTAGTAACAACTGAAAGTTTGTTACTGTAAAGGTTCTCGAAGTATGAGCCATAACTAACCGCGGTTTTGAAAAAAATCACATTTTTGCACTTTTGCATTTCCTGAAAGTATTAGAAACTTTTGTAAAAACAATGTTTGATAAGAAAAAAGGCGCACCTCAATGCTCTATTTAGTAGTAACAACTGAAAGTTTGTTACTGTAAAGGTCTCCATGTATGAGCCAAAAACTAAGCGCGGTTTTGAAAAAAATCACAATTTTTTGCACTTTTGCATTTCCTGAAATTATTAGAAACTTTTGTAAAACAATGTTTGATATGAAAAAAGGCGCACCTCAATGCTCTATTTAGTAGTAACAACTGAAAGTTTGTTACTGTAAAGGTTCTCCAAGTGTGAGCCAAAAACTAAGCGCGGTTTTGAAAAAAATCACAATTTTTGCACTTTTGCATTTCCTGAAATTATTAGAAACTTTTGTAAAACGATGTTTGATATAAAAAAGGCGCACCTCAATGCTCTATTTAGTAGTAACAACTGAAAGTTTGTTACTCTAACGGTTCTCTAAGTATGAGCCAAAAACTAAGCGCGGTTTTGAAAAAAATCACAATTTTTGCACTTTTGCATTTCCTGAAATTACTAGAAGCTTTTGTAAAACAATGTTTGATATAAAAAAAGGCGCACCTCAATGCTCTATTTAGTAGTAACAACTGAAAGTTTGTTACTGTAAAGGTTCTCCAAGTATGAGCCATAAACTAACCGCGGTTTTGAAAAAAATCACAATTTTTGCACTTTTGCATTTCCTGAAATTATTAGAAACTTTTGTAAAACGATGTTTGATATAAAAAAAAAGGCGCACCTCAATGCTCTATTTAGTAGTAACAACTGAAAGTTTGTTACTCTAACGGTTCTCCAAGTATGAGCCAAAAACTAAGCGCGGTTTTCAAGAAAATCGCAATTTTTGCACTTTTGCATTTCCTGAAATTATTAGAAGCTTTTGTAAAACGATGTTTGATATAAAAAAGGCGCACCTCAATGATCTATTTAGCAGTAACAACTGAAAGTTTATTACTGTAAAGGTTCTCCAAGAATGAGCCATAAACTAACCGCGGTTTTGAAAAAATCACAATTTTTGCACTTTTGCATTTCCTGAAATTATTAGAAACTTTTGTAAAACAATGTTTGATAAGAAAAAAGGCGCACCTCAATGCTCTATTTAGTAGTAACAACTGAAAGTTTGTTACTGTAAAGGTTCTCCATGTATGAGCCAAAAACTAAGCGCGGTTTTGAAAAAAATCACAATTTTTGCACTTTTGCATTCCTGAAATTATTAGAAACTTTTGGTAAAATGATGTTTGATATAGAAAGAGACGCACTTCATGCTCTATTCGGTAGTAACAACTGAAAGTTTGTTACTCTAACGGTTCTCTAAGTATGAGCCATAAACTAAGCGCGGTTTGAAAAAAATCACAATTTTTGCACTTTTGCATTTCCTGAAATTATTAGAAACTTTGTAAAACGATGTTTGATATAAAAAAAGATACACCTCAATGCTCTATTCAGTAGTAACAACTGAAAGTTTGTTACTCTAACGGTTCTCTAAGTATGAGCCATAAGATAAGCGCGGTTTTGAAAAAATCACAATTTTTGCACTTTTGCATTTCCTGAAATTATTAGAAACTTTTGTAAAACGATGTTTGATAGAAAAAAAGGCGCACCTCAATGTTCTATTTAGTAGTAACCACTGAAAGTTTGTTACTCTAACTGTTCTCTAAGTATGTGCCATAAACTAAGCGCGGTTTTGAAAAAAATCACAATTTGTGCACTTTTGCATTCCTGAAATTATTAGAAACTTTGTAAAACGATGTTTGATATAGAAAGACACGCACTTCCATGCTCTATTCAGTAGTAACAACTCAAAGTTTGTTACTCTAACGGTTCTCTAAGTATGTGCCATAAACTAAGCGCGGTTTTGAAAAAAATCACAATTTTTGCACTTTTGCATTTCCTGAAATTACTAGAAGCTTTTGTAAAACAATGTTTGATATGAAAAAAGGCGCACCTCAATGCTCTATTTAGTAGTAACAACTGAAAGTTTGTTACTGTAAAGGATCTCCATGTATGAGCCAAAACTAAGCGCGGTTTTGAAAAAAATCACAATTTTTGCACTTTTGCATTTCCTGAAATTAGTAGAAACTTTAGTAAAACGATGTTTGATATAAAACAGACACACCTCAATGCTCTATTCAGCAGTAACAACTGGAAGGTCTCTTATTCTAACGGTTTCCTGTGAATGAGCCAAAAACTAAGCGCGGTTTTGAAAAAACACGCTATTTTTTAATTTCCTGAGATAATTACAAACTTTAGTTTTATGCTCATGTTTCAACGTCAATATCAACGCGGTTAGAGCCCGGAAAGATCCTATCAAAGACCCCCATATTTAAACTAAAACCACCCTACTAAATTAACGTTTGTCAACCTCCATTGGGACTAACTTTTGAAATTCCTAAAATTCTAAAGGCAGAAAATGTTCCCTTCAATATACGCTAGCTACTGTTTAATTATGTCGGGCAGATGTTTCGGTTCTCTTCGTTGTTTCATAATGGTAAATTATCATGGATGGAATTCGTAATAATAAGATTGGTTGTTTTGCTAGGAAACTTTCCTTTTCGCATGGTTTTTAAAAGTCAAAAAAATAGATGGATTTTGCAAGCAAAGTATGGGAGGAAGAACCAAGGATTTTTGATCATCGGTTCTTCAACATCCACAGCGTCCTTCATCTGTTACTATACCGTATGCTTTCAAGCAAAACAAACATCGTCTATTTGATTAATAAAAATGTGTTAAAAGTGGTAACTAGTAACTAACCCAAAGAACAATCCTAAACTGTTAATGCTAAAAACCGACATTGTGTTTTTGTGTTTGCGGTTATTCTTTTTAAACTCACTGAACAATGGGTTTTTTTAAACTTATCAGGTGGGAATTTACGAGCTAACAGAATTTTTATCTAGGGAATTTTGCATACACCTGACATTTCTTGGTAAAGTTAAGCGGATTTGCGAGTTTGTTTAATCTGAACAAGTTTCAATGTTTATACTGGCAATGTTTAAATATTGCGCAAATGGCAAGGAAATATGGTTTTTTAATGTAATTCTGCGAAATTCGCACTGTTTTTGGTTCATTTCGCCAAATTGGGGGAAATGTTGGATCTGAGTCAGTACAACTTTCGCACGAAAATCCCAATTTTCAACAGACTTTTGGAAATGTGCGAATTAAATAATCCCTCGCCCAGGCAATAAAAAAGGCCTCTCCAGTATAAAACCGAATGTTAGATGCAATTCCCTTGATGTCGAAGGAAAACCAATAACAGTGTCACTCAAAGTCTCCGTCACTTCCCTTCACCTAACAGTAAAAGCATCCACATCCTCTCTAAAGGGCATCAAGGGACGACTTTTCTGTAAACGATGTTTTTTCGGGGTTGTAATTTTCTATTGCCTCTGTTTCACCCGGAGCCCCAAAAGGTTCAACACGAAAACTCATTAAAACTAGACCATTCCATTTGGAGGTTTAAACTCGCGCTCAAAGGAGTTGGGCTTTCGCCGCTATTGATGAATTGGCTTCCAGGAATTAAAAGAGTGGCTTTCAGAGGATGCAAGGTGTTATTCGAGCAGCAAGAAATTTTACTCGCTAATTTTGTGTTTAATTAGTGTTGCATTTTATTTATTGTTGTTTCAGGTCATGGAGTTCTGGAATTTTCCGTGGAACCCTCCGATACGGTTGTGGAAGCAGGACAATCAGCAGTTTTGGACTGTGTGGTTAGAGCGTCTCACCATCAGCAGTAAGCGTTCTGATCACTTGGGTTGGACGAATGACGGACTCCAAAACGCACTTTTGTGAGGGCGAATGCATACAGTTAAAGCTCATGCGTTAGTAATGTGCAATATATTGGGGGGGCAGGCTTCCGGTGGCTGATAGAAAGAAAGATATGGGCTGCTGCCTAGTCGAAGATGAATAACAGTCAGGCGGAGAAAATGACCAAACGAAAATAGGATGAAACGGCGATATGGTTTCTAGCCCCTGGGGAATGTTTGTTTCTCTTTTGTCGGACTGTATATCTGTACCTATTTCAATGTGGACTCGATTACAGACATAGGTCCTGAACTCGATTCTGAAATGGGTTAAAATTAGTATAGGATTCCGAATATTTGTTATTTCGTGAGTCAGCCGAGTAAACGATGCAATTATGCTTCCTTGGATTGGCTCATGGCAAGTAAATGAGTTCGCAGCCATGTTTACAATGAAATCTGTTTTAATTATTCCGTTTTTCTTGCTGGGTATTCACAACTATCGCGTAAAGGAAATATCCGAATGTCTGCAACACATGGATTGTTTAATGTTCGTTCTAGGCTCAGATTGATTTGAGATACAGCAGCAAAAGCCGTTTTTTTCGCATGCATAATATATGTTCTCGGTAAATTACTTTCAGGAAATTAACATAAATTTTCATAACTAAACACAATGCTTTTCATCGGATATTCGTGTTACGGTGCGTAAAGTGATCCCACCTGAAGAGGCTCCTAATTAAAAAAGAGACCTTTCAAAGTGTGTTTACTACTAAGCAATGGGGTGCACCATCTGACATCTGGCCAGGGATTGTATTTCACTTTGTCTTTTTCATTCACCAGCGGAAATATCTTTTACATTTCAGGTCTCAGCTCACCAACGGCTCTCTCTACATAAACAGTGTGTGGTAGAAGGCCAAAGACTGACGGGAATTTACCAATGTATGGCGACATTGCCCAATGTGGGATCAATAGTTAGTAGGACCGCAAAACTTGATATCGCCAGTAAGTCTACAGTTTCATAATTGAGTGCTCGACTTTCGAAGAAAATGACACATCAATTTCAATCCAGTAAACATTTCAGCTAGTTTTTCGAGTTTGGTTTTGTATTCCTCATTTCGCAATTTTAAACTGGACAGTTTTTCGTGTTTTTGACCCGAAAAACTATCTAGTTTCAGTCAAGAGTTTCACTTTTGCGACCATTGCTGGAAGCTCGCGAGTTTTTGGGGCTTTTGGAATAATTTCCTGAGCACCAGGGCCTAAAAGGCCGACAAATTCACTAGCAGATGTGTTGCTAACAAATCCGGCTATGAGGAAACTTTGAATGCTCGTAATTAAAATAAATTTAAACAAGAACTTAACAAACACAAAGAGAAGCACACCTTGTATGTCTTCAAATCGAGCCTCTCAAGAACAATGTCCGGAAATATGGAATGTAATATTTTATTAATAGCGTTTAAACAGTGCTTTAGGTCTTATCGTTGATTTATTGCTCATTTACTCGCTTCGTTTAAATTTTGTTTCAATGTAAACACTTTTTGATGAATTGCGAATTTTTTTAGTTTAATTTTGAATTATTTAGCAACGTTTAGTCTGTGTAATCACTGTTGTTTTGCTGTATTTTTGAAGTGCTGACTGTTTGCTGGTGTTCTAAGGAGGGCAAATGGGACAATTGTTGATAGTGCAAACGTTAGTCATCTAACCGTTTTTGTCACACTCTTTCGGGCAGAACCTTGAACGGACGCAAATAAAATAATTTTCTAAGGTTTGCCAAACCAATAACAAGCATCAGCTCATTTAAATCCTGGACGACTCTAGACACACAATTTATGTGCCGGTTTGTTCAACTGTAGCGGCATCCCAATCCAATTTTCGGGCATTAACTCGAACAAATATTAGTAAATTCACTGCTGCACACCCTGCAGAAGTGGAACCATAGTCTGACACTATGGGAGGTCGCAGTCGGTTTGTAGGGCTCGAAATTGGTTTTAAGCAGGTGCATTTGCATGAGAAACTATTCAGAAAAGTTGCCCAACTTTTTTGTGGTTTAAAAACAGAAAAAAAAAAGTTCCCTCTAGACGGAGCTTTTGAAAAAAGCACTCAAATTTAGGCACCGCAGGCTCCAACTGAATTAAAAAACTTTGGCCTAGAAAAAGCGAAACAAATTGGTACAACCGGTGATTCCTGCAACGCGCCGTTGAAAATTATAAAAGAACTTTTTACTTCCCAACTTCATCGGATAAAATATGGAGCTGATAATAATAATGGTATTAAAAAACTTTTTGTTCGAGAGCCTTAAATTAGGAAAGTTGTCGTTTTAGCGGATTTGAGCCGAATTGTAGAGAAAAGTTCAGATTATTGACTTTATTCTGAATACTCACAAATTTTGGAAAATTGTGATATTTAATTAATTAATTATAAAAAATCCTGATTTAAATTATTATTGCGTTATAGGAAAATATTTTTATCAGCAAACCGCAATATGCGCATGCAACACGTTTGCACTGTTTTGCTAGACTTTTTGTCGCCCTTGGCACTGATTTATCTATCACGATTGCCCAGCACTTCTAACCAGTTCTAAATGGCTTATCTCTTATCTTTCGTTACTTTAGCGCGCTTATGAAAATTTCCGTTTATAGCAGCCTTTGCATGATTTTTATTCAACACCTCATTTTGATCTTGGATTATTGACTTATACACGCCATAAACATGTCTTAATGAGAAAATGCTGATTAGTATGTTAGAAAAGGCACTCAACTGTGGTCCCTAGCAAACTGATCAAATGTTAGATAGTCTAGGATTAGGAAAGTTACCGATTCTTTAGACCACTAATGTTTTGGGTCGCTAAAGAAAAAAATGTTATTAGGATTGAATGGCTTCCACGAGGAACCGCACGATATAACTGTGTATGTTGGACAAAAGGCCCATTTTTCCTGCTATGTTGACGCGTTCCAACCCCACGAATACGATGGCTAAAAGACGAACGACCACTCCAGATTGACGATCTTCGAATGACGATTTTGCCGTCTGGAGCTCTGGAAATCGATGAAGTTGTGGAAAGCGATCAGGGATCATATAGGCAAGTTTATGCCCCCAGATTCTGAGCGACAGCGCCGAAAACTACGACTCTTTCAGATGTAATGCTTCGGGGTTCAATTCCTATATATTGAGCAACAAAGCGATTTTGTACATAAATGGGGACCAAGAACAAGCTGCACATGTTGCGCCTCCGACTTTCATTGCTCAACCAAAAGGGGCCATCGCAGTTGAAGGCCAGAACATATCGCTGGATTGTGCTGCGAATGGAAACCCAAATCCTACCATTAGATGGCTGAAGGATGGATTTGCTATTGATATGAAGTAGGAGTTGATTAGAAAAGTTTGAATTTTGCCAATAAAAAAAACATTTTTCAGTGATTTAGATAGTAGATTTGCCTTAGTTGGTTCTACCAGTTCGCTGCGGATAACCAAAATCCAAGAACAAGATGGTGGCACCTACCAGTGCCGTGCAGAAAATCGAGAAGATAGTTTAGATGCTTCAGCTGCTATTGAAATTCAAGTAAATTAAACTCGAATCTGCTTCACCGTGGGCGTTCTACAACGTTTTCTCTCAAATAGGTGCCTCCAAGATTCTAAAAAAGCCCAAAGATTTGACTGATTATTCGTCAAAAGACATAGAATTAGAGTGTAGTGTGTATGGGATTCCTCAGCCAAAGATCCTATGGTTTAAGAATGGGGAACTGGTTAGGGATTCTGAATACTACCAGCTTGTTAATGGGTATGTAATGGGCAGCGCCGGGATTTATCGAGTTGTCCAATGTGGCTTTCAGGACAACTTGAAATTGTGGGTCTTCTAACTGAGGATTCGGGATTATTTCAATGTTTTGCCTCTAATCCGGCCGGCAATATCCAGGCTGCAGCCAGCTTGAAAGTCCTACCAGCCCTGGTAAGTACAGAGCGAGTTTTTTTTATTGAAATTGGACCGGAAAATTTTCTGAGGATGCGGAAATATTTAATATCCAAAATGCGCCCCTAATTATTTTTGGCGGCTTTCAACCTGCACAGGAAATTTTACAGAGAATTTCGATCTCAAAACCACCATTTATTTACGTACTACACTGGCGAGAATTCTTTAGTTTATTCTACAGGGTGCGCCAGTAAGCACATGATCATACGAAGACGATCTGACCTAACTTTTACTCATCATTTTGCGCAAACTTCTCAATGCTACAAGATTTTACAAAGAGCCCCAAAAATGTTCGAAAAAGATTAGTGCATCAACGTGTAAAAAAGCAGTTGATTCCAGCCTCCAAACAAAAAGTTCTGGTAGTTTTTGTACCAAGAAGCTCAAGAATTCTCACTTGCCCAAAGCGGATGAACTCGGTTGCTCGATGAGTCTTACATCAGAACTAACTCTACAGCCAGTTTCGTTAAAATCCATCTCACCATTCTACCGATGTTTGAAATAACATTTTTTAAAAAAGTTTTACCATCAATAGCAGAGGAGCCGCACATTTTTTCTTAAAAAAGTTAGGTCATATGGCCTTCATTTGACCCCAGGAATTTCTCAGTGTATGTATAGGTATTATTTCTTCACCCTGTATATTATTTCTTCTCAAGTTTAAAGTTTTGATTTGACAACAATTTTATTAATTTGTGTTTTGGTTTTTTTCGCCCTTCCTTACCTTCATCCTATCCTTATCACTTATTTTGCATGCATTTGGTCAACAACTGCACGTCTATTTGCATGCCGTCATCATTAGAAATTCGGTCGACAACCCCCACGAAAGAGAAAAGAAAGCGGCCCAAGAAAGTGCAAGCGAAGTCCATGAACCCCTATAAACAACACTCGAAATTTCTGTTCACTTCGCTTATATCTGAAGACCGGGAACTGGGCGACATGGATTTCGGGCATTTGGTGAAACCGAGCGTGCAAAGTGGCGCAATGAATATCGACCCTCAAAGTGCCTTTAATAGTCTCAAGAGCGAAAACGAGCAAAGTAACTTGGGGGATGTCCAATCTGCTTTCTCCTCCCTAAAACCCCTTTAGCAGGTAATTCGGGGAAGAAGATAAGCGAAGGATTGCCCGGGACCGCCTCTTGATCTGAAAGCTGTTATCATCAAAGCCAGATTTGTGATTTTGAGCTGGAAACCTCCGCAGAAAACAGTCAACTTGTGGAGGCTTATTCGACGTACTTCAGGCAGGAGGGTAGCAGTAGGTGAGCTTTAGGAGCCCACAAGGGAAAACGGTTGTTGTATTGTTTCCTTGGGACCTTTAGGGAACGTTGCCAAAACACTAGCCGATCGAAACTGGAGGAAATCCACATCGGAGATCTCTGGCCTGGCAAAGTTTATCATTTCCGAGTGGTTCCGCTCAGTGCAACCGGCGCAGGAGTGTCTTCGGATATATTAACAGTCACGACCCAGTCAGAAGAGCATGTTCCAAGTGCGCCCCAAAATTTCATCGCCTACGCCACAAGCCCAAGGAAAATTCACATTAACTGGAAACCCGCCGAGATATCCAATGGAAAGATATCGAAATACACTATTTATTATATGGAGGTAGTGGGACTCTTCGTTTTAATGGAAAAGCGGCTAATGAATGAAAATTTTTCTAGACTACATCCTCAGTGGAACACAGTGTGGACACAACAGAGCTGCTGTTCGATTTAAATAGCCTCAGCCCCAATATTGAGTACAGCATTTGGGTGGTGGCAGTGAATGAAAATGGCGCAGTGTGGCCGCCACTGAAGAGAAACTCGTCCGGACCTTCAGTGCACTTCCTTCAGATGCTCCGAGCAATATCACTTTGAGCCGTCCAGTACTGTAAGTATCAGCTCCAATTTTTCACTGTATATGACTTAATTTTCTATTAATTTTCAGAGTATCGTAGTTAGATGGGAACCGCCTCCTGTAGAGGCGCAAAACGGAGCTATCCTAGGCTACAAGATCAAATATAGGAAAGCTGGAAAAGGCAGAAGCACCATTTATACGACTCCAGCCAGTGAGCGCCACTATGTAATTAAGGACCTCGAAAGAGGTTCCGCCTATCAGATCAGACTTTGGGCCATGAACATTAACGGCACCGGGCCGGCCTCTGAATGGGCAGAAGTGGATACGTTTGAGAACGATCTGGATGAAAGTGCCGTGCCTGGAGAGCCGTCTGGGTTGAAATGTGAGTTTTACATGCGAGTTCAGGAGAGTTTTTTAATGAAAGTGTTCAATTTCAGATCGCGCCACCTACGACAAGTTGTATGTGATGTGGTCGCCTCCAGAGAACCAAAACGTTAGAGTGAGGCACTATATAATTGGCTGGGGCAAAGGAATCCCAGATATCTATGCAACTGAAGTGGATGAGAGGAACCGGACTTTTATCATAGAAGGACTAGGTGGGAAGGGTGATTTTTTTATCGTTGCAATTTCCACACTCAACCATTTCAGACCCAAATTCCGAATACGTGCTGAGTATTCGAGCTAGCAACAATGTGGGCCCGGGCCCATCAATCTATGCAACTGCGAAAACTCAGGACGAACCCCCGCCTGAACCTGCCGCGGCTCTGATGCCGCCGATCGGCCTAAAGGCGCAAGTTCTGAGCACAACTTCTGTGGTTCTCTACTGGACTGATCCTACTTTAAAGCAGAGTCAAGTAAGTGAGAAAACCATGGCTCTGAGCTATTTTGACATAAAGTTTTTGCTTGATTCAGTACGTGCGCGACACGCGATACTATAAAGTTAAGTATACAGCGGATAATTCTGCGAAAACCAAGATTCTAAACGTGACAGGGTTGAATGTGATGATCGACGACCTGAAGCCGAACACTTTGTACGAGTTTGCAGTTAAATTAGTCAAAGGTATGTTGAAGATGGAGGGTTTTGCTCGTATTGTTGAGAGTTTTGTAAATTGCAGGTCGCAGAGAAAGCTCTTGGAGTATGGTAGTGCAAAATCGCACCTGGGAAATGCCCCCCGGATGTCGCACCAAGAAACGTAGATGTGCACTTGAAAGATGAAGATTCACAGTTGGTTGAAATCACCTGGCTTCCGCCTAAGACCGCAAATAGTCGAACCACTGGTATTTTAGAGTGCATTTGCAATCTTTTCTTTATAAACAGTGTTTTTTTTCAGGCTACGTAATTCTGTTCACGGAAAACAAGAATAAAACTGATGCCCTTTGGCAGGCTCTGGCCGTCAAAGGTGATAATCATTCGAGTATTATTTATGACTTGAAGCCCTTCACGGTCTACTACTTTAAAGTTCAGGCTCGCAATAGTCGGGGTTATGGACCCTTTTCCAGCATTGTCTCCTTCCGGACAGGACAAAGTACGTTTTTCATATTATTACTGAGGTTCCCTTTAGTAACTTTTCACGCAAATGCTTTTTAAGACGTGTAACTTATTTTTTCGAATAGTTTTGAGTTTTTTTTCTATTAGTTTGATTTTTTTGTTTATTTTCGTTTCATTAGACGTTGCACGCCATTCGCCGATTCAAGGAATTACAGGTAGTGTAGTCGTTTTTTTTTTTATTGAAAAATACTAATCTGCTATCGAGGAATTAATAACGTTAAACTGGGAAAAGGTTTTATGTGAATAATTATTTAAAAACCTTTAACGAATGTTTGAAAAACTGTTTTTCTTTCAGAGACAAATGGGGTTTTCTCGGGGAGCGTGTTGCTGTACACCACAATATGTGGCTGTGTGATTGCTGTCGTCACTGTAGCCATGGTGGTAATTTATCTGTGCTGTAGACGAACGCAAAATTCCGAGTTGGCTTCGCCGAATCGGGACAAAAAAGGCTACCAAAAAGGTACTTGGGGACATAAAACATGTAAAATTTTAACTGAAATGTGCTTTTAGGCACCCAAGGTGTTAAACCGCCCGATTTGTGGATTCACCACGACCAAATGGAATTGAAAGCGATGGAAAAGCGACACTCGGCAAATGATGGCGCGAGTAGCAGCGGAGCCATGACGCTGCCCCGAAGTGTCGGAGGAAATGACTACGAAAACCACGACAATATTCATACGAATTCCTTAGACAAGCGCTCATATGTTCCCAATTACGGTAAGCCAAAACTCTTCAGTAGACTAGAATTACCACTACACACACACTCACACAAATAAGCGACAAGAATTTTTTTGTGTAATTGGACGATTTTCCACTTATCCGCTAGTTTCATGCACACATTGCCTTGCATTTGCACATTGTAGGTGAAGAAAAGTTCCAAAACCCCCGATCAAAGTTCTCCATAGCAGTGGATTCAAAACCACCGAGGGAACGTGAGTATTTGTCGCTTGGTGTGCTAAACAACGTACACATTTGTGTTTTGTGAGCAATGAAGAACATAAAATGCATGACAAATTTAAATGTTGCATGTAAATCAATCGGGAATTTTGAATTTTTTTAGCTGCGATTTAAATCAGTTGGTCCGCGTTTGAATTTTGTGATTTTGCCGGAAAACCCAGACATTTGCAACCATCTTACCTAAAACGATGTTTTGTTACAGCTATAGCTACGCCCATTAATCCAGCCACCCTCAGCCAGTCAAGTTCCGACTCAACTCCGTCCAGTAGACCAAACTACCCCCCACAAACTATCAAGTGCCACGCACTCATATTTCCCTCGAGTCTACCCCTAATAATGTTGCAGTGGAAAATGTGTATTCAGCCCATCCGGGCGGCGCATCCACTTACGACGGTTCAGGAGTGAATTCCTCTGGTTACCTAAGGTAATTTAGTGCCAACTTACCAGTTTCCGATCAAAAGTTGTAATACCCAGCCAACAACCTCCTCCTGGGAGCACATACGCGCCGGGGATGAACGTTCTTGCAGAGTCGCAGGCTTCCAAAAGGATTCAAGCTCAGCCGCACCCTCTCAAGAGCTTTACCGTACCGGCACCGCTCCTGTATCAGCGCCAGGCACTCCCCAGCCCAAACATATAGGTATTTATTTTATTTATTTATTTACGGGTAAATTCCTGGCATGAAACCGCAAAATTTACTAAACATCAACAACAACTCAGTTACAGTTAGGCCTACGTCGTCGCCATACAAAAAACCTCCAACAAACAGTAGCAATAACATCACAAGTACGCCTCCTTCTCGCATAAATGCAAGCAACCCTCCTCCGCACACTGCTGAGGAGGTGCAGCGGTTGCAACCTTCTCATTCCACCGAGGAACTCAACCAAGAAATGGCCAATTTAGAGGGCCTCATGATGACTCTAAACGCCATAACCGCTAAAGAGTTTGAATGCTAGAAGGGAGCCGCTGTTTGATTATTTGCTTGGAGAAAGTCTTTTTCGTTTTGTTGTTGATAAAATATTGTTTTGTGTACAAGATTGCCTGTAGAGCAAGTAAAGATTCTGGATATTTTTTTTGGATAAACCGCCAAGCAATAGAATAATCGGGAGTTTAACATTGAAGGTATTTTTTATATAGTTTTAAAGCACGCAAATAAGGAATCTTGTACAATCTAAAGACTGAAGTTAGTAATTATTTGTTATTGAATTATTTGTTGATTGTTTTTGGAGACGCAGCTAATAATAACACGCCAATTACCTGTATAACTTAAAATTAAAACTAATCACAACAAAATTCGGCCTCTAAACTGTAGGAATGTAAGATAGTAAACCGATCTCAAATTAGACGACTCGCAGGATTTTTTTATAATGTTTGATGAATAACAGTTATTCTTGTTCAGAGGATTGCCGTCAATTTAGATACCAATTTTATGGAGAAAATGAGTGCAATTTATCGCAAGATTTACAGCTCATGTGTTTTTTAAATGCATGCAAAATCAGTATAATTAATCGCCCTCGGCTTTCATGGGAAAGGAAAATTACGTTTTAGGCAATTTTCTTACTACAAGAATTTATTTCTATTTTATTTTAAGACAAACAAGCTTTTAGATAATAAACTAAGTAAACTAGTTTGATATGACATGCAGTAGACGGTCTTCTGGTTGTGGTTAATTTCATCTCTACTCGTTGCATACATAAGTATTTTATTTCCATATGCCTTATTTTTAGACTTTATTAACTTGGCTACTAAACTGACCTGTTCCTTGTACATATAAAATAATTAAACTCGCTTTAGGGAGAGAAGATTGTAAATATGAAAAGCTTGCCGATAGACACAGAGACTTACTGAATTCAATATATCAAGTACCTGCAGTCAAAGCTGTTGAATTCTTGTCGAAAAACATCAATCTGACATAGTTCCCTTTTAGTTAAAGCGCAAATGTGCTAATTTTATTGGACTGCTCTCATAATCTTGCCTCTCAGAAAGTTCTTTCTCCCCTAAGTATGTACATAGTAATCCAATATCGGTCTGGTATTCAATTTTTACGCCGAAAACTATCAGTTTTCTGTAGCTGTTTGGATGGTTTGACCAAGATTTCACTGCCTATTAAAATGTTTAAGCCTTTATTCAACTTAGATTACACTTTATAAGAATCTCATAGAAGAATGGTTACTTTTATAAAACAGCTCAAAGATCATATTTGTTTTTTTTTTTTTAATGTAAAATTACTGTTGGAGGACGAACATAATGCCGGTCCAGACCTAACGGGCCGAGTCCGAGCCGAGCCTGATCCGCGGCTTATTCCTTTGATATTTCGTCAAAACACCGACAGAAAATCTGATTTGTCTGGAAATCAAAGGAATTTTGCCGCGGCTCAGACCATTAATGACCATTTTATTTGTAGCATAATTCAGTTTTAAGTTTAGGTAGGAATTTTGTGTACATAAACATGTACAAATTACGCTAGAGATGAACGTTTTGTATTATTGTAGATGCAACTTTGTTGTTGAAGCACATTTTATATATTTTTATACAGTAGTACAAAATGTTGGCAAAACTGTGTCCAGGACACCTACTATAAAATTTTATATTTGCTTTGTACATTGTATTGTGTTAGGATGCCCATTTTCTTATCGGACAAGGTTTTTACTTAATAATGTTTTACGAGTTTGAACAGTTGGCGGTCAGACGTAAAATATTATTTTGTAAAAACCTTCTCTATTATAATCTTGTGATGTGTAAAAGTTTTTATATTTAATATATTTATTAAAAGTTTAATATACGGCGGTAGAAAGTACGCTTACTTTCGGCACATAACAAGTGTGTATTACACTATCTGCCTAAGGCCTTGTATAGGAGGTAAGACCGGGAATATTTTATAAAATTGAAGTTTTTTACTCCGTAAGTAATACCTATAAATGTGACTGAAAAATAAAACATGAAGTTTTAATATAAGCCGATATACGTATTTTATTAACGTCCCAACCGTTGAGACCAGTTTCTTAGAAGTACGTTAATTGCGCAATATGTGAAAAAACCAACAAGAACTTCCTGAAAGGAAACTAAAGTAATTCCTCTTCAGCAACCATGGCCTCAAAGTCTCAGGGTTTGCACTATCTGATTTTAGGATCTCTTTCAATTCATTGGCTGAGGTTGAAAGTACATGGCATTGTTTTATTCTCAAGTTCCACTGCATGTCCAAGCGTTCCTTCTCTTTAAGTAAATCCGCAATTTCTGCCTTTAAAAGGTCGATGTTCTCTTTCATTTGTCTGCGACAGGGCTGCTGGTTAACGGTTCGCGCAATCAGTGCGTAATCGATCTGATTCTGCTTGAATATTTTCGCTTGTTTCAACAGCGACTCCTGCTTGTTCAAATCCACACTGATTTCACTAACTTTGCCTTCAAACGCAGCATGCAAGGCTCGATATTTCGCCATCTGAGCCGCATTACTTTGAAGGATCAGATCAGACTTTTTGCGATGCATTCAAAAGCTCTCAGCTGAGCATTAGAGAATCAAATGTGTGATTGGACTGAGCAGCTGGAGAATTAGTGTTAATCCAGTTGGTGACGTGTTTGAGAAAATTTTGCAGTTTTTTATCATCACCAGTGCCGTTGCCATCCAGAAGCAATTTTCTTCTGATTATATATTCTGGAAAGTTTCTGATCTGAGTAGTATTAAGCTTGCCGCAGAGATCGGGCACTCGAGTGAATTTAAGTGTTGGAAAAGGAACTTTTGCACTTACCTTCAGTCATTTTATGGGAGACTTTTGGAGAAATTAGTGTTTAAAATAGACTTAAAACTCTTTAGTGGTTCCTTGCTGACAGTTTACTTCAAAGTGAACAAGGTTAGGTCGGATAAAGTCCCCGGTAACTTCCCAAAAGAACCGCGAAAGTTTAAATTTTTGAAAAAGCGGCCTTTTACCTATAACATTTTCGGGAAAAACTCAAAGTTTTTCGAGCTCAATGGATTGTTTGCCACCTAATAGCTTATTGTGCAAGTGTTTGGGTTAGTAAAGATCATGATCGCTCAAAAACTGACCGTCCGGCAACCATAAATACATCTTTTAAATAATCTGTCAGTAAATGTCGCAAACAGATCACCGTTGCTAGTGTCAGCTGATGTCAGTGTCAGATATTTGTATAATTACGATAATTTTTGCGGAGTGAAACCATCAGGAGGAGAACTGGTTATTTGATGCACGTAAAACGAGTTTAGTAGTTGGAAATCATCAGGTATTGAGTGCCAGTGTTTGTGAACAGTTTTGTGGCAAGTTCAATTAGTTGTGTTGTGTAAACAGCTGAATATGGATGTTTCTTCCTATTGATTCCACTTTTCTAAGGTAAGCTCTTCCTTGTAGTATTTGCCCACATTGTGAGCTTCCACAATGCAGTTGTTATCATTACAACGTATTACGTATGGCAATGTTGTATATCGACCAGCTGAAGGGTATGTAAACACTACATGAGCTTGACCTAGCACTAAATAAGCCCTACATATCGTATGTAGGCCTACATTTAAACAATATTTGAAAAAAAAACACGGTAATTGTAAAGAACACGGTCTTCTTTCGGTGCCTTCGCGCAGTCGTGGCCTACGCGCTGCCGATAAATCGAGGCTGCTCAGCCGCGTTGCCAAACTGCCACCAAAATACAAAATCTCAATCAAACCAAAAATGGAACAAATTCAAAATTATGTCCTTAGAGGAAATTTCCAGAAGTACGTCCTTAGAGGAAATAGTAGCGCAGTGTCAGTGAAGGAAAAGCAATATCTCAAACCACGGAAGAAACAATTACATTATTATAGGAACGTGTTTCTAAAATGTATGGGTATATTTCGGTTGAGCTTAACCATTTTCCCACGTTCGATTTCTCTAGCAACATAAATTAGTTCAGCGTGAAATTTGTTAACACAATGAAGAGAGAGAAGAAGAGTGAACCCAAACGAAACTTGAAACTTTAAAAATCGATTATTTCAGTTTGATTGTCTCTGGAAAACAGAACGCGTGGGTGACGACCCGTATTTAAGGTAGTGGTAGTGATAGTACTGGCAACTGCGCGAAAATTTCGCCTGGTACGCCGTCGCAGAGAGTGGACCATCATGGCGACCTTTGTTTTGTTTTGGAAATTGGTGTTTTTCAGAGGGTGAAAAGTGGTGTAAAACGGCATTTTCTCGATAAATCTATAGGAAAAATGTTGTTTGTTATGAGATTTTCGATAAGGTGAGCATATTTTTAATCGGCAAAGCTGCAGTATTAAAAGAAGACCGTGTTCTTTACAATTACCAAAACACTATTGGTCCATGACAAAAACTGCTCAAACGTAGTTTGTTGCAGTGGACTTACATAACCTTATTTACATGCATGTGCATTGCGAACATGAACCTCAGGCAAGATTAGGTACCCCTGGAAATATCCAGCTCTTAAAGGGGGTTGACAGCATCTGCCTTAAAGTGCTTGTTATCCTAGTCTCTTCTACTATCCACAAAACCTTCATACCTTGAATACAACCAGTAAAAGTATATTGAAACGTTCTCATTCATGCATACTACATACTGGTAGTGAGTTGTAATTTAAGCAAATGTGATCACAACCCAATGCTTCGGTGTAAATAAGACCGCATGACAATTTCTAGGTCAGCAAGAAGAGCAAAAAAAGTTCAAAGATGTTGATAATAATCTCCTAAATATTTAGGAGATGAGGCACCTTTAGCATGATTCACTGTTCAGAAGCTCTATTTCATGGAACTCCATTCATTTGAGGTCCTCATTTTCCTCATAAACATGCTCAAAGAATGGACTGTTTCAGCTTGTTCAAAACAAACATTTCTAGCTTCAAAACTTTTCTACTCAGCTTTAGAGAGAGATTGTTATTTACAGTCATTTACAGCACAAGAGTTGCAGAGTGATTTTACTGTAGGAAGTTTATAAAGCATTTAAAGTTTATAAGCAAATAAAACAATTTGCTTTTGTTGAATTCGAGTCACGAAAACGATGATCGATACAGAGATGTAAATTGCAATTTTCTAAAAAAATGCATGTCTCAGTGCCGTAAAAAAGCAGGCATTTAAAAATAAAAACAATGCCAAAAGAGGCAGTAAACATTCTAAAAAAAGTAAAGCTATTGGTCAAATGTTTTATAAGTACGTACATTCGTCCGACGTGTAAAGTTCAAAACTACATATTTTTCTGGATCTGTAGATTCAAGTGTCTTTTAGAGATAAAAAAAACTTCAAGTTGCTACTTGCTTCGGTTTGGAAGGTGCGGATTTTTTAAGGACGGAGCGCGATTGCGGAAAAACATCCATTTTGAGACCGGTATTCACTAAGCTGGCAACAATCAGGATTTCTTCCGATGTATATAAAACTTTGCTACATATGAATGTAGATGCAAGTGTCTTCTAAAGACTGTTGAAAATTCAACTTTACAGTTGCATTAGTTTGGAAGATGCCAATTTTTAAAGGCGAGAGCGCAGTTGAGCAAGAAATTTTAATAAAATACCGATATTTACCAAGCTGGCAAAACTCAGGATTAATGGAGATTGTTCTGAAACTTTGAGAATTTGTGGATTAAAGTGTCTGCTACAGGTGGTGGCTGCACAAAGTGCCTTCTAAAGATGGTGAAATCATCCACATCTTCCCTCAAACTCAGAATTCCGGCCGGTATTTGCGAAACTTTCAGTATCCTTAGCCAGAAATCTTACTTCATACGATATCGAACGACTGCATAAAGCATCTGACCATTAGAAAACTTGAAGGAAAACTTCTAAAGGCATAGAAGAAGTAAGTTAATACTGCAGTGAACTGGAAAGAACGCACGCACTTTAGTTCGGCACCGGGTCTCCAACGATCCAATTGTGTTCTTCAAGAGGTAATCTGTACATGTTAATGCGTGCTAATTTTTTCAATATAATGTAGGACAACAATAAACCGATCGATCCTTGACCGATTTAAAAACAAACACATAATAAAGTCGAGGGTTGCAATTTCAGCTGTTTTGGGGGCAAATAACCGCAGCAAAATGCATATTCATATCTGAGTCACGCCTCTTCCAAAAACGTTATTTACCAAACAAAGTCCACCTGCTTTCGGCTCCGTGTCAATCTATTTATGAAAAACTAGCAAATAATGGGCAAACATTTTAGTGAAATCTTTAATCTACTAGGTGGGATTCATGGACAGCTAGGAGAGGAAGAATTTATCTAAAATTTAGATCGGAAGATGTCGAGTCCTAAACAAATCAAATTGGCTGATAATCGGGCAGGCTTCAAGAGGAATGCATCCAGTTCTACCTGATGAGCTTACTGAAGACACTCCTCTAATGGGTGTGTTTGTAGACAAAATCAAAGACCCCAAAACTACCTCCACAGTAGTTCTGAGTTTAAACTCTTGCCTGCCTGTTGCTGAACTCACTCACTTGAAGAGAGTCAGATGCGGGGAAGTTTTGCTGTTTCCCGCCGATAATTGTCCTCTGGATCAAGTGCAATGAGTTTCTCAAAGCCAAAGGCTTTGATGTCCACTATTGAGCAAAGAAGTACGTATAGTATCTGTGGCCAGAATAAGCGCCTAAAACCAAGAAGCAACACACCAGAGTGCATGAGTTTTGGCCCTGTAATTTCCACAGCGATAAATACATAGAGAAATTGTCTACCAACACTCTTTACACCAACACTGAAATCGCCCAGCATGAAAACTACATGAAAATGGCCATTCTAGTGGCCACTACTGCGGTCAAATTGAGCCTAAGCCGCCAACAACTAGGAGTTGTGATAGTGGATCCGAAAATTCCTTCAGTAGTTGCTTTGGGGTATTCTGAGGCTCACGAAAATCCTTGCAAACATGCCCCGATGGTGGCAATAGATAATGTGGCTAAAACCCAAAACGGCGGTGCCTGGACTTCGTATGATCCACCGCAGGACAAATCTGTTCTCAATCTCAGTGGTTTTCATCCACAGTTGCTTTCAGTGATCAAGGAAGCATTTCCCAATGGAAGTCTGGGATCGTCACGGTTTAAAGGGAAGAGTGAGCTTGAAGAACCGTCGGATGGTCCCTATTTGTGTAAGAATTATTATGCGTACTCCACTCATGAACCATGTGTAATGTGCGCGATGGCCTTAGTTCACAGTCGAGTGAAACGAGTGTTTTATGGGTGAAAAGCTCTAATGGGGGGGATGGGAACTTTGTGCAAAGTTCACGCAGTTAAGGACTTGAACCATCATTATGAAGCGTTTGCAGAATTGTGTCTAGACGAATGTACGGCCTTGTAGTACAAGAGTGAACAGCTTGTAATCTGGTCGACTCATTTGCCAGTGCACATCAATAATAAGTTAAACAAATTCTCCCAACTCATCGAAATCTATCTGACAATACCTTTGTTATCACGTGTGTTAGTATTAAATAAGGTCGTGTTAAGTCATAGAGTAAATATTACCTTCTGGCTAATTTATTGTATTATTATTTAGTGTTTGCATCAATTGCGAACGGTTTTTATTTCGTCTTTTGATGGACAAAATTTATTTATCATGTATTACACCATTGACAAATTGCTGCTGTTTTATTTACGTTTCCCAATCCCTAGAAGCTGCACTGATGACACAGTAGTGCACAGTGTTTTTTTTGGATTTTTGGAACTTCTTTTAAAAATTTACAATAAAACTTGGAAATTATTAAACATTTTTAGCGACAGTGTGGTGTGAACTCTGAAGTAAGTAGAAATTCTCTAGTTGGTAGCAGAACTCACCAGCAAACCAGTTAGTGCTAGCCACGAGGTGCTTAAAGTTTCCGGACATTTTTTAATAACGACTGTTTTGAACCCATTTTGAGAAAAAAACTCTATCCAAATATTTGAGCTCCAGAGTGGTAAAGAATCAAGTATAAAAGTGTAGGAATTAAAGGCCCATCAGACTTTTAACGATTAGACCTTGCAGTGTGAGGGTTTTAATTTTTTTAAGCGAAAACCATGCGCCGAACGCATGTAAAATCAAGAGATCAATTTGCTCAGAAATGAATCAGAATTCCAAAATAATGTTTATTTTAAGTGAAAGGCGTGGCGTATAGCTTTTTTTTTCAAAAATATTTCACGCAAATTCCCGAAAGAACCTCACTAGTAAAAAACTGTTGTAACTTAAAAAACGCGTCTTGTTGCATTTAGGACCAAATTTCATTAAAATATCTATAAGAGAAAGACAGTATTTATAAAAAAAAATGGAAATTTCACCAGCCTGTAGCTCGAAATTGGGACCTTTACGATATTCGATCATATGGAGGTTTTTCTCAAGAATCGCCGCTTAAATATTGCAAGTCCTTAAGGCACACCCTGTATCAAATTTTGTAACAGTTTGGAATGCAGTTGAAATGGTGTTTCGTTCAATGCTTTGCGAAAAAAGACTGTAGTATTCCCCCCCCCCCCCCCCCCCCCCCCCCCCCCCCCTCCCCCCCGCAGGCCCAAGACAAACCAAGTATGTTTTTCGCAACATTTTGACCAAAAACTCCGCAATCGAAACAGGGATTTATCTTGTTTTCTGTTGACTGGCAAAAAGGTTTCACCCAGTTTCTTTAATGTCGAACTTCATTGGAAAACACTCCGTATAAAATAACCAGTTCGAATGCAGTTGAAATGCTGGGGTTTTCATTCAATGGTTTGGGGAAAAAATACTGTAGTCTTCCGGCCGGCTAAAAAATCAAGCCAAATTTTGGGCCCAAGGCAAAAAGTGTTTTTTTCGCAAATTTTAACCGAAAGCTCCGCAATTTGAAACGCGAGTCTTTCTTCTTATGGATGACTTGAAGAAGATTCTTCTTAATATCGAACTCATTGGAAAACTCCGTATAAAGTAACAGTTCGAATGCAGTTTCAAATGCTGGGGTTTTCGTTCAATGGTTTGGGGAAAAAATGCTGTAGTCTTCCGCAGGCTAAAAAATCAAGCCAAATTGTGGGCCCAAGGCAAAAAGTGTTTTTTTCGCAAACTTTTGACCGAAAGCTCCGCAATTTGAAACGGGGGTCTTTCTTCTTATGGGTGACTTGAAGAAGATTCTTCTTAATCTCGAACTCATTGGAAAACTCCGTATAAAATAACAGTTCGAATGCAGTTTGAAATGCTGGGGTTTTCGTTCAATGGTTTGGGGAAAAAATGCTGTAGTCTTCCGCAGGCTAAAAAATCAAGCCAAATTGTGGGCCCAAGGCAAAAAGTGTTTTTTTTCGCAAACTTTTGACCGAAAGCTCCGCAATTTGAAACGGGGGTCTTTCTTCTTATGGGTGACTTGAAGAAGATTCTTCTTAATCTCGAACTCATTGGAAAACTCCGTATAAAATAACAGTTCGAATGCAGTTTGAAATGCTGGGGTTTTCGTTCAATGGTTTGGGGAAAAAATACTGTAGTCTTCCGCAGGCTAAAAAATCAAGCCAAATTGTGGGCCCAAGGCAAAAAGTGTTTTTTTCGCAAACTTTTAACCGAAAGCTCCGCAATTTGAAACGCGAGTCTTTCTTCTTATGGGTGACTTGAAGAAGATTCTTCTTAATCTCGAACTCATTGGAAAACTCCGTATAAAATAACAGTTCGAATGCAGTTTGAAATGCTGGTGTTATCGTTCAATGGTTTGGGGAAAAAATGCTGTAGTCTTCCGCAGACTAAAAAATCAAGCGAAAATGTTGGCCCAAGACAAAAAAATACAGCCATAGCCAAAAGACTGTGCATGTAACTTTATGAAAGTTTATCATATTTTTAGATTGTTTTGGATTTTGTTGTAGAAACTGTATATTATTTCGTATGTTTTGATTTTCAGGTTGTGGACAACATCAACGTCTTCCCGTAGCTGGTTAGAAGCTTTGAACACGTTAAAACAGCATTGCCAAGACAACTTGTTTCTCATGCTTTCGATTTAAGCATATGCATTCAGACAAATATCCCAATTGTCCCATTACACATATTAAGACTAATTTAAGTAATTCGTCTGTTGGTTCTGCGAAGTTTAACATCGTGGTTCAGTCGCTGTTGGTGTAGTGTGGCGTTAGCAAGCAAATTGTCCCCCATCGGTTTGTTTGTCTCGATTTTGAAAGTAGTAGTGATTTAGCCCCGAAAATTAGCTGGTGAATTAACGTTGTCGCTGCTGAAGTCACATTTCGTTCAAACGACCATTGAAATGCAGTTTCGCCAAGACGGCCGCGTTTGATCATAATCATCCGACATTCGGGTTGTCTGTCTGAAGTAGAACCTGAACATA
Source organism: Dendroctonus valens (assembly GCA_024550625.1). NCBI lineage: Eukaryota > Metazoa > Arthropoda > Insecta > Coleoptera > Curculionidae > Dendroctonus > Dendroctonus valens. The sequence goes on along the minus strand of JAJTJO010000055.1, from coordinate 403,583 downwards.
GAGGGTTAAGACTGATTTATACCCGTTGTTTGTGATAAATGGATATTGAGTCTAGCTTCCTGCACATTAAGATGCTAAACATCGACAACAGCTTCCTGCAAAATCGACGCCAACGTGAAACTACCGGCATCAAAAAATTGTACAACTCCTTTTTTGTTATGTTTTAAAACCTCCAGTGCATCAATTCTGCATTTTTGAACTGATTTCTTGGTAGATGGTAGGCTCGATATAGCCATAGACAGCATTGTTTTTTTTTTTAATTCGGCTCATTCCAAATTCGCTAGTTGAGGTCCTTTAGCAATCCTCACGCTTTCAAACTAGTATCGCACTAATCAGTTTCATTCATCGAATTCGTCGTCTTATTATGGATTATACATTTTATGCGAACTCTGATGCACTATTAATCGAAACGTTGTCAACGAGCTCCAAGGAGTCGTGGGCGTTATCCAACGGTATCGTGATGGACAGTGGAGAGGAGTATTTCGGGTGGAACGGTTTGAAAAATGTCGAAACAGCCGAAGGAAAGCCGCTGAACAAGAAGCGGAAAATATCGTCAGATCTGCGCGAGGATCAGCACAGTACCAAACAGCAAAACATCTTCAAGCTGTTGAAGGACCCGTTGGAGTTTGATGAGAAATTGGAAGCTGTTAAGAAGGTTGCACATAATGGAAAAGGTGAGCGTTGCAGAGTTGAACAGCCACCAAACAACCAAATCCTGTCATTATTTTCATTCCCTTTTGCCCCTACATCCTAACTAGCCAGAACTAGTTTGCAAAGGAAGTACCTTTTTACCAGTGAGCTACTAACACTTTGTGCTAATAAAATTTGCCGCACAAAGTGGGTGTAGATATGACGTCCTTTGCCGTCTTTCTTTGGCCAGTTTTCAGCCTGAGAACGTCTATTTTTAACGTCGATTTTCAGGCGGAAATGGACAGTAGAGCGTTATATGCTAATGTCGCTCATGTACAGATCAGAAGACGCTTCAATGGTCTAGTTGCTTAAAGTAGGTCAAGTTGTTAATAGCCGGATGAGGCTCGTTTAGCTCAACTTGAAAATTGTACATTTTTCTGTTGGAAACAACGACAAAGAAGATTTTTTCAAGTTGTTTGCAAATTTATTCGGTCGCCTACTCATGCTTTATTCGGGTTCAAGAGCCTGAATGAAAATGTTCGACCACTGAGTTAGTTGATGATAATGACTTTTTTCCATTGGTATTTAGGGTTTTAAATTGAGAAATCCGGAGTACTAATAAGGAGCTAACTTGAGAATATCTGATAATAAGTTGCTCGGTCTTTGCTTGAAACTGGCAAGTTTGCTCGGCGCAGCAACCACCTCTGAAGGTGCAATTCACTCGTGCTTGCGAAACGTCACGAAAGTTTTCTTTTCCATGACGAACCACGAGCTTTGTTTTGAAGAATTCGAAAACAATTTGTCATCCACATCACATCAATTTGAGCATGAAAAATAATCCATGAATTTTGGGTTGTCTGTAAATTAATTCCATTATTTATACAAAATCCAACGTAACCGAGCCTTATCTGGAAAGTGGCATTCAGTTATCTCAAACTACAGATACGCAAGTTATCAAAACATTGTATTCCGTCTGTCTTCGCAATGTTTTCATTGAGCTGATGATGATTTGTGGTTGCCAAGCTAATGCTTGTTAGAATTCTACCGTAAAAGTAGTGAGTGTTTGCTGCATTCGTGGCCTATAAGATGTTAACGTTTGATAGTGTCTTCAAAAGTATGTAATCAATTTAGTGTGCATTTTTCAATTATCAGAAATGTGGCGTAATCAGAACGAGGAGGATTGGATAATACATGCTTGATTCTGAGGGATAAAGAAAGGATAAAGACTCAAAGTCGCAAACAACTGAAGAATGGACCCTTGAAATAAAAAAAGTTTTAAACCCCAAAGTAAACGGAAAATTCGATTTATTTGCTCCGCGTGCTAATGCACTTTGGTACGATGTTCGCATTTACAATGTGTACGCTACAGAGTGTTTCAGTTAAAATGGCCATAACAAAATCCGGTTTATTACCATAAATGAAACTTAATATGCTTTGACGGTTTACCACGAATAATATGATACATGTTGGTTAATTAAAGCATCACCAGTTTCGTGAGCACCGCCAGGTTCCTGGGTTTACCCCGCTACTGGTTTTTTTTTTAATTACAAACTTTCGATTCAGTGCGAAAAACGTTTCCAGATTTTTTTTGGTCAACTCGATTTATTGCAGCCTCCAACAATATCGGAAGTTTTTAGCCAAAACCTGTAGTAAATCGCACACAAAATTTACTTTCGGTAATGTGAAAAAATGGCTTAATTCGTGTCTAAGAAAAGCGACAAAAAATGCTCCCAACATTTGCGTGTCTGAAATGTAAGGCCATAAGCATTTTCCGCAATGGTCGCATGTATTTAATCATTTAGTATTCGGAGCTTTTAATGATTAGCAAGAGAACTAAATGTAACAAAAAGCGTATTAATTAATGGCACCGAAGCGTGAACAACTTGGTTATTAGCAGTTGATCTCAATTGACATCGCTTAAGGCAAATGTATTGTTCGGTTACCAGTACTTTTGTCGTGCCATTGCAAATTTAAAATAAATAGGAAGTTTTACATTCCGTCCTCAGCAGTAGATCTCAAAGTATTTCTTTATTGATCTTTCGCGGGCCAAATCAAACCGCATTAGCCTACACAAAAAGTTGAAGGTCTCGGTTATTGTTTTTTTTTTCGCTTGGTTCTTACATAACGGTACCAAATTGTTTGGCACCCAAATCGACAGTCCATTTGTCAAATCTGGTTTGGTTTTTGGTCCTTAATTAGCTAATTAAATAGACATTTACAATCCAATTATGCCCAAGAGTGGTACTCAAGTAGGCAGTGTGGTGAATATTTTTGAATAATGTTTGTGGAACCGTTCTGTTACTCGTTAAATCTGGGTATGTAATTTGTATTGATTTATTGAACGAACATTCAACAATTGGTGTGGAATCGAGTTCAAAATGCTACTATCAATGCTGGTTTGAGATAGATTTATCACTGGCCATACAAAGGCCATCCTGGGTCATTAAAATCAATAGCAAAACGGCCAGCTACATTAACAATAAATGGCGATTTGTCATCAAGAACCCGATTTTTTTAAGGCACACATTAGGTAACCAACTAGACCTTAAGTTCACATTGAAAATGTTAAAGCATAATTTTTTTTGTTGTTATGAATTACAACAATGCAAACTTGCCAGTTACTGTTCAAATATTACTAAGTGATATGACTCTTCTTAAGTGTCCTAAATGAAAAAGGTCATAACAATAAAGTTCTCATTACGATAATCAAAGCTGATGCCGCTTGGTTGGGCTCGATTTTTTTTTGATGACGACAATCAAGTCTTACACGTGTTGAACTGGAATTCCAAAGAAAATTGCTACTTGGCACTGTTTGTTGTCATTGCAAAAGTGTAGAGTTCAATTGAATTATTTTTATGGACAGGCAAAGATAAAATTATATTTTTCTCGACACAATAAAGCAAATGAATGTTTTGTAGAAAAAAATGGTGGTTTAGCTTTTATATAAATATAAAAATATAAATCAACTGCACACTATTTTAACTTTATTCTTCTCGCAAGACTCTCAAAACATGATCTGAAAGATTCAAAAAGTCAGCTTGGAAAACTGGCGCAATACATAGAAGTAGTACCTTGAAATGTCCATAATCTAGATGCGGTTTTTTGGCAAATATGGCCGAAAACTGAAGTTTTCAAATAGCTTTTTTACCAATTTCCATGCAGTGATTGATTTTATAAATGTTTTAAACATTTAAAGCTAGACGGTTGGTTCAATTTTTTTAGGTTCGACGAGAATGCCTTCGCAATGGAACGTGGAAGACTATGGAGACATCCAGCAAGAAATCGACAATTCCCTGAACCTGGATGCGGACTTATCCGCCAATCACTATTCCAGGTAATAAATAATGGAAATTTTCTCAACAGTCACCGGCGAATAAACGCCTATTGATTTTCTCTGAATAAACGGCTTTGAACAAACGTCTATATATAGATTTTTGTCTACAATACGCTGTCTGTATCGTCTAGGTCTGAATTTGAACTTTTGCCACTTTTGAGTGCCTGCAAACTGTAAAGCAAATAGCAAGCGCGCTCTAACGAAGTGGCACTTAATAGTATCGTGCTAATTACACGGCAATCTGAAAACAAACGGTGGGCTAATCGGCCAATTCAGGCGATAATTGCCACATTTGCCATGTAACATCCTGTATTATGCTTAACACGTACAAAAGAACCAGTAATTTCTATTTCAAGCCGTTAAAGGAACAGGTTTTATTCCATATTGCCTGGATCGCATGGAACCTTTACTTGCCTTCAATATTACCAAGCAAGAGGCACATCAAAGAACCTGTTAGATGATTTTATATAAAATGTTATTATTTAAAATTAAGTTATGCAATAGAGACGTTCCTATTGTACCATATATTTCATACGGAAGAGATAATGGTCATATAACGATAATATAATATAATAATAAACAGAACAGACAGTGTTGCCTTCAGTTTATTGACAAAGAGAATTCTCATGCATGCTAAACATGCCTACAGACGTAGATATAGCTACATCATAAACATCTAGGAGAAGACAATTTAAATTTATTTGTATAGGAAATCATGTTTTTTTTGTTATTGTTACAGTGAGTCGAAGTCAGCAATGAACAGTATGATGGTATTCAAACAGGAAGCTCTATCTCCCATAATGAATGAGGTGGCACATTCACAGGCTCGTCACAATCGGCAAAGCCCTACATCTACACAGAAAGGCGCCATGGTGAATCCGATGAACAGCTCCATGGAGGAGAACAGCCAGAACATGTTCAACAGCACAATCAATCAGCTTTTGAGCCAAAGTGCCTTGGTTAATTTGCACAGCGTTATTGATAGTGAGTGTGCCCAGCCCTTATTCTGGCTGAATTTTTGTTCAATGTCCATTGGTGATTTGCAGATAACGATTTGTCCACATCGCCACATTCCCAGGACAACTTTGGGGTCTCCTCCACTAATAATTACAGTTCGCTCGGAAGATTGTCGATTCCAGTATGTTTTGGCGGCTGCCACTAGCATTGCCACCAAACAGAATGAGGACACTTTGACATATTTGAATCAGGGACAGAGCTATGAAGTGAAATTGAAGAAATTGGGCGATTTGTCCATGTACAGGGGCAAATTGCTAAAGGTAACTTTCAACAAGTCGTTGTTTGTTAAGCGTCCCTGATTTCTAACAAGATAGAAAGCAAGATGACTCTTGAGGTGATTGTGTGAAAATCAATGACTGAGCTTGGAACCTTCTACTAGAAATTAAAAATAGTAATCATCGCACCATCTACTAATAATTGAAAAATTAGACCTTATCTGCTAAACATTTCTCAAAGTTCTCCCACACTTTCAGAAGGAATAAACTTGCTTTATTGCAAGCTCCAGTAATGGTTTGCGTTCTTTTCAGTCAGTTATACGGATTTGTTTCCATGAACGGCGCCTCCAGTACATGGAGAAGGAACAGATGGACGCATGGCAGAAAGCGAGACCAGGTGATCGTATCTTGGAAGTGGATATTCCTCTATCATATGGTGCCTTCGATATTACCCAACCATCCAGTGCCTTAAATGTGGTCAGTTTTGTTTGGGATCCCACCAAAGAAGTGGGTGTTTATATTAAGGTGGGTGCAAAAAAAAATATCAAAACTAGTCTATGCATTAAGGTATATTTTATATTATGAATACACTTGTTTTTTCATCTTCTTCCTTTCGATCCCGAGTTATTTTGGCCGTGCGGCCTCTTCCGTCGTATGCCCTAAAACAAGGGAGTTCTCTTTAATATTTACAATGCGGAAAGCTTCGATGATAATAAGTTGAACCTGGTGAAACTTTTGGGCTTTTAGGCCGTCGAAAAAAAGGAGTTCTTGATTAGGTAATTTTCCATGACGGCCTTAAAAGCTCCTATGTAACATATTTTTTTATTGATATCCACTTACTGTTGGTGCTCCTGTAACGGCTAATCTCACTCTTCCTGAGCTGATGCCCAAAATCGGCACGCCCGCTTGTGAAACTTTAAAGTCAATTTGTTGTGGTGCGGGCAGTGCTGAAGCTGCAGCCGTCAGCACTGGAAATTCCAATTAAATCCCCATTTATCTTTTAAAATTAGTATCAAAATGCTTACCACTTGCTATGAGGATGAATACCAGCAGGACTTTTTCCATTTTGATTGGAATCATTTTCAAAGCACTGTGCCATTTATGTTATGTTTCCAGCATTTTTATAGTGATGCTAGATGTGAGCCTGCATTAATCGCCCCTGATTATCCAAAGTTACCGCAAAAGCAAGGTAACTCGTAAATGTTTTATGACACGGTTTGTGTCGTTAAAACTTTATATTTTTCCGTAAAAAATCAATAATCTTTTCATAAGTCATCGTTCCGCTAGTTTTTAATGATTAGAATCACTAAAAATAGCTCGTGGCAAACTAGAAGAATGAAGGCAAATTTATACTAAATCGAAAAGTGTTCTGATGGGAGGAACTTTTGAATGAGATTTTCCAGATTTCAAAAACTTATTGTCTTCCCTGAAGCTTTATTTCGGTTCTGCACCGGGTTCCATTTATAATTATCAGCATTAGGATTCCTCCTTTTTACATAGTTTATGCGAAACTCACGTAACTTTCCCTTAAAGCGTCTGCTGTACAAACAAACGTTATCGGTTTTTATCGGAAACATGTATAAACGCTTCACTTTATCTACGAATTTGATAGCAACGCAACAGATTCACCATCGCTACTTATTGCTAAATCTAAATCGTTAAATTATTTTTTTGTTGAAGACTAATTTGTAGCATTACGATAAATCAGTCTCAAAACTCAATCCAAATTTGTTGCGCTATTTATGCAATACAGATGAGCGTCTTAATATGCCAATAAAGGAAAACACAAATTCAATTTTCTTTTTTTGTATTTTTACACAATTTAAACATGTTTTATTACATATTAGTAATTTTGTTTCTTATGTATAATTTGCTTGTTTGTTTAGATCAGCATCATGGTATCCTCGCCTTGGGGCCCTAAAAGACAAATGCTTTATGACAATTAAGTTAATTAAAGAAATGTTTTCGATTTTCCATTGCGAGTTTTTAAAATTTCTTGTTAAAATTGTTCTTTAGTCACCGTTGTCGCTCCTGTAACTGCCAGTTCCACTCTTCCTTTGGCTATGCCGATGATAGGAATGTGTTTTTGCCGAACATCAAACTTGATTCTTTGTGGAGCAGGAGACGCTAATCCAGTGGCGATGGCTGAAAATTATTAAACTGTTTAACTATAAGCAGATTATGAACAAAATTCTGATGAAAATGCTTGTTTGCTTTGGGTGCAAACACACTCTGACCGTTTAAAACTTCTAATAAATGTTTTTCTGCACTTACCAGTCGCCAGAATAACCAGAATAGCTAAAAGCTGTCCAATCTTCTGAAACATATTGGGGTATTTGCAGGTGTTTTCTACGAGGAAAATGAGCTGGCGATTTGTACATTAAATCAAACATAAGCGCAGCTACTTATGTTTTTTTTGCGAGATGTGATCCTGCATTAATTAGCCTCCCATTGATTTTTTTATAGGCGTGAATTAACCGACGATAATCACCCTGTTTAATCGAAGAATAGCAGTAGTATAAATTATACTGTATAACAAATGAAGCTGCATTTTTTTTCTTAATTTATTTCAGGTTAATTGCATCAGCACTGAATTCACTCCCAAAAAACACGGGGGCGAAAAAGGCGTACCGTTTCGCATCCAAGTGGAAACTTACCAAAACGGGGACGCCCTTACAGCCAATAAGCGTCTGCATGCTGCGGCGTGCCAAATCAAAGTTTTCAAACTGAAAGGGGCCGACAGAAAACACAAACAAGACAGGGATAAAATCATGAAACGGCCAATACCAGAACAGGAAAAGTACCAACCCAGTTTTGAATGCACCGTACTAAATGATGTAGGTTTCAATCAATAAAAAAAAAGTACATTTATGGGAAATTTGTAAGTAAAATGCAGTAAAATCAGCTATTTGGTTTGCAGATTCCGAATGAAGCTGTGCTTCAAACGCCCACACTTCCCGCATTTGTGCCATTTTCCACAGCGGAAAGGTAAGTGTTTTGATTTTTTACATTTTATTATCGACCCGCTGGGATAATTTTCTACACTTTCTTCAAATTATTCCTGGGTTTCAGTCAATTTTATTGTTTATCATTCAAAATGTTACAAATACGTTTCGGTGTCTTTCTCCACCATCATCAGTTTGTCTAAAATATATATTTTTACATTTATCATCAATTTAAATAAAAAACTTTCACAAAATTCACATATTAAAATACAAATCACACACATATTAAAAAGTACATTAAGAACATTGGTTTTCAGGTGATAAGTCAGGACAAACATGTCCGGGAAAAGACTAGAATCTATTGTTTAGAGATTTAAATTTAACTTACGTGTCTAGATGTTTGTTTTACAACATGTTTGTCTAGATGTTTGTTTTACAACATGTTTGTCTAGATGTTTGTTGTACATAGGTCAAACAGGACAATATTTGAAAAAAAGAATATACGAGCATAAGTATAGCTTAAGAAAGGTTAACGAAAATGGAACAGCATTAGCACAACATGCACAACAAAAATTGCATAGTTTTGATTTCGATAACACAAAAATACTAATCAATGAAAACAACTATAATAAGAGAAGAATCCATGAAATGATACAGATCAAAAAACACCAGAATGCAATGAATTTTAAATCAGACACAGACAATCTTAGCTCTGTGTATCACACACTAATTAAATGATCGCATGCATGAACTGAATGGACCAGGTAAGTGAAAAGTAAACAGCTGAAATTGAGGAATTTCAGAGCAATTCCAAGAATGCAAAGAAAAGGCGAAGTATAAACAGGTTTTTTTCGTTCCCTCGCTCGATGTCGAATAAAATAGGGAATTCAATGTCCAGTCAAATGTGAAGGTAGAAACATCTAGACACGTAAGTTAAATTTAAATCTCTAAACAATAGATTCTAGTCTTTTCCCGGACATGTTTGTCCTGACTCATCACCTGAAAACCAATGTTCTTAATGTACTTTTTAATATGTGTGTGATTTGCATTTTAATATGTGAATTTTGTGAAAGTTTTTTATTTAAATTGATGATAAATGTAAAAATATATATTTTAAACAAACTGATTATGGTGGAGAAAGACACCGAAACGTATTTGGAACATTTTGAATGATAAACAATAAAATTGACTGAAACCCAGGAATAATTTGAAGCGATTAAAGTACAGTCAGGAAAATATATTCAACTATAATTTTCTACCTGAGCCAGCCATAAGTTTTTTGCTGATCGGGCCAATTTAGTGTCGGTTTTTTTACACAGCCAAATTTGGCGCTGTAGTAAACCAAAGTAAAAAAAGAACTTGCGTATCGACGTTTCAATTGTCCATTTTTTTCATATTTTACACTTCAATATAAAGCTTTTTAGCAACATCAGAGTAGAAATTTGAGTATTTTTTAAGAGGTGACGCTCTTTTCACTGGCAATTCTCTTCATTTTTAACGTCTTAATTATTCCGCTCTAAATAAAAATATTAAGTCAAATTGTGCAATTTAAAAAAATCAAAAAAACTCCTGTTTGCCAATCGACTAAAGCATCCCCAATTAGAATGAATTTATATTGCAATTTAACGTAGTGTTTTGCAAAAATTTGGCTGGCGCTACACAATAAAAGTTTCCTTTTCAATAATTGCTATCGAAATATACACGTGGCTCTTACCGCTTATAACAGAATAGATATTACTGAATCGTTATCTTTCCGGCTATTTATGTAAGTGGAGGGTTTGGCAAATAATCTGATGGTTTTTAAGCCATAAAATGTATTAACTAGTGACTTGATTTATGTCTGTTAATGCTAGTTAACCATTTTCTTAAATGTGTGGATTCTAAAAGGAGTAGGTAGACTGAAACCCAACCATTCAACAATTCGTTGGATAAATCTGGTTTAAGAGGAATTAACCAGTTTGACTCATCAGTATTCAATTTTTCGGCAATCAGTTTTGGGATTTTTAACATTACGTGACTATTCGCAGATTTATTTGGTAATAAAATCGAACCGATATTGCAAGTGAAAATTTATACACCTATCCGTAACGGCTGGTCAAATCGAGTTTAAAAATGCTTAAAACTTTTTGGGCAAATTTAAGTGATTTTTCAAATGTTTAAAACCTGAACTGTCGTGATATAGAAATATCAACCTTTTTCCATGTGCTTATAATCTGAACTGATTTTTTCGCACATCTGCTAAAGCTCTTACTTTACTTTAATAAAATACGTTTTTTTCGTTTGAAAGTAAGCCCTGTATGGCGATTTATATGCAACCTAATTTGGGTATCAGTTGATCTTAAAGTCGGGCACCGTAAACAGACAAAAATAAATCAAATAATTGTCATGGGGGACTTTCAAGTGCTAACCATAATTGGCTATGCACATTATCCCATTTGAAGCATGCTTCCTGCTACCGAAAACGGTAAGAACCGGCCGAAGTCAGTTTGTACAGGCACTGAAGTGGTTAAGTGGAATTTTTCACATTCGAAAGCCAAGAATTGTTCTCAGCCCGTGGACACACTCTTAAGATGAACGGAGATATTGAATGTTTTTCTGCAAGTACTTTCGCATTATTGCAACAAGAGAAACTGTGGGTAAAAGGTCATCAAATGACCTTTGGCTTATTCTTCAATTGTTTGCTTCAAGTAGGACATGTGCGCTAGATCTGTAAAAAATGTTATAAAGTTACAAACAAAAGTTGTGCGTCTGATTTTAAAAAATGGGCCGATTTATTTTTAGCACTAGAACAGAATGAATGGTTCACTGGTGGAACATGATCTAATGCAGTTTAGTGCAATTGTTATCAATTGCTTACTAAACTTGACCAATTTAGAGCGCCTTATTTATCATTGTCGGTATTCCAAGTGCGTTTCTCAGTTTTTCCAGACAGGAATAGTTTGTATGTCCAAACCATCTTAATTCTCTCCTTTCTATCGTTTCCATAACTGTTTCTTGTCCAGTGCAGCTGCTTTGTCTTTAGTCCTCATTTCTGACTCTTTGCAATTTAAATATTCCTTCACTGGGCCGTAGATGGTCCATTTCTACGGTATTGATGTTTCGTTTCAAGCTTCCGAAGTTCCTTTAGCAAAAACAGTTTTTTGTCTCCTGAAAAGGTTTGTATTTTTACTTCCAGTCATCCTTTTCGACTCACAATGCTCTTTTGCTGTTAAGGCAAATGGAAGGCAAATGGAAGTTTTTTTGAGAAACCTCGTCTACAAATGAAAAAACTTATATAAAATATGAACGAAATTGGAGTTTTTTTAGCTATTCGGCTTTAAACGAGCAAAATTCGTATTTTTATTGTGTCGATAAAGCGGACATTTCTCTGTCGTCTTTAGACACAAATTTTGAAATTTGGCAGCAGAAATGAAGGTTTGTAAAATATGTGTTTTTGAAACTACAGGGTGGTCAAAATACTCATTCAATTCAAGATATTTTCAAACTTAAAAATCTCACTTTTTTTAAATGGCACACCACGTATATTGTTAGTGTTATTTATTCAGGATAAGAAAACCTTTCATTTTGGCTAAATACTTTTTTCTAAATGGCTTCTAAAAATAAGTCAGATTTTTGAGCTTGAAAGTACGTTAATTTGGACGGTTATTATAACTGTCCTGCAGTTTCAAAGACAAATATGTCGCTTCACCAACAGAATGGAAATACGAAATTTTTTCGTAAAAGCCGAAAACTGTCCAATTTTAGACCATATTTTGTATAACAAAAAAAATTTAATTTACATAAGAATTCAAAAATAAAATTTTAAAAGTTGTTTTCTCTGCGTCAACTCTTCTGGCGCGTTCGTAGTGAATCTCAGAAAGTGAAAAGTGATCAGAAACATTTCCACAAAAAACACAACTAACAGAATTTGTTGATTTAAACTTTTCCACGCGAGGGCCTAATCTTAATAATAACTTTTTTGTTAATAAATAAAAAAGCGCGGATTCTGTTGGTTGTACCTTAGGACGGAGAACTTTTTATAAATCCAAGTTTTTCTTCTGAAAATGCAGTTAATGGCGCTATTTTTTCCTGAAATTTAGAGAAGAGATGCAGTTTATTCGATTATTTCATATCGTTAACATTATTCATTAATACATATTCGAAAAACCACCTTAAAGAGGAAATAGGTGGATTTAGATCAGGACTGTTTGGAGGCCGATGCGGTGATCCAACATGTACAGGAGACATTGGAAAAACATCTTTTGCGGAATTATGTCGAAATCGAATGGTGTTTTTTACACTTTTTTCGGTTACTGTTTTCGGGATAAATTTGCGTTATTAAATTTCCAAACTAGGAAATGAAAGCCAATCAAATTTTGGGGACTGCTTTGATCACCCTGTGTAAATGCAAGTATTGTATTCCGGCCTGTCGGTAGGAGGCACGGTCGATAATGCTGCCGACCCAAACTGCCTTGTCCCGGCTTAACCGGTTACAACCAGTTGAGACTATACAACCAAAGCGTGAGGTTTGCTTAGTTGCTTCAATCCAGAGCTCTCTCGATATTCATTTGCTCTTATCGCGTCATTAATTTCGGTTATTTGCATCGTAGGCGCTTAGTATTCTTCGACTATTCGTTCGGTGAAAGATCCTCCGAGTCTGGGCGGTATTCGTGATCCGTTACGATGATGATTTATCGTTGATCGTCTTAAATGGAATACAATATACTTTGCTAGACTCTACGGTTGCGTTGTGTTGTGTTTGGAACTTATAAACTTATGGTTAACTTATGCGTTCGAAGATTCAGCGCTCATTCATCAGCCTTTATTCAGGAATGGTGTTTAGTCGACAAGTTGTGCACGTTCAAATCGCTGATCTTTTGGTTGGAAACATGCGACAACAGGAAGTACTTCAGTGCATTTACCCATTATATGAAGTCGAGCGCATTAGATGACATCAATTTTCGCTTGAGGGCGGTAAAGAGAAGAGATTTTTGCGACGTGTACTGCTGTCATAGTCGCAGCTCGAAAGCATCGATTTGAAATAATCAGCATGAATCGGGAAAACCGACTCTATTTGTTGATCCACACAATGACCATTGCCGACTATGGGGTTGTTATTCAGGCGCAGTTCTTTCACACATTTAGTGGGGGATCTGCGCAGCTGAGCGCGGCTCGCTTGATTGGGCGCAGAGTGAACATGAGGGTGAATCCCGGACTGCGCAGCCAACGGAACAAAATGAACCTACTAGATCAAGCCGTCTCGCTTAAACGGGCCATCAAACGCAAGTCTGCAGTTGTTAAACACCATTTGAGGACGGTTCACATGTAGGTGGCTTTAAATCATACCGATCAACTGGTTAATCGCTTCAAGCACGTTTTTAGCAAAAAATGAGTCAATTTCAAAGTAAAGTGTGAACGATGGACGTTAATTTGTTTAAATGTTAACGTCTGACCTAATTAATGCGGCCTCGAGTCGAAACAAACCAGCACCATGAAATTTGTGTAAAAAGCCCAATTTTTTTTAGCCAAATGTATCCCATAATCGTGCCAAACAAGAAACGGGTACTGCTTCACGCACGATCACTAATTCACAATGCTTAGTAAACAGATGCATTAGTCTAAAAATAGGCCAATTTGCATATTTAAATTATATTTATTCTAAATATGATTGTTTAATAGTCTGCTCGGGTGCTCGGCTATTTTTAGAAAACTACTCAACGACTAAACGAAAATTGTTGCTTTCCTGATAGTGGCTGTTGAAAAGTTTTCTAGAACTAGAACTTTTCGTTTCATTATTCAAATCCACCTGGGATTATTCGATGACGCAATAGAACAATTTATCCCCAGATCCACGATAGGTAAACAGCATTTCCATTGGTTTGAACCAGTTCAATCTGCAACCCAATTTTATTTTAAGCTTTGTTTGTGTACTTGAAATAAATGAAACCTCTAGAAAACATGGATCTTTCGCAACTCACTCACAAGCTTTATCTGCTAATCTGTTCTGATCAACGACTACCAATTGGTTTTGTATCATTTTTTTGTTGTCTTTCCTGCATTCTTGAGACTTTTTTCCGCAACCCTTTCTCCTTTTCGTTGGCAGCTTGCTGTTGATTCAATTTTTTTGTTATTGTGTATATTTTCTTTTTCAAAGAAAATCTGGTCTAAACTCTTACTTAAAATGTGTTTGAAGTTAATGAGTAATTAAACGAATAAAACCCACTTTATTTCATCACATGTCTATTCCGGTAAATTGTTTTGTTGTTTATTACTACACTTTAAAGTGCATTATTGAAACACTAAAGTCACTCTCGTGGAACCCATTAATTAATACCACTTAAGTGGTAACAAGCAAATCAGAGTCTTAAGCGCGTGTTTTATTTGAGTTAATTGACGTTATTAAACCCTTTATTGTGCTAATTAGTTAATTAATGTCTTTTCAGTGGTCAAGAATTACTAAGGGCTGCGCAACACTCGCCAAATAATGAAAATTCCCTTAACAATCAACAGTCCCTCGTTCCTCAACGGAACCTCAACGGTTCTCCGCAAAGTCCTGAAAAACGCGATGAATCATCCAACCATGATAGTATAGGAAATGATGTAAGTGTTGCTTTATACTGGACGAGTCAGCTTTTTTTTATTTACTTTATTTAAGTTAAGTTGTTTTTGAGATACAGCGTGTCGCAGTTTTGACTTTTTTTTAGTCTCCTCATAACTGGGAAATTTTGGAATAGTTGCTGGTAACTGCAAGGGCAAAGTGGGAGAGACTAAAAAAAAACCCGAACTTTCACACCCTGTATATTTAGTACAATAACTGTACATTTGCCAGTTATTCGGCGCGTTATTTGCAAAAACATTGTTTCTGGTTGTTTACATGCCCCTAACATTCGAAGTTAAATGTATGTTGTCTTGTAGATAATTCTTTTTTTTTTGCGGTGTTTTTTGTGGATTGCCGTTTTGAGTTTCCATAAGAAATCAAGCCACGCTCTTAGTTTACATTGTAAAAACTTCTATAAACAGCGTGTACGTCATAGTCACGAAAAAGTGTAAAAACTGGCAAAACTGGGCTTTTCCCCAAGAAACCGCACTAAGAAAAGTTGTTAACAAATCGATTATCTGCAAGGCAAGCATATTTTTAACTTCAAAAGTGAGGTGGATGCAAACCAGAAAATAGCCTAAAGCATGTTAAATGGTTGATTTTCAGACTTACAACAGTAACCAACTGACACAATTCTCCAACACTGATGAGACGGTTCATTGGCTGACGATTAATCGTTTTGATAAATATTTGGATATTTTCGCCAAATTTTCGGGATTGGACATGCTTCGCATGTCCAAGGAGGATTTAATTCAAATATGCGGCCAAGCGGACGGGATCCGGCTGTATAATGTCCTGCACTTGAAGTAAGTACCTTTGTATACAATAAAAAATTGGCAACAAAAATTTCACGCAATCGGCAAAACTAGAAGAAATTTACGTTTAATCAGGCAAAACCTTAGAGCAAACCAAATTAAATACCGTCCAAATTTACTGGCTAACAGCACAGCTTTGAAAAACGTTCGAAAAAAGTCAATTTTCAATGAATTGTAATTGTTTGAAGGACAATAGCACCGAAATTGAAACTCTACATTTGTCGCGAGAATATGGGCGTATTCAATGCGATATTCCTCTCCTCACACAACCATATGGAGCTTGTGCAAAAGCTCTGCACCATGGTCTCAATCAACATCGACCAAGTGAAATCCGTCTATATTGAGGGGCCTCAGTCGATTCACATTCAATTGAGCGACGACGTGCTGCGGCATGTCGAAGAAGAGGCCATGTTCTCGTTGAGTGTTATTCAGGATAATGGGTCCCATATTCTGATGCTCAAACGACGGATAAATAATTAGCGCCCCGAATAGTTCAGGAGTTGAAAACAGTACAAATTTGAGGAGTAATTAGGTTTTAATCGTGTATGGCTGATGGAGATGAGCGAAAAATATCAGCATTCGATTCCTAAGTAAGGGATTATTAAAATTAGCGGTCGAATGATAAAATGCACTTCTTGGGTGGAAAAACTAGTTGAAAGGGGAACGTTTCAGAAGCCAGTGTTCGGAGTGTTTTATATTGTATCTATATTCTATGATTGTTTACTGGTCAAAATGCTTTAGTTATTTTATTTTAGAAAATCATTAAATACGGCTATTAGCAGAGATTAGTGGACTAATCACTAACTAGTCAACTAATCTCTGCTATTAGTGTGAACCATACTGCAAATGTAAGGCTTAACAGATGAAACTCAGGTAACTGTTGGGTGAATTTTCACCCAAGGTGCTTCCATGTGCAACTTCTATTTATTGAATCATAGTTAGTTAAGTGGTTGCGTAATAATAGGATAATCCCCGATTAATGCCGTCATCGAAGTGTCTTTGCATGATGGACGATAACCAACGAGACTCAGCCCAATAGAGAATGTATATACATACAGTGATTCCACTATGGAAATTCTGCTTATTATTTAAGGATCAATAAAGGAACGGGACTGTTGTTGATTACGCACAACGGGGCAAAAATAATCAGTTTATCTGTTTTGTTTCTGTTTTTGTTGACGTTTTAAGCAGAAAATAACTGAAACTCCCATGATTGGACGAAGTACATGCAAAAATTGCCTTTTTTGTTTTCAGGTAGGTTTAAGAAACTACAGCTTTTATTGTTGATATTGATAGTGCAATAGCGGATTGTTATATATATTTGTAATTGTATAGTTAAGTCCACATTTTTTTAAGTGTAAATGATTAAATTGACTAAACTTTCCTTGAAAGGATTACGATTTCGCGGCCGTGCCATGATTGAAACTGATCAGTTTTTCGGTCTAAAAGCCTGAAAGTCTGAGCAGTTGAAAATAGTGTAGTTTTCAAGAGCAGAGGAGGAAATCCAAGGAAATAAAAATTCTACCTTGAAGACTTCCCACTTAGAATGGCACTTTGTCAAGATGAAAATTCGTGCTGTTTTTAGATGATTAAATACGCTTTGTTGCCGCCGAGAGTTTTAAAAATACGTTATTTAGAATGTAGAGATAATGTCCTGTTAAAAGAAGGTCAGCAAATTTTTTGCTTCTGCAAACGGTACGTGCTCCAAGAGAAAATACAATTTACCATAAACCTGTTGTTACATATCATTCATTATTAATCTGATGCTTGGAGCATTAAATAATGGATTGTTTGAAGAAAATTATTATTTAATGTGTAGACATTTTTTTTAAACGGAGTTATTACAGTTGATGTTTCATGAAATGTATGTATTCTTATAAGAAATATATTAACAAATATATGAACGGTGTTTTATTGGCCAGGTACTTTGAATAAAACCCATTTAAGTGTGTTGCTAAATTTTCTAATCGGAAATATACATTTGTAAAGTTAAATCGGGGCAATTGGTCTCCAAGCTGAACGACAGTGGAACTGATTCATGTCAATTTGCTGTTTTTGCATCTTGTATACATTCTAATAAAATATCTATACAGAAATAACGCTCTATTAAATATCTGCTTTGTTTAGTCTTAACAATATTGATCCGAATGTTCAACAATAAGTACATTTCTCATACAGTAACACTTCATTCATCTCTGATAAATTTAAATAAATATTTACTCTAAATGACAAAATAATACAACATATACAAAAAACCTACTCTAATATATCTCAACAAATCAACGAGAAAGAGGCACAGCTTAAATCACATATGGGTTAGTTCGCTAGCTTTGTCAGGGTTTTATTAATTTATATTTTTATTGCATTTTCTTTTTGGGGAAGTTAACTGGGTAGTTCGTTAAATGATCAACTCTCTGTATTGATTGGAGCTTCTAACCCTGGCTAGTGAACTATTTGAAATGTAAAATTTTAATAAATATTTAACAATTAATACATCATAAAGTATGTGATGGTTATTCGCTTCTCTACCGCAATCCAAAGACTTGGGAATTCAAAGTGAACAGCTAATAAAGGTTTCTTTACTTATCGTACTAGAAAACAACTAAGGAACATGTACCAGAATAATACGCTAATTCTTCCGAGACTTTTCTGTACATTTTACTTACTTGCTAGTAGTGGAATCTCCTCGATTGTTTCGAGTTTTTTATTGGTTTCAAACATAATTTTGGAGATTCCTATTACACAGGACACGTGTACATGTTGCTCGGTTTTAATCGCTCCTTAACATTGGCCACATTTGTACTGTTTGGAGGACTGAATATTTTTAATGGAAGTATGCAAATGTGTACGTAAAATGCTTCAGTCTTCAAAATAGGGATTCTCTTCTTATCAAGCTTTTGGAGCTTGTTATGTATTCGAAAACTATCATCCAATCAATATGTTCACTTTCCTGAGGGTTCAGGGCTTTTTTGTTAATCGGGAAAGGAGCAACCAAAGACCTCAAAACACGTGCAACCCCCTGTATCCCCACATTTATACATCTATATGAAAACAAGCTGTGTTTCAGCTGCATTAGTTGTTTTAAAATGTTAACACTTAGTTTAGAGTAACTTTTCGCACTTTTTATAGCTATATTTATAAATAAAACTGACTAGTTTGTATTGAAATGTGCATTTGAAATAGTATATTATATACCTAGGTCCAGAAGTCAGCTATTATATAGCGAGCACTTTTATAAGTGAGTAAGCACATAATGTATTTTATAATGTGCGAGGTATTTAATAGCCATCTCGACCCGAAGTACATATAGAATGTTTTTGCTACTAACACGGATAATTGCCTTAATTGGATTTTCAGTTTCTCAATTTAGAAGCGAAGTTATTCGACTTCCTCCCCCTAGGGAATTGGAGTTGGTGACTTCTCCGGATAGTAGTAAAAAAACCTGTTTCATGGGCACAGCTTACACTAAAAAAGCCCTTCAAAGCATGCCTGTTTTGCTACTCCACAAAATCTGCCGTTTGAGCAGAATAGTCTTAAGCCGAGTAGATTATTTGTCGCATGGTATACCATGGTTGCATGTCTACAATTTTTCCAGCATATGCAAGTTGAGGCAATTTGGTAGCTCAATCTCTTCCAAACGAATGTCCGCGGGATTGTAAGCGAAATTGATTGGGAAGTTGTGCTTGATGTCCATGAGCAAGGTCTGGAAAGTTAAGTCGACACCAATGAAAAAGTCGGTTGTTTTCGGATAGAAACTTACCTGTTGATCAATGTCCTGGTGGCGATCTTTCAGGCGCTCCTGCACTTTCCTGATGAATGAGTAAGGAATTTTGTCATAATCATCCGCGGGAGTATACAAAGTCAACAGTTTGCAAATCTGGAGCGGAGTCAGGGCGTTGCACATCTCACATAAACTGGTTACGTCTTCTTCGGTATCAGTTTTACGCGCCTGCAGCAATTGAGCTGCTTGGATTATCGGCTGAAGCGTCGCTTGAATTGGTCCTTCCTAATGCGGAAACAAACCATTTTTTCCACTGGTTAATTGGAGCAGTTCACACCCACTTACATCCAGAGTTTTTTCCCGTATCCACATTTCCAAGTGCGACAGATTGTGCCTGATTTGGCACCCTTTGGCCCAATGGCACAGCTCCTTCCGCAACAGCAAGTTGTTCAAACTGGACGCACAAATGAAGTAAAACACTTGCTTGAAGATGTTGGAGATTATTTGCGCGTCTACTCCATAGCACACCAGAATCTGCAATAAATCCCATGTTGGTTTCATAGTGGAGGATTTCTCCCGCATTTCTTACTCTATAGTGGTTGGACAATTCCTGCAATAAATAGCTGGTGGGTTTTGCGTCTGGCACTCCTCCCGCTGGACTGGAAATGCTGTTGGTTCTGTTTCGAAATCCGCTCGCTTTGCCACTCATTCCGGGAACTTCTTCATGTTCCAGAATAGCCGGAACAATTAGGGGCTGGATTTTTTCTTCCAGAAAACGGGTCAATCCTGTGCATAAAACGGAATATGAGAAAATATGTTTTAGTCCGACTCCAAGTGATTTACCTTGATTAATCCAAACAGCAAGATCAGAAAGAACTTGCCGATATTCCGACAGGTCAAAATTCTTCAGACTCTGCTCGTTTTGAGTGGGGGTGTTGCTAATCTGGAACTGCCTTTCACCGCTGTACTGCTTCAAACAGTGCATTAACCTGAGGATGTTTAGGGAAAAAATTAATTGAAACATTGAATCAGCAACTGGCACAGACCTTAAAATGTTTACAATCCATAAAGTCGTGCACTCGAAGTCTTCATTGTGCTTTTTGCGAATCACTTTTTTCACGCTGTTTATAAAGGTCATTATTAGGTTTTTGAGTTTTTCCTCATCATCTATGTAATCCGTGTGCCGTATGCCCATGAAGATTATATAAGCCGGCAGGCCTGGTAGGAGAGTTAAGGCCAAACGGGGCTTCAGTTCTAAAAGCAACCCGTATTAATATTGACGTGAAAATATTAATTCATTCTTGCCTAAGACGAGTCTTTTCATAATCACGCCTTCATCTCCAGATTTGTAGGAAAACATGCCCAAATAGTCGCGATCCTTCTTTCTAATGCTTGGTTGCGCCCTCCCTATCGGGACTGACATGGCATGTTTCCTTTCTTCCTCCAGCAGTGCTTCCTCCACATCTATGTGAGTGTCTTTGAGCTTCTTCGTTAGCAACTTCACCTAAGCAATGAGTAATTTACTTGGTATAAATGTGGCAAAGCCGCAAAAGTTACCTGCCGCTGCAGTTTCTTCAGGTTCTGAGTCAAGGTCTCATTTTTATCAAACTCATTCACGTAATCATTGGTGAGCCTCACAATTTCCTGCTTCATAAACGACTCGTTCTGAGACTGTGGTGGCCCGCTCAGATTCTCCGCCAGAATTCGTTGCTGCCGTTCGTTGTCCTCTCTGAGTTTCTCGATTTCGAATCTGTACTCTTTCTCATGCGCCTTATATTTGGTCTTTTCATCCTGCAGTTCCAGTTCCAGCTGTTTGTTGATGCTCTTTTGCGTTTCGTATGCCAGCGCCAATTCTCCATCTTCATTAATGTACGCCCCTGCAATTGTAATATCAGTTCGCGGATTATTAATGGCTGGCAAAACTCAACCTAACATGTCGAGTTTTCGCATTTAATATGAACTTTTTATGTGTCTTAAGGTGGTTAACCAGTTAGATTAGATGATGTGTTAATGTTAACTAGCGTATGGATTAGACTAACTAAAGTGGAAATATGTCCTGCAAGTGTTATGGTCTTGTGGCTGGAACACAATTAAAGTTGCGTCTCAAATTTAAGAACCACTTTCGAGTGTAGAATCAGAAAATGTTAAATTTACTTGTTGATTTTATTGCAGACTCGATTTAAACGGCCCTCAGTTGCAAGATTATAATGAAATTAGTTTA
This sequence comes from Dendroctonus valens, assembly GCA_024550625.1. Lineage (NCBI taxonomy): Eukaryota > Metazoa > Arthropoda > Insecta > Coleoptera > Curculionidae > Dendroctonus > Dendroctonus valens. Next base: position 382,108 of record JAJTJO010000055.1, on the reverse strand, counting down.
CGCGGAAGACTGTCCATTAAACCTCTACAGATTTTCCAATGGCAAACACCGCGGGACCACTAGCAGTAAGTATTATTTTAAGCTTACATAATGAAATGTTATTCAAGCATAAATAAGCCTGTAGATTTCGACTATTTTTAAATAGTTCTAGCCCTACTGCTACCATGAACCATATTAGATTAGTTTTGCCCCATACTTTCAATGCGCTCACCCAATCGGTTATTGGAATTAACGATCGACTTCATGTTATCCGTTTGATTGGCCAGAATGCTTTTAATTGCACCACTTCATCGCTGCGTCGATCTAATTCGATCTGCATCTGCTGCAGTTGTTGGTGCAACTTGGACATACCAGTGCCTTCGTTTACACTCGCTTGCAGCTCCATAAGTTGCGACTTTAGATTGGAATTGCTCAGTTCCAGCTCGGAGATTTTGATGGCATCCTTTGCCGCATTTTCCGCTCTGAAAGCCGTCGGTTGCCGGTCTAGTTTTATTGCTGTGACCCGCACACTTACCTCTCAATTCTTGGTGACATGTCCAGTTCGTCCAGTCGCTTTTGCATTCGCATCTTTTCCCGTTCCAGCTCTGCAAGGTTGTTTTGCAATTTCAGTACTATTCCTATATCAACGTTGTTCTCTAGTTCAGTTTTGGCAATTGTGTCGTTGCTGGTGGCTGCAGTTCCACTTTCCCCATTTGCTCCTGGAAAGTTTGTTTAAAATAGCCTCGTGCGAGGGAGAAAATGATCGGTTTTTACCATTCCAGTCGATGTTCTCCAATTTTTCCCTGGTGCTAGCGGTGGATCTCACTGAGCCATACCCATGATCCTCGGAAAGTTTGCTCACATCCATCGTGGATGTGCTGCTGACATCGCTAAGATTCCTTTTATGATGGCCACTTGCGTTCACTTGCTTACTCAGCTCCTCGCAGTACTGTTCCAGGTCGTGATACTCCTGCAGGAGCTTCTGGTAGGCTTGCCGTTCGTGGTCTGCTTCATCCAGGATCTCCTTTTTCTCTTCCTCCAGGCGAAGCTTGATGTTTTCTTCTGCCCCTTTTTCAGTCATCTTCAGCATCTCTATTATGTTCTCGTACTCATTCTTCAGCTTCTCAGTCTCTTGCTCCCAGACCTCCTGTTGGTTTTCAACGTCCTTTCTGAATTTCTCCTGCTCTGTTACCAGGTCAACTTTCTCCTCCTTCTCCGCTCGCAGTTCTTCTTGCAATTTTTCAATCAACTTATTCTTGTCGATTATAAGGCTGTTTAGGGTTTTCACTTCAAGCTCCAGCGCCTTGAGGCTGCTCAGCTTCGATCTGAAACCAAACAAAATGAGGGCAATTCTAATGGGAAACTAAGACATACTTTAGCTCATTGACTTCGTTCCGGTATCCAAGCAGCTCGGAATTGGTTTTGTTTATTTCATCGACCTTCTGCTGCAGGCTGATGATTTTGTTCTCCAGGCCTTTGTTGAGCTTTTTCACATGCTCGATGGATCGTGCCTCGATTCTAAGTCGCTTGTACTGTCTTCTAGCTAAGAATCTTCGGATGGCCGCTTGGCATACCACGATGCATCTTGTGCGTACAGCGAAGCGTTTTCGAGCCAAATATCCTCTGATGTATTTTTGAAGAATTATCGCCTAGAATTAAGTATGATAATTAAGTAAATTTTGGGGACACCACTTCACATATAATAAGATAAAATGGGCAGTACCTTGGCATTATCCTTCATTATTTTGAAGTTTTTCCTAGCCAAGAGTCCTCGAATGCGACTTTGTAGACCCAAAATGCACCGTCTTTTCTGCTGGAAGATTCGCCGGGCCAAGTATCCCCTGATGTACCTTTGCAAAGTGATTGCCGCCCTTTCAGTCCTGATTGTTTTGGCCTTTCTTCATGAAAAAGAAAACTATCATCATTTGTTGTCACGGTCGCTTATAGCGCTATTAACCTTCTGGCCATCAAGCCTCTGGCATGTGTTTGCAGTAGAATCGCCGACTTTCGGATTGTTTGGTATTTTTTCTTGGCTATGAACCCTCGAACGGTTTTCTGGATTAGTATGCAACAGGCTTTCAGTTTTTCCAGCCTTAATTTCTCAAGATAGGCCACCTGGCCGGCTCGGAAGAAGATTTTTGTTTTGCCCAGTTGGTACTTGTCGGAATTTTTATGTACTGGTTTAGAATGTTGCAGCACGTCTTTTCGATGTTGTTTCTGATAATGTCTTTGAATTTGCACAAAACTCGGTAGCGGTAGAAGAAGTCAACGTAATTCCAGCGACTTGGGAAACCTTAACAACCACTTGCTTACCATTTGCTTCGTAACAATTGCCATCACTTACCAGCAGCGGAAATTCGGATGGTCTCCAAAACACCACAAGCCCTCAGTTGCTTGTACAGCTCGTTTCGGGTTAAACTCGAACCCAGATTTGGTATCGTTGGGTTTGATGCATCTGATGTAATGGGGAGTGGTTAAATTCAGGGTGGACATCAGGGCATTTAACGACTCGCGAAACTGAGAGCCCACTGATTTTTTGTGGCTCTTCTTGGCTCCTGAGTCGCCTTTGGCCGATACCACCTTGAGTTTAGCTCCAGGAACTTGCAGCTTCTGATCATCGGGTTTAAACAGTCTTCTGAGCAACGAGTTGCCACTGGCCTTAATAACATTGATTTGCTCCTCTATCACTGTGTCGCGGTTTTTCTCCAAAAACCCATTGCTTTCGTACTGAACTCGATCAGCAAAGTGATTCACTATAAAACTGGATCGTCCGAATCGGCTTTTCCCGAAATGGGAATATTTGCTGCACTTTGAGTAGAGTTTTTCCGTCCAGGAGGCATCAGATCCACGGGGCATCTGCAGAAAAATCGCAATGTAATTGAACGTCTCCCTCAAAAGATAAGCGCACCCACTTTGCATTCCTCATCCAGCAAGTCCAATATTCCCAGTTTGGTTTCAATCAAATCGATGCAGGGCTGATTATCGTAAAAATCAATCATCTTCCATTCGATTCCCTCCTTTATATATTCCTCCTGTTCCAATTTGAAGACATGCAAATTGAATTGCTGTTGAAGCTTCTCGTTTGCGTAATTTATACAAAACTGTTCAAACGAGTTGGTCTCGAACGTTTCAAAGCCTGAAATTAATCAGCATTTTTATAAGCTTACCTAATCGACTGTTCCTAATTAAAATATATCTGGCAGGAATTTTTTTGTTTTTATGCAAGTAGGTTTGTATGCTTACCATAAATATCCAGAACGCCGATAAATTTGTGCTTTGGAATATTCGACTCCAGAGCCTTATTAATCACCAAAACTATCCAGTTGAAAAGTTCCGCGTAAATATGCTTGGCCAGGGCGTCTCTGGAAAATGCCGCCTCTTCAGTGGTCATCGGCTTCAGATAGACATCTCGCATGGAAACAATCTTCCTTGTAACCAGCCATTGCTTCAGCTCATCCTTGTCCAGATCCAGAAGTACCGATAAGATCCTGATGTGTTTGTCTGTTTGCTAATTCAGATGGGTGATGCGGATTTCTTGCAAAATCAACTACTTGTAGGAGACTTACTGGTATTACGCAGCCTTCCTGGTCCTGTTCGTTTTCCACTTTGATTAGGCATTGCTTGAATTCGATGTTGCCCAAGTGCAGAATTCCCGCAAGAATCTTCAGCAAGTTCTCCTGGTCTTGATCGGAAAAACCCAGCATTGTTAGAGCATTTTCGGTCTCTTCAAATTCCTTCAAATCGTTCATCCCTTGAACCTGCGGACTGGATCCTTGATTCAAGTAATGGAAAGTACCCTGATGACCTATAGATAAAAATGAGTGTTTGTAATGGAAATTTGACTCTTCTGTGTGAAACTGGGGAGTTTTTCGGGCTTTTAGGTCGTGGTGGAAGCGAATTTTCGTCAAGAGACATCTTCAGATATATTTTCCACGATGGCCTAAACACCAGAAAAACTTTTTAGGCAAATTCACCTAAATGTAGATGCTGTAATCGATCCCTTGCCGCACAGATCTGGTAGAATATGTGATAGTTTCGTTCCTCCGGGGCCTGAAAAACCACTCGAGACTTTTCCAGCAAATACGTTCTCATTGAAGCGCCGCTGATATTGAATTGCTTACTGAACTGCAGTTCGATAAATTTGCCGAATCTGGAGCTGTTGTCGTTTCTCGTCGTTTTCGCGTTTCCTATTGCCTAAAGACACATACATAAAACAATCTAGTGGTAGTTAAGGAGGTCTTTTTCCTTGAAATACCTCCATTATCGGGCTGCTAGCCAACACCTTCCTTTCCACCTGAGTGTCAGTGGCGTTTCCTCCAACAGTGGCAAAGTATCGCATCGTGTATTTAGCAGAGACGGTTTTTCCAGCTCCACTTTCACCGGAAACGATGATGCTTTGATCTCGCGTTTCCCGCTCCAGCTTAGTGTAGGCTTCTTCAGCGACAGCAAAAATGTGTGGAACCAAATCGCCCATTGCTTGGCCTCGATAGGCCCGCATGGTTTCGGTGTCTTAAAAATGGATTTTTGAATTTTTCCTCCCTCTGGTCTCTGACTGTTCCTGTTTCCGCTCATTATTGAACATTCTTATCGCAACTTACCATAAATTCGCAGCTCATCGTACGGATTGATAGCAACTAAAACAATCCCGCAGTAGGTGTAGATATCTCGTCTTTCACAGAAACGAACCTACAGAGCAGCGTTTTTGTAGCCGAAAATCTCGTTTTGTATTTTGATCGATTGCTAGCTTACTTGTAAATTATATAGAACTCCCGGTTCGTGTAAGTAGGATAACGATGTGAGATCGGTTTCACCAATGAGCATATCGGGGTTCTTCAAGAAAGGAAGATTGCTTTCGCTTTTCAATTGAAGCGTTTTCAGTTCGCCATCGTCGTCGGTTCGCACATCCAGGGTGGGTTTTTTCAGCTTGTAGTCTTCCAAAAGCACGGCGCCTTCCCATACTTTTTCCGGGTGGGAAATCCATACCCGTGCACCCTGAATGCAATCGGAAAAAAACCGTAAAATCCTGGGAAAATTTTCAATTTTTGCTTACTCAGTCTGATTGTATTTGAGGCGATAAGAACGTGTTTCTATGGGGGTTTGATTCGGATGCAACCCATGATAACGGAATTTATATACCAGATATACAAATTAGGCTGTTTGATTGGGCAGTTGAAATAAGCTGATACGGAATAGCGAGTAGATAAATAGTCTTATTGGCTTTGAAGAAATCTGTTATGATCCACCCGAAGATGACTCACCGGCATTGTTATCAATGAGTCGGTAATATTTTTTTAAAACGTAAATGCAGATTAGAGATGATTGGGCAGGTACTCCAGATAAAATGTGTATTAACGAACTTAAATATATGACAAATAAAGTAAGAATTCATTAATGAGACAACACGGCAACAAATTGTTCTTCAATTTTGTGCGCTTAAGGTGGAAAAAAAACCTGAGCAAGTTTTTCAAATTAATCCACTTTATTACTTTGTTTCTGTGCTTGTTTGTCTTTTCGATGGCAGGTTTTATCAGGTAAAAATGTTCGGATATTTTGGCTAACTTTGACTGACTAAACTTTGAAAAGTGGACAATGTGAAGGACATAAAAGCATCATTAATGGACAGTAAAAAGCATAAATGGCATTTGCCTGAAACCATCCACCAATCAGGCTTTAGTAACTGTTCAAATTCGCCCATTAACTGTAAAAGTTGACCAATAACTGTGAACTCTTGCAAACCATGCAACAAATCTGCATCAAATGATATAGTCGTCAAGCGTTGAAGTGATTTTCATTGCTTTCATTCTGGCAAATTACCGAAAATTTCTTGATTTAGCGTGAAAAATTTTTATGATTTTATTTGTTGCCTTTTGTATGCTTCTAGAATGAATTAGTTCGCATCGAATTTAACCATCCATAGTAATAGCGTGTTTTCTGCTTCGCGAAGCATTTAACAAATGTACGTTTAAATTTGATATAACGATGTAGAAACCAGTTCGGAGATCATCCACTAATCAGCAATTCGAATGTAAATGAACAACTTTTTGGAGCCGAAAAAGTTCTCTACAACCAACTCACGCTTTGGTACTTTACGTGTATATAGGTATAATTATAACTGTGAAAACATCGGTTAAAGGTTAGTGAATGCGGGTTGAACATCGTATAGTTTAGCTATGCCATGGAAATGCCTTTATTTCTATTCTGTTTGCGTGTACTTTGCGTTGCAAGTAGGTACCAGTTTAGTAAACCCGGTTGTTTTGGTTCGTTCATGCTTGCAATATAAATACTCTACAGTTCATGGTTGTGGCCAAATACCTTGTAGGATGATTGAGTCAGTTAAAGGACGTTTTATTTATGGCGGGCAAAAATATAACAAATATTTAACACTTTGTATAACATAATTGCAATATTTGTTATCTGATCGAGCGAGTCGGTGTAATTTACACCAACATAACCATGACCTTGCTGCCATAGGTGGTTCCAATGGGTATATTGAATTTTGATATGCCACATATTGAGGAAAATCGCCGCTGTGGAATTAATCGAAACCAACCCAGTTTAAAAGCATCTGCGATTCGAACTATTAAGTTTCATGGGGGTTTTGAGGTGAATTGCGTGTAGATTTTGGCCTTTCTAGGCAGGTTTTTTTTCCCAATTTAACTACTGATCCTTTCACAGGTGCGCTTAATCTTGCTCGGCTGGTCCAATTTAAAGATCACCAAACTGCTCGCAGACTTTCACTTTAACCTTTATATTGATGGTATTAAAACCCGATTTATGTAACACCATTTTCGGTACTGAAGACATTAAGTTCTGTACGATTTACAGACTCTCAGCGTGTATTTTTCTCACAAAGCTTTTTGATTTCAATTAAAAAACCTCGTATATTTTACTGAATTAATCAGCACCAAAGACAATAACGGATCTGTGTGTTTCGAATGTTTTGCTTTGCTACTTTGAAAGTGAAGTGGAAACTGTAAGAAACTGATCTGTTTCTATGCATAGAGAATACAAAATTACAGTGGGAATTAACGTTAGCCAGCGTATTTTGGTTCCCACGCCACAATCGGGTATTAAAGATCTATTATGCTATTAACTATTTTCAATTCCACGTTTTGTCTAACTTTCTAATAAAATCTGTTACTGTAGGTAGAGCAGTTGACTTAATTTCCTCCAAAGTTACTCTATTTTTCTGTGTATTAAATTTTTAATTAACTTGTATTTTGAGGGCCAATAAAGTCAATATGTGTCTCACAATGATGCACAATATGGCAAGTGCATTTGAAAGTAACTCAGGAAACTATTGATCGCTAGACCTGCTTAATCTGGGCCATGAAGGTTTTCGGCTCTTCTGTATCCGAGCGATTAATGAATAGCACAGACTGTGCGGCTAATAAAGGCACTTTTGCTTTGTTTTCTGGAGATTCAGCTTCGATTTGGTCTGAAATGACCAAAACCGCCAAAAAAGCGATGATGATGATCATTCAGAAAAAGATTTAGAAGATTTCCTTAAATAAGTTCGACTGGTTTACATTTGGGTTATTTTACTTTAATTAATCAAGTTTGAATGGTCGTTTTGGTCGAAATTTTGGAGGCTCTAAATTGGGCAAAATATTGGAGAATCGGTCTGTTGTGGTCTTCAGAAAAAAACTTCTGAGCTGATTACCAGGTTTTCGGAAAATGTGTTTCCTTCTTCGGGTTGCATGCATGCAAAACCCTGAAGAAGGAAACACATTTTCCGAAAACCTGGTAATCAGCTCAGAAGTTTTTTTCTGAAGACCACAACAGACCGATTCTCCAATATTTTCCGCGATTTAAAGCTTATATTTTTCCTTAACTTTTCTTCGTCTTATAGTTCCAAAATCTGGCAGACTTCGAGTGTTGCAAACACAATCGCATTGAAAACGACAATATATAAATTTGTTTTAACAACATTTTCATTTAGTAGTTAATCTTTCAAACATGCAGGGGGCAAACGTTCAGCTCCATGCCAGCACAAATTGAATTAACACCTAGCGAGTTGACAATATGTTTACTTAGAGCTCACCTTCGTGTACAATTCGACTGTGGTCATTTTTCCCAACTCAAAACAAACCCTTTTGAATCACTTAAAACACTGGGCGCACTAAAAAATATGTTTTGTTGGTGTATTTACGCGTGCACGATTTTTCGCCGACAGCTTACTTCGATCAGATTGTGTTATCTTATCACATTTTTGAGCACACAAAACTCAGAATACGAAAAAAGAATGGTTTGAGTTTACAAAAGCGCTCGCGTAAATTCCATTCGAGCTTTTGAACTACATAGTCTTTGCAGCAGCATTGATCGCAGCAGCATACCAATGTTGCCGCCCGAGTCTGAGGAATTTCCTGCGTGTGTTACACGAAGCCCATTCCTAATTGAACTAGCTGTTTTTGCCCATTCTCACAACAGCTTTTTGAATTATTCCAGCATATTTTCGTTTTTTCAATTATTTTCAACTGCCTTCGTAACCCCTGGATAGTTTCTAAGGCCCGTTATATTCATCCTTGGTTAACAAAAGGAAGTGCAATAAAGGCGTTTTTTCGGAAAAAAATCAAAAGCGGTTGCCGAAAAATTGCGGCTTTAAATAATTAACAATCTTAATTTTAACGTATGTGTATTATATCAAAGCTCAGCTTAGTTTTAAGACTTCCACTTCACTTTGCAATTTTTGCAAAAAATGTCTTTGTTATAAACTTCCCAGTTTTCGTTATACTTTCGAGATTTGGCTACGTCGGTTTTTTATATCTATCTTTTCAAGGAGCGCATTCTATTGGTAAGGTTGCACGAAAAACTGGTTTGCTTTTTTGATCAACCATCCAAAGGTCGACAAACTTGGTCGACTACCATTTGGTGCAAACGTTTGGCTGTAGATGGACGCACCAACTCAAGTATACTAAAAGTTTCCAATTCCTGCGGCAGCAGTAGTGAGCCCACGGTTTCATAGATACCTCGCCTGTCTCTAGCAATGAGTTTATTTGGAAATTCGTTGAGTTTCACTTTGCTACCTTGCGGTTAGGCGAAGGAATTAAATTATGTTTTTATGTTATCAAAAGGTGTGGAGAACTCCTTTTTTTTTGGGGAAGATTTTGCGATTTTTCCAAAAATTCCAAATTGCTTTAACTTGAACCCGTTGCGGCTTCCACTTTTTTAGTCTCTTGCTCAATTTTGTCTATATGCAAAAGTCTTCGATTTTCAAAAGTTTTTTTTATACCAATTATTCAACATTATATTTACTTTTCAGTCAGTAAAACTTCAAGTCCAAATCCTACAATAATTTCTGTTCCAATTCCGGGTTTGCCCCCAAACCGATCGATTAGCCTTTTGCAGCATCAGGAAAAAACGCATTACAGCTAAACATCGGCATTAATAATGAATCGTGTTAAAAAGCTGCTTTACTGCATGTTTGGTCGCAACTGTAAAGTTTCATAATTAAAAATTCCGTCAGTTGTAAACTATTTATTGTGAATATCCCCTAAAGCGACGCAACCAGCTCTTAAAATTCCGTTAAAGCAATATTACTCGTATTTATTTATACGGATTAAACCGTTCTTAGACGGTTAACAACATCGCAGCAACTGGAACAATTAACATTACATGCGACATTAACGAGAAAACATGTTTGAATTTAATGTTTTTCGGCTGGTAGTTGGAAATCAAAAGAAAATAGGAGAAGGTTTCAATAAAAAAATATAAATATTTTTCAAATACTTTGATGATGAAAATAATAATAAATCACACAACTTTCTGGGCTAATATGCTCTAATCTTTGGAGGAATTGATGGGCATTCTCTTTCATCTAAGGTGCAATCGTTTACGGCGCGATAAGTCAGGCAAACCTGCAAAAAACACTCGCAATAAAAACGCCAACCCAGACTCCTAATCGTCTTCAACTTCTCCAGTTTCAGCGTCCATCCAGCTCAGCGTGTGCTTCCTCCAATGTTCCTCAAAAGGTCTTTTCTTCTGGTTCCTCACCGGCTTAGAGTAATCGTACTCATCAACCCTGATTTGGCAGTCATCTCTTGCATGCGCCCCTCGAGACTCTGTTCTTGCCTCCATGGCCGTTATCGCCTGCAGAGCGTTAATGAACAGATTTTTCAGCTCGCAATATTCCACCAAGTTCGTGTTCCAAATCATGCCATGGTCGTGCATTTGTACGTTATCAATTTCCTTGTACAGCTCCGCCACTCTGCACACTCCTTCGCTTAAAGTGTCTTCGGTTCTGAAGACGGCCGCGTATTTTTGCATCTGCTGTTGGAGCTGAAGCCTGAAGCAGATTTTGTAGGTGCACTGGATTTATCCAGGACAGTGTTTTGGTTGCTACCTCAACTGGCCAACGGTGTGCTTGCCCTTGCTGTACCTCATCCTATCGAAATTCTGCAAAGAGTCTACACCGATGGAATCATCCGTCCGGACTGCGGCTCCCGGACAGTCTGTTCCGGTGATACTTTCAGCTACAGCTTTTCCAAATACGACAGTTTCCAGCAGCGAATTTGCCCCCAATCTGCAACCAAATGAAGATGTTGTCTACTTCCGTAGAAAGTCGATCATTAACCTGTTTGCGCCATGAACTCCCACAGAAGAACACTCCCCACAGGCGTGGAGTCCTTTGACCAATTGGTCCTTGCCTGGTGCCACTTGAGTCAACACCTGCCCCTTGTAGTTGGTGGGAATGCCTCCCATTGTATAATGGACTGTTGGTATGACGGGAATGGGTTCCCGTAGGATATCAACAGCTGCGAAAGTGAAGGCCGATTGTCTTATCCCCGGCAGCTGCCTCTCGATGGTTTCTTTGGGAATGTGGTGCAGCTGCAGGTTGATGTAGTCCTTGTTAGGGCCGCAACCTACAGTGGGTTTAGTTTTTTATGCATGTGGAGCAGTTGGTATCCTACCTCTTCCTTCCATGATTTCCACGGTCATCGCTCTGGCAACCACGTCCCTGGAAGCCAAGTCTTTGGCTTTAGGCGCATGGCGCTCCATGAATCTCTCCCCTTTGCCGTTGATGAGAAATCCTCCTTCTCCTCTCGCGCCTTCTGTTATCAAGACTCCGACTCCATAAACTCCCGTCGGGTGGAACTGGATGAATTCCAAGTCTTGAAGTGGAAGCCCAGTGCGAGTGATCATGGCGGTTCCATCTCCAGTGGAGGTGTGAGCAGCTGTGCAGGAAAAGTAAGCGCGTTCAAACCCGCCGGTGGCAATCACGGTGTTTTTTGCCCAGAATTTGTGGATGCAGCCATCCTCTAAGCTCCTGCAAGTTTTCCCTTTGAAATAACCGATGTTTCTTTTTGGGCATGTTCTACCAGGCCAGAACCCCGCGGCATTCATTGTCAACCATCAGCAAATCAATCACGAAGTATTCGATGAAAAACTCCACGTTATGCCTGCAGGCTTGTCCATAGAGCGTATGCAGCATATAGTGGCCAGTGGCGTCCGCTGCAGCACATGTCCTATGAGCTTGTCCCCCATCTCCAAACTGCAACGTTTGGCCTCCAAACGCCCGCTGGTAGATGCGCCCATCTTTCATTCTGGAAAATGGCATTCCCCAATTCTCCAGCTCTTGGATGCAGGTTGGGGCCTCCTTGGTCATGTAGTGGATGGCGTTTTGGTCCCCAATCCAATCAGATCCTGCCAATGAAAGCCACTTTATACAGTATTCCTAGACTGACTTTATGCAGGCCCTGCCTTTGACTGTATCATAGTGATGCCACACCCAATAATCGTCCTCCTGGTTGCTGAGAGCGGCGTTGATCCCCCCTTGGGCGGCCACAGTGTGCGATCTGGTAGGGAAAAGTTTGGTAATGCAGGCGGTCTTGAACCCGTTCATAACTAGACCGAAGGAGGCTCTCAATCCGGCTCCTCCAGCGCCTACGACTATGCAATCGTATTGGTGATTTACTATGGGATATTTTTGCGATATCTACGACAAGAAGGTTTGGGAGTATTGGGGGTTGAGCCTGCTGATTTCTTACATCTCCAGTTCCTTTGATGCATTTGGCGCTCACTCGCTGAGTCGAATAACGCTCTCTGAGGGACGTTTGTAGAATCCCTAGGGATTTGTGGAAGTGCTTGCGTAATTTCATCATTTTTCTACTTGAGGTTTGTTTGGCAATTCGTGCAGATGACACTGTCGTGGTTGCGTCAGGGCAATTGGGCAGGTGGACAATGGATTTTTTTACACACAGGGTGTTTCAGTAAACTTAATTTTCCTGCACGAATGTGACCAGATTTTTAGCTTAGCAGAGATACGTCGCTTCCAGCCAACGGTTCTTCCGAATAAGAAATTCGCAATGGCCATCCGACAATGTCTGCACGTTCAAAACGAGCGGGATAATATAAAGATACATTGGCGAATGGCATTCAATGTCTCGGTAATTCAATGTTATGGTCAATAAATTCAGTAGTTAGTTGGCAAAGACAGTGGGATTACGAGTTATCAGAGTGTGCTCCATTAGTGTGAAATTCCTTTGGAATGTAAATGGTCGAGTTATGGCCCTGGAGCTAAAAATGCCTAGCAGCCGATATAGTTATTAGAGTAATTGGAGAAGACAGTAATTTTCGATTCTGGGCTTGGATGAATTTTCAATTATTTGCTGAAATGTCTGTGATTAATAATAATAATATTTATTCTCATATATATAAATTTTACCGTTATTTTTATTATCACAGATGAAGATTAATTATTAATTAAATAAAAATAAATACAAAGACACACAAACACAAGTTGTGTATGCAAACATTGCAATATACAGCGTTATTGTTATAACAAATATACAATAATATAACAAATATACAGCGTTAAACAATACCCGCTCCACACAACTTCACTTTCCATCCCAGATCAAATCACTTCAATTTTCAGTCTATTCCGCTGAGCCTACAAGAGGCTCAACAAGTGATCCAAGTCTTATTCCGGATCTATCCTTACTCTGGATCTATCTGGTTAGTCTGCAGTTAATGAAAAAAGAGAGGAAACATGTGAACCTCTGGTTCTAAGATCTAAGGAAGATTCTTGGTTGGAAGATCAGTTGAGAAGCTAAAGCAAGCTTGAAATTGAAGGCATAAAGTCAGCCAGTAGAAACCCTGTGGAAATTAAGAGGATTAAGACTTTTTCCTAAACTTCTGAACATCCTGCCGCATTAATTGCGTAACAAATCAGATAAGTGCCGATGTCCTAAGCGGCAATCAATTAACCGATAAGACCGTATCTGGGAATAGTGGTTGGCAGTTGTTGTGACATTACTGGGAAAGAGCAGCAGGAGCAGCATGAGCAACAACAACAGCAGCAGCAGCAGCAGCGGGAAACAACCGTTGGTCGGTCGCAGCATCCGCGTTGCAGCGAAAAACGGCTCTTCGGGTATAGGAAGAGACGATACTGTGACGTCGCAGCCCATACACACGGTCCTGCTAAGCTAACTGCTCTTGTACCGCTAACTCAGAAGGACCCGTTAGGCGACGGTATGCCAATGACCCCTGGTGGCTCCTCACCTGGCCTGCCGACTCAGTCACGGACTTAGCGCGCAACAACAGGTGCTGTTTGGTGGTCAGAAAGGTCCGACGTGCGAAAAACCACCCCGGCACTGGTTCGAAACCACCCCTTTATAATCGGCGTGTTTTCCGAACTTTCACATCCTGGTAATCCCGCGATTCCCGGGCCTATTCGGGCATTGAACGCCTGGTGATTTCATTTCATCTTTGTTGTGGTTTTGTTTTTTTTTTTCTATTGCTTGGATTACCGGTACATTTTGCAGGAGGTGAGTTTTTGCTTTTACATAATCCTGCCTCGCTTTTTCCTGCTTTCAGAGCTTCCGCTTTTCACATTGTGGTATCAGCCCTACTTACATCATCTGGAGACATAAAGGATCTGGTTAAGGTCTTTGACTGGCTTCACCACTGCATCACAGATCGTTACTATTTTGTGCGATGTTTTTATACAAAAAGTCAGATTTTAGCCACTATTTGGCTCTGTTATTACATTTTGTATTTTGATAATTCAATCAGCTGTAAAAGCTATCAGTAATTAAAGTAAAAGTGTCTCTCCTGAGTGTCTAAAAGAGTCCCAAACCACTTCTTCGTGCAGATTTTTTTGAAATTTTCCAGTTCTTTTATTCATTTGGAGGATTGAGAAAAATTGCACTATTGATGGTGTCAAACGCTCGTACTCGGTCTAGAAATGCACGCAAATCCATCATTGAGAGTTTTAAACTTTTTTCCTAATCGTGGCTTCCAAAAGTGCTAATCGAACCTAAGGCAAAACAATTAATAAATGTGAGAATAAATCTCCAGTTAAAATAGTAAACAGTTGAGAATCCTTGATAAGTTAAATGCAAGTTGGAACTAGAAAGCAAATAAAAGACTCTGTTTCAATAAAATGGAAATCTGATCGTGCCTGGCCTGCCAGTTACCCTCAAAAATTTCCTTGAAGGCAAATTGAGGATGAATAGTTATTCATCAGCATTAATGCGAAGAATATTTATTTTCATCAGATCTGATGGGCAAAACATGCTTCGATGGAACGAAGTCAAATTATAAATGTGAAAGTCACTTAACTTTTAGAAAAAGAATTAGAGGCGAATTCGTTGCAATATTTATGATTTCTTGCTTATTTGAAGGTTGAAACCAACCCAAGTCCATCTCTTCCAATGCTTGGGAAGCTGCACGTAAATAAAGGCGCAAAATGGAAGTCAAAAGAGTTAGGCTTCCACTGCCATTGCCGGAAACTGATGATTTTTGCATGCTTTTATTGGGAGTGTTCAGAGATGTGTGAACCACCTCTGAAGATGCAAGTGACTTGTGCTGGCGAAACATTACGAAAAAATTAGTACCTACCACGACTAGAAAGTCCAAAAAACTGATCAGTTTCGTAGAAAGGAAAGTGCTTCTTTGATGCAATAAGTGCTTAAACTTTTCCATTTCGCGATCCAATTCCGACAATTAAATGACTAATAAATAGACGATCCAGCAATTTTTCTGCTGATATGGCCAGATTACGTAAACGTTTTTGTAATTGCTGTGGAAAGCACATGCGGAAATGGAAGAATTAAATGTAAATTATACGAAAATTCGTGGAAAGGAGTTTGAACGAAACGGTTTTAAGGCCGCTTCTTTGGCGGGTTAAATATAGCAAGGGGTTTGTTTCTGAGAGAATGTAAATCATGAATAAAATCACTTTGTGTGTAGGTCATCCAACTGTGGGAAATTTCAAACCTCTAACTCTCCAAGTTTCATAAAGAGATTTTTAAGAACTCAAAGTTTCTAAACCGAAAGTTCCCATGTTTTTCGAGAGGTCGAATTGCAAATTTCCAGGGTTCATTTTAAAGCCGTTGACCTTTCGGGTTGCGTGAATTTTGTGAGTGTCTTTTGCTATTAAGACGTGCGATTATACCCATTTTAGCTGTAAATACCATAAATTCGCCGTCTAGAGGGTAGTTTCGTGCAATTAAGGGCATTTCAGGCTGGATAATCCATGAAAATAAAATCCCGTTGAATTATTAAACAGTGGCCATAATCCGAGACTTGTTTAGTTTATTATTGGGGTTCTTTTTTGATTCAAAAAACGACTTCTTTGCTCTGATATGAATGCTATTCAACATCCAGGTGATTAATACGATTATATTTCCATGTGGCTCATTTCAATATTTAAACTAGCATTATGCGATCCACGATCTCAAAGGCGAAATCTAGGAATATTCACGATTATTAAGAGTGCCATCGATCATGCAATCACAGATCTATTTCCTGACAGTTTTATTGTGATGGGGTTCAATAGCCTTACCTAAAAGCCATCAGGCCCTGAGAGATTTATGGATATCGGCTGCTTAGCATTGTTGACTTACAAGACGTAAACGTCCATACATGAATAATAACACTACTACATGACTTTGGGGAAAATTTCTGAATTTTTTTAAATCTTAATTTAAAGAGGTTTTTTTGGAACAGAATTTGCACGTAAATTAACAGTTTTGTTTGTTTTTTTCTAGTGTCTCCAACCATGGTTTTTCGCTGGGCTCAGTAAACCACATCGTCCCACCAACATGTTTCGAGGAACTTTCGGCAGCTCCAAAAAGAAAAAGGACTAGCGGTGATAAACAAGCACGCGAACGTGCATTCTGTCTGAAATAGCGGCAATCTTAATCTTATCCACACTTTCAATTAAATACGGGCTTAAGGGAATAGTGTAAGAAATAAGTACAAATAATCCATCATTATAAGCTATCGGTTGGCGTTTTCCCTCTGGATTGCTGAGACGTTGGGAGGAGAATTGCTTGGAGTGACGAAGATATGATACGATGCCGAGTACTATAAGAGGTGAGTCCAGATTTCATTCATTTTTCTTTGGTACCATCAAGTTAAAATTCATTTAAAATGCAGCGATGTGTTTTCTGGAAAAAGTAACACTTAAACTCAACAGTTACCGAAAAATTTACCATTCGACCCGGGATTTCTCTAGTCTTGAAATGAACCGATTTATGTCAAGAAACAGAAGAACAATTCAATTAAATGTTCAAAATCTGTGCTATTTACAGCTTGACAATATCCAATACACTCTTCTTGCACGTTTTCAACCATTTCCGATGTTACGGCACGCACTTTTTTCCGAATATTCTCTTTCAACTGTTGCAGATTATTTGGTCTATCAGCAAATTCTGTTTCAAAACCCCACAAAAAGAAATCCATCGGAGTTAGGTCTGGCGATCTCGGAGGCCATTCAATAGGTTTTCTCCTTTCCATCCACCGATTGGCAACGGTTCGTTTTTTTCCTTCCTCCAAAGATTTACGCTCAATGGGAGTAAAGTGTGGAGGAGCACAATCTTGCTGGAAAATCAGCTCTTCGTCAGGAGAGTCTTGGCTCTAATGGTTTTGTTGTAAATTATTATCTAGATGGCAGGTATTTGCATGCTTTCGCAAAAGTCATTTCGCCTATCGATATCATCTTCAAATAACTCTTGCACTGTGGCTTTGTAGAGATGATTTTCATGCTTTCGAACTATTCAACGAGCAACAGATTTCCGCATGTGTAAATTGGCCCCAATCTGCGAAAGAACATGGATGTTCATTTTCATCTCGAGCAGAACGTCCAGGCTTAGGCAAATCTCTGAATTATACCTCTGAAGATGCCAGCCACTCGTGTTTGTGAAACATCGGGAGGAAATTCCTTTCCACGACAGCCTTAGAGTCGGAAAAACTCCCCCAGTTTCACAGTGAATAGCAAATTTCGATCATACTCTCATTGACTGAACTCAGCCAAACCGTCTTCTGATGTCCTTTGACATCAATTCCTCGGCCGCAGCTCATCTTTAATAATTAACGGTTGGAATTAATCAGCGTGTATTTTTAGGCATGGTGTTAAACATGTTCAAAAACAGGTTTAATCCGATGGTTCGTTATTAATTTACAGTTTCTCAAATTTGTGAATAGCGGTAAATGACACACCCGAAATCCTGCAGCATTTTTTTATGTAAATCCTTCGTGAAAATGCGCTCAATGTGGTTTTTATATCGAGTGCAACATTGGTACATTTTATCCGCATGCAGTAAACTCGCCCAGTTCACAAGCAAAAGCTAAATTCCACATAAAACTTGTGGTAGCATAAAGACAACGAAAATGAGCCCAAAACCTCAAAAACTGCACATGAAATGCAATTTTATCATAAAATCTACATGCGCTTTTCTGATTTTTTTTCGGTTGGTAATTTTAAGCAAACTTATCGGTCACAATGACTGCGGTTGCATGCCTTTTTCGGTTTATCTCGGTTTTTTCCCGCTAAATTGAAGAAAGAGGCTGGTAGAAGATCGGCACCGCAAGCGATCCAAACCCATTATACATACCCAGGCATCGTAATTTTGGTAGTTTGGCCGGTCACTAACCTTTATATACCCATATCGGATGAAGAGTTTTGCAAATTTATCGTTGAGTAATACGACATACAAGTTGCCTGATTTCGTATTTGCCTAGACGTTTTCATCAGAGAGGATTGGCCAAAATATTAGAGAATTAGGAAAATTCATTAGCAAAAGAAAAATGGTGTTGTTTGGGGTCTTTTGCCTCGTCCGGCTCCAATGTAGGTTAATAGGCTTAAGCAATGGTCATTTTATTAGCGAAAAGTCTTTCTCGCTTAAGTTCGACGCCCTGAGACTAACTATCCAGCACACGCATTTTCCGAGCGGATAATTTCTTTCTTCGGTTTTCCTCGCTGTCAAAGAAATGTCCCGCGGCACGCAATTCTGGCAAAACTCGACTCCCTAGGGGCAATTTTATGTTGCCTTTTTCGGGCCTAAAGTGAATATTTGTGTAAGCGACAGTCCAAGTTGCAAACCCCCCTGGAAAACGCGTTGCTTGTTCTGATCAATCATGCTTTTAATATGTTTATAAATTAGTTATTCTGCAAAAACTAAACCATGAAATTTAAAACACTAAACCTGAATCCGATGCTGATATTTCATCATCAGACTCAAACCGCGAGGGTGGCAAATTAATGGTGATCGAGGTTTTCCCTGCTAAACAGTCGAAAATCCCGCTTACAGTCCACTATTTCTAATTTCTCACCGGCAAAATCGGTGTTCGGATTGCGGAATATCGCAAGTTCATAGACCTTATGTATACATAATAAAGCATTTGATGCCAAAGACAATAAGGAAGGTCTCGGATTCAACTTTGCTCCCACGCCATCCTTCAGGTGGGCTTCTTGAATTCACCAGGAGGCAGATGCTGAGGATCCGGTGTCGGTTTTTTTTGCTAGGTCGCTACCCTTATGGCTGAAGAATCAGATAGGGCGGTTTCTAACGGGAAAACCTGCATTTCTTTGCATTTTTAATGCCCTCTATTTGAGGGTCTTTTTTCGGATGCTGCAGCTGATGTGTTTTTTCGCATGATCGAGGCTTTCTTTCTCCCTGAAAACGAGTTCTTTGCCCCAAAAAGTCAACAGACTCCAACGATGCCAAACAACCACTTTGTCAAAAGCAGATTCGACTAATTATTAGCAAATGAATGAAAGCAACAGGTCAATTAGCTACGCGTTAGGAATAATAATTGTTTCCTGCATCCATTTCAGGCCTTTTCAGTTTTGCCAAATCGGCGACGGTTTTTCTAATTAATTTAGTGATTAAACTGGCAAATTGATCGCTGATTTTTGCATAAAAAGCCGGGAGTTGGACAACTCCATTTATAGTTTACATCGAGCGCAGCTGGGAGTCTAATGGAAAGTTAACTACTGTTTCTGAACCTTCAAGGAAGATTCAATTGAGTGCACGTGTACCTCTAAACATCGCAAAGGAACGTGGAAATGTCGCCAAGGCAAAATTGCTATTCGGCTGCTTATCACGTAAAGTCCAATTACCTTCATAGCAGAATTTCTGAGGATCGTACATTGCTGGTTTCTTCACAACCATCTTCCTTAAGTCAGTTTAATTTTGTGGCGTTCCGCAATTATGAAGGAGCTTTCAAGCATTGGGACCGTTTTAATTAGCAAAACACATTAAAATTGTCTCGGTTATCTGATTTCTGGTCATTTGGACACAAAAATCACTTGGAAGATCGAAAGATTCATGGTGGTGGATTGGGTTCAGCAGATTTTGCCGTTTTCATCGGTTAAGCTTTTCGAATTTTCAGTTGAATTGTGTTGAATTGGATCATGTTCAAATAACATTTGAACATTGTTGTAGAGATTTGTTGGGCTTGTGACTTTTTTCTATATTGAATTCCGAAAATGGTGCGCCCCTGTCGAAGATCTTCGGGCCGGTCACCACAAGTGCTATTTCCGGGTTTAGCGATTGAAAGGTTGATTCTCCAGCTTATCATAGTCGCGATAATTTTAGCATCCTGTAGATAAGTGATCATTGTTTTCTTTTGAGTGGCTCACTTGTCAGAGCTGACCGATGACCATTGTCTTGAATTTGAAGGATGTGAGAAATCACTCTATAGCGTTCGGCGGGAGGTCTACTTTTGGTACCCTTTAGAATCAGCCCACATTCCAATGGCGCGACCATCCAAGGGGCCGAAACCCAAATCGTGGGAAACATCTTTCCCTCACCCTGTTTCTCTAATTTTGACCACGCGAGTCGAAAGAAGGGATGAAAAAGTACAAACAGTCTTGAGAGAGTCATCGCCACACACTTGTCGGGAGCAGTCGCCACACACTCTTCGGGACTACACCCAGTAGTCATCTCAAGAGTCTTTGATATAGACTCGTCGGGAAAACACAGTTTTCGCCAGAGACTCGTCGGGACTAAACAGTCGTCGACACACACTCGTCGGGACTACACTCTGTAGTCATCTCATTATCTCAAAACAGTCATTGATATAGACTCGTCGGGACTACACCCAGTAGTCATCTCAACACAGTTTTCATCTGACACTTGTCGCAAACAGTCGTGAGCATACACTCTTCGGGACTACACCCAGTAGTCATCTCAAGACAGTCTTCGCCACACACAAATAGTCACAAGTCTACAAAGGTAGAACTGCCCAGCCCAATCGCACACTGAAGTAATAAACGGTGGTTACCAGTACTGGTTTCCCACTTGGCAAAAGGCCATAACGCTTATTATTTCCTCGACTGCCCCAACTATACCCACCAAACACTAATCTCAAAAACCATTCGGTCTTTCGAGCCGAAACATTTGGTTCTCCTCCAGAACAGATCAAAAGCCAATTTTTCTGTTATTTTGTACATGATTTTAGTTCGTAAATCACAAAATGGAATGCAAAGAAAACAGTCCTTTTGTACCCAGAATATAATGATGAGCAAAGCAAAACCAAGACGAAGACTTGCGAGACTCTCGCAAGGCACTTGCAAAAGTCTTGGTCTTGGTCTTGGTCTTGGTCTTGCTTTTTTTGCAAGACCAAGATCAAGACTGCAAGAACAGATCAGAATTGAGACCGGCAAGTTTATGTTTTTGTGTTTACACCCAGGAAATCGCTTATTTATGTTTGTGGCAGCTTTTATTATCAGTAAACAAAGCAACGTTTCCAGCACAGTGTAAAACGGGTTTTTAGGTGTCGCGCAAGCGTTTTCGGCAATGCCATTTCGATCGTTTAACCCTCGCAGGGGTGGATGAAAAAGTAATACATTAAACCGTAATTTGGAATCACCCAAAAAAATCAAGCCGAACTTTGAGTGGCAAGTTTTCCAGCTCTTTTGCGCTTTTAATTGTTACGTTCTTCTATCGGTTTTTTTATTCCCTCGATTGTGAAATTTCTCAAAATTTTCGTTGGTTCCTACTTAGGTTGAAACTACAAAACCCGAAAATGAGTTAGACTACCGTCGCTCAAAGTCCGAGACGCATTAAACATTCCCTGATTAAAATTGGTTAAGGTTGCAATTAGCTAATGAAATTATCGAACATCTGCTCTGGATCAGTGACTGCTAACAGTCCAACTGACCCTTTTTCTACCCTATTTCCAAGACCCTTCAATGAACTATGCTAGCGAATCAAACCTTTCGCACCCCATAGCCGGCCAACTACCTTTCACCCACTAACCCACATAGCCATTCAAATCCACCCTGTACATCCGGGTGACGTCACCAACTAACCCCCCTGGCAGGAATCTGGAATGTGCCAAACTGTGCCTCCTTTCCAAAGGTTCTAGGAAATCAAATTCCTGCTGCCCTCAAGGGCAGCAAAGCCCCAAACTCACTTAACTGTGGCTGTTTTCTCAAGCCCATTTCCTCATTAGATGAGCTGGAAAACTTCAAAATACCATTAAAACCTTGGGAAATTCCACTGGTTTTCACTAGCAGTGGATTTTATGTTGAGGTTGCAGGGCAACCCTGGAAAGTGTCCTGCTATATTTTCTCGTAATGGCAAAGCAGGATGGATAAAACTTGCGCGCGTTTCTGCATACTTCCGCATGGTCGGAACGTCTTCATGGATTTTCCCTGTTGTAAATGGGGTTTCTCACGACACCCCCTGCTGTCAAAAAGTTCAACTAAAACGCAGCGTACACAAATAACACATTCCCTTAGATAAAAACGGGTAAAAATCGGGAAAAAAACGCGATCCGAAATCGTGTTTGTTTTGCGAAAAGTGGGTGGAAGTTTCGGCAAAGTTTATCGGGGGGGGATTAATTCGAATCTGGCCGCAAACAGTCGGTTTTTTCGGAAGCAACTCCGCGGTTAAATCGATTTAAAAAATTATTGATCAAAGAGGCAGTAAACTCTCCAGTGTAGAAAAGACATGGCGAAGTTCAATCCCAATGTGTTCGGTTTTTTGTGATGTCCGAGGTGTTCTTTCGTGTTCAAATCGGTACCTTATTATGGTTATAGTACGAGTCATATTGATAGTTTATATTGCCGTTAAGTTCCGAGATATTTAGCAAGTTGTTATGTGTTCTAGTCCAATTTTACCGTTCTTGTTTATATTTATCTGCATTAGTTGAATTTCTCTGTTCTATCACTTATTAAGTTTGTCTGTCGCTCCGCTCTGCTTCTAAGTCCGCTTATTGCGTTCTAACACTTAAAGCAATATGAAATAAAATCGTTTACGTAAACGTAATAAATAACTTCTTATAAGACTGTAACCCAGACTGAATTAGACTGACTACCATCGGCTTGACTGAATTTACACCAAAAATTTTAATTCGAGTTTGGTGTCTAAAGGGCGTTTTCGGTGTTTTTTACTTTCCCAATTGTTCGATGTTGCAATCTCTGTAAGAGACGGTGATTTTGATAAATTTTACTGGATTGTCACAGTAACAACTTTTACTATTAAGAGATCGATCAAACTCGATTAGTCGCGATTAATCACTCGAAAATCCGATCAATTTAAACTGGCGGCCCAAACGGACAACCAAATAATCACCATTGAGCTCCAGGAGGTTGAAGATGCTCCTGCGGGAGATTCTTCTCCTCCGCCTCCTCCAGTACAGGAGGCGACACCAACGACGAATTCTTCATCCAGACCGGCGGCCACCACTTCACCTCCCAATACAATGACAGGTAAAGAAAAATATGTAAATTAAATTCAGTTTCATAATCCTCGAGTGTATGACACACATTTATTTTATTATTAATTGTTCGGGACTTTTCTACTCGGAAATGGGTCAAGATTTCCATAATATGCATTTCTTGCTGGTAATTGCGAAGTTTTCTGATTTCTTGGGACTGAGTATTTCTGGATATTCAACGCCTATATTCGTGTCTGGATTAATTTGTAGTCTTTTCGTATAATGTCAACTTAATGATATTTTGGTCTAATCTGCTTAGGGCTGTTTCACCCCAAAGTTCTTTCAAAATGTACTATGCTAGATTTGATTGCCACCCGATTTTTCAGTGCTCTATAAGATTTCAGGAGCAACTTTTTGTCTTAAATTTTCTTGTTTCAAACAAAAAAACTTGTTTCAAAATTTGGAGCATTTTTTCCACCTTTTTAGCCCCTGGATTTTTTTTTAGCCATCAATGGTCATTTGATTTAATCGGTTTCTTCTGCTAACAGCTATATGAAGAATTCTAACAGCTGTTTGTATCAGAAGCACTCCATTCGACGTCTGAGCGTTTCATTCGGGATCTTATTTTTTGGCCTTAAATTGGCCGACTTCCGCAATTTAGTCTCATTGACAATTTAGTCTCATGACTCTACTGATGTTAAATTTTTCTGGCCCCCAAAAAAAAGTCTAAATGTGTTAAATCGGGAGGTCGGGGTGGTTGTGGAATATACAAAATATACATATTTTTGTTGTTTATCAACTGATTTGAAAACTCGTTTGGTTGCCTTTGAAAATTAGCTCGGTCCCCAGTTGTACAGCTGCTTCAACAGGTTCAGTTTCATTAACTTCTATCTAATCATTATCTTCTTTTAACTTGCCGGATTTGCTCCATCCAAATCACCTGGAACCACGTTTTCGACTTCATTCTTCAATGTATCAAAGTCCTTAATATGAACGTAAGCAAATTTGAGAAAAACCTACTGACAGAAGTGGTATATTTTGAGCTTCTTCTGTTGGTGGAACTTTCTGAAAATAATGCAAAATGTCTTCCAATAACTCAAAGTGAAAGAAAACGTAACCAAAGTTCTTGCACGTTTTTGCAAACCGTCCAAAAGGAACACTTTTTACAATTTCCCAGCTACGTTTAATATAGAAGATTCAGAATAAGGATCCCAAGACGTGATTCGACCATTTTGACACCCAGAACATGCTCAAAGACCCCAACCGGAAAGCTTTGGCCATCAGAATGATCCGATTTAGCCCCACCAGACTTTGAAAAAGTTGTACGCTGTAAACGATTTCTCAACTCTGTTCAAAGTATATAAAATGCGCTCATTTGAGCCCAAAATGTTCCGATATAATCCGCTGATGGGTTCGTATAAGGTCCGACAAAAAGTGGCAGCTGAAACAGGCTCTTCTTAATTGATGTCTCACGGTACTGCTTTAGTAGCGCATTTATAATGAGTCAATATTATGCAGATGTGCTTCTTCATTCAGCCTCAACCATATCATTATGTAAGATTCTCAATAGTGAGAAATGAAAATGCGCCTCGAACGCACACATACACACACACACACTTAGTATGGGAATCATGGTCGTGTTGAACCGGCTGACGAATAGCGGTACCACGGCACTGGGTTACCAGCGTCTCTGTACAGTTATATGGTTCGTAAAGTCCGTTAGGTTCGCTGGAATGATGGTTCGAGCCGCGCCTTTGTGCCGTTTCTGAGCGTTTATTGCTTCTTCGCTTTATTTCAACAAGGCCGTAGAACAGCATTTATCTGCCACTAGGTGAATAGATCAATGACACTTTATTTCATTTGGATCCAGACATTTTTGCTTCGGTCAAATGATCAAATTACTTTTTTCGGTTTAAGTCTCCTGAAAATTCATCTACTTGCATAGTTCCAGTTTCCATGCTTTGATTATTCTAAGGAACGTTTAAGGAAAGCAACTAGTCCTATGATCTGGGGACTCTGGTATGTTTCATGCCTAACTTGGACATAAATGATAATTGTCCTGGACAGGCCGGAAACTGTTATAATTGAAACATTCCCCCTGATATCTTCAAGTGTTAAATATAACAAATTAAAAACAGCGACTTGATTTCCTTGAAACATCCACCCGATTGGATCATCTTGACGATCTTGACTGGCGAATTGGATAACGCGATTTCACTCCACGCAGAAGAAAAAAAAACGACGATCGCAACTAGATATCTTTGACCGATTAATAACTATCCATATGTACAAATACATCTCCATCAAACGCCATATTGCTTACACATCCATATTTCATCCGATCCATCTATGGAAGGCCGACATTCTCGATGGCGGATTATCCCGTTAGATGCCCATCACTTCTTTATGAATAAAATAATGAATAACGATGGCTAATTTATTTTATTCGAGTTCGAGTGCGATGGGTAGGCCTGCATTTACAACTACGTGATGAAACAACGGCAGAATGTTTAAAAGATTGCCGGATAAGAATGGACACGTTGTGTGAGAGATTATGAGCAG
Source organism: Dendroctonus valens (assembly GCA_024550625.1). Classification (NCBI taxonomy): domain Eukaryota; kingdom Metazoa; phylum Arthropoda; class Insecta; order Coleoptera; family Curculionidae; genus Dendroctonus; species Dendroctonus valens. The sequence continues at coordinate 356,668 of JAJTJO010000055.1, read as the reverse complement.
GCGGTGAATTCTGGATGGAGGATAATTAGTGGGTTTGTTTTGCCTGTGAATGCCCGATGTTCGCTTATCATCTGGCCGATTTGATGGGGAATTGCAGGCCTGTCAAGTTACCGTAATTTTTGCAGATGAATGAGAAGTAACTGGATTTTTATTATTGTTTTTAATTAAGAAGCAGATGATTTGGAAGTCGCTTGGCCCAAAAATGTTCATATTTATTAGTCCTCTAAGTGTTTAATCTAGAAAAATTGATTTAAGAAGCGCTAAATGAAACAATCTGGAGTTTGCAACGGTTGATCACAGCCGAAGAGTGAGAAGATGGAAATTATTCAGTAAAATATGCAATAGATTAAAATTCGCCTAGAAGAATCTAACTCTTGCGGGTTTTTTTAAGAGGAATCCCAAAGTGTTGCTCGTTTTGCTGTGTATAATACTTAAACCAGGGCTTTTATCAGGAATTTCTAACGCTTCAGGACTTGGGAACTTAGGAACAGAGGTAAAAATGTGAAAATTTGGTCCATCAAGATTAAAAACCGCCCATATCTCAGAAACGGTTGAAAATCTGCAAAACGTTCTTAGGACCTTTTCATAGTCTGGCTCAAGCACTGTCTTCCACTATTTGGATTTTATTAGAAATTCCTAACGCCTAAATAAATATAAGCAACAATATGAAAGCATGGCGCTGTGTAACAACTCAAAACTTGGAAACGGTCCCAACCTCCAAAGGTATAGAACAAAAAGTTCGCAAATACTTGAGCGTTTTTACCCAACCTTTTACATCCCATTGCGAATTAAAAAAATTTATCAATTTTATTCCGCAATTTTTCCTCTTATTTTGCTCTTCACGTAGTTCATTTGCCCATCGAAATTGTCCGAATTAACGTTTTCATTTTCATTCTTAAACGCATGAAAACTATTCTTCACGTTATGTTAAACCACTGTTTGGTCTTCGGTTGAAGATGTTTAACCATATAGATGATGTATTTCGAGCGTGTTCTTGAAGATTCTAGACATCTTTCCTGAGCATTCTTCCACCTCCAAGCAAACCGGCACCAAATTCTGGTCAAAATTGTGAAAAAATCGTGAATTGATCTCATTTGCTGCTTCAGATGAAACGTTAATACTGGTATTACACCGCACTACGCACTTTTCCCCGATTTATTGGCCAATAAAGTGAGCTACTTATTGAAAGTCTTCTTCATCGCCGTCAACAACTTGAATAGAGTTCTCACAATAAATTGATGCAATTTCAGTAAAACCAACATCAATTTCATTATTTTAGTTCTGTTGTTTTGTGTTGGTGACGATATGTAGATCATAGCACATGAGCCAAAGAAGCGACTATTTTCCAACATGCTCAAGTCCGCAATAAATCGTACGATTTTTGGATCGTTTGTCCCAATTTAGTGCCCAATAAATCGGGGAAATGTACTCAATCACATAAACTCCAGCTTGGTCTTTCGAGGAAGATTTTTAGCCGTAGAATTGGTTTAGTTGGAGCTTCTTATGTTGAAGATCCTGAGTGTCTCTGGTACTTCACGCTGACGGTAAGAGAAAAATTTGATTCTTCCATGTCGTTTTGCACTTTCGAAGAACAACATTCTATAATGTACGTTATGATAGGTTTATCTAATGAAAAAATCTTCAAATATTTCTTCCAAGCAAGGACCAAATCCGAACATGATTTAAGAAGACCATTTAAAAATCAGTCTGTAAATGCTTCAGTTGCAAAATGTGTTTTGGTATTTCCCCAATTTGTTTATTGTGTCTTTATGCCGGTATCACACAACACACTTTCCCCGATTTATCGGCCAATTATCCAAGGCCATCAGATATGAGCGTAAAGCGTGTAATCGGGGTACGACCGATAAATCGCACGATTTATTGCGGATTTGGAGCAGGTTGGAAATGATTGCGGATTGTGAAAATTTTCTGGGAATTTTTGGGGTTATTCGAATAGTTGGAAACAGTTTTGACGCTTCTCCTATAACCATTTGCTTTCTGAAGTAAGCGAGTGCAAATTTCGAGATGTGTTACTCCCAGGCGCCCCCCAAAGCAGCACTTGACTTGCGTGGACAAAAAAGTCCCGAGTGGCACCTGAGATTAACACGTCTCGAAATCTGTACTGCTTATTTTGAAAACTTTTTACGGCTCTGCTGATGTGGAAAGTGTCCCGGTTTTTCAACCATGTGGTTGTTTGGGGCTTGGGAACGTATAAGAATGAATTAATGGTATTTAATGCCCTCTTGCTTCATCCACTCCATCCTTATACGTGTGTTCGTCTATTAAGCAACCGGGGCACCATTTTATTACTGTATCCGCTCAATGCCGTACTTCTAAAGTACAAATAAAACCCATAATCGGATTTCCTTTGCGCTATGTTGTTTAGCTACGCTAAAGTACTGTTATATTTAAGCGGCTAAGTACTGTACTTAGAGTACATGGACATTATCTGCACATGTTTATACGACGACAGGGAATTGCAATTGTGCCGTTTGTTCATTTGCAGGTACTGTATTTATATGATGAGAATGTCGATTTTAATTGGCTGGCAGATAACATACAGGGTGGTCAAAGCAGGAAAAGATTAGCAAAACAATTGCGGTTTTACTTAAAAAAAAATACATTTTTCCCACTGAACACTTGACGGCGCAAACGCACGCAGCACGTTTCGTCTTGTTTTCATCTCATCAGGCTGCTGAATAAATTGGCATTCCGTGAGGATGACGTGTCGTTACAATCGTGCAACGTCGCCCCCAAAGTTCGTCTGCCCTGCTGACCAACGGAATAGCAGGGAATCAAGTCGTGCGTTGCAGGAACGCTGTTCGTATCCGCAGAGTAGGCGAAGCTCTCGCGTGACGTCACGAATTCTTCCGGGTACGTCACGCGAGGGCATTAAACTGCCTTGAAAGGTCGGGTTCGAGTTCATGCAGGAATTGCAGGACGGCCACATCGCATCTGCCGCACACTAGATGGCGCCGTGCTTCATTGTAGATAATCGACTATTGGCGAACAGTTCTAATGGTCACAGTCAGATGGCTGCCTGCAAATTGTGCAGGATTTTTCGTCCGGTTTGGGAAAAAAAGATGAAAATAAACAGTTGCAAAAACTACTGAAACCGATATTAATGTCAAAAGACCAGCGGGAAATCATTAAACGCGCTGCTTTATTTTCCTATTCAATATTCAGCGCGTTAATAAGCGGCAAGCAATAATTGTTGTTTCTGTATTTTGCATATACGAATAGTACCGGGCAAGTACTGGCAGGACGTTGAATGCAAACCGAAAATGAAAGTTTATTAATCAATACAACAATCTCAAAATTAACATAATCACTTTCAAAATTTCGTAACCGCTTGCGGCAGCATGTGTATTGAAATAAATGAGGTATTAACAAAGCATACATATTGATGGCTGTAAACAACACTCAGGCGGCTAATCCAGCAACATCCATTAGTTTTTCCATGTTATTTCGATTTGTTCGTTTGCTGTTCGACTTCAATCGAAAAAAATCGAATCAAACAGCGCAAAGAGTGGACGCATTTTTGACTTGGAAACATGAATTGTTGGGAAATCAAATGTGATTTGCAAGCACGTAAGTAGACACTTACTTACAATGGTTCACAATAAGTACCATTGTATGTAAGCGTTGCACAAGAAGCTACCAACCGTTTCAAAATTTGGTGGCGTATCTATTTGCTAGGATGTTTAGGTAGACAGTAAAAAATATATGAATAGAATTTGCAACAAAGCCAATCCAATATTTACAGGGTGTTTGAGAAAAATTTCAGTGGTTAGTAGACAAGGCTCTGCAAGGTTTACTTGCTTGAAGTTTGAAGAAACGGGTAATGACTTGCTCTAAACTGGGGAAATTTTGGCAGAAAATGGTCAACTTCCGTCTGCAAATGGAAAATTGTTTGTTGTAATAGTATGAAATGCACTTTTCTGTTCTTATTTTAACTGGCGAACTTTTTCAAAAAGTGCCAATTTTGGCATTCTAATTTGAAAAATCGCCAAAAATCAGGCTCAAATCAAAAAAAATCTTCACTTGCAGGCCTCATTTTTCCAAGCTTTCTCTGTTAAATGACGTCAAAAGTCGCTTTCTAGCTCGTGCTGACTTCGATTGGCAATTTTTTGAAAAAAGCGTGTCAATGATCCGAGAAGGCAAGTTTCACTTTTGACCTTCGCATTTAAAAAATTCCAAAAAATCGCAAAAATCCAAACTTGTAGAATGAAAATTGAGTAAAATGCAACTGTCTGGCTAGTCCACCTTTAAGAGCTAAATTTTCCAACACCTTCCTGATATGATCGAAGATAAATTTTGAAGAGATACAAATAAGTTGTGAAAAATCCAGGAACGTCCAAGCTCACACGAGAAATATAGCGAATTTTTCTCTATTAAAGGGCATAGACCGCAGCTTGATGACTGATTTCAATTTTAACTGGCGATTTTTTTAAGCAAACGTGCGAATGGATTGTACGATAAATTTGAAAACAGAAAATCTCCACTTGCAGGGCTCATTGCACAAAGCTTGCCCGTAAAATGGGAAGAAATATTCAGCTGGGACTGAAAATTTTTCGAAAAACACTTGTTGAACCACCTATTTCAATTCCGAGCCTCTTCCCAAAAAAATCCACACTTACTGCAGAAAAATCGCCTCTTGCACCATCACTAGAACCGTGTTTTGTCTATCAAATGAACTGAATTGTAATTTTGCAGCTTATTTCCAATTGGAGTCATGAGTTTTCGCCAATTTGATAAACAGAAATTTCTCGGTAAACACAGATTCGCAGGTGCAATAGAGCTAAAGTTGCTCTAGCAAGTTACTCAAATAGCAGCTTTCTAGCTTTCTCCCATTTTAAAGGAGAATTTTTTAAATATAAACCTGCTTGAATGTGCTATCGGAAAATTTGCAATTTTCTTTTCGAATTAAAAAAAAATGTCAATAATCGCTACACCATTTTTTGGACTTTTTGTAGTCCTGATGGTCTATCAAAAGTCAGAAAAATGATTATTGTAAAGGGTCCTGATTTTGAGTAAGATTGGTTTTTAATGCTAGTCGAGATTGTTAGAAGGCAAATGCCAATTTCGACCTGAAAAATTCCCAAAAACCCGCAAGAAAACCCGCATTTGCGAGACCAACAGACCAGAATTTCCTCTACCAAAGCAATTTTATTGCAAGCAAAAGAAATTTTATGCGAGGCAAGTTTGTCAGAAGGTAAACTTTGATGAAAAATTTGCCAAAAAATTGCAAATTAGATCAAGAAAATCGCCAGTTGCAGAGCTAATAGAGCAAGAATTTCTCTATCAAATCAACTGAAACTCAATCTTTTAACTAGTCCTTATTTAGACTGCCGATTTAAAAAAAAACCTTGTCTGAATGTGCGGTATGATAAATTGCAATTTTTCCTTTCAAATTTCAAAAATTCCCAAAAAAATCGAAACTTTTTGCAGAAAAATCGACTCTTGCACCCCCAGTAGAGCCGCGTTTTATCTATTAAATGAACTGAATTGTAATTTTGTAGCATGAGTTTTCGGAAAAAAAACCTCCCTTGATGAACAGAAATTTGTGTGGCAAATTTAGTAAACTAAAAAAAATCGAGAAAAAAAGTGTCGGTAAACAGAGATTCGCAGGTGCAATAGAGCTAAAGTTGCTCAAATAGCAGCTTTCTAGCTAAGCCCCTTTTTAATGGAGAATTTTTTAAATATAAACCTGCTTGAATGTGCTATAGGAAAATTTGGAATTTTCTTTTCGAATTAAAAAAAAATGTCAACAATCGCTACACAATTTTCATTTGGAGGACTTATGGTCTATCAAAAGTCTGAAAAATGCATATTGTAAAGGGTCCTGATTTTGAGTAAGAATTTTTTAATGCCAGTCGAGTTTGTTAGAAGGCAAAAGCCAATTTCGACCAGAAAAATTCCCAAAAACCCGCAAGAAAACCGAGATTTGCGAGACCAACAGACCAGGATTTCCTCTACCAAAGCAACTGAAATTTTATGCGAGGCAAGTTTGTTAGAAGGTAAACTTTGATGAAAAATTTACCAAAAAATTGCAAATTAGATCAAGAAAATGGGCAGTTATAGGGCTAATAGAGCAAGAATTTCTCTATCAAATCAACTGAAACTCAATCTTTTGAAACTTTTGAAAAAAATCCTTGCCTGAATGTGAGGTGTGGTAAATTGCAATTTTTCCTTTCAAATTTCAAAAATTCCCTGAAATAACCTGAAAATTTTAAGATGCAGGAATTGTGCTTTAAATATTCCCCTATCACATGACATGAAAAGCAACATTGCAACCAGTTGGGATTTTGTGGGACAATTTTTCTACCGCGCGACGATTTGGTTCTTCATATTTCGACCTTCTCAGTTAAAAATTCTGCAAAAGAGCAACATTTTCTCCATCAAATGACGTAAAATTCTTGACGTTTTCTTATTAGTTGAGAAAAGATGTTCAATAAAAGCGACTGAATGGAGAAAAACCTGCAATCGAGGAAGTTTTTGAAGCAAACCAAAAAAAATATTAAAAAATTTCACTGCTAATGCAGAAGGCTTCTAGTTATTATCTTAATCCACACTAATCAATTCAATCCATTAATGTTCGGATCGATATATTCTGGATTAATTGCTACTATGCGCTAACTTAAAATTGATCTGTAATTGCTTGTAGCGAGCATTTTTTTCAAATTTACTTTATAGGAGTGGTTCATTGGTTAGTGCAACCACCTGCTCGCATAAATTAACTGTCTCCATACATTTCAACGAGTTACAGGTTGGTTGGCCAGGCCGAAATCAGCCACAACATATTATAAAATACCAATTAAAATAGCGCAGTATTAACTCTAATAGATTGGTAATACATAAATCTGCGTTGATAATTAGGTGGTGCGGTAGCAGGCCATTGATATACCGAATCGGGAGTTTGTCATGACCTTTCGATAATTGAAACTATTATTTATATGGTTTACATGCTCGATGTACTTGGGGCGATTTCTTAAGTAAAACACTGTAAATCAAACGGTTGCCAAAATATTACAAAAGACCCCACACAACAAGTTGGACACTGACTAATGATTGTTATTATTTCTTTTGCAGGTAAGCGAACTCTCACGACTGCTAATCATCTTGGAAATGTCATACGTGCATGTATGTAAGTGTCTTATGTCTTTTAGATTAGTGTCTGGTGGGTAAAAAACTTTCTACTTTGCGAAAACTTCTTATGCGGCTAACGCATGAGTCATTTATATATTTATAGCCAAAATCTACATTTAATACCAGCTTGTCTTTCTTCTCTTCATCCAAATTTGCATAGGATTTTGGTGTTAGCACTAAAATAGAGTTTTTTTTGTGAAAAATAAAGCTCCAAAGCAACAATTCAGATTTTAAGCTGCGTTTCTGACTGTGAAAGTTTTGGGTATGAAATATTTTATAAATGCTTTATAAATGTGTTGCTTAACACTTGAATGTTTGCTTTTGACCTTTTTCAGCAAAATTCTGTTTTACATTTTTTTAAGCGTTTGATCTCATGATTATCAAAAAACGGAATTTCTGAATTAAAACGCTGTTGCTGTGTAAGTAAAGCGAGTGCATAATAACCAGCCTTTGAAAAAGGCAACGAAATTAACTCGTTGAGAAACGAGAAAATTAATACCGTCAATGTGTCTTTTCCGCTTTGTAGGTTTAACTGCCATGCACTTAAGTATTTTTGGCATGTCGAAAGGAGCGCATAAAAAGCTCATGATATTTCCCGAAACACGATGTACTTGAGTTCGGGATGAAACCGTGCATAAAATAGCTTTTTAATTTTTTAGAACGTGAGTGAAAAATACCCAAATGTTGCAGGGATTCAATGTCGACTTTGGCTGAAAAAAACTGGGGAATTAGTGTCCAAACAGAAACGCGCGACTTGAGCAATAAATAAAACATCAATGTGCTTGAACTTTCCACTGAAAATCTGCTGCGAGAATTTATTATTATGGCTTTGCGTTAGTGTTTATATGACAATTTATGTTTCACGCAAAGCGCATACATAATCTATCTGGTAATTAGATATACACCGATTGTATGCGACGTCTAAATATAGGAATCGGCTGTGCAAATGTTAGCTTATTATTTAGGACAAATTTGTTTTCGGTTCACTCAAGCTCAGTGATGGAAACTGATGTATTTTCAGAAATAGAAGTAAACCCGTTTTTCTTCGGGAGAAACCGCAAGTAATTGCCGAAAAGGAACGGATTCAGAATCATGCTAATGAGGCTCTATAGACTTAAACGTGCAACACCCATTGGACAAGAAAAATAATTTATTAAGACATGATTTCAGGTCGGGTAACCTTCGTCGACTACTGACCCACGTATTAGCGGATCTGATTTAAAGAAACAACTTTTAAAAGCCGCCCATAGTTGGAGATGAAAGTAGTTATCAATTATTTCCAACAGACACAAATAACACCGTTATATAATCCGCTCGCTCTATACTATATGATATATCGAATTCATGCGTTTTTTGCCATTAGTTGGGGCATTTTCTTGCATCTGGTTAAAACAGTAATTAGTGTTTTTTTTTGCGTTATTTTACGATGTTTAAAACGATGTTCAAGTTGATTATTGTCACTGATTTCTATGTGATTTTTTCTAAGTCCATCTTGAGCTCGCTAAAGCATACAGCTCGATTAACGTGTTCAAGTTGACTTTTCCACATTCTCGTCAAATCCCTAAAGATGGCTTTAATCGAAACCTTTCAATTCCCGGTCACATATAAGCTCTAATTGCACACGTTAAATAAGCGCGATTAATTGAAAAATCACCTTAGAAGGATTGGCAAGTTGGTTTTTTTCCACAATAACCCGCAACTATCAAAGTAAACTGTTAATTGCCAAAGGAAAAAAGCAACTAGTCACTTACAAAATTATGCAAGAGTGGCGTACGCACTCCTTGCTTGCCTGCCATTTTCGTTTGGCTAATTATTTATGTTTTATGCCGGTTTTGCAATAAGGTTTTCGGTCCATGTTTAACGGGGTTTAGTCAAAATGCGATTTTCGAAATATTCCCGGTGGAAATACTGTTGCCTGCAATAAATATTTATTTATTGTATGTATTTTCATATACGAATTGTTAATATTTCCTCACAGTGAACTGATTGTTAGTTAATTAAAATCGATTCCAGTTAGAAGCTATTTGAAAATTTCTTTTTGTTAGAAATCTCATGTGAGGCGTTCATTGCAAGTGTATGAGTAAAAACTCGCCAAAAAAACATCGGAAAATGCCATTCTAGCTTAAATGTAGTCATTCAAAGAGCAAATAGGGCCCTTTCTAACAGGGTCTTACACATCTTTCTATCTGGCTTAGTTTCTGAAAAATTAAGGTTCGAAAATCACTTTTAAATCATTCCAAGACGCTTTTGAAAATGCGACACTGAAGCTGGCCTAAAATTAGAGAAAAAAACAGTGTGGTTGACGTGAATTTTTCCGGAGCTAACAGAGGTAACGGTATTATTTCCATCAGCGCTTTTTTTCCGGTAAAAAGAATATTGAAATAGAATTTATAAACCGATGGCAAACGCTAGAGGTTACCGCCAACCGGCGGAAAAATCGCCAAAGATTACTCGAATTGGCAATTGCAAGAAATGTTTTGGAATCGATCCAGCAATATGCGAATTTACCTGGAGAATCAAAAAGCCCTCCCCAACTTATCCAGTTTTCAATGTTTTTTTTGAGATCTCATCCCAAAGGATTTTTAAACTTTTTGAAAGAGAATCAAGTGGTTTTTTGTGTATTTTCTGTACAAAAAATCTGAACAAATTTCGCAAAATTTTCATACCTTTGTAACTTAAGTAATTTAAGGAATCTAATCCGCGGACCGCTTTTTCTTTACTTTTACCTACATACTTTTTCATTTTTATTTTAAAAATTTCCAATAATCCCAGAAACTCGGTAGACAGTTTTGATTTGCAGCACTTATGGATCAAAGTTTCCTCTATCAATAAATAGGAAAAGGAATATTGTAACAAGTCCTGATTTTGAGGCAGATTTTTTATTGCCAGTCGAGTTTGTAGAACCCAAAATTCTGCAAAATCTGCAAATAATTTCTAGGGAATCCACAGTTGCAGCACCAATAGAGCAGGAATTCCTCTATCAAATGACCTGAAATCCAATGTTCTAACTAGTCTCCATTTTAACAGTCGATTTTTTAAATAAACCTGTCTGAAAGTGCCCATGCTAAAATTTCAAAAATTTTCCTCCAAATTTGAAAAATTGCCAATAATCCCAGAAATGCGGTAGACAATTTTCATTTGCAGGAGTTATGGTTCAAAGTTTCCTCAATCAATAATAGGAAAAGGAATATTGTAACAAGTCCTGATTTTGAGGCAGATTTTTTTATTGCCAGTCGAGTTTGTAGACCCAAAATTCTGCAAAATCTGCAAATAATTTCTAGGAAATCCACAATTGCAGCACCAATAGAGCAAGAATTCCTCTATCAAATGACCTGAAATCCAATGTTCTAACTAGTCTCCATTTCAACAGTCGATTTTTTAAACTAAATCTGCCTGAAAGTCCCCGTTCTAAAATTTCAAAAATTTTCTTCCAAATTTGAAAAATTGTCAATAATCCCAGAAATGCGGTAGACAATTTTCATTTGCAGGACTTATGGTTCAAAGTTTCCTCAATCAATAAATAGGAAAAGGAATATTGTAACAAGTCCTGATTTTGAGGCAGATTTTTTATTGCCAGTCGAGTTTGTAGAACCCAAATTCTGCAAAATCTGCAAATAATTTCTAGGGAATCCACAGTTGCAGCACCAATAGAGCAGGAATTCCTCTATCAAATGACCTGAAATCCAATGTTCCAACTAGTCTCCATTTCAACAGTCGATTTTTTAAACTAAACCTGCCTGAAAGTGCCCATGCTAAAATTTCAAAAATTTTCTTCCAAATTTGAAAAATTGCCAAGAATCCCAGAAATGCGGTAGACAATTTTCATTTGCAGGGCTTATGGTTCAAAGTTTCCTCAATCAATAAATAGGAAAAGGAATATTGTAACAAGTCCTGATTTTGAGGCAGATTTTTTATTGCCAGTCGAGTTTGTAGAACCCAAAATTCTGCAAAATCTGCAAATAATTTCTAGGGAATCCACAGTTGCAGCACCAATAGAGCAGGAATTCCTCTATCAAATGACCTGAAATCCAATGTTCCAACTAGTCTCCATTTCAACAGTCGATTTTTTAAACTAAACCTGCCTGAAAGTGCCCATGCTAAAATTTCAAAAATTTTCTTCCAAATTTGAAAAATTGCCAAGAATCCCAGAAATGCGGTAGACAATTTTCATTTGCAGGGCTTATGGTTCAAAGTTTCCTCAACCAATAAATAGGAAAAGGAGTATTGTAACAAGTCCTGATTTTGAGGCAGATTTTTTATTGCCAGTCGAGTTTGTAGAACCCAAAATTCTGCAAAATCTGCAAATAATTTCTAGGGAATCCACAGTTGCAGCACCAATAGAGCAGGAATTCCTCTATCAAATGACCTGAAATCCAATGTTCCAACTAGTCTCCATTTTAACAGTCGATTTTTTAAATAAACCTGCCTGAAAGTGCCCGTGCTAAAATTTCAAAAATTTTCCTCCAAATTTGAAAAATTGCCAATAATCCCAGAAATGCGGTAGACAATTTTCATTTGCAGGACTTATGGTTCAAAGTTTCCTCAATCAATAAATAGGAAAAGGAATATTGTAACAAGTCCTAATTTTGAGGCAGATTTTTTATTGCCAGTCGAGTTTGTAGAACCCAAAATTCTGCAAATCTGCAAATAATTTCTAGGGAATCCACAGTTGCAGCACCAATAGAGCAGGAATTCCTCTATCAAATGACCTGAAATCCAATGTTCCAACTAGTCTCCATTTTAAGTCGATTTTTTAAATAAACCTGCCTGAAAGTGCCCATGCTAAAATTTCAAAAATTTTCTTCCAAATTTGAAAAATTGTCAAGAATCCCAGAAGTGCGGTAGACAATTTTCATTTGCAGGGCTTATGGTTCAAAGTTTTCTCAATCAATAAATAGGAAAAGGAATATTGTAACAAGTCCTGATTTTGAGGCAGATTTTTTATTGCCAGTCGAGTTTGTAGAACCCAAAATTCTGCAAAATCTGCAAATAATTTCTAGGGAATCCACAGTTGCAGCACCAATAGAGCAAGAATTCCTCTATCAAATGACCTGAAATCTAATGTTCTAACTAGTCTCCATTTAACAGCCAATTTTTTTAAATAGACCTGCCTAATAGAGCCCGTAAAAAAATTTGAAATCAAGAGATGAGTTTAATAATTCCATGGCAAAAAGCTTCCTGCCAGCAGGTGCTGTGACTCAAGAAAATTCCCTAGAAAAGCCTCAACCAAAATGTTCAGAATGTTCATCTCGCCTCAACAATCTCAAAACCATCACTTGAACATCCCAAACAGCTAGAAAACCTCAAGGAGCTGAAACCACAATATAATTTTCCGGTTCGCTCCCTATCTAAGAAAGGGCGTCAATATTCCTGGTATGTATGACATCAGTGGATGCATTAAAGCGTCCTTTTATCTAAAGCTGCTATTCAAGTGGAAACGTGTCCCCAGCTGCGGAATGAACAGAAAATAGAGCCAGCTTCTCTAAGCTTTATGAATATCTGAGGGCGGGATTTATCCCATGGCTTAATACAAGGCCCACTCGTTATTTAAATGTTCCGGACTGGCGTTTTTTTTTTCGGTCGAAGAACACTGTTAAGAAGAAGTTAATTGGAAATCCCCAGCTGGAATTGTTATGCTCGAATAGAGCAGCGCAATTCAAGCAACAGTCAAGTCTCCCAATAACATTCTTTGTGCCAAAAAGGCCCACGATATAGCCCAATAATCTTCAATCACTCTCCCAATTTAGCGTACGTGTGCCTTCACACGTTTCCTTTATTTTTTCGTCTCTAATTTCATAAAAAGACTCGTCGCATATTTATCGCGAACCGTGCTATATGAACGAGCTCGTAAATCTAATAAGAGCATTCTTCCCGGTTTATTTAATAAACATTTCATCAGCCACTGCTTTTGAGTAATGAGGCACCAAATAAGAAGAGTTGGAGGAGTGGAAAAAGTGTATTTTTATATATGCATTCGTCTTCGGCGTGTTAAGTGCACTTATGTTTCTGGACCCGAAAAAACAGTGAAAAAAGCCAACATTTACAGACGTGGTGAATTTGCTATAAACGTAATTTTTCAAAACCTCTGTGTTTGGTGCTGGAAACATATTTATGTGTCGAAGAACTGTTATGAAGGAGTCGAAAAAACACTAATTGAACCCTGGAAAATTAGCAAATTTTTGGGTGGAAATTGTGTTTTTTTTCGACACCTTAACAACAGTTCTTTGCCATGTGCTTGCATGTTGGAACCTTTCCTTTTAGTTAACGAAAAGCAAACCGTTTTTTCGCGAAAAATGCGTCTTGCAGGGGCTGCTGAAGTTTGCCAGATAAACGTTGCATCTTCTGAGTTTCTCAAATTTCGAGCTGTTCTTTTTATTGCCTAAACATCTATTGAGAATTCCAATATATTCCTGGGTTTCAGTCAATTTTACTGTTTATTATTTAAAATGTCACAAAAACGTTTCGGTGTCTTTCTCCACAATCATCAGTTTGTCTAAAATATACATTTACAATCATCATCAATTAAATAAAAAACTCTAACCAAATTTCACAAATTAAAATACAATTACATACATATTAAAAAGTATATTAAGAACATTGGCTTTCAGGTGATGAGTCAGGACAAACATATCCGGGAAAAGACTAGAATCTATTGTCTAGAGATTCAAACCTCAATCTCAACTTACGTGTATAGTTCCCAACATGGCCGAGCACCATTTATATATGGCCTGCCAAAGCTTCACAAAGCAGGCCACCCATTAAGACCGATAGTTAGCAATATAAATGCCCCAACGTAGCTATGGGAGATCCCATAGCTACTCCATATATTTGTGAATAGAATTCGTCTTCATATCGGAAGTAAGTGGACTTAAGGCATAGCTCTACCGCCCCAATAAATTCATTTTCGGGTAATGATGTATGTTCCCTAATTTCAGCCCATTTATTTTTTATGCACTGTATTGAGTAATCTACCGGGATGTTTGTGTACAGCGATACCACATCAAGTGATATCAGGCGATGGTTCTCAGGTATCCTCTGTTTTTTTATGAACTCACAAAAGCTCCATGAGTCCCTAATGTGATACTGCGAGTTTCCCAATACATTACTCAATACGGCTGACAGGTATTTAGACAATTGGTAAGTTGGGGCATTTATATTGCTAACTATCGGTCTTAATGGGTGGCCTGCTTTGTGAAGCTTTGGCAGGCCATATATAAATGGTGCTCGGCCATGTTGGGAACTATACACGTAAGTTGAGATTGAGGTTTGAATCTCTAGACAATAGATTCTAGTCTTTTCCCGGATATGTTTGTCCTGACTCATCACCTGAAAGCCAATGTTCTTAATATACTTTTTAATATGTATGTAATTGTATTTTAATTTGTGAAATTTGGTTAGAGTTTTTTATTTAATTGATGATGATTGTAAATGTATATTTTAGACAAACTGATGATGGTGGAGAAAGACACCGAAACGTTTTTGTGACATTTTAAATAATAAACAGTAAAATTGACTGAAACCCAGGAATATATTGGAATGAATTAAAGTACAGTCAGGAAAATATGCGAAATCTATTGAGAATAGCAATTTGTCTTTAATTATGGGTGCCGGTGTCAAAAAGCGAATTCAATCAGATTTCGGCTTTCGGTTGCCAAAATTCGCCCGCATGCAAAACGTATTGGCTTTTCGAGAGTGTATAATTAACCGAGAGGTGGTTCACCCAGGTAAAAGTTAACTATGAGCGAATTATTTTGGACGATGGCCTATATTCGACAAAGTACACGTCTGGTCGTTTCCATTTAATTAAACGAGGCAAATCTACCACTACCACCCACGTCCGAAACGTTGAGATGGTGTGACATAATATTTATGGGTCTTAGAAAGGTCTCTTTCTTCTGGGGATTCTGGACAAAACAGTACTACCGCGACGTGAAAGAAAACATCCCATTGAAATCTTCCATCCCATTATAAACGCACAGCAAGTGGCAAGCGGTTTACGATCAGTATCGAAAGACGTTGAAGAATATTAGAAATATATGAAGAGAACACGCATTTATCAGTGAAGATACCATTCATTCGAACCATGTGTTCAGTATGCCATTGTCCATTGTTAGGATGTTACACAACTGCCTGTTCTTGCAGCAGGGAATCGGTGATCAGCTCACTTAGTATGTATCTTCAAAGTATGATCGGCACTAAGTCAGCAATATTCTCCTGCCTCTATGTGATGCAAAATTTTTTTCACCTATTACACAACAAACCACTTAAAATTGCATAGTTATTACCCTTCTCAGTAAAAAAATAATACCGGTAGTAGAATCTAAAGAATAACATCTGATTACTGTCCAGGTTCAAAATGGGAATTACTGTATTTAACAGCATTAAATAAAAATGTTCATAAGTTGGATGAACGGTATTAACAATAATTATAATTGTTTCTTATGTAGTGCGATGATGTAACGTAACAGGCTCAGTGAATGGTCCGCGGATTTGATTAGCTGCTTTTGTTAGCAATTAAAATATGAAAATTGTGTGAAATTTGCAGGTTTTTTTATACAGAAAACACACAAATAGTTACTTTGTGCAAAAATTCATCCTGAAAGTTTCTGATTGTTTTTGGATGATTTTTTTCAAAAATAAATGTGTGCAGGAGGATTGAATTTCAGTTCATTTGATAGAGAAAATCTTCTGCTAATCGTTCCGCGACTGCCAATTTCTGAAAATATATTTACGTCTTTTTAGAAAGAAAAAAAAATTGTGAGTCAGAATCAAAACTAGTCGCAATATTGGGGAAAGCTTTGGATGATAAGTCCTACAAGTGAAGATTTTCTTTCGATTTTGCTGGATTTTTGGCAATTTTTTAAATTTGGAGGAAAATTTTTCAAATTTGAAAAATTGCCAAGAATCCCAGAAATGCAGTAGACAATTTTCATTTGCAGGGCTTATGGTTCAAAGTTTCCTCAATCAATAAATAGGAAAAGGAATATTGTAACAAGTCCTGATTTTGAGGCAGCTTTTTTTATTGCCAGTCGAGTTTGTAGAACCCAAAATTCTGCAAAATCTGCAAATAATTTCTAGGGAATCCACAGTTGCAGCACCACTAGAGCAGGAATTTCTCTATCAAATGACCTGAAATCCCATGTTCTAACTAGTCTCCATTTTAACAGTCGATTTTTTAAATAAACCTGCCTGAAAGTGCCCGTGCTAAAATTTCAAAAATTTTCCTCCAAATTTGAAAAATTGCCAAGAATCCCAGAAATGCGGTAGACAATTTTCATTTGCAGGACTTATGGCTCGACGTTTCCTCAATCAATAAATAGGAAAAGGAATATTGAAACAAGTCCTGATTTTGAGGCAGATTTTTTATTGCCAGTCGAGTTTGTAGAACCCAAAATTCTGCAAAATCTGCAAATAATTTCTAGGGAATCCACAGTTGCAGCACTAATAGAGCAAGAATTCCTCTATCAAATGACCTGAAATCCAATGTTCCAACTAGTCTCCATTTTAACAGTCGATTTTTTAAATAAACCTGCCTGAAAGTGCCAATTCTAAAATTTCAAAAATTTTCTTCCAAATTTGAAAAATTGCCAAGAATCCCACAAATGCAGTAGACAATTTTATTTGTAGGACTTCTGGTTCAACGTTTCCTCAACCAATAAATAGGAAAAGGAATATTGTAACAAGTCCTGATTTTGAGGCAGATTTTTTATTGCCAGTCGAGTTTGTAGAACCCAAAATTCTGCAAAATCTGCAAATAATTTCCAGGGAATCCACAGTTGCGGCATCAATAGAGCAAGAATTCCTCTATCAAATGACCTGAAATCCAATGTTCTAACTAGTCTCCATTTTAACAGTCGATTTTTTAAATAAACCTGCCTGAAATTGCCCATGCTAAAATTTTAAAAATTTTCTTCCAAATTTGAAAAATTGCCAAGAATCCCACAAATGCAGTAGACAATTTTCATTTGTAGGACTTCTGGTTCAACGTTTCCTCAACCAATAAATAGGAAAAGGAATATTGCAACAAGTCCTGATTTTGAGGTAGATTTTTTATTGCCAGTCGAGTTTGTAGAACCCAAAATTCTGCAAAATCTGCAAATAATTTCTAGGGAATCCACAGTTGCAGCACTAATAGAGCAAGAATTCCTCTATCAAATGACCTGAAATCCAATGTTCCAACTAGTCTCCATTTTAAGTCGATTTTTTAAATAAACCTGCCTGAAAGTGCCCGTGCTAAAATTTCAAAAATTTTCCTCCAAATTTGAAAAATTGCCAAGAATCCCAGAAATGCGGTAGACAATTTTCATTTGCAGGACTTATGGTTCACAGTTTCCTCAATCAATAAATAGGAAAAGGAATATTGTAACAAGTCCTGATTTTGAGGCAGATTTTTTATTGCCAGTCGAGTTTGTAGAACCCAAAATTCTGCAAAATCTGCAAATAATTTCTAGGGAATCCACAGTTGCAGCATCAATAGAGCAAGAATTCCTCTATCAAATGACCTGAAATCCAATGTTCTAACTAGTCTCCATTTTAACAGTCGATTTTTTAAACTAAACCTGCCTGAAAGTGCCCGAGCTAAAATTTCAAAAATTTTCTTCCAAATTTGAAAAATTGCCAAGAATCCCAGAAATGCAGTAGACAATTTTCATTGCAGGACTTATGGTTCAAAATTTCCTTAATCAATAAATAGGAAAAGGAAAACACACAAATAGTTACTTTGTGCAAAAATTCATCCTCAAAGTTTCTGATTGTTTTCGGATGATTTTTTTCAAAAATAAATTAGTGCAGGAGGATTTTTTTGCCCCTGAAGGTAGGAGCGCATGTTGGTTGATTAACGCCAAAAAATGCACGCAATTGCTGCTTCGAGTAATTTTTGGCGATTTTTTTTGAAATTGGTGTAATAATATCTGATTCGCGCGAATTAGCCAAAAAACCGTTTAAAGCGCCATTGGAAACAATGCAATTGGTTCTACTAAATCCGAAAAAATTTACTTCAATAACGTTTTTTTTGCCCAAGTGCACATTTTTTTGAGTGTATTTTTAAAAAATCGCCATATAAAATGGTCACTAACTAGAGGCTTGAATTTCAGTTCATTTGATAGAGAAAATCTTCCGCTAATCGTTCCGCGACTGCCAATTTCTGAAAATATATTTACGTCTTTTTAGAAAGTTTTACAGGAGAAGTGCGATTTTGAATTTTGTCCCCAAAAAACTCGACTCGCATTTAAAAAATTGTCAGTCAGAATCAAAACTAGTCACAATATTGGGGAAAGGTTTGGATGATAAGTCCTACAAGTGAAGATTTTCTTTCGATTTTGCTGGATTTTTGGCAATTTTTTAAATTTGGAAGAAAATGTTTTTCTTTGTTTCTTCAAAAAATCAGCAGTTAAAATGGAGAGCAGCTAGAACATTGGATTTTAGTTCATTTGATTGAGAAATTCCTGCTCTATTCGTGGTGCAACTGTCGATTTCCTCTAAATTATTCGCGGATTCTGGAGAATTTTGGATGCTCACCAACTCGACTGGCAATCAAAAATATCTGCCTCAAAATCAAGAGTAGTTACAATATTAATTTTCCCACCCATTCATTGAAGAAACTTTGGACCATGATTCCTGCAAATGGAAATTCTCTGTCGAATTTCTGGGATTAATGGTATTTTTTTAAACTAAAAAATGTTAATTTCTTGTTCAGCCCTTCTTCTCCAAGGCTGGTTTTTTTCTGTTTCCTTCTTCTTAAACTGATCAATCTAGGACTGAAATCCTGCAATGTTTTCTCTATGTTTTCCGATAGTTTCAATGCTGTTTTCCAGCATATTTTGCGTACTTTCCAAGGGAACCTTATACTTTTTCACGCACTTTGTATCGCGTTAAATGTTGTTTTTTTTTGTGGATATAAGCGCTTTAATAATGCCATGCATATAAAAGACCATGGCATAGAGGCGACAGTGGGTTACCAAGACAACGCCATGGATTGAACTATGACGTCGAGGCGCGACGTCGATATCCGACGCCGAAGGAATTTTTAATATGCATGCAAAGTGCATTGCGGTACAGGATGCCATTCAGTCAAGTACGGCTTGGATGACACGATTTTCCTCGGTGGAAATTGGGGCATTTAGGGCGACCTATCTCACCCTGATGTTCGTTTATTTTTGGTAGTTTTGTCTGCAAAATTAGGTTTGTTGCAAAAAAAATCCTATTCAAAAAGCCAATTATTTGACAAACCAAAAGTCTGCATCCTAAACTCGAGGATTCTCGGATGAAACCTCTCCCAATCCGTGAATTTAATGGCCCCCTAGATCGCCAGACTTAACTTCGATAGATTTTTTGTGGGATGACTTCAAATCGAAAGTATCTATTTGTTTAACCACCCAGTATAAATAAATTTGTACTGGGGACTAAACCCGATAGAAAAAGCCATATCCTACGGCACTGCAACAGGTATACAAGATTTCAATTCCCGAAGACGATAAAAAAATGAACAGTTAGATTCTTGGCCATATGTCTTCCCTGGTTGAATATCGACGTGAGATCCGCATCTGTTCGGGTTTGTATCAAATTCGCTCCTTAGTAATTTCTTATTATACCATATAAATTACGGGGTAGTAGGTATATTGAACATCAATATATATATCCGGGCGTGGGAACCCGACAAGGTTCCTAACGAATATTCGGTTATTTTGTAGAAAACAGTTTGGCGAACATTGTGGCTTGATTGCTGCCTAGCATATTGTTGTCGCGTTGTTTTTTCACGAATTCCCGCTTAATGATATATGTGATTAATTATGATGGTGAGGCAATGAAGGAACACGAAATTTTATGTGAATTGAACGTGAAAGTTTTTGGTCTTTGCACTCTCAATTCGGCGTATGTGAGAACCACCGTTGTATAAAGACTCGAAAGTTGGTTCTTGATAATAAAATGTTTGGTAAAAGTATTCGCAATTTTTATATTCATCGCTGCTATTAAAAACACGTTATACAATTCGAGAGGGTCGGGAAAAATAAGCGAATAATTACTAAATCCATTGATTGAATATGTTGGACGTTAGCCATCCTCACGGTCACTAGGTGTAAAATCGGGGAATCGCATTGGCTAAAAGGAATAGAACAGGAAAATCGCCCTCATTCGTGTGAAAGATTAAAAAATTCTCATTTTTTCACTGTTTATAGATTTAAAATCGATGAAAAACTCAGCTGGTTTCGAGCGTTTTGGAATTTGAATTCCAAAAATTGACAGACTAAACGCCAGTAGCTTCTTTTGCGGCCTTGTTAAAAAGTTTTTGATTTCTTCTGCTAATTGAAGAAGGAAAAAACGGTGAAAAACTGAGCATATTTTGAGTATATAAATCGAGGAATAAAAATCGGTGAAAATCTGAGAATGTTTTGCGGCATTTGAGATCAGAAAGGTATTTAAAAAAATCTTTAAAAATTGTAAATGTCAGAAATTTGGCAATCGCTGTACTAACAGAGCAACATTTTCTCTATTTCATGGTGTCAATGCCGTTTTGAGGTCTGCTTCCAGTTGTGAGTGATGAATTTTTGAAAAAATCGCGACAAGCGATTTGAGTAAAAAGGTTCAATAGTCCCGATTAATATTAAAAAATTGCCGAAGATTTAGGGAAACTGTGGACAATTTGGCAATTCCCCCACAAATAGAGTGAAATGTTCTCTTTCTAACGACGTTAATACCAGCTCGTTACTTGATTTCAATTGTGATTGAGAATTTTTTGCAAAAAACGCTACACGCGGTTTTTTGAAGAAAGTGCAATACTCAGCTTCGCATTAAAAAAATTGCCGCAAATCGTAGAAAAGTATGGTAAATTTGTCAGTTTCCGCTCTAATAGAGGGACGTTTTCTCTATCTAATTGAGTTAACACCAACTCGCAACTTTTTTCCAATAAAATTGAATTTTTGAAGAAATTGCGACGGGCGGTTTGCTGAAAACAGAACAATGTTCCGCTTCGCGTTAAAAGTGATGCAAAAAATTAAAGAAAAATATGGTAAATTTGGCAATTGCCGCAAAAATAGAGCGAGATTTTCGCAGTCTAATGACCTTAATAGCAACTCACTATCTACCTCGAAAAATGGTTGACAATTTTTTGAAAAAATCTGTAAAAATTTTACAAATTCATCAAAAACCCACAGAAATTGCACACAAGCAAAATTGAGCGTATTATGACAATTCTCTCATTATTTCAGGTAAATTCGAGTCTATAAGTCTTCTACAAATTGAAGAATCTAAATCGGTGAAATACCGAAGCACTTTTAGAGGAAAAGAGCGCATTTTGGATTTGTAAATCAAAATTTTGCCCATAAAACAGCCAATAGCTCGTTTAGATAGCTCGATATAAACTTTTCATGCACATTTTCAATTCCACATTCCCGAATAAAACCCACAGCAGCTTCTTTTGCTTGAGAAATTTCTCGAATTATATTTAGAAAAGTGATTTCCGCTAATTCAAGATGATTTGGGTTTCAAACTCCAAAGTTTCCAGGTTAAATCCGCCTGTGGTTGCTTTTTTGTATTAAAAAGGGTTTTTTTTGTCAGCTGAGGAATGAAAATTGATGAAGATCCGATGAGATTTTGAGCTTAAAAATTCAAAGTTTCTCGGATAAATTGGTCTGTAGCTCCGTTATATTTGAGAAATTTTGACACCTGAAAAAGGAACTCGAAGGATCCCAAACATTCTCTTTAGTTCACGATTAATCTGAAGAGATTTTGAGGCAGAGAATAGACAAGAAGACATTTTTCTTTTTTTTTTGCAGTATTTGATTATGCACTTTTTCAATCAATTGCGATATTTTTCGAACCGATCGTGAATATTGATGAGTAAACCGAATGCCTCCAACTTGGGAAAATCATCCTTTTTGCTAAAGCAAGTGTTTTTGACTTGTTATCCAAAAATCTAGTGAATTAATTCTGTTTGCAGTGATATTTATTAGCTGAAAAATGAACTAGAAAACATGAAATTTCCATAAAGAAACAACCTTTGGAATCTTCAAGCAAATATTGTTTTATCCATTTATTATTAATCTTCGAGGAAAATGTGGGCAAATTTCCGGAGCTAAATTGCTTTTAAAAAGCCTTAACTGAATTTGCCATCGATTATTCCTTGCAAACACCCACACCCACCCGCCGCTTATATAAGAAAGTATTGATCGATGTTATGATAGGCCCGATATTTAAATTCAGTTTGGAAGCAAATGGGCTTGTAGTTCTCTATCGTGTAAATCAGCTTCATATTAGGCGAAAACGCGCCGATTCTTATCAAATAAATTTCAATTCTATACATGGATGGGTGCAATCGGTTTCCAAGGTGTGTATCATATTCGGCTGGGGAATTGAAGATTTATTTCCTAATGTGATGTGCTGATGATTTAAAACAGCAAACTTGCATATGTATTGAAGCTCTGTTCAACCTTTGATGTGAACATTCGTGCCGGTTTTGCTACCTTTTCATCTGTAGTTGCGCGGCTACAAATCGTCCATAAGGAAGATGGATTTTTAAGCGGGACTAAGAACCTACTTAGGTATGATTATCCATCTACTTGCCAGCTTCAGCTCTCGAGTGGATACCGCATTAATTTCCATTAAAATTCAATATTGGCCTATAAATACCAGTAAATGAAAAATAATTCGATACCAATCCCATACATAACGCTAATACGCACAATCTATTTGGAAAACCGATGTCCGATGTGTCAATCGAACCGATCGATCTTGCCATAGAACACGGCAATCACTTTGACTGGTCATGCCACGCCCAACTGAGAAAAATGGCAAATTTCAATTTGCTCTTAACTGTAACGAAGCTGGAATATGTCACACTAAATGGACCCGATTGCATCTTAATGTCATAAAATGCGAGGTACTGCACTGTTGATAAATCGGTACCATTATTTCGAACACTATTCGTAAACGGTTTAGGTGATTTCTTTCGGTTTTACGACGGATATCAAATTGAATGGCCATTGCGTGTGTTGTCTCTTGAATGTGAAAAACTTGATTCTTTTGCTAGTTTAACTGGATATGAAAGTGTGGCGACTGCAACAAAAAAATGCGTGGGCCTGCAAGCATCGGCCACTAAGTGTTAAGTAATGTCTTGGATATGTTCCACCAGTTGAAAAGAATTGCATTTTTTTGCAAGTTTTCCCACCCAAAATTCAGTCAAATACACATGGTCAAAACTCAGATATTCTTTGGATCAAAAGAAAACGATCTGACCAAAGTCCCTCAAAAAAAAGTATGTTTTTTGAAATATCCAAAGAATGGATTTTAACGAAACTCGCTGTGAATGTGTTTCTGTGTAAGACTCATGTTCTGATGAAGCCACCGAGTTCGCTCGCTTTGGGCAAGTGTCCTCACTCGCCCTTCTTGAGTGTCTTGGTACAAAAACAACCAGAAGTTTTTATTTGGTAGATGGAATCAACTGATTTTTTTTTGAGTTGACACACTTATCTTTTTTGAACATTTTTGTACTCTTTGTAAAATCTTGTAGCATTCATAGTTCTTGCTCAAAAAAATATTTCTGTTCGCCTGCCAACTACCGAATTTTTGTTTGTTGTTCCACAATCAGTGTCGTGCCCGAAGGGTTCGGCACAACAACCACATTAGACTCTTCCGGATGTCGAGTGTTACTTGGACATCCATTGAAATCTAATGTATTTGTTGTTCCGAGCCCTACGGGCACGACACTGGTTTTAAACCAAGCAAACGTTCCTAACAATCAGATATTTTAGTTGTGTTCTACTAATCAGTGTCGTGGCCCAAGGTCTCTCGGCACAACAACCACATTAGACTCTTCCGGATGTCTACTGTTACTTGGACATCCATTGAAATCTAATGTGGTTGTTGTGCCGAGCCCTACGGGCACGACACTGGTTTTTAACCAAGGAAACGTTCCTAACTATCAGATATTTAGTTTGTTGTTCCACTATCAGTGTCGTGTCCTAAGGGCTCGGCACAACAACCACATCAGACTATTCCGGATATTGAGGGTTACCTGGACTTCCATTAAAATCGAATGTATTTGTTGTGCCCGAGCCTACGGGCACGACACTGGTTTTAAACCAAGCAAACGTTCCTAACAATCAGATATTTAGTTTGTTGTTAAACTATCGGTGTCGTGTCCGAAGGGCTCGGCACAACAACCACATTAGACTCTTCCGGATGTCGAGTGTTTCTTGAACTTCTATTAGAATCTAATGGATTTGTTGCGCCGAGCCCTACGGGACATTTTCTATACTAGAAAATCCTGATTTTCACCCTCGAACCTTTAGCATAATATCTCCTCATCTTGTAAGAATTAATCGCCGGTTAAATCAATTTCTCTTGGGGTTAAAAGGCAGTCAGTCGCGCGTCGTTTGCAATTCCCAATTAGAAACAAATAATCGGAATTGGAACGCATTTTAATCAAATAAATTAACTATCAAATTAAATCCATATAAGACAACATGACATTACGCAATAATGGCAGTACCCATGTAAGTATCTATGGGAGATATAGAGAGGTGTTTGCCATAGGTTAACAACTATACGGACAAATGGTTAAAACAACTTGTTTAATGCGTACCGCGGGCTATAAAGACAACAATTTGTGCCTGATGGTCGGCCATTACTCTTCAGATTGTGAAAAGTCGCAAGGATTTCGTTTTAAAAAGGCCTGCATTGTGTGGAATATCGGAAACGTCCTTATACTGTGCAATCATTCTGATCTTGGAGCGGAAGCACACATTGAACTAAGACTGTGAAAATGTTGGAGTAAAAGGACTTTTCTCAGCATTTCCATGGGTTTCCACACTTAGAGGCCAGTTGCATTGTGAATGCAATAAATGGAAATTAAGTTACCACAACTGCAAGATAAGTGACATGCGAATCTATGCAGAAATAATGCACAATGTCAGTGCGAACACCAACAAAACAGCATCATTTTGCACGGTTTCTCTTGCATCACTTGCTAAGATCATATCGCAACAGACGCGTGTATGCATTTTCCGAAACACACTTCCTTTAAACCGTTTATTCCAGAGCTTACGCATCAGCACCTGACATATGCAAACCGTATTCATGATACATGCAATTAATTTACCAGGGCGCAATTTACCAGCCCCGGCTTGTAACTCAACTGCACTCCCGAGACAGTTTCCACGTTATAAATGATTATATTTACGAGTGGCAAGTGATTTAGAGTTTGCGGTGTAAATCCTGCTGATTCTAAATTGCCGCAGTTATTTCAGGTCCAACGGAAGACAAAACGAAGAAATCCATCGATAAAAAACCTGAAATCGATCGTATTGATTTTAATCCATTAGACCGAAGAGAGGTGGACGTCCGTCCATTAGATGGAGAGTTTGACTTTTGCTTCCATTGCTTTGAAACGGATGAGTTTTCAAATTGAAATGTTCCTCTTTCCCAAAATTAAGGACCTTCACAGAAGTTAAATGACTTAGAATTCCTCCCATAGACTGAAATCTAACAAATCTCAGAAAATGACTTTTGAAACTCGATAAGTTTGCTTTGCATAAAGCTGTCCCCACAGAGTCCTTCTACATTTTCATGTGACTGATGTTCCAAAGAAAAGTGCCCAGATAAGAAGAAAGTAACCTGAGTACATCACGTACAGAAGTATAGAATTCCTGCCAAGTTTTTGCAATGTGATCATCTCAATCTTCGTGTTTCTGTGTTTCACAACGAAGAGCGGTGCGAATGGTTTTATTGTTACCCTAAACAAGTATTCATTGTGGAGAATAAACAGGCTGTTTTTGGAAAGTCATAGTAAGATTTTAGAAAGAAACGGGTTTAAAAACCAAACCAAGTGTCTTTGGAAACTTTCCAATCGAGAAAAATAACTGAAATCCTAGAAACTCCTGATCAGGAACCGGAAAACTTGGTAAAAAGCTCATCATAAAAACACACTTTTTCTTGCACAAAGCACCCAATTAAAAACTTTATGCCCTCGTTACTCTTTGAGGAAATACGCGCTCGCTCAAACTGGCAAAAATCACCTCCAAAATAGCGCCACTTTAAAAATTCCTAGCAAAGTTCCCGGTGACGATCAAAAGTCAGAACCTATCGAAAATGCTTGAATACATAAGCAAGTACCCAAATCCCGAACGGTACTTTTAGGTACTGAAGTAACGTTACTTTTTGCGCTTTTTTCGTCAACCGCAACAGATCAATCGTTTCATCACAATAGTGGCATCAAATTGAAAAAGGTTCTGCCTCTTTGTCTTGTTGGTTGATGTTAATCACGGTTTTTATCGGGATTTGGTGAATGGTCTTCGACCGATTAAAATGCCATCAGAAGGACGGTAACATTGTAAATATGTGTACGAAGCGTATATGTTGCAGTTGGTCCATTTTTTGCGGGTTTTTATTCAATCAACAGAAATTGATTATGATTTCTAAGTGAACTAATTTTCAGAACTTAATTCCTAGTTTTTGGCTCATACTTAAAGAACCGTTAGAGTAACAAACCGTCAATTGTTACTTCTCAATAGGGCATTGAAGTGCATCTTTTTTCATATAAAACATCGTTTTACAAAAGTTTCTAATTATCTCAGGCAATGCAAAAGTACAAAAATTGTGCAATTTCTCAAAACCGCGCTTTGCTTTTGACTCCTACTTAGAGAACCGTTAGAGTAACAAACCGTCAGTTGTTACTTCTCAATAGGGCATTGAAGTGCAGTCTTTTTTCATATAAAACATCGTTTTACAAAAGTTTCTAATTATCTCAGAAAATGCAAAAGTACAAAAATAGTGCATTTTTTCAAAACCGCGCTTAGTTTTTGACTCATACTTAGAGAACCGTTAGAGTAACAGACCGTCAATTCTTACTTCTCAATAGGGCATTGAAGTGTGACTTTTTTCATATAAAACATCGTTTTACAAAAGTTTCTAATTATTTCAGGAAATGCAAAAGTACAAAAATTGTGCATTTGTTCAAAACCGCGCTTAGCTTTTGATTCATACTTGGAGAACCGTTCGAGTAACAAACCGTCAGTCGTTACTTCTCAATAGGGCATTGAAGTGCGTCTTTTTTCATATAAAACATTGTTTTACAAAACTTTCTAATTATCTCAGGAAATGCAAAAGTACAAAATTTGTGCAATTTCTCAAAACCGCGCTTAGCTTATGACTCAGACTTAGAGAACCGTTAGAGTAACAAACCGTCAATTGTTACTTCTCAATAGGGTATTGAAGTGCGTCTTTTTTCATATAAAACATCGTTTTACAAAAGTTTCTAATTATCTCAGGAAATGCAAAAGTACAAAAATTGTGCAATTTCTCAAAACCGCGCTTAGCTTTTGACTCCTACTTAGAGAACCGTTAGAGTAACAAACCGTCAGTTGTTATTTCTCAATAGGGCATTGAAGTGCGTCTTTTTTCATATAAAACATCGTTTTTCAAAAGTTTCTAATTATCTCAGGAAATGCAAAAGTACAAAAATTGTGCATTTTTTCAAAACCGCGCTTAGTTTTTGACTTCATACTTAGAGAACCGTTAGAGTAACAAACCGTCAGTCGTTACTTCTCAATAGGGCATTGAAGTGCGTCTTTTTTCATATAAAACATCGTTTTACAAAAGTTTCTAATTATCTCAGGAAATGCAAAAGTACAAAAATTGTGCAATTTCTCAAAACTGTTATGAATTTTACTTCCAACTATAATTATTTTATCTCGGGCGTGAGTTAGAGCAAGAGCTAGTACTTTGCGGCTAGTGAACAATTTTTGGAACGCTCAATGGACAATACAAAATTACGCACACTCAAATTCAACTGCACAACTAATGTATTTAAACAAGTTAACAATTTTACTGAGAGTAATAAAAGTAAAAAAATATAAATTTACTTAGAGTGTATCACTCGGATATTTTTGGTAGCACCCTTAATCTATGGATACCTTAACTTCAATCAAGCCTGGATGGTGAAGGGGAAGGACCCTGAGGGGGACCTGCTGGAGTGATCACTTCAGTCAGTGGCCTCGCAGGTCTTCCAATGGGGATCGGTCGTGATCATAAATAAAAATATAAAAAAATCCACAGTACCAAAATATAGGGGTACCAAAATAAATAAGGAAATCACTCAGGTCCGACTGTGAATCGCAATTAAAGTAAAAAAAAAAACAAAATGAACTGAATGCAGTCGAACTTGAATGTTTCAGCACAAGCAGTTAACTATAAAACGTTAATAATTCCTATTATAAAAAAATACTGTCATAAAAAAGCAAAAGTCTTCACCAAAAGTTGGGCGCCAGCATGCTTCCAAGTAGCATACAACTTCTACCAAACTGGAAAACACCAGAGCCAGCCTCAACGTCAAAAATCCAACGGTCCCGCTGATGTTCCCCAAAAGAGCTGGTTTTGAATTGCTCCACGGATCTCGGATCATTTCCACGTGGTCATAGCGGCCATCATGGAGTCGTCTATCTGGTTCTTGGGTCTCAAAATTTCAACTCGCCGATTAGATGATTCTTGATTCTAAAATTTTTTAAACACCGACCATGCGGTTGCGCTCTCCCCAACCTTCCGTTGGTGCAGGAATCAAAAATCACCAAATTCATTGGCCCTAACGGACACGTGATCCCGCAATCTACCAAACATTTTTTTCACCTGCGATAAGAATCGAAACTGCGATTCGAATCGCCAAATTTGCTAAATTCGGATTTTACAGCCAAAATTTAACTCTATGATGAAAAAACCAAAACAGATATGCTTGGCAAATAACTTGCACACGCATACCGAGGTCGAAAACAAATTAACAGGTTTACGGCAAAATATTTGCACTCATACTTAGAGAATCGTTAGAGTAACAATCGATCAGTTGTTACTTCTCAATAGAGCATTAAAGTGTGTCTTTTTTCATATAAAATATTGTTTTACAAAAGTTTCTAATTATCTCAGGAAATGCAAAAGTACAAAAATTCTGTAATTTCTCAAAACCGCGCTTATCTTATGACTCATACTTAGAGGACCGTTAGAGTAACAAACCGTCAGTTGTTACTTCTCAATAGGGCATTGAAGTGTGTGTTTTTTCATATAAAACATTGTTTTACAAAAGTTTCTAATTATCTCAGGAAATGCAAAAGTACAAAATTTGTGCAATTTCTCAAAACCGCGCTTAGCTTTTCACTCATACTTAGAGAACTTTAGAGTAACAAACCGTCAGTTGTTACTTCTCAATAGGGCATTGAAGTGCGACTTTTTTCATATAAAACATCGTTTTACAAAAGTTTCTAATTATCTCAGAAAATGCAAAAGAGCAAAAATAGTGCATTTTTTCAAAACCGCGCTTAGCTTTTGACTAATACTTAGAGAACCGTTAGAGTAACAAACCGTCAGTCGTTACTTCTCAATAGGGCATTGAAGTGCGACTTTTTTCATATAAAACATCGTTTTACAAAAGTTTCTAATTATCTCAGAAAATGCAAAAGAGCAAAAATAGTGCATTTTTCAAAACCGTGCTTAGTTTTTGGCTCATACATAGAGAACCGTTAGAGTAACAGACTTTTAGTTGGTACTACAGAATAGAGCATTGAGGTGCGTCTTTTTTCATATGAAACATCGTTTTACAAAAAATGCTCCAGAAAATGTAGCAATAAGTTTCAATTGAGTTTTGCAAACTTGCTGGAACGATATTGACTCGTCTTGCTCAAACCCAATAAGAGCGCGAAACTCCATAACCAGTAAGTTTTGGGAAAGGTCGTTATAATATCAAGCTGCACGATAAATAATTAAATTTGAAAACCGCTTGTTTAAGAAACAGTTTGGGGAGACATCAATTCGGTTGTTTATTAAAATGTTATCTTGTATTTATATTTGAGAGTTAAAATCCACTGGCCAATAAAAGTGGAAATGGGTCATGCAGATTTAATATTTTTGCTAAATCGCCCGGTTGCACAAGTCACAAATTAAACAAGAACAAGTCAACAAAATCATTTAAATTTGTGTTTTTATGTGGATTTGCCGGTTATGTGGTCGCGTATGGGATTATTCAACATTGCTTTGCATACCTGCATGTAATTTTACTGCAAGAAAAAAACACATTATTGTTAATTTTATATACTTATTTTTATTTTGAAACCATGCAAGTGTTTCCTCAAAATGAGCGAATACCAAGAGACAGACAGTGTGTTCTACTGGATTTACTCGCATGCTTTGCGGACTTCATAAAGGCCTCTGATAGAGTTCAACATGTCAAGATATACCTAGATACATTTTATGGTAAAGATACACAAAAAAACCGCGTTTTGTAGTTTAATTAAACCGAACACAATTGATTCACATCAAAATAGAGTCTATTTATACGTTTTCAAAAAAGAACGATCGACATTGTCTGACTAATTCCGGCAAGAACACGCCAATATTATTAACATTATACGGCTCGAAACGATTTCACATTATTTACTCACAATCTATTAATTTTACGGTCGTTTTGTGGGGTGTTTTTTTTAATCATATTTCAACGAGCGTCGGCAAACATTTCGGGTGAAACCGTGAGCGCAGAAAAAGCTGTTGTAACAATCCATGACTAGTTCTGGACGTATTAGTCCTCATCAGCTATTGAAGACTAATAGGTCCGAAACCGGTCCTGGCTTGTGGCATAGTGAAAAATCTGTACTGCAGCCAAAAAATGTATTGCAGCTATAAAAGAAGCTAGCAAGTTTTTAAGCGTTTCCCAGATAAAACTCCTCCGGAGGAAAAAATCCAGATTTTCTTCAAATTGAAATCGTCTTAAGCACTTTTATCTGTTGATTTGATTAAAAACAAATGCGTTCTGTTTTTTGCTGTCGATAAACTTGATGAAGAAACATATGGGATTTTTTTTTGATTTCATGACAGCTCCAAAAGTGTTTCTCCTCGTGGAAAAAAGTCTTGAGGAGCATGCGCTTTGGCTTCTCCACTTTCTATTCAGTTGGTTGGAATGGCGGCTGTCGTCTGTTGTACAAGAATGATCAGTAGTTATCCGTAAACGAGTGGCGCGTTGGTGTGTGCTTATGAAAGCTGAGAGTTAAGGCCCCGGCAAGTTTCGAATAATCCGCAACATTTGAGAGGTGAATGAACGCGCTCTCGGATTTTATAAACAATTTTATAATTTTGCATTCTTTTCCACGTGGGTTTCTCCAATGGAGTACTACCGGACTTTTACCGATAAATGCGTGTTGATTAGTGATTTGGTGGATTTGTGATCAGTGAGCACCACTGTGCGATTCCTAAATTGGATTAATTTTGCAATTTATTTTTGATTCAGGTTGGTGGACGCATTCTTTTCCTTTAGAAGGTTAGTTGTGCGGGAAATGCAATTTTTTTTGTGGGGAGGTTTTCCTGAGACTTTGCACCTTCGTTGAGGAGTTTTTGCTATAGAGGTTTATGCCGTAGAATCTCTTCAACCTTAACATGAAAAAGGCCAAATTTTGCTATTAGTTAGGGCATCACATTGCGAAGAATAATGTGTGGTTTCTTAAAAAAAACGCAACAGTAAACTAAATCATAAAAGAGTTTAAAACAAGTCAGATTCACAAGTTAATAAAAAAGTCGAAATAACAAACACCGTTTATTGATCCGCAAAATTCCTCACAGTGTCCCAAAAAAAAATTTGCATATTCCTATACATAACACATTCGTGTGTTCATTTGACACACTTAACTAGTGCTTAATATACATCACGTACGTTTAAAGTGCCGTTATTAATTCAGTTTTAGTACAGTAAATGTGCCTTGGTCCCTTCTCTAAAATAAACTCGGTCTACGTGCTCTAAACCTGCCCAGTTTAGTAAGGTTTCTCCGAATGTAACCAGAATTCAGTTTCACACCTCTTTCAGGGGATGAAACAATGTTGACCACCGGATTGTAAATCAAGTCAGGGCTTTGTTAAAAATTAATTGTTGGTTAGGGGGTTGTAAACAGGTAGCAGTTAGAGCCAATCGCAGTTATATGGAAAAATATTTGAAGTTAGTTACGTTTGTTAAGTTAGTTTGAGTTACGAAAAATCATTGTTCTGTTCGGTGGTGAATGCAGGTAGACCAGTTAAGTTCAGCATGTTTGAGTATTCATCGAGTTTGTGGAAGTGTTATTTTCGATTCATCAGTTTTATGCTTCTTCTGTTGTTGCTTTTATGTGTTCTGGAATGATTTTTTGATGCGTTTATAGTTTCGCACAAGCGTCTTCATGAGAAACCTGCCAGTGGCATGGCTGAAGAATACAAATAAGTATTGTTAGGGAACCAATGTAGGTACTTTACAGTGAATTTAGTCGGTTTCAATAAATTCCTCATTTTGATTGTCTTCTTCGGGAAAATTTTAGTAGGAAAAATGGAAAATATACCATGGTTTGTCGCAGTTGGGGCTCTTGCAACTGAAAGCTTGTTCGAGCTCATGAGTGATTTTTCAGCATTCTTGTTTGCAAAAGAGATAGACTTTCGAGGCCATTCCTTGAAACAAGTGGGTTTTTCGGGTTTTTAGGTCGTCGTTCGGTAGAATTTCTTCTTGACGTTTCGCAAGCACGTGTGGCTTGCATCTTCAGAAGTCAAGAAGAAATTCTACCGAACGACGGCCTAAAAACCCGAAAAACCCACTTGTTTCATTCTTGTTTGCCTTCGATTGTCTCTCATTATCATATTCTCTACCTGATCTCCTTGCCTCTATGTTACATGATTTATCCGCTTCATCCCAAAAATTGGAGGCTAAACTAAGTCCCGCTTTAAACTGTATCCTCAACATTTCCTTTATTTACGTTTTAATCATAACTTATGTGTCTTCATTTCACGTTTTCAATAGACTTTCATCCTCCAGCCAAGTGATTTCTGTTGAATTTGTAGAGCCCAAGTTCTTCAACTTTAGACTGTCCCCAGTTGTGGCTTCTGTATGATCAATGTTTCTTCATGTTTCTGTTTTAATATTTCCAAAGAATCCCCCGTAAGCTATAGGTAAACTAATCATTGGTTTTTCTGTGAATCAATGTTAGGATCCGAAGTTGAATAGACCCTCCTTGAGCCTTGAGATGATGGCAAAAAGTGCAGGATTCCAAAAGGTTGTTGAGACATTGTAATGCTTGTGATTTATAATTATTCTAGGGTTAATTGAAATTGATATTGTAGGCGGCAAACCGATGTTGGTTTAAGAGATTGAATCGCTTTTTACGGTCGGTTGCAGGCCATAGTCCTTGCAGCAACTGGTCGAAAAATTAAATTGGAATTGCTTTGATTTCATTCAATGTTTCACGTTTCTCTGCTTCTCTTCCTTCTCGCCATCTCTCTAATGGGCGCACAGGATATCGAATTGGAGTTTAACAGCCATCCAAATAATGATAAATATGGTGATACTAATCGCGGACTAGCTACCTACCTCAACCTGTTTTCATGTAATCCCAGCTATTCCATGCCGGGAACTGTTCACTTATGTTATGTTATGTGATACGAGCGGTGTCGCATTGATAATGTAAATACAATGCAAATGCACCC
Organism: Dendroctonus valens; assembly: GCA_024550625.1. Taxonomy (NCBI): domain Eukaryota; kingdom Metazoa; phylum Arthropoda; class Insecta; order Coleoptera; family Curculionidae; genus Dendroctonus; species Dendroctonus valens. The sequence continues at coordinate 323,059 of JAJTJO010000055.1, read as the reverse complement.
GACTGGATTGTAGACACGAGTTACATAATCGCGAACATAATCATTACAGTGATAAAGAAAGTTTCTTCAATTGTACATATCGCGTTACTTTGCCAGCAAAAGATGATTGCAAAAGGCGCGCTTGATGCCATTTAAACGCCACATTCGCTCAACATTCAACACACTTTTCCGTTATTTCCCTGATAAATCACGGTCGTCCATAGACTGCACAGGGATTTTGCTTACTTTTTGCAGGTTTTCTTATGGCTTTAGTAATGAAAAATTGGCTTTCGTGCATTTGCCATCAATCATAATGTCATATTTCCATTGCTATTGTTGTTTTGTTTAACTCAAGGTTCAGTATGCCGCCCTACTTAACGTTGACAAAGCTCCCACTTGGTTTGCCTCAATTATGATATACGCATAAGGAATACGGTTTCTCATACTCTTGAGCAACTATTGCCAGATCGCCTGGCTAAAAGCTCCAACTTACCTTTGAGCCGGTAGGAAAAATATACAAAACGACTCACATAAGGTCAAAGCTTAGAGCTGTGGATGATGGCAACCGGTGAACAGGATTTTTCTAGAGCAATGAAATGAAACAAAACTGTTTCGGCTTAAAAAAACACCAAAATCAATTTGAAAAAAGCCTGTTAAGATATACCTACAAACTGTTAATTGAATTTCAGAGTTTTCCTTATAAAACACTTTTTAATAACACTTTTTAGAAGGCCGCAAAAAGTGTTTAATTGAATTTCCAGAATCAGAAGGATTTTCGGGTGTAAAATGGAAAAGTCGACATTTTTTTTACGTTGGTCATTTGAAAAATCTGCAGAGAGTTCCGTTGAGAATTTATTGGAAAAAGGCTTGTAAAACTAAAAACTTCCTTCTCAGCTCGTGTTTTTTGCGACAGAAAATCTTCAATGACGAATTTGTTAAGTCAACTTCCAGAACTAGAACGATTTTCCCCAGGTGGGAAACGAAAAAACCGGCAATTTCTTCACAATCTTCACTTAAAAGATTTCCTTCCAACTTTGGTTTTTCTAATACTAAAATCAAAAGGATTGAAAATGTAAAGCTCGACAATTTTCTCAAGTTTTCATCAACTGGGAAAAACTACATATGGAAATACTTTTTTAGAAGGCCAAAAAAATGTTTAATTCAATTTCCTGGTGGAAAATGAAAATTTTGCCAATTGGACCACGTTGTTTTTTAAGTATTTTTGAGATCGAATTCATGGAAAATAGGCTTGAAAAACCAAAAACTTTCTTCTAAACTCGTTTTTTTTGCGACAGAAAGTCCTCAATCATGAATTTGTTAGTAGAACTTCCAGAACCAGAACAATTTTAAGTTGGAAAACTAGGAAAACCGGCAATTTGCTCACTTAAAAGATTTCCATCCTTTGTGTTTTTCTAACAAGGAAACCTCGACAATTTTCTCGCGTTTTTACCTGAAAAATCTCAATTAAAAATTTAGTGAAAACTCAACCGAAAAAAATTACCCGCTGAGATAGATATTTCCTTACAAACTTTCTTAGTAAAAATAAAAATGAAAGCAAATGAAGTAAACTTTCCGCAACATTTACATCCCATTACATTTCGGATCGTTGATCATATTGATTTCTCGCGTGCTTGTCTAGCTTTGAAAGTGCACCACTAAACAAATGTTGGACTTTCTGGAAACTTTTCCACTCAGTTTCCTTTTAACGCTTTTCGTTTAGTAGATGGCCGAACGGAATTTTCGAAAAACACACGAGCGTTTTAGTAGAATTAGCCGGAAACCAGGCAGTTACAGTTGAACTTTCATCTCGAGAGTTTTACAATTTTCAAAGTTTTTTTGGCGAATATCGCCAAGTTCCACGTGTAAATTTAGCAGAACTAACCTGTTTCATCTTCATTATGTTTTTCGGGTTTTTAGGCCGTCGTGTAAAAGTTACTCGGGCTTGTGAGACCGTCAGGAAGATTTTTTTTTTCGTCTCGGTCTTGTCGCGTGCTCCAGTTGAGGAAATCTGCAATTCTAGTAAAACTATCCACCGAAAGGAAAAAAAAGAATGGCCACTTTATTCAAATAATCAATTTTCAACTATAATTAGCTGCGTTGACACACATTTACACGGGTTTTTGTTTACGTCCGACAATTACACTACAAAGTACCTTGAGAAGTTCATTAACCACAGAGTTTATACTATTTTTAGTTTTGCAACTGAACGTGCGTTACAACATCAAAAGGGAAAGCGACATTTTTAATATGAAAACGTAAATTTCGTATATATTGTAAGACTTGAATTGCGTTAATTATTTTTTTTCCGCCCGGCTTTTGTTGGCAAACTGCCAGGTTGTGACAGTTTTCGCGAAATAATCAGTCTATGCTTGTAAAAATAAATTGAAGGTTTTCGGCAATTGCGCCCAGCACCGCGTTTCTATTGAAGCCTGCAATTTTGAAAGGGTCTCAAAATTTTTCCAGAATTTTCTCACTCAAATAAGGCCAAACTTGAAGACCTAAAACTGATTTAATAACAGCACATTTGAACGAAGGACGGAAACCGAACTTGCACAACACGTTTTGAAGCATTGAAGTGTGCAAGTTGACCAATGAGACTTTTAAAATTTAGGACGACATCCAGTTCAATGGCGAAGCCGAAACACAAGAATCCACGCCTAGCATGAAGCTATGGAAAACTTACTGTTTCAAACGAACCAAAAATAAGTGTAGCAAACTATGAATGAGAAACTAGAGCTCGGTTAATTAAGTGCGTACTGTTAATTTGTGATCAAAGTGATGGATAATATGAATTTTTTGACGAAACCGAGCAACTTGTAGACAGACTGATGTTTGAAATGTGGAACAGTGTTAGTAATGGTAAGGTCGAACTGCAGCATGTGCATCTACAGGTCCAACAGCCTCATCATTCCGGTGGATCCATTAAAGGTACTTTATTTTTTTATATATTATTTGTTTTCTATACCCGAATAAGCACAGCGCAAATACCAAACGTTAATGTATGTATGTAGGAAGTAGCTGATTCTATTACCCAAATAAATTATCCAAAAATAAATTCGCGTTAAGCATGGCAATAAAATTTAGAAATAACTGCGATCAGCCATGTTTCTCAGGACGATGAACCTCAAACCGTCAAATTTCGAGCAGAATCCGTTACATCCTTTCAAATCATCGAAACTGCTTCTGTTTCTGTAGCGATTGTGTTTCTCATTCCAATCGCTATCAAGAAATGGTTATTTTTGTCTTTTTTGAACCCAACAATCATTATTCTGTTTGGGGATTTTCGACTTAAATCCTGCCGATATCAACGTTAGGTAAACGTGGAAAATAGGTTGGAACGATACCAATCATTTCCTGGTTCTACTAAAACGTTCGATGCATCGTGCATTTTGTAAACAGCTGAAGTTTCCAAGTAATTGGGGCGCTTTGTGGAAGCTTTTAAACTTCCAAAAGCATGAGCACAAATAGGCAGAAGTGATCCCGTAAGTTGCGATAATTCTGCCACCGATAGTTCAGTTAGGAAAATGCGCTGAAACTGAAAACTTCATAAATCAGTTATATTTCCGGAAAAAAAATAGTTGTGATTTATCTTCAACATCAAACTAAAGAGCGCGAAATTTCCATATTCAAATACAAAACATACACGAACATTTTGTAGCAACACAAAAAAGAATGAAGAAATTAAGCGGTTTCCTTCCTCATCTTTACATAAGCCTATACAGGAACCGTATAATAAATTAATAAATTATTTATTAGCAATTTCTGGGCCCCAGCGGCAGCAACCGGAAATTTTACCAAACCTAATTGCTTCAGCTGATGTTTAATCTGGCCGACTATCACCGAGCCTGTAAATCGTCAGATAACACACAATTCAATGGGAAAATGTTCATGCTGAATGATTTTTTTGAAATTTTTCGAGCCCTAAAAGATCAAAAATTTCACCAATTTCAAGCCATTGCTGCGAAAGTCTTTGGGTAAAAATGTTCAAGATTATGCCAAATTTGAACTGTTTTCAACCATTTCTTGAAAGTCCGAGTCCGTTTAAACCAATTTGTGGCTTTTTGAAAAACATCCCAAGGATTTTACGGCATTTTAGAGTTTCACACTCAACTGCAGCCTCAATAATATGCTTCCTTATGCCCCTCATGCTTTAATCATCAGAATCGACTGAAGAAATCCCATATCTGCATAATGCGTATGGCCAGAGCAGACATTCTAGCGAAAATTCTTCGGCTGTTCCATCGAGCAATTAGTATTCTGGTCGCGATAATAAAATTAGTGTCGTAACGCGGTAATTTATCAAGAATACACACGTGTAAAGTTGTGTAAAAAACACAATCTTCGGCGTGTATTATAAGTGTATTATCTTACTGACCCATTTTCCAACGGGTTCAACGCTCTTAAACCCGATAAGAACGGTTATAAAGAAAAACACACAATACATACAAAGTGCATGTGAGTAAGTATTTGACGTTGCTGGCTTGTACGGTGGAAAACAGTGGCGGATCTGAGGAAAATTTCGCAAGCGTTCATTATTTTGTAGCTCAAATGATTTTTCACATTTTTTCAACAGACTAATAAAGGAAAACAAACTGATAATAATAGAAAGTACGCAGGAAAATCCGCAAATCAACTTTCCTCCAAAAGGTTTGCATTGTGTTCAGCGCCTAATCTGGTTCTTATCTTCTTAAAATTCAATTTTTTGTTTATTTAAATTGATTAACAATGTTCAGATAGACACGTGTAAAGTCGAAATCGACACTCTTAACGGATGGTGTTTATTGGAACAAAATGACACACATTTCTTTGAGTAAGTGCGAAAAATAATCCTCAAAAATGTAGGTCATTCGTATCAGAATAACGTAAACATGATCGGCACCATGTAGTGGATTCATAACAGATTTTTTCAATTAAAGAGTGGTTTGGCTAAAAGTGTTTCAGAGTTTCAGTGCCGACAGCCTTTGTTGGTTATTAAAGGTGGCAACTCTTTAAGAGTATCGGTGAAAAAACGGTTCAAACCCGATTAAAATCGTTGGAAATCATACATTCATCGCATAAAAGTAGCCTTGCCTTGGCACAATCTTTCGAAGAAAAACGTATCGAAATACGCCTTGAATTGCTTTGTTTTGGTGCCTCAATGTCTGGAGATTTGCGACCGATTCCGCCCAATGGTCACTATGAAATGCACATGTTTTTCCAGTAAAAGCAAAACTAAACAAAAAATGTGCAAATCGGCCATATTTGGGTACAATGAAATGGCATTCGTAACTGCACAATGATGCAATTGCACATACGAATATAAAGCGACACTCTTTCGATCACGAGTCGGTGACGAGGCATCGCCAAGACCTCATTTCCACCTGAACAACAAACATTTGAATGGCCCGTTTCGAGCACGGTGCGTAATATTTTCAGTAAAAATTTCGTTTTTCTGCACTGTTTTCATCATATTTTGCCACTTGCCACTTTGCCAGCCATTTGGGTTGAGGCTCAAGGTCTCCAACCTTAATATGTGTACCTGGCGAGGTCAGTTTTTGGTTAATGAACTCTTAGTGGATCAAGGTCCGTTTGATTGAGCTCAAAGGGATGAATACTGCCCAGAAAGGCTGTGCTAGCTCAAAGTGTTTCAGCTTGAGGACATTCTTCAGATGGTTGTAGATGGAGATGTTGAGGAAAGCGGAGCTTCAGTCTTGTTTTAATAACAAGAGGTCAGATTGGTTTGTTTTAGCCAAACCATCATCAAATTAGTTAGTTATAGGCGTAATGATATCACGGAACGAGCTTTTGCACCGGAAAAAGCCGGTGAATTATACGTTTCTGCATTGATTCCCTGCTGGAATGCAACGTTGCACTATTGCAACTGCTAATGGCAAGGATAAATTGGGCTCATAAATAATAAAATTGAAAAATGGACTTATATACAGTGAGTCCCCGATTCTAGCAGTTCTAGTTAGTTCTAGGACCGGCTGTAAAGCAACTTGCAGGCTTCCAAGCGAAATAATCTTATTGATTAAAATAACCGTCCAAATAAAATTTGAAATGGTTGGTTATGGGTAAGGTGAAATTACACAAAAATCATTGAAAACAAACTCACTTGAACCGTGATTGGAAGTTTCGAGCGATGAATATGTTTACGTGGATGACGCATCGTCGAATGTTGGTTGTTGGGTTGGATTGGCTTTCAATACCATAACGAGTAGCTGAAACCTTCAGATCGAATGGAGTCTAGTAGAAAAACCCAATCATACGTTTAAAACAAATAATTCTTATGCAATTCATATTTTGTTGCTTGATTGGCAACATCATGGGGTCTTTGGCTGTCTAGAAATTTGCGGTTTTGTAACCGTTCACACCCAAATTGTGAATCTAATCAGGTCTATGGGAGCATTTTAGAGGATTAATGGCATCAGAACATGCATTTTTCTGCTGGCTTTGCCAACTATTCAACAGTGTCAGAAAATTCTTCATGAGTTTAAAGATTTGTTTGCAAAAATCCGATTTATTACAACCGCAAAACCAGTTGAGATACCTGGGGCTAGGTGAGATTTGCAATATGTTTCAACAGTTAGAGTGACGCATTTTTGGTTAGTTTAAAGTCAGTGGCGAACATAAGGAATAGTTAAACGCGCCAAAATCCACTAAATGTTCGTCTCACCATCCGCAGTGAAACTCCAGTGTTTAGCTTTGCAAGTCTCGAACTCCAACATCATTGAATTGTTGCATGTGGGGTTGTTTCACCCTTCCATTGTATAAAATAATGAAAACGACTTTCCACTCATTTATCAATTAATAATCTTGAAAACGCTCGTTACACCCAACTTGCGTACGGGCATAAATTTAATGGTGGCCGCTTTGCAAGACGATGTGACGTCGCAGGCTTTAATAAGGTCGAGTTCGCGATTTGAATGGTTAATTTTGAAGCGAAAACTGATGCAAATGCTTTTCTGCGAAAAATTGATGTAAACCATTCATTTTCACCCAGTTTTATGGACAAATTGGGGAATATGGCAAAACTGGGGCAGGAAAAGCGTGAGCTTGAAACTTGAATGTCAGAAGACAATTTTTGGAACAATTTTTGTTTGCTAAAATGTGTCTATTAAGTGGCGTAACCAGAAGCCTTCCAGCTGGTGTTGAGTTTGTTCAAGACGACATTCAACTTCAACTTTTACAGTTTAAATAGTGTAGAAAATCGGGCAAATCTTCGAAAAAAATTGACACCAAGAAGAGGTTTTCTCTATTAAAATTCACACTAAGAGCAACGTTTTTTTCCATAAAATTACCGAAGAAAAAGCGTCCTGACTGGTCGTCATTTACACACAAAAATTTGGAACCTGACGATGTCGCTAAACTGCAATATGATTTTTCCCTTTCAAAATGCTACTAGCAGGAATAGTAGAACAACGTTTTCTTTTGAAGAAAAAATGCTTTTTGTTGTATCCATTTTCAGTCAAAAATATTCGAGAAAACTTGACGAAGTGGCTAAACTGCAATGTTCAAATTCAAAAAACCGCCAAAAATCGAAAAAATTACCAGTAAATTGATACTAGCAGAACGAGTAGAGCAACCTTTTCGTTTTCTCAAGAAAAAGCTTCCTGACTGAACTCTGTTTTAAGAAGAAAAAAATTTGAAGAAAACCTACTCAATTACATGAAATGAAATACACACCGCAATTTCAACCATCAAGTTCAAGAAATGGAAAAAATCTGAAGATCTAGCAGGACGTTTTCTCAATCATTTAACACAAACAGCAGACTTGCAGTTAATCTCACATTTTGTAAACGGATTTTTGAATGTGAAGGTGGTAAAACTGAAACTGCAGCTTCCTCCCCCAAGAAAAGAAAAGTTTATAAAAGCGAGCATATTTTAAAGTAAATTTACCACTAACACGACTAACCGAGCAACAGTCTGTCTATCAAATTGCCTAAGAGAAAGAAAGAAAAAACCTGCCGAGTCGTCAAAAAGTCCAACAAATCGTCAAAAACTGGAAAAAACTGCGATTAAACTGAAATTTGCAGGTAAAATAGTGCAATGTTTTCTCTATCAACTGGCATAAGCAGCAGACTCTTGGTGGATCTATTTTTTTCCCAACGAATTTTTGAAGCAGGGCTGCAGGGCAGAAATTGTTGGCTAATTTCAAATCAAAAAATGATGAAAAGGTAGAAAATTCATCATTTTCAGCATTGATAAAATGTTTTACGCCCAAAGACCCAAAAAAGTAACTTTCTATCTTGAATGATTTTTGAGACTCAAACTTTTAACGAAAACCTGCCAAAATTGGTCAAAGATAAATTGGCGGGTCCTTTTTCAGGTAATTAAAAATTAATTTTTTTTAAAAGTAAATTGATACTTACAAGCCGAACAGAGCACTTTTTTGTCTATACGATGGCCTAAGAAGTAGCTTTGTAACTAATCCCTGATTTCAGTGACAAATTTTCGCAAGGAGGCAAACCTGCCGACTGTAATAGACGGCTATAAACTGCAATTTGGACCAAGTTCAACAAATCGCCAAAAATTAAAAAAAAACTGCGATCAAACTGAAACTTGCAGGTAAAATAGTGCAAGATTTCCTCTATTAATCGGCATCAGCAGCAGGCTTCTGATGATTCTAGATTTTTGGAAGCGAATTTTTGAAGCAAGGCTGCAGTACAAAAATTGGTGGCTAGTTTGAAGCGAGAAAAAGTAGCAAACACCGATAAAAATCCAGGAAATTCGGTTTTTTCAGCATTAAGCAAATATTTTTGGTTCCAAACTCGTAAAAAGCAACTTCCTAACTTAAATCACTTTTAAGTGCCGAATTTTTTAAAGAAAACCTGCTACAAATTGTCAAAAATAAACGGCAACGTCCAACTTCAAATTTAAAAAAACGCATAAGATCGAATAAATTTTAAAATAAATTGACTCTAACAAAACGAAGAGGACAAGGTTTTGTGTATCTGATGACCTAAGAAGCAACTTTCTAAGAAATTCCTGATTTGAGTGACACATTTTTGATCGCAAACCTGTCGCTTGTAATAGAAGCCCTAAACCGCAATTTGGACAAATCGCCAAAAATGGAGGAAAAGTGCGAATAAATTGAAACTGGCATTACCAATAGTCCAACATTTTGTCTGTCAAACGGCGTAACCACAGGGTGTTAGTTCAACCTAATTTATATTTAAAAAAATTATGAAAATAAAAAAATGTAAGCGAAAGTTTTTAAAAGTGCGAGAAATCAAACATAAATAAAAAGAAATTCAGTTTGCAGGATAGTGAACTTTCTAGCTGGTAATGGTTTCGAAAAATAACCTGCTGAACATAATATAAAACAATAAACCTCAATTTGAGGGTTCAAATTTATAATATCGGCAAAAATCAAAGAAAATTTTGAGTAAGCCGGTCCCAACAAAGTCCTCTCTAAAAATCGATTACAAGTGCGAATAAATCTGCACTTGCAGGACTAATAGAGCAAGGTTTTCTCTAATTGACTCCCATTTTTTGTCTCCCGCATTTGAAACAAATGCGTGATCACTTGTACTAAAATCTGCCAACGTGCCGGCCATCCCAGCAAGCTCGTTTCGATTCGATCGTCTTCATTCGATGTTGCATATCTTTTTCCCATCAATGTATTTAACAATTTCCAGGCCGATTTCTACGGCCAATTTCGGTCCAGAGCCACCTCTAGTCAATGCCCAATTGAAACCAATTAAAGGAGCTAAATTAATCCGATGCAATTACACCAAAATAATAATCGTAAGTCTTCAGACCTCAGTGAATCGTGCTGGTGTGGACTTGGTGTCCTTGGTATAAGTCTTTCAACTTGTGACCCACTTTTGTACCGTGGCCGGTCCACTAGTTCGACGTGCGGCAAATCGCAAAGCACGGCCCGCTACGCCGTTTATTTATAAAGCTCGGCATAAACAAGTGAATAACGTTACGATAATCCGGCATTATTGTGACATAAGAGCCAGTGGTGGCGGGTCTCCGATATTCCGGTTAATTAATTTGAAATTGCCAAAATTGCAATAGACCCGAATATTTGTTGCCAGTCGATAAACTGCCAACCATCATCATAGTCAAATCTGCGATTTAGTTCCAAACAATGCATTTCTCGAACAATGAAACAATAGAACATGCTAATGATGGTGTAGACGAGGTTATTGATCAATTTGTTTCTTTTAGCAATTTAGTTCAAGTAATGTTAAAAGCAAGTCCTTTTGAGAAAACCCCATAGAACCCAATATTTGTTTGAGTAGTTTGGCATTCTATCGGTTTTTTTGGCTCACCAGGTATTCATTTGCCCACTTTTAAAAGGTTGCAGGACTGTTGATTGTTGTTGAAAATACGGCAATCTAACTAAGTTTTGCTGCTACAGGGTGTCAAAGTTCCAAATGCCCTTGTCGATTTTCACTCCTTTTAGGACCCGGAATTACTAGATACTAAAGGTCCTAAAAGGGAAAATGCTTTCAAATCGGTTTCCCTAAAACAATCTTTGCTTTTCCCAAAACAAGTCCATGTAAGTTGGAATTTTCTAGTCTCAAAACTAAGGAAATTTGGTCGCTCTGAAGTCATCCAACCCCCCGTGTGACCGTGCGGTCATCCTGTATACTTTATTTCCATTATCAATATTTCCCACCAAAAGTTTTGTGCGTTTTTGCCTAATTAATCGTAATTTAATTATGTTTTGATCATTAGTAGTAGTAAATATCTTTATTTCTAAAAGTAAATTAGTGCTAACAGATAGGAAGGTCTAGAACCCCAGTGGTGAGAAGTCGTCGGTTTACCTGAAATGGAAAAGGCAAATTAATAATGATCAAGGGCAGAAAGACCGATAGGTCGATAGCCTTTATCTACTAACTAACCCAAACCGACGACTTCTCACCACTGGGGTTCTAGACCTTCCTATCTGTTAGCACTAATTTCGGTAAGAAATATCAGCAGGTAAGTTTAGTCTGTCCCAAGATATATGGCAGTGACGTTACTATTTGGGACGACATATTGAAATTTACTGCCTTTCGAAATTGGTTCGAAACACTTTGTTTTATATTTTTTATATTCCGGGGTGTAAGACGTAAGCAGACACAGGGCCAAATAAATTCCAAGAGGATGCCCAGGTGGATAGCAGGTGTCGTCTTTAGACAGTTCGTCTCATTCATTCATTGTTTCATACGTTAACAATACAAACCTCGCGAATTGCTGCTAAAAGCTAAGACAATGCGCAAACTATTGAAGAGCGCCTTATTAGCTACCACCCGCAGTCTTTGTCGATAAATCACAAAGACGGCTTTCTTCATCACTTCCGAGACACCTTTCGCAGGTGTTTAGAATCGATGGTCGAATTCCAATCTTAACTCCTCCCAATACTCGAATCCGGGAACTAACTTGATCGAAACTCCACCTAATCTGAGGGTGGGAACATTGATATAAATAAGGGAAACATTATTCGTAATGCCATTAGTCCCTACTTAAAATCAGTGCCACTTTCACCAACATTGATAGTGCCAGTCCGTGATAGTTATTTACCAGGTGAGTGTTTCTCACAGAGTAGCCTCTTCAGCATATTTCTATTTGATGAACGATTAACGATAATGATAATTAGTGAGTGTTTCTCACAGAGTAGCCTCTTCAGCATATTTCTATTTGATGAACGATTAACGATAATGTTAATTAGTGAGTGTTTCTCACAGAGTAGCCTCTTCAGCATATTTCTATTTGATGAACGATTAACGATAATGTTAATTAGTGAGTGTTTCTCACAGAGTAGCCTCTTCAGTATATTTCTATTGATGAACGATTAACGTAATGTTAATTAGTGAGTGTTTCTCACAGAGTAGCCTCTTCAGTATATTTTTCGATTTGGTAAAACTGACGATAATGTTGAGAAGTGAGTGTTTCTCACAGAGTAGCCTCTTCAGCATATTTCTATTTGGTGGAACGATTAACGATAATGTTAAGTAGTGAGTGTTTCTCACAGGTAGCCTTTCAGCATATTCTATTTGTAAAACTTAACGATATTAACCTCTTCAACTATAGTTCAATATTCATTCTGTCCTTTCTTCTTATTTATTTACCTTCTTAATATTTAACTGTTTCTCTTCATGTTCCATTTAAGTTATATACTGTTGCCGCTTCGTATAAAACATAAAAGGAAACGAGTGCAGCTCGTTTAAGTTGTAATCTATTTAGTCGTTTGGAGTATATTGTTAGGGACGGGTACAGTAAGACGTAAGTAGACACAGGGCCCAATAAATTCCAAGAGGATGGCCAGGTGGATAGCAGGTGTCGTCTTTAGACAGTTCGTCTCATTCATTCATTGTTTCATACGATAACAATACAAACCTCGCGAATTGCTGCTAAAAGCTAAGACAATGCGCAAACTATTGAAGAGCGCCTTATTAGCTACCACCCGCAAGTCGTTGTCAGTAAATCACAAAGACGGCTTTCTTCATCACTTCCGAGACAACGTTCCCAGGTGTTTAGAATCGATGGTCGAATTCCAATCTTAACTCCTCCCAATACTCGAATCCGGGAATAACTTGATCGAAACTCCACCTAATCTGAGGGTGGGAACATTGACATAAATAAGGGAAACATTATTCGTAATGCCATTAGTCCCTACTTAAAATCAGTGCCACTTTCACCAACATTGATAGTGCCAGTCCGTGATAGTTATTTACCAGGTGAGTGTTTCTCACAGAGTAGCCTCTTCAGCTATTTCTATTTGATGAACGATTAACGATAATGAATTAGTGGTGTTTCTCACAGAGTAGCCTCTTCAGCATATTCTATTGATGAACGATTAACGATAATGTTAATTAGTGAGTGTTCTCAGAGTAGCCTCTTCAGCATATTTCTATTTGATGAACGATTAACGATAATGTTAATTAGTGAGTGTTCTCACAGAGTAGCCTCTTCAGCATATTCTATTGATGAACGATTAACGATAATGTTAATTAGTGAGTGTTTCTCACAGAGTAGCCTCTTCAGTATATTTCTATTTGGTAAAACATTAACGATAATGTTGAGAAGTGAGTGTTTCTCACAGAGTAGCCTCTTCAGCATATTTCTATTTGGTGAACGATTAACGATAATGTTAAGTAGTGAGTGTTTCTCACAGAGTAGCCTATTCAGCATATTTCTATTTGGTAAAACATTAACGATAGTAACCTCTTCAACTATAGTTCAATATTCATTCTGTCTTTCTTCTATATGTAAGACGTAAGTAGACACAGGGCCCAATAAATTCCACAGAGGATGGCCAGGTGGATAGCAGGTGTCGTCTTTAGACAGTTCGTCTCATTCATTCATTGTTTCATACGTTAACAATACAAACCTTCGCGAATTGCTGCTAAAAGCTAAGACAATGCGCAAACTATTGAAGAGCGCCTTATTAGCTACCACCCGCAGTCTTTGTCGATAAATCACAAAGACGGCTTTCTTCATCACCTCCGAGACAACTTTCCCAGGTGTTTAGAATCGATGTCGAATTCCAATCTTAACTCCTCCCAATACTCGAATCCGGGAACTAACTTGATCGAAACTCCACCTAATCTGAGGGTGGGAACATTGATATAAATAAGGGAAACATTATTCGTAATGCCATTAGTCCCTACTTAAAATCAGTGCCACTTTCACCAACATTGATAGTGCCAGTCCGTGATAGTTATTTACCAGGTGAGTGTTCTCACAGAGTAGCCTCTTCAGCATATTTCTATTGATGAACGATTAACGATAATGTTAATTAGTGAGTGTTTCTCACAGAGTAGCCTCTTTCAAGCATATTTCTATTGATGAACGATTAACGATAATGTTAATTAGTGAGTGTTTCTCACAGAGTAGCCTCTTCAGCATATTTCTATTTGATGAACGATTAACGATAATGTTAATTAGTGAGTGTTTCTCACAGAGTAGCCTCTTCAGCATATTTCTATTTGATGAACGATTAACGATAATGTTAATTAGTGAGTGTTTCTCACAGAGTAGCCTCTTCAGTATATTTCTATTTGGTAAAACATTAACGATAATGTTGAGAAGTGAGTGTTTCTCACAGAGTAGCCTCTTCAGCATATTTCTATTTGGTGAACGATTAACGATAATGTTAAGTAGTGAGTGTTTCTCACAGAGTAGCCTATTCAGCATATTTCTATTTGGTAAAACATTAACGATAGTAACCTCTTCAACTATAGTTCAATATTCATTCTGTCTTTCTTCTATATTTATTTACCTTTCTTAATATTTAACTGTTTCTCTTCAATGTTCATTTAAAGTTAGATACTGTTAACGCTTCGTATAAAACCATAAAAAGGAAACGAGTGCAGCTCGTTAAGTAGTAATCTATTTAGTCAGTTTGAGTAATATTGTTAGGGACGGGTACTGTTTGCGCGTTGTTCCCGCAGTACCTGGGCTCTGAACCCGTTGAGAGAGAGAACGCTAGTAGGCGGGTGCTGGCTGTGTGCTGATTCCAGCAGTACTTAGTATGGCCAATTAAGAGACTATTTATCATGATAAACGCCGATGACTGGTAAGGCTCTCCTGAGGAGGCATTTCGCGCGCTGTTCCCTTAATACCTCTTAACAACTCAGGAGTAGCGGTGGTTGGAGGCTTTTCCTGAGGAGGTATTTCGCGCGCTGTTCCCTTAATACCTCTTAACAACTCAGGATTAGCGGTGGCAGGATGCAACTTCGGTTGTAGTCTTGCGGGGTTCAGAGATAGTGAAAGATATCATCAATTAAAGTTTCCATAAGAATTATGGGTTGATAACTGTTGGCTCCAAGTGGGGACTCTGGATTGAGTCATATCTTGTCGAGGCACGTTTGATGCTTGTAGCTGAACCTGATGTATTTACAAGTTTCTATAATTAACAATCATACCCCTTTTCTTGTTGAACTGGTTACTCAATTACTTTTTCTAAATTGGTTTCAGATGTATTATCTCGATCGACCACCTGACGAACTGCCATTAAATTAATATTGTTAGTTGTAACGTAAGTGTGGTGTATGTGTAATTATATGTTTATCAAAGTAGTTGATGTTATCTGTGACAAGTATAAACTAACGCCCTATAGGGGTTGGCAAGCTTTTTTCATTTCCAAAATTTGAGATTAACTGAAAGTCTGCATGAAAAGCAGTCGTGTGATAGAGAAAATGCTCTGTTAGCTCTGTTGGTGTTAACTTAATCGAAAATTTGCTCGATTTTCTGCGTCTTCCTTAATCTGAACACACATAACGTAGAAGAAACTGTTGAGTTTTTTCGGGCTTTAAGGCCAAAAGGTTGCTAATCAATTTGGAGATTAGTTCCAAAGGTGCTGTTTGGGCTGTTTTGTATAGGAAATCTTGCTCTATTAGTCCTGCAAGTGCCGATTTATTCGCAGCTTTAACTGGATTTTTGCACTTTTTTTTCACTTGTACGGTTTAACTTTAAATATTTTGCAGTCGGCGAGTTTTTTTGCAACATTTTTAACACAAAAGACACACTCGTTTGAAAGCAGCTGTTGTATTAGTAAGCCTTAATAAGCTAATTGTAAGCCCAAAGACTTTAAATATGCATTTTGGAGAGTTTTTTACGTTGAAAGCACTCCATTGAGCACA
This sequence comes from Dendroctonus valens, assembly GCA_024550625.1. Lineage (NCBI taxonomy): Eukaryota > Metazoa > Arthropoda > Insecta > Coleoptera > Curculionidae > Dendroctonus > Dendroctonus valens. The sequence goes on along the minus strand of JAJTJO010000055.1, from coordinate 307,517 downwards.
AAAAATAAGCAAGTGAAATTTTGAATTTTTACCCAAATTTTTCTAAGGGTGGAAGTCGATTTTTTCAAAAAAAAAATTTTTCCTTAAAATGCTTCGAATCGCACATTATTTTCATCTCATGGAAGCGAGGAATCCAACGAACTCATGAAAAAACAAACTGGAAGTTTCAGATCCGAAATAATCGACATTTTCGATCATTTTAGCCAGGTTTTGGACATTCGCAATCTTCAACCGTCGATATTTTCTTTATTGTAAGCCCAAACACTTTAAATATGCATTTTGGAGAGTTTCTTACGTCGAAAGCAATCCATTGAGCACAAAAAATAAGCAAGTGAAATTTTGAATTTTTACCCAAATTTTTCTAAGGATGGGGGTCGATTTTTTCAAAAAAAAATTTTTTTCCTTAAAATGCTTCGAATCGCACATTATTTTCATCTCAAGGAAGCGAGGAATCCAATGAATTCATGAAAAAACACACTGGAAGTTTCAGATCCGAAATAATCGACATTTTCGATCATTTTAGCCAGGTTTTGGACATTCGCAATCTTCAACCGTCGATATTTTCTTTATTGTAAGCCCAAACACTTTAAATATGCATTTTGGAGAGTTTCTTACGTCGAAAGCAATCCATTGAGCACAAAAAATAAGCAAGTGAAATTTTGAATTTTTACCCAAATTTTTCTAAGGATGGGGGTCGATTTTTTCAAAAAAAAATTTTTTTCCTTAAAATGCTTCGAATTGCACATTATTTTCATCTCAAGGAAGCGAGGAATCCAACGAACTCATGAAAAAACACACTGGAAGTTTCAGATCCGAAATAATCGACATTTTCGATCATTTTAGCCAGGTTTTGGACATTCGCAATCTTCAACCGTCGATATTTTCTTTATTGTAAGCCCAAACACTTTAAATATGCATTTTGGAGAGTTTCTTACGTCGAAAGCAATCCATTGAGCACAAAAAATAAGCAAGTGAAATTTTGAATTTTTACCCAAATTTTTCTAAGGACGGGGGTCGATTTTTTACAAAAAAAAATTTTTTTCCTTAAAATGCTTCGAACTGCACATTATTTTCATCTCAAGGAAGCGACGAATTCAACGAACTCATGAAAAAACACACTGAAAGTTTCAGATTCGAAATAATCGACATTTTCGATCATTTTAGCCAGGTTTTGGACATTCGCGATCTTTAACCGTCGATATTTTCCTTCCCCTTATCTAGGGAGGATTAAGCAATAAGTGTATGTATGACTTGCTTCAAAAATCCGTTGCAATTAATCCTTTGAGAAGATAAGAGCTCTTTAGAGCTTGATGTTTGGGGCGTTTAAATAATTCGCTCTCAGTGACAATTTAAAGTGAATTCTCCAGTTCAATTTAGGAAACTGCTTGTTCAGACACTGGCCGGATGATAACAAATCCGCGGCACGTCTTTACACACGAATATATACGTAATAGGTGGGTTCCCAACGCAGCTATTGCATGTAAATAAGCGTATTATTCACTTTATCTGTTTATATGCAATAGCGCGCACGTTTATCTCGAAAACCTAATTTACGACCGACGATTTTCTATTTATATGTACTCGACATTCTGCAGGCCACCAAACGGAAAACGCACTTCTCGAAATAAACGCAACATCAAAAATGCCATCAAAAGCGAATAAAATATTTTCAGAGCTTTGATTTGTCGAACACATACATTCATTGGATCCATATGTTTCAGTTTCAAGCCAGCGCATTCAGAAATCCGCTGTTTGTTAACATTTTGTTGATTAAATCAGTGAAAATCCAAATAAACAGACGACGACGAGTACAAGTGTGGGCATTTGAAAAAATCCAAAAAACATTAATCCGTTTTCGAACAAGGCCACTTTTATCTCAGTGTTACGTGGGCATTTATTAATCCTCTTGTTCCTAATACAATTTATGATTCTCTATGAAATTTTTGAAGCATCCAAGCCATCAATACACACGCCTTTATGTTGCCATTTTCATTAATGATTAAAAGCTTATTTGTTTGTGAAATTATTTAAAAAGCAACTAATAAGCACCGTTTAATGGCTCATACATTCTACGGTGATTAAATTGCGTTGTGTAATGCGAAAAATTGCTGCTAAAAAACTTTCTCATATGGGTGTTGTTAACATTTGGACAGTTGTGTGGCAACCAATATGGGCCGCAGGATATTTTGAGCGGTTCGACAACTTTCTTCTCTCGATCCTGGTCGAAAATCCTCTATCATTCATTAAATATCTGTCAGTTATCTGCCTTCGGAAATTCATGTAGCAATTAACGAAATGGCGCAACCGGTGTTCTTTAAGTGTATGGCGGAATTAAGTGGATATTAATTTTTCGGTGCAATTAAATCTCTGCAGTATAAACTTGATAAAATGCAAGCCCAAAACAAAAAAAATTACGTTTCTTGATGTTAATCAATGTGAAACTCTGTAAAATACAGTTACAGATTTTTTCTTATTTGGTTTGGAACTCGTGAGTTTTTGGGGCTCTAGTTCAAAAAATTGCCAATCAATTTGGAGATTGGTTACAAAGCTGCTGTTTATGCTATTTTATGCAGAAAACCTTGCACTATTAGTCCTGCAAGTGCCGATTTATTCGCAGTTTTGTTGGAATTTTTGCAATTTTTTTTGTCCTGAAAGATTCAAATTTTAATCTTTCCCAGTCGGCGGGTTTTCGCAATATTTTTAACTCAAAAAGCCACGCTTCGATTTAAAGTTAGCTTTTTTCGCTATTTATTAGAGAGCTCGTTGCTATAATAGTCCTAATAGAGGCCGATTCACTCCCCATTTTTTCCGATTTTTGCCAATTTTCCAACTTTCAGGTAGCATTAAGTACATGCTTTGCTCCAAAAAATCTTTTCCAAAATTGGGAACACTTGCAAGTATGCAGTTTATGCAGTTTAATACAGGAAATGTTGCACTGTTAGTCCTGCTAGTATCAATTTTTTGGAATTTTTGTCCGATTTTTCGCGGCTTGGTGAAATTGCGGTTTATATCTTTCTATTAAATTCCGCAGTTTTGAATTCAAAAATTTGTCACCGAAAGTAAAGATTACTTAGAAACCTTCTTCTTAGACCATCTTATAGACAAAATGTTGCTCTGCTACCGCTGTTGGTGTCGATTTACTCAAAAATTTACTCGACTTTATACGTTTTTTTTAATATGAGTTTTTTCGGGCTTTTAGGCCAAAAATTGACAACCCATTTGGAGATGGGTTACAAAGCTACTGATTAGGCTATTTTATACAGAAAACCTTGCACTATTAGTCCTGCAAGTGCCGATTTATTCGCAGTTTTGTTGGAATTTTTGCAATTTTTTTTGTCCTGAAAGATTGCAAATTTTAATCTTTCCCTGTCGGCGGGTTTTTCGCAATATTTTTAACTCAAAAGCCACGCTCGATTTAAAGTTGCTTTTTTCGCTATTTATTAGAGAGCTCGTTGCTATAATAGTCCTAATAGGGCCGATTCACTCCCCATTTTTTCACATTTTTGCCAATTTTCCTACTTTCAAGGTAGCATTAAGTACATGCTTTGCTTCCAAAAAATCTTTTCCAAAATTGGGAACACAAGTGTGCAGTTTATGCAGTTTGATACAGGAAATGTTGCACTATTAGTCCTGCTAGTTCAATTTATTGGAATTTTTGTCCGATTTTTCGCGGCTTGGTGAAATTGCGGTTTATATCTTTCTATTAAATTCCGCAGTTTTGCGTTCAAAAATTTGTCACTGAAAGTAAAGATTAGTTTGAAACCTTCTTCTTAGACCATCTGATAGACAAAATGTTGCTCTGCTAGCGCTGTTGGTGTCGATTTACTCAAAAATTTACTCGACTTTATGCGTTTTTTTTTAATATGAGTTTTTTCGGGCTTTTAGGCCAAAAAATTGAGAATCCATTTGGAGATGAGTTACAAACCTACGGTTTAGGCTATTTTATACAGAAAACCTTGCACTATTAGTCCTGCAAGTGCCGATTTATTCGCAGTTCTGATTGAATTTTTGCAATTTTTTTTATGTTGGAAGGTTTAAATTGAAATGTTTTCCAGTTAGTTTCGCAACATTTTTCGATTCAAAGAAGCTTTTTTCGCCATTTATCAAAGAGGAATTTGTTTTATCAGTCCTGCTGGAGTCGATTCACTCACAATTTTGTTTTTCGATGTTTTGCAATTTTTCTAATTTCAAGATATCAATAGGTGCATGCCTTGCTTTTTATTGGCGGTTTATGGCTTTCCATTACATTCGGCAGTTTGGCGAGAAAATTTTGCTCTGTTAGCCTTGTTGGTGCCAGTTTGCTCGAAAATTTTCTCAATTTTATTCGTTTCTTTTTATCGGAAAAACATAATGTAGAAGAAATTCCATTCACATCGATCGAAAAGCCCGAAAACCCCCCCCAGTTTCATCTTCATTATGTTTTTCGCCCTTTTAGGCCGTCGTCAAAAACCCGATTTGAAAAAAAAAATTGTACACACACTCAGTTCTCTAGCCTCTCAGTTACGCATTTCCATTGAACAAAACGAATCGTATCTGTGTTCAACAATAAACGAGTGCGCCTATTATACAATATGGGAATTTTTTAATCATGTTTGCGAAGGTCGGTTAATGACCATCCTGAGGTCAAACATCGTTCGCTGTGTTTACAAAACACACATTATGTTGAAGCTGGATATATTTAGAATGTTTACTCTATTCATGTTTAATTAATAAATTATTATGCATTTCAGCTATGTGATTTTGAGTTGCAAATGACACCGATTTCGATTCAAATTTTGTGTTAATCGATTAAATCCACCAAATGGTCGCTTAATCCGACTTTAGGTGCGACGTTTACCAGTATAAAATGATAATCCGTCTATAAACATTATGCAGTTTCAACTAGTTAATCACGGGCTTAATTATATGTGAAATATACCGCTCTTTATTAATTCTACTTGTGTGCAATATGTTGAAATAGCAACAAAATCGTGGCGTTTTAAATTAACAAAATGGCAAAAAACGCTGTTGGTCTTGAGTGAAGTTAATCTAAATAAAAATAAATCTATTTAATTAAAATCAACGTTAATTGCGAGCATTCTTTGTCTCTTCTGCTCAAGAACATCGGACCGAACAAAAAGTTTCATTATAATTATGCAACACTCGGTGTTTGCTGCAGCTGGAGAATCTTATTTGAAAATTGCACCACTCCTCTCTCTATTGTCTTAAGCCTTGCTGTATTAATAGATATTTATAGCCAATTCTGGCTTTTGCATATCGGAATTTGTTTCCATTCATTTATATCAGTCTTTCCTTGCTTCATTTTTTCTTTTTCTTGTCATGAAATGTATGGTCAGAAAGTCTATGGATGAAAATATCCGGAAGGTACTTTCCAAATAGAATTTAAAAAGTTCAGTAAATTAAATGAACAATTTATAAATTGGACAAACACTTTGAGCAAAGCTCCTGATATATCTTCATCCTGAGAGATTTTCCACCACAGTGTTCCACTGATTCTTCTATTTATGTAGTTTTCCCGAACGCTGTTCTTATAATAGCAGGACATTTTTCCAACAACCGTTGCCTGGCATACACTATTTACATTATGGGGAAGCGAAAATATATTATTTTAAGCTGATTCCTCGCAGCAGGATATTTTATTTGTTTACGTCGACACTGCTGCAAGCGGAGCAGAGGCGACTGCAAGTCCGCCAAGGCAACAGCAGGAATAAATTGCATCTATGTTGCCGTGGTTTTTCCTTGGATTTTAACATTGAATTTGCTCCATAATTGTTTCAAGACTTTGTCGGGAAAATGGCACAGAAAACAGAAAAAATTCCCAATAAACATAGTTCAAATGTATACATCATGTATGTATCAAATGTATATACAGGGTGATTCAAAAGTGGCGTCATTCCTCTGGGGGTGTTTTGAGAGTACAGGAAAAATAGTTAAAAAAAATTAATTCGTATCAAAAACTAGATCAGAATTACGGCAACGATGCTTCGCAAGGTAATAAGCCTAATTAACATTACATAAATACCTGTTGCTCATTAATGATCCAGAACTCGGGCCACAACCATAACTAACATAACTAAACATTGAAGTCAAAATTATATTTGATTGGGGTTAGGACAACCCTGTAAAGAGCTTCTTCCCCTTTCTGTCAATTGGTCTGTTCGGAAATTAATATTTTATACTAGTGATGACGTCATTTGCGAGTACTAATTTGCTAGTACCTTTTTGTATTTAACTAATGTTTCAATGCAATTCCAGATTTCGGAAAATAAATGATGCGAAACAAAATAATTTTCACTAAATAAGAATATTTTTTAAATACGGCGCGGCTTAATAATTTGAAAATTCAATTTGATTTCAATAATACCTCAAATAAAAAGTTATCGGTTAATGAAACCAACCTACGGTAAGTGAAGAACCTATAAAAATTGAGTCATTAACCTTTAAATACGAAAATCATTTCGGTGCTTGGTGGTAAAACGAAAATCGTAGATATAAATCTGTAGTTCTGAAAAGTGAGTTGAGCAGCTTCTTGTATTCGTGTAACTAACTCCTGCTCATTTTGTACCGGTGTTCGATAGACAAGAGATTTAATGTGTCCCCAAAGGAAAAAATCCATACTAGTCAGGTCAGGAGACCTTGGTGGCCGGTTTACTGATCCATTTCGGCCTATCCACTTGTCCGTGTGCTCCTGATTCAGCCAAGCTCTTACCGGAGCAGCGAAATGGGCTGGAGCCCCGTCCATTTGGAGCCACAGATTTGGAACGGAGGCTAGGGGCAGATCGTCAACAAGATTTTCAAACTCCGAATGAAGAAAAAATGACAAATTTTCACCATTGAGCCGAGATGGCAAAATTACGGGTCCCAGTAGGTGAATATCCAGAATACCTGCCCAAACATTCACACTAAAACGGTTTTGATGATGTTGCGAAATGGAAGCTTGTGGGTTGTCGGTGGCATAAACATGAGAATTGCGGGAGTTGAAAAATCCATCTCTACTGAAATTGGCTTTGTCGGTCCATAAAATATGTGATAAAAACTGAGAATTTTGTCGATTTTGCTCCAAAAGCCAATTACAAAAACGCTGCCTTAATGGAAAATCTAAGGGTAAAAGCGCGTGTGTCTTACATTAATGGTAAAGATGAAGCCCTTCCTCGGCAATAATCCTCGGTGTACAGTTGATTGGGAAAGTGTCAGTGGTTGTGCAATGCTCCTTGTACTCCTGGAAGGATCTGCTGCAATGATATCCAATACATGTTCCTCTATGTCTGGAACCCGAGCACCTCTTGGTCGTCCAATATCTACTTCAATTACAGGAGCCAATCGTCCAGTATCTCGAGTAAGTAAGGCACAATTTGACAAATGCTTGTTGTTCTTGACAAAAGATATCTACCTGTGACTACCTGATAATGACAAAAAACAGCATTGCCGCTTTGACTTTTCATCAAAAAATTGTAGAAGGGTGCTTTTTTAATATCGAAAATTTTCGTAATTTGAAGTAAAGATGGTAATTTCTCTTTTCGAATGCTTAAGTATTCCAATATGCTACCAATCAAACATGGAACAATTTCAGAATAATGCTTAATAACAAAGTTGAAATTCGATTTTCAACTGTTAATATCTTCTAAAAATTTTCGAAAAAAATGTTTTCAATATTTTTCCCGTACTCTCCAAGTGAGCCCCTATTACCCCTTAAAAGGAATGACGCCACTTTTGAATCACCCTGTATATCAGATAAAATATACATAAATTGGACTGGAAATTCTGGAACATCAACCAACCAGGGAATATGCTGGAAACTTTACTATTATTTTGTGATGGAATTTCTTTTAGTTTCATACACTTGTGGCTTGAATGTATGTAAACGGAAGCACTTTTTCAATGGTCGAATGAATATTGGAAATTTTACAGTTACTAGAGTTAAGAGCATGTTCAAATCGCTTTTTGCATTAGGCATTGCCTCTGCGTCTTATCTCTCCTGTATTATATAGATTATTCTATGTTTTAATACCTTTATTGGAGGAAAAGAAAAAAACATCAAGTCGCTCTAAAAACGCTTAAACTCTGCTTGATTTTCATCGCATGGAAGCGAGAAATCTCAGAACCAGATAAAAGCCACACCAAAAAACTATGAGATAAAACAAATGAAAAAAAAAATTATGAAATGAGCTAAAAACCATAGGCACCAGGTGTTTGCTTTTTCTCCTCAGCTCAACGTCTGAAACTGGTTTTGTAGACGTTTTTTTTTTAAGGAATCAAGCCTTACCGTGTACATTTCACATTTTTATAGTCGATATCTCAAAAACCATTGATCTGAGCAGTTTTCACCAAGACACATTTTTTGCTCCAAATGAACAGAGAAACGCCATAATAAATCTACACGTCAATATACAAGGGGTAAAAAAATTTAGAGCCAATTTAATGCAACCCAACCTTAACCAACGGAGCCCTGTGCAAGCAGGCTCAAAACAATCAAATATTGCAAATATGCTCCCTCAAAAACTGCCAAGCTTCAAAATAGAATTAAATTTTCCAGCAAAATACCCTCAAAAATCGAAAAAAGTACCGAATAAATTTAACACCTGGATACCGAAAATTCCGGATTGGCTAACCGATGGTTGTTTGAGAAAAAGCTCACTCTTGGTGGAATGAGTGAAGCATTGTGATCATGCACCTTAAATCCACTAAGTAAATAGCAAGAAGAACTTCGGTTAGTGTTGAAGATGCGTAAATCTACTGGATCTTCGCAGCCCGACACAATGAAGATTCGTGTGCCAAAGAGCTTCAGCAACAAAATGAATTTTTCGCAGCAGTAAACCAGAATAGACTCTGTCTAAACCTGCAGCTTCTTCTAAAGATGGAAATTAAATTGGTTAATGAAAAAACCAACCAAGCTGGCATCAACGTAGGTCGGCATGCCGTAAGCAAACTCAGTGCAATGACCCAACTTGCTAGTTAGTCTCAGTGACCCACTTACGGAAATATTACGTGTGGTGTTTTCTGCTGCAATCAGCAGGATCCGATGATGTTCCGACTGTTTTATGGGATGGTTGTATGGTGGGTTACGTGGTTGCTTTTGCCTGTCCAGCACCAACGGCGTGGACTTTGTCCCACTGCCACTGGTACTGACAGTGGTACCAGTTAGGTTCCTACTAATTTGCGCATTTCCGTACCCAGTTGCACTCTGAGTTGCAAGATGGATCTGGTTCCATCCGGAACCCGTCGAATGTTTTTCTGAACTCGAACTCTATTATATGAGAATTTGCACAGAAATCTTTCGCTTGAATTTAACCTTTCTGCTTTATTCAGGCTCGAAATTATATAGTTTATTTCCCATTCTTTATGGTTTTCTTAACCTTTAATAAATGGCTGTACTTTCAACTAGCACATAAACAGAAGATTAATGTACCTCAAACGAAGAGCCACCATTTATAATCAGTTGCAGCCGCACAGTGAGCCCAACTGATAATTTGTGCAGTGTCTTTTGTTTTCCGGCACTTAATAACTCGCATTTCATTTACGACACTAATTTTAATGTTCATTATATTGTTGGAATGTCTTTTATCCGGAATAATTGATTGCGTTTAGTTTTAGTGGAGATTGTAATTTTTTTAATGTTTGTTTGTTGTGGCTCTTTTTTTTATTTTTTATTAAACTCAATTGGATTGTTCACTAAACGTGTTCTTTTATACATTTGACTTTTCATTGCAACTCGCTGCTTAGTTGTTCCAATATTGGTTTTTGAAAAGAATTTAAAAGTTTCATTAAAAAGGATTCACTTTGCCATTACTTCCAGTTCGACATTAACAGATTCCGGCCGCACTCGCTTTAGTCCGAAACACACAGTTTTTTAATAATAAATAATATTTAAACAAGGGCATTCACCATTCCGACTAGAAGATCAGCTGGAAGACAACTACTCCCAGATTTACCATCTGTTTTCCTAAGAAAACCGTGAAATTCTTTGCATAAAATCAGCTAATGGAAAATTGAAAAAAAAAATCCAAATAAAGTTTAATTTATTCCGGCAAAAACCGGGAATTCAAAAAAATTTTGTAACGCTTTTGTCCTGCACTGAAAAGTATTTAAAGAACTTATTATGAGGAAATAATTGACGGCAAATAGAATAATAAAATTGCCTTTTATGCATCCATATGGCAGGCTCTTTCAGTTCACCATCTGGCCGGGCGAAGAGGTAAAAATAGTGTAACCTGACACCGGAGAACAATTTCGCAAATTCAATTGCTAATTGGTGAATTGAAGAAATTTGGCGTGAAATACGCGACGCAATATTTCATCGATGTTAAATGTGTTCGGACTGTTTTTGAGCCGAAAATAGCAGGAACGGCGGCAGGTGCAGAAGCAAATGTCGACCGATGCCGACAAAAGTGCCAAAAACTCTTCCAGCCACCATAAAGCATTTCCTAGTTGATGATGATTGACGATTTTAGTGTTTCAGATCAAGCAGTTGAATAATCTGCCGGAAGAATCTCTTAGAGATAGAATTCTCTAGATTAGAATTGCTTTTTGAGGTTGTTGAGTTTTTTTGAAGGGTTTAAATCCCGAAGAACCCATCATCTAACACTGTTGATGAATTTTCTGTCGGGAATTTTTCGCAGATGTAAAATACAACATTCAAAGAATCCTCACCCTAAATACCGCTAGTGGTAGCAAAGTATCTGCAACTAATTTTGCTTAAGCATGTACAAATTCCAGTCATTCCTCGAGGTTGTGGAATTATAAATAACTGGCATTCACGAAACTTATCGGATATTTTTAAATACTCCCAATAATTCTTCATGTGTTCACTGTAAACGAAACGAAACGGTCGAAAAATTTCATTTTTCTTTTAGAATTTTTCACTTGTTGAGTTTGGGATGTACTGTTGAAAACAGCTTTTTGGTGAGCTTTAAAGAATGTCTAATTTGGAATTGAATCTGGAATTATATAGGAAAATCCTAAGTACTGAATTTAATGGAATAGAATATGTATTCGCATAATTATTCAAGCTTAAATGGTTTGCAGTCGGCGGGTTTTTCGCAACATTTTAACTCAAAAGTTTGAGTTAAACACTCGTTTCTAAGTTGCTTTTTTCGCTATTTACCATTTTGTTCTATTCGTCCTGTTAGGGCCGATTCACCCGTTTTTTTTTTCAATTTTTGTCATTTTGTTCATTTTAAAGTAGCAATAAGTGCATGCCTTGCTTAAAAAATTCGTTTCCAAAATTCGAGATTAACTGAAAGTCTGCTTTTTATATCATTTGATAGAGAAAATGCAGCACTATTAGCTCTGCTAATATGAAATTACTGACAATTTTTTTCGATTTTTGGCGCTTTGGTGAAATTGCGGTTCCATAGTCTTCTATTACATCCGGCAGGATTGCGTTCAGAAATTTGCCACTGAAACTAATAATTTGTTTGAAAACTGTTTCTTAGACCAACTGGTAGACAAAATGTTGCTCTGTCAGCTCTGTTGGTGTCAATTTTCTCGAAAATTTGCTCGATTTTTTGCGTCTTCCTTAATCTGGACACACAAAACTGATGAATTTTTTCGGGCTTTTAGGCCAAAAAATTGCCAATCCATTTGGAGATTAGTTCCAAAGCTGCTGTTTAGTCGATTTTATACAGAAAACGTTGCTCTATTTGTCCTCCAAGTACCAATTTTTTTTGACTTGGACGCTTCAGGTTTACAGGTAGCAATAAGTGCATGCCTTTTTTAAAAAATTCGTTTCCAAAATTTGAGATCAAGTGGAAGTCTGCTATTTATGTCATTTGATAGAGAAAAAGTTGCACTATCAGACCTGCTAGTATCAATTTATTGCCAATTTTTTCCGATGTTTGGCGGTTTGGTGCAATTGCGGTTCATAGCATTCGGCAGTTTTGTCTCTGAAAATAACGATTAAATGCTGCTCTGTTAGCCCTGTTGGTGTCAATTTAACTAAAAAGTTGCTCGACTTTATCTGAAAAACTGTTTTTATTAATCCGAAAAACACATTGTAGATGAAACTGGTTTATATTTGTAACGGCATTGAAAATTTCCCTCTTAGTTTTCAAATTTTTTACTTGTAGAGTCTGTGCTTTACCGTCTAATTCCGCTTCCTGATGAGTTTCAAAGAAATGCTTCATTTGCTTCTGGCATCAGGGATTAAATAGAAAAATCATAAATTCTGAATTTACGGTTGTTTTAAAATAATGCTTCAGCTTCAAGCTAAATCTTCCATAGAAGCAGGAAAATTAGCGTCAAAAATATTTTTATAAGAAAATGATACAGTGAAAAAGTTTCTCTTCAGCCTGCTGGAGAGAAAAACCCATTTAAAAATAAACGGAGTTTTAAAGCTTTTAAATTTTCAAACACACATCCAATAAATGGAGGCACAAAATGCAACTGAGAACAATGAAAGTAATTCTGCTGTTGAGCAGAGAACAAACTAAAAAGCCGACAAAAAAATAATCGACCAGAGAAATAAAAAATTGATTATTTCAGTTAACGATGAAAAGAAAAACTGCCTTTTGGAAAGCACGCTGTATATATATTTTAGCATCGTCTTTGACCTTTAGGGTAATTAACGTTTCTTGCCCTAGCAATTTCCTCGCTTCCAAACATTGACGCTGAAGCGAAAACAATTATTATTCATAATGTGTAAATGAAACTCCAATTAAATTTTTATTTGCAAAGTTAATATTCCGTTTCCACTGGCAGAAATTTCGTGTAGGCCTATTCCACGGTGGTTTTTCATCGGTGTCGACGACTTCTGCCGCATTATTTCGGAGGTCGTTTACCTGCGAAACGATATAAGATGGTTTCCCAAAAGAAAAAAAATCAGACAATATTCTGCCGCCCAATTACCATGCAGTTTTTCAATTAGTGATGATACGCGATGTTCCTGCGGTTCCAGTGGCGAAATTTGCGAGCCCTAATTCGATTATGACTGTCTGCCTGAAGAAAATGGTTTTTGACTTCTTAAATGGGCATTTTGGATGCTGGATTGGGTTTCATTAAAAATGCATTTTCCGAGGTTTCGAAACGTTGGCTCGCTCGCTGAATCACGATGCAGATTTATGCATCAATTTCAAACATCATCCGCAATTAGACAAGCTCTTTGACAATGGAAAAAACTTGCATAACTTGGCGCAATCGAGCGAGACCATCATGGGCTTTTTTAGGAAATTCGGTTAACACGTTAGCTATTTGCAAGGTGAACAAACTCCCAAATTATGCCGGTAGGTGTCAACGACACCTCGATTTCGTTGGACCTACCCAAACTTTTAAACGATTATATTAATAGCTTTTTCGTGTTTGTGTTGTTTTTCGACAATTAGATGGGTGTCGTTAGGTACTTGATCTATTGCTGCTTGCATCTGTCATCTAATGCTATTGATTTCTTGTGCTCAAGAACAACTCTTTTTACTGAAACAAGTGGGTTTTTCGGGTTTTTAGGCCGTCGTTCGGTAGAATTTCTTCTTGACGTTTCGCAAGCACGTGCGGCTTGCATCTTCAGAAGTGGTTTGCTTGAACGCTTACACTGTTCTAATGAGCGTTCAAGCAAACCACTTCTGAAGATGCAAGCCACACGTGCTTGCGAAACGTCAAGAAGAAATTCTACCGAATGACGGCCTAAAAACCCGAAAAACCCACTTGTTTCAAGGAATGGCCTCGAAAGTCTATCTCTTTTGATAACTCTTTTTACTGTTCTCATATTCACCTTCAAACGTTGAAAAGTCCATGAGATTGGGGATTGGTCGGTTGTGATCTACAGAAAAGAACTTCCGACGGTTTTTGCAAAAAATCAGTGCTTCGGATCAAGTATCTACAGGGTGTCAAATGAAACACTCCACAACTCGTGAAGGTTCCACATGCTCTCAGTTGGACAAAAAAACGTTTTTTTTTGTATTTCAACCTTACAGGCGTTAATACAGACCTCATATCTCGATAGAGTTTTTGATTTTTTTGCGCATATTGTTTATTTACAGATTGGACTCCACAAAAACAACTTTTTCGTCTTGCAGTCCCATTTTTTTTCTTTTGAACCGATTAGCAACATTTAAGGCTCATGTTGAAGCTAAAACATCGCCTAAAAGTAGACTTTGTAAGTAAAATTTGTGTCTTAAATTGTCTATGAAATTTTAGCTTCAAGATGAGCTCTAGATCGTGAAAATCGGATCAAGAGCAGAAAAGTTATCGCTGCAAGACCAAAAAGTTGTTTTTTTGAGACCACCCTGTAAATAAATGGTAGCCTAAGAATTAAAAAACCGTTTAGAGCTATTTGGTGCATTTAAAAACTTTTGGTATTGAGATGCAAAAGGCCCTTTTTTTGTCCAACTAGGAGCATGATAAACTTTATGAAATTTTGCATTTTTTATTTGCCACCCTGTAGAAAATGTGTCTGCAAAGCGTAATTTTTATCAAAACAGCGACTAACAGAAAAGAAATGGGGCTCAATAACGCTTCAAACAGTAACAAAATCGTTTGAAGCAATCGGAAGTTATCAAGTTGCAAAGTTATGATAAATTTGTCCGATTTTGTTGAGCAGTTTATTTATAAGCAATAATTATTAATTTTTTTCACTTTCACTTTGAAACTTACTTTTTTAACAGTTTGTATTAATTTATCAAAATGTTATCAACATTCTAATAAAATTTAAAATATATCAAAAACGGTTCGACTTAGGTATAGGATTTTATCCATGAAATATGTTTAGAATTTTGAGTAGAATTCAAAAATAGAGTAATATACAGGGTGTCCCATTTGAAATAAGCAAGTTAGTGCCTACTTGAGAATATTTTAGATCGCTTGCCCCCCACGCCGCCCGTATGCTGCCCAATTTTCAAATTTCTCCTAATTATAGTTTGCCATATAAATTCCCGTTGGGACACTCTGTATATGAAAAGCATTGCTAAAAGCGTGAGGAAAAGAGCTGGGGTTATACGACTGAGGAACTAACATTCGATATTCCGTTGCACTTCAAATAGCCAAATTTGAAAAAAATCCTTTTGAAAAAATTTGCTTTTCAAGTATGCGTAACGTCCAGTGCGTAAGTCACCACTTACAAGTTTAGCAAGGAGACAACATTATAATTTTGGGAACTGGGTAAGAGAGTTCTTATTCCACAAGAAAAGATTCCACATTCCTCTTCCTTCATTCCTTCACAAAACACGAAAAACATTGCAAAAAAAAAACAGGAAACCATTGGAAAATACTAGCTAAAATCAGTTGCTTCCTGGTGAGAAATCCTATCAGATGGAAGAGGGAATTTTTTTTCCGAAGATGTGATGTAAAAAACAAAGAATGGCAACGCAGCACGATGTAGTCATAGGGTTTACAGGAAAGGTCAATGAACCCGCGTCCCGAGTGGGGGCTCCCCTACGTCACTGGTCGACGTTGAAGCTACGAGTGTCGCAGCAGGCCGTATAACGTCTGTAAGTCGGAGGGAGACGGCACGAGACGACCTTGTCGCAGTCGGTTCTGATCCCGCTCTCTGGAATTACTACACAGATACATGGACAATTTGCTAGGGCTCACTTTCCGAAAAAAAATGTCCAAAAAAATTCCGCCTGCCGGTGGAAAAGCGCCGTCCGAAAGCGTCCGCAGAGCCCTGGCAGTGACGGTCGCGACCCAGCGGGTTTTGTGAAAAAAGTCGGTAATTTTTCGCGAAAACCCGGAAAATTGCGCATCTGTGATCCCGTTGGCCCTTCGGGGGCTGTTTCAGTGATATTTTATGTAGAAGCGACGACCAAGGAAGAACCACAGTGCCTTTCGATAAAGAGTGACCAGTGATTTTGTTGTGGATGAATTCAGTGCGGAAGTGTTTTGCCTATTTCCTCAGTAGTTTAATACTATAATTTCCTCATTTTTTACTCATCATGTGCCTTAACTCCTAACGTACCCCCCATTACATCGTAAATATGAAATAATTGAAATTATTTTTGGCTAAACTAAATTTTCGCCGGCTTAGCAGCGGTCAATTTTCGGTCAAGACGGTTTTAATTCAACTTGCACGATTTTACAAATTCCATTACATGATAAATGGCAACAATTTGAAAAAAAATCTATACACAAAAACATCATTGTGAACCGCGTTATCAGTCCGCGTAATCGGCCATTCACACCAAACGAGTAAAAATAGAGAATTAAGACTGATTAAGAAGCAAATAGGCCGGGTTTATTTCCCTTTAAAGGATCAGGATTTCCATCGACACCAGCAGAATAATGCCAGCAGATTTGTGGGCTCGTTTCAGATATTCGGGAAGTGAATAACCTTGAGTTCAATGCCTTTTGAACCGCGCCTCCATACGGAACTATTCTCCAAAAAGCAGAGTCGGATTCGGAATTGTTCTTCACTTTTACTCGATTATATTATCGTTCTTTTCCTTTTCCTTTTTAGAATTTTTAACGATTTTTGTGCTTGCAGATATTGTGAACTTTCATTTTTCTTCCTGGTTAATTTTTATTTAATTAACTTTCTTTATTAGGGGCTTTTTTCCATTTTCGAATCTTTTACATTAACAAGGTTGGTGATTTGATGTACACAATTTTTATTTTTGTCAATACCACCAACTTTAAAAGCAATATTTCGCTGTTCCTCTTGGTTTATCACAGCAAAATGCAATTTACCAGCATCAGACTTCTGGCTCATTAGTTCAAGAAATAATCAGCGAGATTGGAAAAAAACCTTCTCAGTTTTTCGATTTTTTCCGCGTTTAATCATCATTAACATTGAACGATATACTTTGTAACCGCAAAACAATGATTTTTTTACTTTGAACTTGTGGTCTAATCTATAGCGTTCATTTGGTTGATTTAATTTAATTAGATGGCTTTTTACCTTATCAAAGTATTCGATTGTTCAAATTCGCTCAGTTTATCTTGAGCAAAAATTATCTGATTATTAGACTTTGGCAGCCATTGCGTGAAACTTGGCGCTTTTTTGGACTTTAGACTCTCGTGGAACTTTTTTTTCGTCACGTTTCGCATACACGAGTGGCTTGCATCTTCGGTGGTATGCTCTCTTCGAGTCCAAACATGGAGATGGAAGCCGCTCCAACTGGCCAAACGTCAGGAAGAAATTACTTTCCACGAGGTTCTAAAAGCCTAAAAGCGCACCAGTTTCATCTTGAAACTGTAAGGAATCAAAGAAGAAAAAAACGGAAAATTTTAAAACCAAACATTTCAATTGAAAATGTTCAGTTTTTCGGGCTTTGAGGCGGTTGTGGAAAGGATTGCTTTCCAGATTCTTCAGAGTATGGTTCACACACCTCTGAAGATGCAAGCCGCTTGAGGTTGCAAAACGTTAGTAAAAAATTACTTTCCATGAGGTTCTAAAAGCCCGAAAACGCACCAGTTTCGTCTTTAAAATGTAAGAAATCAAAGAAAAATCGACGGAAATTTTGGAAACAAAATATTTCAACTGAAAATGTTGAGTTTTTCGGGCTTTTCGGCGGTTGAGAAAAAAATGTCTTTCCTGATTCTTCAGAGGATGATTCACACACCTCTGAAGATGCAAGCCGCTTGAGGTTGCAAAACGTCAGTAAGAAATTACTTTCCATGAGGTTCTAAAAGCCCGAAAACGCACCAGTTTCGTCTTTAAAATGTAAGAAATCAAAGAAAAAACGACAGAAATTTTGGAAACAAAATATTTCAACTGAAAATGTTGAGTTTTTCGGGCTTTTAGGCGGTTGAGAAAAAAATGTCTTTCCTGATTCTTCAGAGGATGATTCACACACCTCTGAAGATGCAAGCCGCTTGAGGTTGCAAAACGTCAGTAAGAAATTACTTTCCATGAGGTTCTAAAAGCCCGAAAACGCACCAGTTTCGTCTTTAAAATGTAAGAAATCAAAGAAAAAACGACAGAAATTTTGGAAACAAAATATGTCAACTGAAAATGTTGAGTTTTTCGGGCTTTTAGGCGGTTGAGAAAAAAATGTCTTTCCTGATTCTTCAGAGTATGATTCACACACCTCTGAAGATGCAAGCCGCTTGTGGTTGCAAAACGTCAGTAAGAAATTACTTTCCATGAGGTTCTAAAAGCCCGAAAACGCACCAGTTTCGTCTTTAAAATGTAAGAAATCAAAGAAAAAACGACGGAAATTTTGGAAACGAAAGATTTCAACTGAAAATATTCAGTTTTTCGGGCTTTTAGGCGGTTGAGAAAAAAATGTATTTTCTGATTCTTCAGAGGATGATTCACACACCTCTGAAGATGCAAGCCGCTTGTGGTTGCAAAACGTCAGTAAGAAATTACTTTCCATGAGATTCTAAAAGCCCGAAAACGCACAGTTTCATCTTTAAAATGTAAGAAATCAAAGAAAAACCAAAGAAAATTTGAAAACCAAACATTTCAATTGAAAATTTTGAGTTTTTCGGGCTTTGAGGCGATTATGAGAAAGATGTCTTTCCTAACGTTTCGCAAGCATGAGTGGCTGCATCTTCAGATTGTAGTTCACACACACCTCTGAAGATGCAAACCGCTTGAGCTTGCAAAACGTCAGCAAGAAACTCTTTTCCACGAGGGTATAAAAGCCCTAAAGATTCAACAGTTCAACAACTTTAAAGGTTTTAAGTTTATTTGACTGGATTTGGAAGTTTTCAAAATTTTGGTTTCAGGATTTTATCAATTATTTTTCCCTGGAACTAGCAAGTTAAGGAAAATCGTGAATTTTTTAAATGTAAATCGAACAATCGTTTTCAAAACTATTTATTTATTAATTTTCTGCTTTGCATATTTATGTGTTCATTTTGTATCGTATAACAAACACTGTATGCTCTAAAAAAAGCCTCATATCATCAAAATAAATTAATCTTGGAAAGTTGCTAAATTACAAACTTATAAAAATGAGTTTCCTTAATGAGAGTCAAACATCATCAATCTTATTTTGCTTCATAGTGAAAAATGAATAAAGAATAATTCAAAATTAATTTTTTAAATTCAATCCAATATAATAAATTATATTTTTTTATTTATTTCCCATTGCTTATATTTTTTTGGAAATAACATTCACTAACAAAATATATACAGTGTGTTTACTTAAGTTGACAACATATTAGACACTTTTTTATTATTAATTTTTCGAAAAAAAGTTATTCTTCATAAAAAGTTCTGCATCTTCTAAAATTTAAGATGCGATCATCAGATATTACAATTTTTCAGTCGGATACCCGGTTTTTGAAAAAATCTGAATTTTGCTCAAGAGTAAAGTACCTTTATTTTTGGCAATATCGACATTTGTTGTTAAAAAAAGGTGATCAGAACTAAAAATGACGATCAAATATGTCATTACATCGTCCGACTTAAAAAAAGTAAAAGTAAAGTAAAAAAACTTTTTCTAAATTTTTCTCAAAATACCTGCCAATACCGAACATTTATTTAGATTATTTATTGCAAACGTAATAACTTTTCCGTTCCGAACAGAAGATAATAAGCACATTCTTTTCGAATAAAACAAAATTTTCACCCCACTCAGGTATATTTGCATTGTTTTTGCAGACAAAAATAGGATTTTTTTTTATAGTGGATTCTACTTGCATATTTGAAGGTAGTTTTTCGCTTTGATCATCTTTTTAACAGAAATTTTCAATATTGTCAAAAATAAAGGCACTTTAATCTTGAGCAAAATTCATGTTTTTGAAAAACCGCGAAAAACTACCTTCAAATATACAAAATTTTTTCCTATTTTTCTCTACAATAACAATACAAATATAAGTGTAGCAGGGTGAATTTTTTTATTATCTTCTGTACAGAACGGAAAAGTTATTACGTGTGCAATAAATAAAAATAATAAATGTTCGGTTCCTATTGGAAGGTAATTTGAGGAAAATTTGTAAAAAAAAATTGTTAAGTAGGACGATGTAATTACATATTTGATCGTAGTTTTTAGTTCTGATCACCTTTTTTTGACAACAATTTTCGATATTCTCAGAAATCAAGGCACTTTGCTTCTGAGCAAAATTCATATTTTTTGACAAACCACGAACTCGACTAAAAAAAATTAAAATCTGACCATTTTGTTTTAGACTTTAGAACATGCTGAGCGTTTTATCAAGAATTTTTTTTTTTGTAAAATTAATAATAACTACGACTGTATATATTTATAACGAAATAAATAAACAAAAATATTTAAAAAATCCTCAGATAACCGACGACATTCTTATCAGAATAAACGACGTTATTTCGCGCTCAAGTCGTTGGTATGGTCTTGCCTAAATTTCGAAGGTTGTTGAACCTCGAAAAGTTTTGGCTCAAGTTTATCGAACTCGACCTGCTTATATTTACCTTTCGGTACACGTCACCAGTTAATAAATTGTTTGCCCAATTCGCGGAATTTCTTTGCAAATTGGGTCGTTTTAATTATGGCCCCAACTTACATGTGTAAACTGATAACGATAACGCATCATTTCGAACCCATATGCCACTGTTTTGGCCGGCACTTTCACCTGATTTTGGTCCGGGAGATTACGCGCGAATTTTCATTTTCAATTTCTCTGATCGTATTGAGTTTTCGGGTTCAAGACCTGCCTGATTTCGGTACGGCGTCATAGAATGCTGCTGCTTGACATAGCGGCGTCAATTTAAATAAATATGTTTTTTATCGGAACTAATAATATCAATTGAAATTTTCTGATTTTATGAAGTGGTTATTATTGAAACGAGATGACTGCGGTAATAATTGTTGCTGTGTTGTGACGAGGGGTCATCGAACCACATAGACATATTTTACTTTGTGAAATTACCAATGACCCTTTATCTCGTGAGCGTGTATGAGTCGCCATCGATTCATCCGAAATTGTTTTAACACTTTACATTCTTTTGTTTTTCTTCGCGTAGCTTAAGCCAGATTTTTTTAGCCACTTTTGATTCAGATTCGGTGTTGTGGGGTGCACTTTGCTTTGCTTTTCCAGGTCGACACACCATGGAGGTGGATGTGGTGTACAAGAAACAGTTTTGCTCGATAATACTCAGACAGTTTCGGTTTCTAACTTAACTCAATCTGGGCAACGTGCAGCGGCCCACATCAAGTGTACTTTTCCAGCAAACATCACCCGGATTTAAATCGGGTGATCAGTGCGGCCGCCTACCTACGCCATGCGCTCCCATAGGGTTGGGAGCAACAGTGGTCGAACTTTCTTATCTAGTGGTGTGATTCGTGAAAAATGGACAATTTTCCCGATTTATTTAATACTAACGAAACTTGGGGTGTAGTTGGTGAAACGAGCAACGCGAGGGATTTGTATCGGCACGATACCAGTTCGGTGGACTCATCCACGCCTCCGCCTCAACATTTGGACGCAGAGGAACGGAAAAGTGCTAACTCTATTAGAGGTAATGCCTGTTCCATTAGTTCAAGCTGGGGAATACTTTTCGTTTTTTAACCGTCCAAGTGTTTATCAAACTTGTCTCAATTATGAGGATCTACATGATGAATAGACTCACGCTCTACCATACTCATCAAATTGAAGACAAAGGTCCCTTGGTCCCAGAGGTCGTTTATTATAATGCACCCTGTTACATGTGAAGAACACCAAGCAACACATCTTCTTAATGCCAAGAAGCAGGCAGATTGTAGATCGTTGATAATAAAAAAATATTGTAAATGAATGGAAAACGTACAGGGCGATATTATTTCGAAGGTCTGGGCTCCGGTTACCATTAAAAAAATTTTATGGAGCGCTCCTGATTTCTTGTTTTCACAGATTTGAATTCCACATTCAATTTAGAAACTTTTTCCTATTTAGCTTTTTTATCGTTGCTGTAACCATTATTGAGTAATTTCGAAAAGTAGAAGACCTTGCACAGGAAAACTAAAAATGAAAAATAAAAATAAGCCAAAAAATATGTTTCAGCCAAATTGCGCCTGCAGTTACAGCGGCATATTGCAATTTCAGTTAGCACCACTCTGAAGATGCAAGTAACTGGGGCTTGCGAAACGTTAGGAAGAAATTATTTTCCACCACGACTTAAAAGTTCAAAAAACTATTTTTTCGAGCCCAAAAGATGGCAATTTTGCACACTTTCTCTGTAATTTGTTCTGTTATTAGTCGCCAAAGTCCTTAAATTAATTAATAAAAAAATTAATCACTTCAGGTAAATTTTCTACAGGGTGGCAAATGAAAAAATGCAAAATTTCGGAAAGTTCGGCATGCTCCTGGGTGGACAAAAAGTAGGATTTTTGAATCTCAACTCCAAAAGTTTAAAGATGAACCAAATAGCTCGAAAGGGTTTTTGAATTTGTAGGTCATCCCTTCTATTTACAGGGTGGTCTGAAAAAATCAACTTTTTAGTCTTGCAGCCACAACTCTTCTGCTTTTGGTCCGATTTTCACGATCTACAGCTCATGTTGAAGCTGAAACTTCATAAACAATTTAAGAGAAAAGTTCGACATACAGGGTAGCATGAAAAATATCGAAATGTTTTTGAAAAAGTCCACTGATGAACCCTGGATTTTGAAAATCGGTTCAAGAGAAAAAAATGTATTACTGCAAGGCCAAAAAGTTGACTTTTTTAGACCACTCTGTAAATAAACGACATGGTCGAAAAATTCAAAAACTTTTTTCGAGATATGAGATCCACCTTAATGCCTGTAGGGTTGAAATACAAACCATATTTTTGTCCAACTGGGAGCACGTGAAACTTTCACCAAATTTGCATTATTTCATTGCCGCCCTGTAGAAACTTTATCTAAAGCACAATTTTTTTGCAAAAGCACGCAAAAACCGGAAAAGATATGCGCTAAATAACGCTTCAAACAGAAATAAAATCGATCCAGTGCAAAAAATTACTGGAAATTTGTCCGTGTAACGTTTATTTTGTTGAGCAGTTTAAACACCTAAATGATGTTAACGCTGTTTCAACATTCCCCAAGACATTACCATTGATAAAAGTTACTAAATAGAAAACTTCCGCAACGTTCTAAGGTACAAAACATTAAAACAATCAGCAGGCGCATTAAATAGTTTATATTTGTGCAAGTGTAAGATAAATTGCGTTAATTAATTGTTTAATAAGACTGTATAATGTTTTAACTGTTGTTATTACATAAAAGCGGCTCGACTAGCGCTTCGGGTTCGACAACCTCAACGATTATTAGATTTTAATAGTCATTATATCACTTATTTAATTGTGCTATTGCTGGTGGATCGATCCGATTTTGCGTTTTCCGTGCGTAAAGGGTTGCCACATTTATTTCGTCTAGACGACCTTTCTTCGGCCAAAAGAAAGACTAATTGCTGGTCTTATCTGTTTCAGCACAAATCGAGATAATACCATGCAAGGTATGCGGCGACAAGAGCAGTGGCGTGCATTACGGCGTCATCACCTGCGAAGGCTGCAAGGGCTTCTTTCGACGCTCCCAGAGTGCGGTGGTGAACTACCAGTGTCCTAGAGCGAAGAATTGCGTTGTGGACAGAGTCAATCGGAACCGATGCCAATATTGTCGGTTACAGAAGTGCCTCAGGTTGGGAATGAGCCGAGATGGTAAGTTCCTGCTCACCAACACCAGACTCATCAACTCCTCAACTCCATTTACTCATCGCCTTCAGCACATGTTTGGTTCTTCGAGTCGGATCTAGTGCTGTTTCAAAGGAGAAGAACTCCAACTTCATTTCACACGTTACTCTGCGAATTTCTCCGAAGTTTTTTTTTTATTATGCGATTTGCTCAGCTCTTTTTGTCCAGTCCAATTCAATCATGTTCGTTTATTGCATGAAACTGCGAGAAAATCGAGAGAAACAAACCGTGCTTGAGTCAAACTAGAATCAATTCTTTTCAAGTTTGCACAATTTCAACTCAAAAGAAAAACTTTCCTTTCCGTATGCTCCAAGAATTCAGCATCAGCAACATTTCTCATACTCTAATCTTCTCATGTTCCTGCTTCCTTCATTCAAAACCTTCCTCAAAGCCGCAGTTCTTAATTCTCCAGTTTCGTCCGATGTTTTTTTCACAGAAGAATAAAGAACCACTGCTGGCTTTTTTGATAAAGCATAAGTCTGCCTTGCCCAGGTGAAATATTGGCTAATAAACCAGCAAATGACATGCAAAGCTTTTTCTGTATGTTTGCCGCCTTAATCACTTTAGCCGGCGGCTATTGCGAAGACAAGATACCATGCAATTGACCTACATCGAGAATCCATAACTGTAAAGTGCGAGCAGTTTATTAGCTGTTTAACAATATAAATTACATAGTCTAACCGTATACATACACACACACTCCTCGTTGGGATTAGTTATGTTCTTTAACTGTTAAAAATGCCGGTGCAATGGGAAAATGGCGTTAGATCACAATCAAATGAAGAAGATGAGGAATTCGAAAAACGCTTTTAACTGCGATGGGAATTTGTTTCGTTTGAACCCGAAGAACTTAGCGATGCAATCAGCCAAACTGTGCAGTTTTTGCTTAAAATATCTTCATATCTTTGAGTGAATTAAACCAGCAGGTGACAAATTGGGGTTCATTTGCAAAAAAAAACACTTGAAATGAATCTGAAAACGCAAATCTAAGAATAAAGAGAAGTTTCACACTTAGTAATCAGCAATTTTTATACAATGCTCATTATCTTAAGCCTCAGTTGGCCCCATTTTTTGCTGCCAGACATTGTCACAATAGTTTCAAGTGGTTTATCGCGAAAATACTTGTAAAACTGCATTATTAATCGCTCACATATAAAAAATACATATCGAAACAACGTTTCAACGTGCTAATTAAGCAACTAAATTAACTGGAATTATTTCAAAGCTCCGATTGATTGGTAAACGATGATTAAAAAATAAACGATTCGAACTTTTAATAAAAATCTGCTCGCATTTTTATTTAAATAATAAATAAAACGCCAAAAAATTCGACCAGTTTTTTAAAATTTTGACCCGTTATTTCGGATCCGTTATTCACGTACTCAGTACGTTATACAAGTTTGGTTCAGTATTCGTTACTTCACATCTGGATGAGTAACGACCTACTCGAGTAACGAATAGTTACTTTTTCCCCACCACCAGTGCCTAGTGTAATACCGGCAAAATTCCCAAAAATCCAAAAATTCCCTCATTTATAGTGAGCCAGTAAGAGGTTTTTGAGGAATTTTCAAAGTTTCAATTTCTGTTTTTTGTACCTCAGTACGGAATTTAAAAATTCGTGGTTTCCAAACTGGGAGAAATAGAAGCGCGATTTTTTTCGAAAAACTGAGGAAGAGTCTTGTTAAGATGTTGGGTTAGTTTAGTTTTAATCGGGTGACTAGGAGGTTTTTGAGGAATTTTGGGAGTTTGCAATTATTTTTTGTGCCTCATTCCAAAATTCAAAATTTCATAGCTTCCAAACTAGAAGAGATAAAAGCCCGATTTTTCACCTCAACATGAGGAAGAATCTTGTTAAGATGCTCGCTGACTTTGGTTCCGATCGGGACACTAAAATGTTTTATATGACTTTTTAAAGTTTGAAATTCTGTTTTTTGTACCTCAGTCCGGAATTGAAAAAGCCGTCGCTCCGAGACCAGAAGAGAAAGAAGCGCGCTTTTTTGCCCCAACCTGAGAAAGAGTCTTGTTAAGATGTTGGGTGAGTTTAGTTTCAATCGGGCGACTAAGAGGTTTTTGAGGAATTTTCGAAGTTTGAAATTCTTTTTTGTGCCTCAGTCCGAAATTCAAAATTTCGTCGCTTCCAAACTAGAAGAGATAAAAGCCCGATTTTTCACCTCAACATGAGGAAGAATCTTGTAAAGATACTAGCTGACTTTGGTTTCGATCGGGCCACTAAAAGATTTTATAGGAATTTTTAAAGTTTCAATTTTTTTTTGTGCGTCAGTCCGAAATTCAAAATGTCGTCGCTCCGAGACCAGAAGAGAAAGAAGCGCGTTTTTTTGCCCCAACCTGAGAAAGAGTCTTGTTAAGATGTTGGGTGAGTTTAGTTTCAATCGGGCGACTAGGAGGTTTTTGAGGAATTTTCGAAGTTTGAAATTCTTTTTTGTGCCTCAGTCCGAAATTCAAAATTTCGTCGCTTCCAAACTAGAAGAGATAAAAGCCCGATTTTTCACCTCAACATGAGGAAGAATCTTGTAAAGATACTATCTCACTTTGGTTTCGATCGGGCCACTAAAAGATTTTATAAGAATTTTCAAAGTTTCAATTTCTTTTTTTGTGCGTCAGTCCGAAATTCGAAAATGTCGTCGCTTCCGAGACCAGAAAGATAAGAAGCGCGATTTTTTGTCCCAATCATGAGAAAGAGTCTTGTTAAGATGTTGGGTGAGTTTAGTTTCATCGGGCGACTAGGAAGGTTTTTGAAGGAATTTTCGAAATTTCAAATTCTTTTTTGTGCCTCAGTACGAAATTCAAAATTTCGTCGCTTCCAAACTAGAAGAGATAAAAGTCCGATTTTTCACCTCAATATGAGGAAGAATCTTGTTAAGATGCTCGCTGACTTTGGTTCCGATCGGGAATCTAAAATATTTTATAGGAATTTTTAAAGTTTGAAATTCTGTTTTTTGTACCTCAGTCCTGAATTGAAAAAGTCGTCGCTCCTAGACCAGAAGAGAAAGAAGCGCGCTTTTTTGCCCCAACCTGAGAAAGAGTCTTGTTAAGATGTTGGGTGAGTTTAGTTTCAATCGGGCGACTAGGAGGTTTTTGAGGAATTTTCGAAGTTTGAAATTCTTTTTTGTGCCTCAGTCCGAAATTCAAAATTTCGTAGCATCCAAACTAGAAGGGATAAAATCCGGATTTTTCACCTCAACATGAGGAAGAATCTTGTCAAGATGCTCGCTGACTTTGGTTCCGATCGGGACTCTAAAAAATTTTATAGGAATTTTTAAAACTTGAAATTCTGTTTTTTGTACCTCAGTCCGGAATTGAAAAAGTCGTCGCTCCGAGACCAGAAGAGAAAGAAGCGCGCTTTTTTGCCCCAACCTGAGAAAGAGTCTTGTTAAGATGTTGGGTGAGTTTAGTTTCAATCGGGCGACTAGGAGGTTTTTGAGATATTTTCGAAGTTTGAAATTTTTTTTTGAGTCAATCCGAAATTCAAAATTTCGTCGCTTCCAAACTAGAAGAGGTAAAAGCCCGATTTTTCGCCTCAACATGAGGAAGAATCTTGTAAAGATACTATCTCACTTTGGTTTCGATCGGGCCACTAAAAGATTTTATAAGAATTTTCAAAGTTTCAATTTTTTTTTGTGTGTCAGTCCGAAATTCGAAATATCGTCGCTCCAAAACCGGAAGAGATAGAAGCGCGTTTTTTGGTCCCATAATGAGAAAGAGTCTAGTTAAGATGTTGGGTGAGTTTCGTTTCAATCGGGCGACTAAAAGATTTTTGAGAAATTTTCAAAGTTTCAAATTCTGTTTTTCGTTCTTCAGTACGGAATTTTAAAATTCGTTGCTTCCAAACTGGGAGAAATAGAAGAAGATTTTTTTTCCTAAACCTAAGGAAGAGTCTTATTAAGATGCTTGGTGAGTTTGAACAGATTTTGCAGAAATTTTCAAAATTTCATATTATTTTTTGTGTCTCAGTTCGGAATTCAAAAGCGCGTGGCTCCCAAACTAGAGAAGATAAAACCGCGAATTTTTGCCTCGACATGAGGACAGTCCTATTAAGATTCTCGGTCACTTTGATTTCAATTGGGCCACTAAAATATTTTGCAGGAATTTTCGAAATTTCAAATCCTATTTTTTGTACCTCAGTCCGGAATTCAAAAGTTCGTCGCTCCGGAGCCAGAAGAGATAGAAGCTTGTTTTTGCCGCCAGCATGAGAAAGAACCCTAGACATTAATATCTACAACTTTTTTTCTAATATTTTTCCCTAAATTTCAAATTAAATAATAAAATGGGGTGGCCAAAGGTCAATCAATAACCCCATACAACACCCTCTATAAACGCGAAAAATGCTTGTCTTTTTTCCTTGATTTCAATGATCTGATCCGATCCCTCCCGGAAATAAGCCTCTACTCGGTCTCTAATGGCGATTTTAAGCAATTTTAGGCAATCTGCTCCATTTAGTAGCTATTAAAAGCAGAATTTTGTTACCTTTTCCTCACCACTAGTGCCTAGTGTAATGCCGGCATGACACTTAGGCATCGTTTTCCAAAACTCCAAAAATTCCCTCACTCATAGTGCCGAAACATGTAGAATCACTTGACTAAACCCACAACTGTAGAAGTTCTACAGCATCAATCATTCATCCTCATCATATTGGGACAAATGCACGTAATAATCCGTTTGCCAAGTCGTTCGGAGCTAAATCCACTTAACGCCATTCTCTGCCCTTTTCAGCTGTGAAATTTGGGCGAATGTCCAAGAAGCAACGGGAAAAGGTCGAGGACGAAGTGAGGTATCATCGAGCCCAGCTCAGGGCGCAGAACGACTCAGCGCCCGACAGTTCCGTCTTTGAACAGCAAACGCCTTCGAGTAGTGATCAGTTGCATCATAGTTACAATGGAGGGTAAGTATGAACTGGCAAAGCGCTTCTTCAACTGTGTGCTTCATTCATCTGGCTTTGGCCAGTTCTTCAAACTTCATTATCATGAGTCTAGTTTCCATCTCTTTGATTCACCGGACTTTGTCCAGTCGCCATCATCCAGCGTCTTCAGAATAAATTCCTCGACTAAACGATGCTTTCTTCTCCTGCAGATATACAACATACAACGACGTAGGCTCCTACACTGCAGCTTATTATCCAGGCCAAGCGCCAGTCGCCTCCACAATGAGTTACGATATATCCGCAGACTATGTGGACAGTACGACCACCTACGATCCGAGACCTGGCCTGGATACGCTCAACGACAATGGAGCTCTCATAGCAGGTACACCTGACGGTAAGTAGCTACTGTGCATGTTTGATACTAATCCAGCCAACTGCGCCTCAAATGTGTGTCCAATCGCAGCAAGCAAACTAACCACCCTTACAATCACAGGTACTAACACGACCAATGGTGGCGGTAGTGGTTCTGGTGGTGGTGGAAGTGGTGGCGGAGGCTCAAAGTCCTCCTCGAATCCTCTAACTCTTTCACCCGAGTCGCGTCCGTTTAAACGTATTGCGCAGACGGCTTCGTCCACGAATCTTTCGGCAGGCACCACGGTTAGTACGGAAAGATCAGAAAGTTGAATAGGCAACGGAACAATTACTCTAAGATTTCTTCGGTGGAATTATAGCTTAGATCGCCACTGACGACGTCAGTCAATTAAGCTAGTGAAACATCGGCTTCAATTCGTGTAGTTGTACGGCTAAATTTTGATGAGAATGTCTATTTTCTAAATTAACAACACGGAGAAATCTTGAAGCAATTCCTACCAAAACTGCCTTCTTAAATTTGTGAAAAAACTGAAGAAAACCCCGTGATTTTCGCTCTTGAAATATACCGTGCAGGTGATCTCTGTAAAGCAAGAGAGTACCGCTGTAGATGGCCTACAGGTGCCAAGCTACGTGGACAGTACCACTTACGTGAGCTCGCCCATTGGTCAGAGCACGTCGACACGACAAGGACAACAGCATGCGGGCAGCGGTGGTGGGGATGAGTGTGAACCGGTTGTCTTACCGAGTAAGTGAATGATGAATGCCCGGATTGCCGTGACGTGAGGTGTTGATCGTTTGCTTTTGCCTGAGGTTTAGTTAGTTTAATAGTTAGTTTAGTTTAGTTTCATCACAGTTTGGTAGATAAATTATAATCGCCCGGAGTTTTATCAAAAGAGTTATAAAAACTGCAATGCTTTTAAGCCGTTCGGGAAAAGAATTTCTTCCTGACGTTTCGCAAGCACGAGTGGCTTGCATCCTCAGCTGTTTTCAGGCTAGCACTGAAAATGGTGGGATATACTTTCGATCGAAACCTCAACTAGTCCAGTGTAAGCTTTCGAGCGAGACACTTCTGAGGACGCACGCCACTCGTGCTTGCAAAACGTACCAGTTTCCCTGTAGTTTGTTCGCTGTTTCACGTTTGCCGCTTTATTCATATGCTTTATAGAGAATGGTTATTTTATAGGGCTATAGGAGCCTGATTAGGTGCACAGGATCCTGGTCTTATCAATGATCCGATCCCTCCCGGAAATAATCCACTGATCGGTTTTTCATAGCGATTTTTAAAGGCAATTTTACGCGAGTTTCTGCAGTATTTTTTTTTCCATTTTCGTTACTTTATTCATTTTCGGCAGATCTGGAAATTCCCACAGGAGAATTTCAGTTCGACGTTACGGAAACATGTTGAAGGGGAAAATATAGAAAAAAATATCCACCGCTGATCCTCAATTTCATCCCTCATCATCAACCTGCTTGCACTGTGCTTACTGCCGTTTCCATGTAGCAACGACTACCACATTAGTGGATTATTTTTCCATTTTACTTGTGCAGATTCCATTCAAATCACCGAGCTCTTGACCAAGACGATAAGCGATGCACACGCACGTACATGTCTTTACACGATCGAACACATTCATGAGATGTTCAGGAAGCCTCACGACATGACCCGCCTGCTCTACTACCAGAACATGGCCCACGAAGAACTGTGGCTGGATTGTGCACAAAAACTCACCACAGTCATTCAGCAGATCATCGAATTTGCGAAAATGGTTCCCGGCTTCATGAAACTAAGTCAGGATGATCAGATTGTTCTACTCAAAGCAGGTAAATGTCGATAAACACAACTCGCTTTTTCCAGTTTTTTTATGATGGGATCCTTTTTTCTTTCAAGCCGTATTGATCAGTTTTAGGACAAATTGTAATGTCCAACAATACATATAAATTAAATGGAAAAGTCCTGTTTAGTGATGAGCGAAGCTGGTCTTGGACTTGCAGTCTTGGTCCTGGTCTTCAGATCTTGGATCAAGATCAAGACCAAGACTATGTTCTGCAAGATCAAGACTTTTGCAAGAATCTTGCAAGACACTGTAAACCAATGGCTCGGTCCCAAACAGGGACAATAATTAAAAATTAACGTTTGAAGGAAACGAAGTTTGAAAAAAAAGCCAAATTTTGATTTTAAATCACATTGATTGTAATGAGTTTTCTTACGATTTCAGGGAGTTTTGAGCTGGCAATAATTCGCATGTCGCGCTACCTGGACCTGTCTCATAATCGTGTACTTTATGGGGACACCATGCTACCCCAAGATGCCTTTTTCACATCGGATACAGCAGAAATGAAGCTAATCGGATGTGTGTTTGAAGTAGCTAAAGGAGTGGCCGAACTGAAACTAACCGAAACTGAGCTAGCGCTGTATTCAGCTTGCGTATTGCTATCTCCAAGTGAGTATTGAGTGTTTCTTTGGTTAATTTTTTCCACTTCATATTTTTGAGTTTTTTTGCTGCTTAAAACGTTCATTCAAGTCTGTATTGGCTTAAGTTTGGTCTGGTTAGAAGACCGTCTTCTAACGGTTTATTTTTCTTACAGCTGATTCTGTTTTAGATCGGCCTGGACTGAAGGGAACTATCGAGATTGGCCGACTAAACTATGCGGTTATCCGAGCTTTGAAGATTGAGCTGGATAGGAACCATAGTTCCCCGATCAAAGGGGATGTAACTGTTTGTGATGCCTTGTTGACGAAAATTCCCAATCTGAGGTAAGAGCCGGTTTTTTGGGTTTGAAGTTGGATATTTCACTATGAAACTTTCAGGGAAATCAGCATGTTGCATATGGACGCATTAGGCAAGCTGAAAAGATCAGCACCACATTTGGACTTTCCAGCTCTACACAAAGAGTTATTCAGCGTGGACAGTTGAAAAACTTACAGCCTTTTATCTGAGTGATAGATACAGATCACCGGTGTAGCTACTGTATGTATATCCGCCTGCAAATCCTAGACAAGATAAATCGATTTATTTTTCCAGATTTCTTCATACTGATGTATCGGCCTTACATGCATATAATAAATTATAATTTCGTTAATGTGAAATAAGGAAATATTATTGTTGTAAAAAGCAAACGGGATATCGACCAGCAGATGCTCAGGAGTCGCATAAAAAACCGCATCGGACTGTGATAACCAGCCAGACCCTGGTTTTAAAGTACAACTTCTTGTTTGTTGTCTGTTATTAGGGGTGTTGGAGAAATCACTGCAATCCATGGGGGGGACGTTTATCCATTGAATGCGTCCATGAAATCGGTCAATTCAAATTGCGATCAAAATACAACTCTCTGGACGTTTGCCATCGACCGTCTTCTGCATGATTATTTTCTATTGCCCCTGTTGTTATTCTATACAGTGAGTTTATATTTAAAGGTGCTGACATTAGCTATTTGGTAATGTCTCTTTGCGGTTTTTTCGACATGAGAAACGATTCCATGTCAGTATTGTAAACGCTTCAAACCGATGCAACTACAAATGCAATTTTTGTCCAGTTTAGTAAAATAAAACTTGTAATAATTGTGTCTCCAAATCACCAACTAGCGATTCCTCGTGGTAGCTTAATGAAGTTGAAGAAGCTTGGTTTGCTGAAGTAGTCTTCAACGAGCGAAGCAGCTTTATTCTAAAATTCTGCAAAAATTCTTTGAAGTGTTCCAGACAATACTGACTTATGGGGTATGAAAGTCTGCCACCCTCGGAACCTATATTCACGTTAAGAGGAATTCTACGCTATATTAAAAGTGGCCGCGCTCGAAGGTAGCAACCACTTATTTTAGTTTTTAAAAATTAGAACTTAGAATTCGTTTATATTATATACATATTATACGTATACTGAATTTATCATATTTATAATGAAATCACTTTAGTTTTAGTCAGTAGCTAAAATACAATAAAATAAGACTGTAAGCTTATAAATTCGTGAGTGTTTGCTGTGTTCGAGCCGACGGGTTGCTTCTATCTTTTTAGTTAAGTTTTACTTGATGAAACTCGATTTTATAAAAATATATTAACAAAGGATATATGTATAAAGATTTAATTATATAGATAATAGAATATTTATAAAATAGATAACTACCTGATTTCGACTTTCAAGCTTTTTATTCGATCGACCTGAACTGAAATGTAAGCGAAACCGTTTCAAATTCTTTCAGCATACCAGGCAGCTAATCCATAAAAATGGCGCAATAAACCGTTAATTTGTCTGCGTGAAACAATTTGAAAAGGGCCCCCGCCTGATCAAGAATGTAAAACTTTGTTGTTTCTTAATTACACACAGAGATTACATAAACACAACCAGAACATTTAATTTTATGTAAACTCGGTAAATTGTAATACTGGTAGGATTAGGGGTGGTGGATTTATTAAACTATTGTGGCAAAGCCGATGAGACTTTAGATTGACTGCCCCTATTCCATGCTAAATTTCGACGACTTTTGCAAATTTCCTTTAGAAAATCTCAGCTACATTGTGGAGTAGGAAGCTTCTAAAACTGATGAATTTCGGCACATATTCACTTTGAACGTGAACAGAAAATAAGTAACAAAGACTGCAGCATATATTTATAATAGAAGATAACGTTTTAGGTTAAAAAAAAGTACTATTTGGCACCATTATACCCTAAATTTACTTAGAGATTAAATTAAGACGACATTTTTACATACATTTAATCTACCTTTTAAGAATATTCGGAAATACTCAACAGCAGCTTTCAATCAGTTAGTTCACAACTCACCTTCCCTGGAGGTATTAAAATAATGTAGCGCAAACCTTCATTAACTTAGAAAAAATCATCATTTAGCTAGTTCTTTCATCAGCGAATTTCCAACCAGAATTTGTGTCACGTTATTGCAAACGTTCGGTTGTGCCTAAAGTTAGCTCGAAAATTCACTCAGATTTTTCACAAACACGCTTAACTCCTAGGGCCTTCTTCAACTGGAAGTGCTGAAGTCAAAAAATGCGGTTATCTATTTTTTTTTTGTAAATTATAAAAATTGTGCAATAAATTTGCAATTTTAGAAAATTAATTGCGTTTTTCTCTCTTGATTCATCCCCGGATTATGTGAATTAAATCGTATCAATCTTGTCATCCCTGTCCGAGCTACAGCGGTGTTTATGCAATTTCTTTTGAAATGCCAGGAAATAGTTCTAATTTTAAGTACCTAAGTTATATTATTTGCTTTATTCGTGGCGATCTATGTCAGAAGTGAACGTTTTGGACTTTTTTTTGAGTAAAATATAATGGGTTTTTTGAAATTTTAAGATAAAACTGGCGATATTCTGACAAAGATTGACTCTAGAGGCTACAAGAGTTGTTTTGTATTGAACTATCCCATGTCGTCTAGAAATTAACGTTTTTTTCGAAACATGGCTGTGGTTAATGCATTACAGATCTTCTCATAACGTTTATTATGCTTTTATATCCTTAATTACCTCGGAAATTCTGTTTGAAAAACCACCATCAAGTAGGTACTTACTTATGCGAAAAATAGTCGATTATGTGAAGAATCAGGGTGGGCAGTGGGTAAAGTTTACGCAATTTCTTTGTTATATACAAAAAAAAAACAAATTAATAATTTAAATAATTTTTAAAACTGTCCTAATGTACCTCTGACTAAAAGCACTGTACATTATTTCCCGTTTTAATTTATTAGAATTATTACTGCTGGTGGACATTTTAGTCTAGAAAATGTTGCTAACGATATTTTTTTTGTTTATATATGTTTTATTTCTGTTGGTACATTGTAATTGCAATCGCTATGTTTTTATTTTGTTAATAGTTTTGTTGCATACGATTGTTAGTGGTAACGATATTTTTGTATTTTTTAGCCTCGACTATAGAACGTATGTGTTTATGTAAGATTTTTTAATTGTAATAAAAGTGCATTTCAAAACATATAACAAAACTATTTGCGAATTAATTGCTCCCAACAACACACCAGTAGACAATTATATATATTTTTGTGAATTACTTATTTGGTATTAGTTTTTTCTTGATCCCCTGGTACAAAGTTCCGTACTTCCGCCACTGTTTTCGATGGCGAAAGCATCACTTTTACCCAGTGCAATTGCCTTCGCCACGCACCTGTCTGACTCGGAAACTAGCAACGGCGAATTTCGTTTATAAATCGTTTCGGACGTTTTGTCACCATTTTCGACGCCGGTTTCTTCAAAACTTTATACTTTTCCCGGCTAGTTTCCACCGAGGATCAAGAAATAAATTTTCTTTTTCCTCTTCATCCCCATTTTAATGTAAAAACACGAAACTTTCTGATGATATTAAACTAATAAAATCGCAGTAAAACGCGCATACAAAAGTTCTAATGAATTGAACAGTGTTGACTTTCTTTAATTTTTACTTGTTATTTATATAAAATTAATTTTTTTAAACAGGAAGCAAAAAGTTCGCTGCGGACAGGATTCGAACCTGTGCGGGCAAAGCCCAATGGATTTCAAGTCCATCTCCTTAACCACTCGG
Organism: Dendroctonus valens; assembly: GCA_024550625.1. Taxonomy (NCBI): domain Eukaryota; kingdom Metazoa; phylum Arthropoda; class Insecta; order Coleoptera; family Curculionidae; genus Dendroctonus; species Dendroctonus valens. Next base: position 272,257 of record JAJTJO010000055.1, on the reverse strand, counting down.
ACACCGCAGCTTGGCAGCAGCTTTTCCAAACACCAATTAATACTTCAGACAGAAAAATTCGAAATTGTTACAAGGGCAATTGAAAAAGGCGCCAAATTAAGCAATTTTCAATTAAATCCGTTCATTAAAAATTTTTTAAATCAACTGCTTTTCCATATGATAACAAAAAGCGCCAATGTTTTCTTGCCCCAATATTTTTGCCTTTGGCCTTTGCCTTAAGAGAAACAAAACGAATAATCATTGGCTCCCATTGGCCATCAGTATCCCCGATTTATCACCCATTGATTGTGGTTGGTACCGATTACACCGAAATAATATTCTATCTCTTCTGGTTTCGGAGCGACGAATTTTTCAATTACGGTCTGAGGAAAACAGAATTTAAAATTTCGAAAATTCCTCCAAAATCTGTAAGTGACCCAATTGAAACCAAAGTGACTGAGCCTTGAGCATGAGACTTTTCCTCATTATAGAAGCTAAAAATCGCGCTTTTATCTCTTCTGGTTTGGAAGCCACGAGCTTTAGAATTCCGGACTGAGACACAAAAAAGAGTTTGAAATTTTGAAATTTTCTGCGACATCTGTTAGGGGCCCGATTGAAATCACACTCACTAAGCATCTTAACAAGACTCTTCCCCAGATTCATGAAAAAAATCGCGCTTCTATTTCTCCCAGTTTGGAAGCAACGAATTTTTAAATTCCGGACTGAGGAACAAAAAACAGAATTTAAAACTTTGAAAGTTCCTCAAAAACATATTAGTGGCCCGATTGAAACTAAACTCACCCTGCACCTTAACAAGACCCTTTCTCATGTTGGAGTAAAAAAGCGCGCTTCTATCTCTTCTGGTTTCGGAGCTAAAAAATTTTGAGTTTCGGACTAAGGCGCAAAAAAATTTTGAAACTTTGAAAATTTCTCAAAACTCTTTTAGTGGCCCAATGTAAACCAAAGTGAGCGAGCATGTTAACAAAATTCTTCCTCATGTTGAGGCGAAAAATCGCGCTTTTATCTCTTCTAGTTTGGAAGCCACGAGCTTTAGAATTTCGGACTGAGGCACAAAAAAGAATTTGAAACTTTGAAAATTCCTCAAAAACATATTAGTGGCCCGATTGAAACTAAACTCACCCTGCACCTTAACAAGACCCTTTCTCATGTTGGAGTAAAAAAGCGCGCTTCTATCTCTTCTGGTTTCGGAGCTAAAAAATTTTGAGTTTCGGACTGAGTCACAAAAAAATTTTGAAACTTTGAAAATCCCTCTAAACCCTTTTAGTGGCCCGATGTAAACCAAAGTGAGCGAGCATGTTAACAAAATTCTTCCTCATGTTGACGCGGTAAAAATCGCTCTTTTATCTCTTCTAGTTTGGAAGCCACGAGCTTTAGAATTCCGGACTGAGGCACAAAAAAGAATTTGAAATTTTGAAATTTTCTGCAACATCTGTTAGGGGCCCGATTGAAATCACACTCACTAAACATCCTAATGAAGATGAAGAAAGATTCATGAAAAAAATCGCGATTCTATTTCTCCCAGTTTGGAAGCTCATTTAAGGTGCATCTTTGGTATGTTAAGCGACTAAAACGGTTCAATTTTCTTGTCATATTTAAGAGCTCCGAACTCCGATTGAATGCGGTTAATATGGACTTACCTTTTGCAAGATTCTTCCTTTTGTTCCACGACTAAGACCAGTCCCACTCATCACCACTTTTGCCTCGTTTTTATTGCATTTTAGAACGATAAAAGTTATAATTTACAGTTAATTTTACAATGCTCCGATATACCTTCATCTTCCCAGAAATTTGACCTCAATTAACTTGGAAGCCCATCCAAACCCAACGTTGTTAATCATCAAAAAGGCATTAACTTTTTTCGGCTCTTACATGGCAAAGTAATCGAGTTTTGGCAGAATCTTAATGAATTTTTAAATTTGTTTATTACAAAATTTAATAGGTTTTACGCCAAAAAACCAAATGTGCTTTTCACGTAAACAAAATGCCAAAAATGGGTTTTTCTTAATTCATTTAATGTTATGATGAAAAAATTAGAAGGAAAACTGGAAGGAAAACTTAAAAGGTAAAATTATTGTCCGTTTCAAAGGCGGGTTTGGGACTGGAATGAAACTCCTTTGAGTTTCTAAAAATAAAGGAAGAAAATGATCGTTATGTGGATTGGAAATGGAAATTTTGAACATCAAACCAAATAAAACGTCCGACTTTAATGCGAAAATGAACAATTTATCCCTGTTAAGTGAAACTGGTTAGTCACTTAAACTTGAGGCAAAATGAACATGGAAGAAACCTTGAACAGGGTCATTATTCTTCATTGGTCCCAAATCAAAATTACCTACAGCCTAATAAATCGACTTCACAACATCACCTTCAACACATCAAGAAATATTTATCACACTCGCATCCTGGTTAATGTTTATGTAAATTTTAATTACAATCTACTTCCAAGCGATTCTTTTATTTCCTTCTTATGACTAAGTGTGCAAAATAAGCTGATGATTCGGTTTCGAACCGTGCTGACTTAATTTAAGCGGGCCAGAACAAGCTGCAAATTAATAATTCAAGAGATCAAAGATAAGAAAAACAGAAGAAGATCTTTGCCGACCACAAACATCTTCGCGGCCTTCTAGTTGTGGCTCTGCTTCAAGCCGAAGAAGGCGCCCTTTCTTCAAACGTGTGCGAATTTTAATTTGTTGTCTGGTGAATTCCTTTCAGTGTGTGGTTGGTTGTGTTGACTTTATATGCATGTTTGTTTCGGTAAATTGCATTAAAGTTCTTTAAGAAAAGATTTTCTGACTAATAAAAAAACACATAGTTGATCTTTACAATGCCAAGTTTTCGAGGAAAATTATTGCAGTAGCTGTTTTTTGGATAAATCATTAACACAGTTTGGAGGTGTTTTAATTTTTTATACGCATTTCCATTTCACTTGTATTGAGCAACAATTAAACCTTTGCAGAAATGGTTGCTCTTCCATTACGAAACGAACTAACAAGACGCAAGAAAGTGAATAATTAGACAATTGGACTCTATTAGCGTGTGCAGTCTTCCGGGAAATTGCTTCAGAACCATACATTTTTGTCTTCTCTAAAACCCACCCTAATGATGAACTAAAACAGGAAAACATGTTTGGACTGAACACATTGGTTTTGCTAATATGCATCGCAAGCATCTTGCAACTGGATGCAATCAGCATCGATGGACAATTGACTGTTATAAAAAATGGTGAGTGTTTGAATTTTTAAAGCGAGTTTAACTTTCATTGCGTGCTGGCAACTTCCTCGTTGATAAACATCTTCATGTTCAGCACGCGTGAATTTAAATGCCTCTGGTTTGGCAACATTTAAGAAAGATTGTTAATCTTTGGCATCACCAGCACCCGGTTTCGAGCCTATTAGCTCTCATCAGTCGATTTTTTTGAGAGCGAATGGGCTCGAAACCGGTTCAGGGGGTACCAGAGATACCAAATCACCAATTACTATCGGTTAAATCCTGTGCTAAGTGAAGATTAACTGTATTTAATTGCGAACCTAGTTTTCTGCCAGCCTAAAAATGTTAATGAACTTCGAATAATTCGATACATCTTGACCTCCAATTACCAGATGCTGAATTTGAATGGTGCTCAGCTCAGGTCAAGAAGCGCAAAAAATACGTTAAAAAATCAGGACAATAAACGCGTTGAAAGCAGCGCGAGCTTGGCTATTTTCGGCCAATTTCACAGTTTTTCGTTAATACATTATTAGACATTTTCCATGTTTGCAGACTGTTATGAGCGACTGGCAATAGGCGAAAAACTGAGCCCCAAACAGACGTACAAGAGCTTTGAGCACAACACCGTATCCAAATGTGAGAAGGAATGCACGAGAGAACAGGAAACATGCAGAGCTTACAGCTTTGGGTAATTTCAACACTCTGGTGTATAGTTTGGGACATTTTCTGTTGGTAACTGAGGAGTTTTTTCGGGGTTTTAAGTCCGAAATAGGGATGAGCAAAGGAAGATCAACGCTCAAGAGAAGAGAGGTCTTGATCTCGCTAAGCAAAAGACAGACTTAAATAAAGCGTAAAATGAAATAAACTTATAATATTAATAAATTTGAAAGATAATCAATACACAACAGTAAAATAATCTCAGGCTGTTTGCTTCTTCATTTCCGTTTGATTTTATTATTAATGGTAAAATCGGTTTTCGATTCGGTAAAAAAGTTGTCGAAAATACAACAATTTTAGAACTGGATAAATTCTGATTGTTTCACGCGATTTGGATTCGGTTTGAAATGTTATTGAGCCCCATTTGTTTTCTCTCAGTCAATGTTTTCGTAGAACTAAAGCACCTCAGATAAATTTTCTACAGGGCGGCAACTAAAAAAATGCAAAACTTCGCAAAGTTGGCATGCTCCTAGTTGGACAAAAAAAAATGTTTTTTTGAATCTCAGCACTAAAAGTGTACAGATAAACCAAATAGCTCAAAACGGTTTTTGAATTTTTAGGCCATCTGTTCTAATTACAGGGTGGCCTCAAAAAATCAACTTTTTGGCCTTGCAGCGATAACTTTTTGGCTCTTGGTCCGAGTTTCACGATCTAGAGCTGATATTGAAGCTTAAACTTCACAGGCGATTTAAGACTGAAATTCTATATACAGGGTTGCACAAAAAAATTCCCAAATCAGAATTGCGCCCGAAATCTGTGCTTCTGGACGATTTTCAACTCAGTGAAGTTTACTTTCAAATATTTCGTTCATTCCTGCATCCCGCTATATTGAATTTTTCTCGTAATTCAACTGTGAAGTTTTACCTTCAATATGAGCCCTAAATTTTGAAAATCGGTTTAAGAGAAAAAAATTTATGCCTGCCAGACCGAAAAGTTGAGTTTTTTCAGACCGCTCAGTAAATACGCAAAATGAGCGAAAAATTCAAAAACGTTTTTTGAGATAAGAGGTGCTCCTTATTGCTTGTGGTGTTAAAATTTAAAAAATAGATTTTTGGTCCAACTGAGAACACGCGAAACTTTTACCAAATTTGTCACCCTGCGGCAACTGTATCTGACGCACTAATTTCTTGCAAAATCACGCACTAACCGAAAAAGACTCGCACTAAATTACGCTTCAAACAGAAATCAATCATGCAAAGGTCTTTTTTCGCAATTGATTTTGATTTGTTGTTTGAACTGATTCAAATAGGCGCGTCAAAATGACCTAAAAACCCTGACACGATTTGTTCATTATGGGCAATTTTCCAACAAAAATCAAGACAACATGGCACGAAGGCCGCGATTTCCGCTTACGGTTTAAGGATAATCAAAACCAACTAATAACTGGTCGCATTCTTTTGTTTTCTTATGCTTATTAGCTTTTATAACGTGATGACCAAGGCTGACTGAAAAATACTTCCTTCCATTATTTCATATAGATATGTGATCTGTTACTAATTTTATAATTCCATTTTATGACTCAAGAGTGTATAAAACGCATTAAATCCTGCAAAAAAAATGGAGAACAATAATAAATTAAAAGTCAACACAACAAGAAAAAACATACAGGGTCGTTTTACTCCAGTTTCACCGAAAATAAAGGTTTCGCCTCATATCTGTATCTACCAACAGTATTGGTGCAAAGGGCAACGCCAGCTGCCTTTTAAGCCGAAACCCGATTAAGGAAACAGTCGATTTGAAGCCCATCGGCACAACCAAAGACACCGATTTCGATCTGTACATTAAAAAAATCGACTGCCAGATTGTTTTGGAGGCTCCAGACCGACCAACTGAAAACCAGCATGCAGAACACACTCAAAACCAAGCTGACTATTTAGTTGAGGAAGAACATCATGGGAGTGCACAGCAGTCAATATCCAGTCCACATGAAGGTAAAATCCACCCCAAGGCACCCATTGTAACTTTCCAGAGGAACAATTTCCAGGATATCAATACCAAAGACCTACAGTGCACAACAAACCAAATCCTCCTAAGGAGGACAATTTACAGCATGTCCAAACCTTAGTGAGCATCGCCTCTGGACCCAACAACGTCCTGCATCCAGTGCACGATATTTTAATTTCCGGGGGGGCAGAAAATTCCTATGGAGTTAACCCGCAAATGCCCCCTTTTAGACCATCCGACCAACATCCCTACGAGAACCAGAAGCCTGCAAACCATGGAGATTTCGGGCATTCAAATGCCCATTTGGGATGGGACGACTATGCCTATGGATTTGGAGGATCTGGTGAGGATTGGACTTTTTAGGTGACTCTGAGAATTTATGGAGCGTTTTCCAGACTACTCGCCCCCACCAGCAAACCATGCCCCAAAGCCACCCAATGGATACGAAAGTGGCACATCGCAACTGGAAATTGACCGCAGGAAATACCACTCTTACACCCACTATGATTCGCTTGAATCCGAAACGCACAAGTAAGACGCATTTGAGCAAGTTGGCTTGAAAAACCGTTGTTTTGCAGGTTTGGTCCTGACCCGCACTACAACTTCTACGATCACTATGATCGTCCAGATCCCAGTTACCCCAATCGATATGGCTCGGTAATTCCACATCCAGACGATTACAGCCATCCACAGTCCAATTACGAGTATTTATTCGTCAGCCCAAACTCTGCAGGATCTGGATATGAACGACCGAATCCACACCCTCAGTCTGGATATGGAGTCGAAAGACCCGAAGGTGTTTCATATGGTCACAGGCCGGAAATTGATGATCGAAGACCAGGTTTCAACAAAGGCGATTTGGGATACGAAGGCAGACCTTCCAGGCCAAACTATGATAGTTTGAGACCTATTGGTTATAAACCTCAAGGAAATGATGGTTTTATAAAGTGAGTATATAAGGGGAATATAGTGAGGGGATTTTTAGACGCTGCAGGGAGTTGGTTTTTTAACCCAATCTTTGGGAAGAAGGGCATTAGAAACACTGGAAATCCATCCATCCTATTGTTATATATATTTTTAAAATAAAACCGGTTTGTTTCAATAGTTTTTCCTGTAGCAACCACAAACCAAATAAGGCTCCAGGCTACGACTACAATTCGCCATCCAGATATCCAACAAAAAGTCCAACATCGACCAATTCCAGACCAGCTTCAACCGAACTGACCAATCACTATGAAGGCAATTACAATAATAAGCAATATGGAAAGCCGGATGCTTATAACGAAAAGGGAAGCATCAAAGTGGTGGCGCAAAATGTCGGTTACAATGGAGAGAAATTTACTTCCATTATTACCGAACTGGAAAATGGTAAGTCGTTCATCTGCCAGATGAAGAACTATATTGAAAAATTAGCTAAAGCTCAAATGCCAACAGGATAATACAACAAAAACCAAAAATGACCTTTACTTTACCCATTACGAAATTTTCGGTCAAAATTTAAAATTTCACATGCGAGTTTTTTTCAGCTCAATGGATTGTTTTCGACCTAAGAAGCTCGGTAATATGCATATATAAAGTGTTGAGAGTTATAAGGAAGATATTGTCGGTTAAAGATCGCAATTGCTCAAAAACCGCTTAAAATTACCCAAAAATGTGGATTATTTCGGATTTGCAGTTTCTAGCGTGTTTTTCAATGAGTTCGTCACATTCCTCGCTTCTTTCTGATGAAAATGATGTATAATTCGAAGCGTTTTGAGACATTTGATATTTTTTCAAAAAAAATTACCTTATTTACCCCTTACGAAATTTTCAAATTTCAAAATTCAAAATTTCACATGCGAGTTTTTTGAACTCAATGGATTGTTTTCGACCTAAGAAGCTCGGTAATATGCATATATAAAGTGTTGAGAGTTATAAGGAAGATATTGTCGGTTAAAGATCGCAATTGCTCAAAAACCGCTTAAAATTACCCAAAAATGTGGATTATTTCGGATTTGCAGTTTCTAGCGTGTTTTTCAATGAGTTCGTCACATTCCTCGCTTCTTTCTGATGAAAATGATGTATAATTCGAAGCGTTTTGAGACATTTGATATTTTTTCAAAAAAAATTACCTTACTTTACCCCTTACGAAATTTTCAAATTTCAAAATTCAAAATTTCACATGCGAGTTTTTTGAACTCAATGGATTGTTTTCGACCTAAGAAGCTCGGTAATATGCATATATAAAGTGTTGAGAGTTATAAGGAAGATATTGTCGGTTAAAGATCGCAATTGCTCAAAAACCGCTTAAAATTACCCAAAAATGTGGATTATTTCGGATTTGCAGTTTCTAGCGTGTTTTTCAATGAGTTCGTCACATTCCTCGCTTCTTTCTGATGAAAATGATGTATAATTCGAAGCGTTTTGAGACATTTGATATTTTTTCAAAAAAAATTACCTTATTTACCCCTTACGAAATTTTCAAATTTCAAAATTCAAAATTTCACATGCGAGTTTTTTGAACTCAATGGATTGTTTTCGACCTAAGAAGCTCGGTAATATGCATATATAAAGTGTTGAGAGTTATAAGGAAGATATTGTCGGTTAAAGATCGCAATTGCTCAAAAACCGCATAAAATTACCCAAAAATGTGGATTATTTCGGATTTGCAGTTTCTAGCGTGTTTTTCAATGAGTTCGTCACATTCCTCGCTTCTTTCTGATGAAAATGATGTATAATTCGAAGCGTTTTGAGACATTTGATATTTTTTCAAAAAAAATTACCTTACTTACCCCTTACGAAATTTTCAAATTTCAAAATTCAAAATTTCACATGCGAGTTTTTTGAACTCAATGGATTGTTTTCGACCTAAGAAGCTCGGTAATATGCATATATAAAGTGTTGAGAGTTATAAGGAAGATATTGTCGGTTAAAGATCGCAATTGCTCAAAAACCGCTTAAAATTACCCAAAAATGTGGATTATTTCGGATTTGCAGTTTCTAGCGTGTTTTTCAATGAGTTCGTCACATTCCTCGCTTCTTTCTGATGAAAATGATGTATAATTCGAAGCGTTTTGAGACATTTGATATTTTTTCAAAAAAAATTACCTTATTTACCCCTTACGAAATTTTCAAATTTCAAAATTCAAAATTTCACATGCGAGTTTTTTGAACTCAATGGATTGTTTTCGACCTAAGAAGCTCGGTAATATGCATATATAAAGTGTTGAGAGTTATAAGGAAGATATTGTCGGTTAAAGATCGCAATTGCTCAAAAACCGCATAAAATTACCCAAAAATGTGGATTATTTCGGATTTGCAGTTTCTAGCGTGTTTTTCAATGAGTTCGTCACATTCCTCGCTTCTTTCTGATGAAAATGATGTATAATTCGAAGCGTTTTGAGACATTTGATATTTTTTCAAAAAAAATTACCTTACTTACCCCTTACGAAATTTTCAAATTTCAAAATTCAAAATTTCACATGCGAGTTTTTTGAACTCAATGGATTGTTTTCGACCTAAGAAGCTCGGTAATATGCATATATAAAGTGTTGAGAGTTATAAGGAAGATATTGTCGGTTAAAGATCGCAATTGCTCAAAAACCGCATAAAATTACCCAAAAATGTGGATTGCCAAAAAAATGACCTCAGCATAAAAAGTCCAACATCGGCCAATTCCAGACCAGCTTCAACCGAACTGACCAATCACTATGAAGGCAATTACAATAATAAGCAATATGGAAAGCCGGATGCTTATAACGAAAAGGGAAGCATCAAAGTGGTGGCGCAAAATGTCGGTTACAATGGAGAGAAATTTACTTCCATTATTACCGAACTGGAAAATGTTAAGTCGCTCATTTACCAGATGAAGAACTATATTGAAAAATCAGCTAAAACTCAAATGCCAACAGGATCAACATTGGTTATGCATACTGCCAGTACACACCATCAAAAATTTTAATTGTAAACCGCTGCAGCCTTCGGCTTTATTACTGCACTCATAGATACCGATCTGTGACAAATTATGATGTAAGCAACGCATAATTATGCAGAATTTGCGTACTTTTAGAAATGTCCGTAAAAGCGGATTATTTCTTGCAGGTTTTTCCTTTTCCATCGATCCATCCGGATGTTTAATGCACACCAATTTTCCTCTTCTAATTGCCCCATTGTTTCTCTGATTAAAAGTTTTCATAAATTAGTTCCAAATAACATTATAATCGGCTTAATAGCCTAGCAGGCTATTTATTAAATAATTTTTCCAATCTTTGAGATACTAAACTGGATTTTCCCATCATAATTGATCAAAGATTTCAATAAAAAGCTTCTAAAAGTGAATAATTTAAACATACGATTAATGATGATATGATTATGTAAAAACTGATTGCGAGTGTATAATTTGGCGTAAAAAATGATGATTTAAGCCCGAATTGAATTTTTTGCCAAATTCCAAAGAATTCTTGATTAATAACCTTCAGATGCCTGCAACAAAAAGTGTTGTTAACCTTGTACTTGAACAATATACTCTATTTTAAGGCGCATTAGTTATGGTAGGTATAATTTAAAATGGCGAAAAAATGATGACACACCAGCAAAAAACCGGTTATTTCATAATATTTGCAAATAAATTACATTTTCCAGTTCCTCTACCAGAAGAGACAATTTCTTGGAATCCTCAAAACTAAAAATAATATCTTACCTTGGAACAAGCACATTTTAACAAATTTGGAACTAATTTGGTTAAACGCCAATTGGCTTCGTATCATCACGTTCTTAACGCGAAATAATCCGGAACGACAATGGTGATGATCCAGCAAAAAATTGGCTTTTGACTAATTAATCTGAATGCGACAATTGGATCAAGATCGGAAAAGGAATTGAGCTCCAAGCAGTCCAAGGAAACCAATCGCAATATTACTGAAAACGCTTTATTTTTACAAAAAAAACAGACCTTTATTTTATGCTGTTCAGCTCTTGGTTTCTATTTAGAAAACATCAACGCTTAAACGGATTCGAAGGACCAAAATGAGCGCGTTATTAAAAAAACTCCAAAAAAAATTCCTGGGTTCCAGTCAATTTTATTGTTTATTATTCAAAATGTCACAAATACGTTTCGGTGTCTTTCTCCACCATCATCAGTTTGTGTATGCTGTTTCTACCCTCACATCTGACTCTTCAGTCAGAGTGAGGGTAGAAACAGCCATACACACAAACTGATGATGGTGGAGAAAGACACCGAAACGCATTTGTGACATTTTGAATAATAAACAATAAAATTGACTGGAACCTAGGAAATTTTTGGATTTAATTGAAATACAGTCAGGAAAATATACACAGTAATTAAAAAAAATTGAAAAGTTCACCTGTGCCTAATAATTTTGGGTTGAAAAGTGTTATTTAACCAAAATATTTAATCAAATAACTAGTCTAGAAATAATTAAATTAAAAGAAAAACGGAAAAGTTCCGGTACCGACTAATCCGGTTCGAAGGACCAAAATAAGTGCGTTATTCAAAAAATACCGAAAATTTTGGAAAAATCATAGCCACTAACACACAGCGGAATTTTTCCTTTTGGGTATTTTTTGAATAACGCACTTATTTTTGGTCCTTCGAACCAAACTAACCATCGATTTTTTTCTGATCATTTCAAAGTTTTTATTTAATTAAATTCCAATTTGCTTCCGCAAATTTTTCACTTGCTTAAATGGTTTCCACTATTAGTTGGATGAATCGGTGTGTGAAGTAAAAAAAGCGCACCAAACGCATCGAAAAAAAGGTCATCCATTAACTCAATCGCTATCCTTGAATCGAGCGCATAAAATCACAAAAAGCGCTTTTGCAGTATCCAGTTGTAATAATGGTACCAATCCATCGGTACCATCGGTTGAACCCCCATTGTGCATTGTTTTAACTGCAAAGTTATATAATCAGCATCGATCACTTGCGGACAGTTAAAAGGAAAAATTGCGATTTTTCCTTCGATCCGACTTCGACTGCTGTTTATGAGCGATCTTGTTCTTTAATGGTATAAAATTGCGCAAAATATTCACTTTTGTATGGTAATTTTTCGCCTGGGAAATTCTTCAAACAGATATTGCTTTGCTCGGGCGTCTTAGTGCGTTGAAATTTAGTTAATTGCGGCCAGCCAAAATGAACAGTTAGTGTTTTTTTTGGCTATTTTCGCGATGCTTGGATGACGGATTGAAACAGCAAAATGATAGTGTTTAGGACTAGTGTTGCCTTGTCTGTTGCTCTGTGTTGGTTCCTTATTGTTAATGGAACTATCATTGTGATTGAGGATGCTAAAGGTACCAAGGAACCCCTTTTGGACTAGTTTAAAAAAAATGTCTGCAAAAATTGCCAAGTATTCATTAATTAATCCAAGGTATGGTTGCTTGTGCACATAGCAAATTGCTAATTTGTTCATTAAATTCATTAATAGACAATACAATTGCGATCGCTATCAACGTATCCGACCTTAACAATAAAATTCTTACCCACCAAAAACAATGATTTAGAACTTGTGGTGTGAAAATCTTGCGCTGCTGGCACGATAATATAAATCACCTTGGCATAGACACTAATAATGAGTCTAAATGAAGAAAACCAGATTGAGCACTCTTTGAACTCTTGGGTGGCGCAAATTTACAGAAGTTTTCCTTGTACCTTCCACCTGATGAGTTTTATCAACTTTTCCAGCTTGCTTTCACCGGACAATGGCTGGAAAAAGGGCAGTGAGAGGGTTGGTGAGAAAGTTATCAATCTGTGAGACTGTCGAACAGTGTCAACAAGAATGCGGCGACGAGAGAAGATTTACGTGTGAAGGATTCAACTACAGGTGAGCCCAATGGAGTCAACTTTTAAGCAAAAACTCTAATGTTCCTCAGCATTTCTAACAACCCATCAGAAAACTCGGTCAAGGTTTCCATGAAGGTTTTCCAATGGGCTTTTCATTGAAATCTCCGCATGCGGAAATGCATTCACAGTTTAATTAGTTGTGTACTTGATATGGTCGCTTTAATTTCAGTTTAATCACTACTTTTTACGGCGTTTTGGCTCAAAACTCGTCTCGCTTTATCGAGATTTTGAAAATTCAAAAAATATTCCGAAGCGCCCTCAACTGGCTTTAATTTGCGGGTTTGCAATCCGAAAAGTTCCCAAAAACGACTTAGATAAAACCGAATAAACATTGCAAATACAAGCTAAAAAGGTGTCTTTTAACGGCGGTTTGGCCCAGAACTTCTCTCGCTTTATTGAGACTTTCAACATTGATAAAATACTCCAAAGTGTCTTTTACCAGCTTCACGGTTGCCGGGCTTCAATGCGAAACGTTTCCAAAAATCGACTTGGATAAAGCGAATAACAATGCAAATACAAGCTAAAAAGGTGTCTTTTAACGGCGGTTTGGCCCAGAACTTCTCTCGCTTTATTGAGACTTTCAACATTGATAAAATACTCCAAAGTGTCTTTTACCAGCTTCACGTTGCAGGGCTTCAATGCGAAACGTTTCCAAAACGACTTGGATAAAGCCGAATAAACAATGCAAATACAAGCTAAAAGGTGTCTTTAACGGCGGTTTGGCCCAGAACTTCTCTCGCTTTATTGAGACTTTCAACATTGATAAAATACTCCAAAGTGTCTTTTACCAGCTTCACATTGCCGGGCTTCAATGCGAAACGTTTCCAAAAACGACTTGGATAAAGCCGAATAAACAATGCAAATACAAGCTAAAAAGGTGTCTTTTAACGGCGGTTTGGCCCAGAACTTCTCTCGCTTTATTGAGACTTTCAACATTGATAAAATACTCCAAAGTGTCTTTTACCAGCTTCACGTTGCCGGGCTTTAATGCGAAACGTTTCCAAAAACGACTTGGATAAAGCCGAATAAACAATGCAAATACAAGCTAAAAAGGTGTCTTTTAACGGCGGTTTGGCCCAGAACTTCTCTCGCTTTATTGAGACTTTCAACATTGATAAAATACTCCAAAGTGTCTTTAACCTGCTTTACGTTGCAGGGCTTCAATGCGAAACGTTTCCAAAAACGACTTGGATAAAGCCGAATAAACAATGCAAATACAAGCTAAAAAGGTGTCTTTTAACGGCGGTTTGGCCCAGAACTTCTCTCGCTTTATTGAGACTTTCAACATTGATAAAATACTCCAAAGTGTCTTTAACCAGCTTCACGTTGCAGGGCTTCAATGCGAAACGTTTCCAAAAACGACTTGGATAAAGCCGAATAAACAATGCAAATACAAGCTAAAAAGGTGTCTTTTAACGGCGGTTTGGCCCAGAACTTCTCTCGCTTTATTGAGACTTTCAACATTGATAAAATACTCCAAAGTGTCTTTAACCAGCTTTACGTTGCAGGGCTTCAATGCGAAACGTTTCCAAAAACGACTTGGATAAAGCCGAATAAACAATGCAAATACAAGCTAAAAAGGTGTCTTTTAACGGCGGTTTGGCCCAGAACTTCTCTCGCTTTATTGAGACTTTCAACATTGATAAAATACTCCAAAGTGTCTTTTACCAGCTTCACGTTGCCGGGCTTCAATGCGAAACGTTTCCAAAAACGACTTGGATAAAGCCGAATAAACAATGCAAATACAAGCTAAAAAGGTGTCTTTTAACGGCGGTTTGGCCCAGAACTTCTCTCGCTTTATTGAGACTTTCAACATTGATAAAATACTCCAAAGTGTCTTTTACCAGCTTCACGTTGCCGGGCTTCAATGCGAAACGTTTCCAAAAACGACTTGGATAAAGCCGAATAAACAATGCAAATACAAGCTAAAAAGGTGTCTTTTAACGGCGGTTTGGCCCAGAACTTCGTCTCGCTTTATTGAGACTTTCAACATTGATAAAATACTCCAAGTGTCTTTTACCAGCTTCACGTTGCCGGGCTTCAATGCGAAAAGTTTCCAAAAACGACTTGGATAAAGTCGAATAAACAATGCAAATACAAGCTAAAAAGGTGTCTTTTAACGGCGGTTTGGCCCAGAACTTCTCTCGCTTTATTGAGACTTTCAACATTGATAAAATACTCCAAAGTGTCTTTTACCAGCTTCACGTTGCCGGGCTTCAATGCGAAACGTTTCCAAAAACTACTTATATAAAGCCGAGTAAACATCCCAATTACAAACTGAATAAAGTGGATGATAAATCGACTAAACAAAATTTCAGGCTAGATCCAAGCGGACGTGGAAAAGGTGAATGTGAACTGCTGGATTTACCGCTATCCAGAATCGACCTCATCAGAGAAATTGTGCCAGATCATCAATACGATTTGTACACTAGAGATCGAAATTCTGTCCAAGTCAATTGCCGCCTTCCTCCAGACGCATTTTCAACGGGAAGCTACGGAAATGGGCAACAGTATGCAAATGACGGAAACAGAGGAAACATGCTTAGACCTTATGGTAAGTTTAGCCCCAATGTAAATTTTAATGTCCAAAGCAGCAGGAAATCTGATTTTTTAGATAGACGACCACCTGGAATCGCGAGACCTCTAAAAAGACCCGCTGGAGGTTGGGAGGACGATTATGGAGGCCCTCCAAGACCAATTCCCATCGACCCGCTTCCGCTTCCCCCGGGTAACAGCAGACCCGAGTACGATAATCGAAGAGGAGGTAAATATGTCCCACAAACTTTCATTTGGGATGTGTTGTGTCTGCGCCCTATCATAAGGATGTAGATTTTCGGGTAAACCATTCTTAGAAAGTGCTTTGGAATATTTAACTAGCCAGTTATTAAATAAGTTTAAAATAAGGGCAAAGGAAGAGACGACTGTAAGTCTAGCGGTAATTGATCAAATTAATGGTAAAACGTTCATAATTTCACTGCCACCTGAGTGCATAATGAAAAAAAGAGCTAAAAAAATCAGCCTGAAAGAGCCAAATGGGGAAATCTTAGTTTATGTAGCTTGGGAAAGGATTGGTCTTGCGGTGGTTTCATAATTTAAGAGTGTACGACCCACAATTAAACAAGATACTCCAGACCTGCAAGTAACCAAGTGGGTTTTGTAATTTAAAGTTTCCACTAAGCAAAAACGCAAATTTCACAGCACATTTCAAATTTTGAACCTCTTGAACCAATGAAAAGCTTCCATTTTCTTGTTGAGAGCGAGAGTGAAATTGGCGTTTTAATGAACAGAAAACCTCCCAAATATGAGCAAATTTAAACAACGAAAAACAGTCAAAAACAAAAAACCGTTTAGTTAAACCATACATAATACAGTACCATTGTATTAGCACCTATTCCAGTAGCTTAGTAAGAATAATAGCTTACAAGCACTTCAGGCAATTAAAGCGCAAGTTAAGAAACGTAATGGTTTTATTTCTTTCTTTTCAGACTACTCATACCATCACTCACACCAATCACATAGTAGTCACAGTCACAGTTACCATTACAATGAACACAATGTAGATAGATTCGATTTCCATCATCAACATGAAGGTCGCAGGCCCTTAAAGGGCATCCACTACCTTCCGGGGTCCCCTAAGGGCCAAAACCCTTATGAAACCCATGGGTTGGACGGTCCCCCAAAATTACAGCCAGTGATTGTTCCACTGGACGAATATCCCAAAGCTCCTTTGCCTCCTAGTTATCCTGTCGGTAGATATCCAGAACCAAGACCAGAAGGGGGGTTGTATGGCGGCCGATTTGATTATAGAAATAGGTAGGAAACAAACTCGTTGCTTTGCTTTTTTTGCAACTATTCGCACGCTTTCGCCATTATCAAATGCACAATTTGGGTAAATGGATCTCGGAATATCACATTTCAAAAGTGTGGAGTTTTTAATTCGGTTTAAAACCTCGAAAAGTGCAATTTCGGTAAGTAGCAATGTGTTTACTGGTAAGCAAATTGTGGAGTGTCGTTGGAAAGACTCTTGTTGCAGGTATGAAAACAATCAGAAAAACTACTACGTTCCCTCGAGACCACAAAGGCCCCAAATTCCTCCGGATTGGGGACGGTATGGGGGCCGCTATGGCATAGGAAATGGGGATTCTTTGGAGTACCAAGGTTATGGAAATGGTCAAGTGTATGACTATTGGGGATTTAATAAGCTGCAAGGCGGCAGCGCCCAAGCTGGGTAAGTATGAGGTTCTGACCAGTGCAGGGGTTACATAAATCCAACGCCCATGGGTTAATTAGTTATGAGTCCCATCCGCAACGTCCATCTGGGACGTACTTACCTTCACCAGCCCCTACCAGTGGGGGCTATTTACATACCATTGGGGGCTATGAGATAGAAAATAGCATTTTGCCTGCTGAGCCGCGCAGACCTCCAACTTTCGACTTTATTAGAGATGGTAAGTTTCCGAAATCTTTAAATTTTAGTTCTTTAATTTTGCTTTCTAAGTTTTTTGTCTCTGTGAAAACTGCCTTTTCCTCACTTTCACACAAATGCTCCGCTGTATAGTGTATCACTCACTTGCATTTTCTGCTATAACTGATCTTTACAGCATCCTAAAAATACCATTCTTTAGACTTCGAACTCAAATTTCTGCAATTTCCAGAATGTTCCCTGCGGAGCGCTGCAGGATTCCGCTTGCACAAAGGCATAGTGAAGAAAATCACCTCCGTTCCCGATATCCACGACTGTGAGCTGCTTTGCGTGAAGGAAAGGGCCTTTCCCTGCTCTTCTTATGCGTTCAGGTAATCTACCTAGTCTTCATTGGCTGACTCAATTAGCCCTGTGTCTCCTTGCAGGTACATCAGCTTTGCAGACAATTGCCAGTTGAGTAACCGCAACTACAAAGAACTGGATTATTACACCGACGTTCAACCCGATAAAGACTTTGATATTTATACCATGAATAACAGGCACAGATGCCCAGCGCCGAATGAAATTCCACCCAGAGATGAAAGTGGTACGATAAAAGCCTCAAAAAATTAGTTCTGTCTAACTGAAGAAATTTCAGATTGCTTCTGGAGAGTCAGGAGCGGACAAAGACTGCACGAATCAGTCGTTAGGGACTCACTAACAGTGCGATCTATAGTGGATTGTCAACTGGAGTGCTTAAATTCGCGCCGATTCACCTGCAGAGCCTACAGCTTTAGGTAGTGAAGACTTTGGACTAAAATTAAAACTACACGCAAAATTTTCAGATACAACCCTCCAATAATCGGCGGTCCAATTGATAATTGCCAGCTCTCAGATTGTCCATTCTTCGAGCTGAACCCCCGGGCGGATTTTCTGCCTGAACCTGGATTCGAAGTGTACGAGCGGGGCAGTTTTGGTCACGGCTGTGAGCCGAATCACTTCAGCATCAGGGAAAAACACCCAACGAAGCAACCCGGCCTCAAAGTGGATCAATGTAGGAAAATTTGCAACTTTGTGCACTTTTGGTATATGACGAGTTTCACTTTGTTTCAGTGTGTTACGTTGGATTTGGATCGGCGGCTAAACTGCTCCCTCAGGCTACTGTGAAGTCAGTGTACGTTCCAACCGAGCTGGATTGCAAACAAGAATGTTCCCAAGCTAGAGAAAAAGCTGATTTCCGATGCATGACTTTCAGTTTTGTGTAAGTTTTAGTAGAATTTACAAAGCGTTTTATTGCAGCCAAACAAAAACTTCTTCTCAAGCCGGACAAATCACATATAGAAATGTTTTTGGGGCTTTGAAGCCGTGGTCCATGGGAATTTCTTCCTGACGTTTCGTCCACAACTGCGGTGGACATTATCAAAGGCGATGAGGCAGTGGGCGAAGTGATCTCCCGTGCTTTCCGACTAAGACTGCGGAAAGCACGGGAGATCACTTCGCCCACTGCCTCATCGCCTTTGATAATGTCCACCGCAGTTGTGGACGAAACGTCAGGAAGAAATTCCCATGGACCACGGCTTCAAAGCCCGAAAAACATTTCTATATGTGAAAACTTCTTCTAGAACTGAGGGAACTCACATCGCTCACAACTGCTTCCTTTCGGACATTATCCAAAGGGATCTATTGCCAAACGTCGACTACATAAACGACCCAAGTTCCTGGATTTTTACTTGGGATAACTACAATCCAGAATGCACCGACTTGGCGCATAAATCCCTGGATGCTTCGCATTCACCAACCCAGTTGAGACCTTATGGAAACGACGGTTTAGGTATGTATTAAGGCGCAATTAAGAAACCATCGGGCTCAAATTGTTGGCTACTGAATGCAGATTCCATAAATCCCTTGGATGTATGGAAAGTGTACAGTGTAAGCGGATGGCCGTGCAAACGCGGAACTCTGTGCAAAGAAAACAGAGCCGCAGGCTTTTGGTATTGCGAATTGGAAAGCGGTGAAAACAACGCGTGGGATTACTGCTGCAGCCCTGATCATCAATGCGGGTTATCAAATGGATATCCATATTCCTGGTAAGCCCTTGCAACAATAATCGCAAAAGCAAAAAACATATCAAGCAAATACTTCAGGTGTTACGTAGGTCCTAGCAAAACCCAGTGGCGAAAGTGCAGCGATCAGTATTACCCATATACAGACAGGTTTGATAATGGGAAAAAACCCTGGCAAACATCCAGGCCTTATCCTCCCTCTTCGCAAAACGCTGGTTTTAGACCGGACAGGCCTAACGCTCCGGTAAAACTTTCGCCTCCCAGGCCCAGCCTCAATGAATATGAGGAAGAGTTTGATAACGAGTTTCTAGGCCCTCCAAAGCCCGGTGAGTATAAAATCCCCGATCTTCAATGGAGTTTTGGAGGTTTCGTTTCTGTTTAGGCGGTTTTGGGCAACCCCGAAGATGGCCAGTCGCTTACCTTCACAAGGAAATGCCCCCCAATACCACAATTTCTTCAGACACGCGATCGACGCGCAGGGAAAAAGCTGAAACCACCAAACTATCGGCAATCAAGAGCTTAATCGACGTTATTCAAAACACCGAAATTAAAAACGTTCAGTATCACATTTCCAACGATACCAACAAATCGGATGACATACTCACTGTAAAAATTCCTTTGCCAAATTTGGAGGAAGAACCTCAATCTAACAGCACGGAAGCAGCGAAACGCAGTAACGAGCTGAGCAGTAAAACTAACGTTCAGTTTCAAGTAGTGGATAATGTGCATGAACAGGCTTCGCGACTACAAAAGTCTCTTTCCAGTGAACGGGATTTTCCTATTTCCAAACGCAGCCAAACCGTGGATAGTCCATTCAAATACCCGGTATTTAGAAGAGGTTTTGTAACTCGCACAAACCTGACAATGAGTAGAGCACCCTAAAATTCCAGGTAGATTAAGGCAAAAAAATGTTTAACATATTTTTCAAGAAAAGGCCTTCTTGAGCCATTAAAACATAAGCTAATAAGTTAAGCACTACTTAACCCAGTAGTACTAATCTCATTCCTAACTTCATCGACAAACGAATCATCCTCCAAGTAGTTGGCATCGAGCGCGTCCTCAAGGGAACATTCATGTTCCCCAGTTTCTGTCGCTTTAATTTTTTTATTTGGCTCTACCACTTCTTCACTCTCAGATGTTTTTCGCTTGCGACCCTCCTCAACATCAGCTGGCAGTGTTTGATCTTTAGGATCACCTTCTGTTACAACTTCAGCAGATTGGATAACAGCTTCTGTTGTTGGAGTAGCGATTTGATCTTCCGGGATTGTTTCAGAAGGTTGTGCATCGGAGGACATAATTTGAACCAGCTCGCTTTCAATAGTGATTTTAGGTTTTTCAGTTGGTCCAACTTCATTTACAACCTCAGTTTTCAAGCCTTGCTCTTCGGTGGGTGGCGTAGAGCTTTCAGTATCCTAAATAATTTGTTTTCGAATTGAATATAAATAAATAATTCATTCAAATTCAGTATCAACTACCTGCACGTTTGCTTCGGATTCATTTTCTGCTTCTTCTTCCATAGGTTCCATTTCGGCTTCCTGAATCTGCTGGTCTTCTAAAATCTCGTTCCCATCCTCACTGGGCGCAGTTACTATAGGGTGTAGAGTTATTTCTTCATCACGCTTGAAATCGGCATCCACATTCATTTCTTCGAACATTACGTCATCAGCTTGTTCCCCTATGTGTTATATTGTAAATGATGATGCTAAATGCTGAACACCAAGCTTGCACTTACCCTTTTCACTTAGCCCATCATCAATCGTTGATCGATCTGATTCAGTATATCTTACTTTGTACGTATTGTTTTCGCTTGCGGAATTCAGTTCAACTGAATCATTGTGAAGTTCACTTGGTTTCGAGGCCTCTTCTGAAAATCAATCAATCGACAAACCGTTTGAAAAATACTGATAAAATAACACAAACAATGCGCTGGTTTTTTTTTAATGTAAAATAATCCAACATACCCATATTAGCGCTGAGATCCTGAGATGCTTCCATTTCTTCACCCTCAAAAGCCTGATTCTCCGCCACGTCCGCCTCCTGGTCATCTAAATCTGTATTCGGACGAATGAATAAAGAAGGACAAATGGGCTGACAGAACTTTTCGGAAATTCTAAGCCCCTCCTGGCAAATATCAGCAACAAAATGGTCCTTATCGTTCGAACCCTTCTTTAGAATGTTTAATGCCGTGTGTAGCGGAGGCAGGACTGGAACAGTGTTTTGATGAAAGAAACCCACTAGAATCTCATATAGTTTTGATTGGCATCGAGGATCAGTGTAAAGATCGGATGGCTTTCCCGCCTGGATGCTCAGCAGTGTATCGAAAACTGACTTGTACAGATCCTAATAAAAATATATACATATATTAAAAACGTGCTACTATTAGCAAGTGCTTTTTAATACCTCCAGCAAGCTTCTTTTTACTTTTAGTGTGGTGCAATCCATCAAGCGCCTCAATACCTTTAGGGCGAAATGGCATGTGGTTTTCGCGCCGTTTTTCTTCAATTTGGTGGAAACCCTGCAATAAAAATAAAAAAATATTGATACAAAACTCAAAATTAATTCAACAAACTTACAGCCCTTCAACGGTTTTCCCACTAGAAACAATTCGATTTACCATTGCTTTTCGCTTGGCTTTCTGGGATTTTTTTCCTGTCATAGCATCGGTTATTGTCAGTGTTACCTGTTGCTGTACAGGAGTTATGCTTAGTAGTATACATTCCAGTATATGCGCTTGAAACTTCGGATGCAACGAGCTTTTCGATATCGAAATCCATTCATAAAGGGCTCGGTAGGCTGCTTCAGAATACAGCCTGTACAGGAAAAACATTAATAGAAACAACTAAAATAGTATATCAATATATGTTCCATACCCGTCGATTAAATAACAATTGCAATTATGAGTTCTTGCAATGCAATCCACTATTGTTTTGGAAATTGTATAGGAAAAGGGCAAACTGTTGGACTGGAACCTGAAAGGCAAGAACATCAAAAAATGTGGTGTAAATCAATTAGTTTTATGTGTTGATTCTTACCAAATTATAAACAGTCTTAGTAGCTTTAAGGCCGCGCACTGGATTTCGAGTAATTCTAGGGAAAACTGATAAGTTTGTAGTGAGACCTCATTACTCCCGCTAACGCATTTATGGAATGACAAAGCCCTTAGAATAAGGGCCAGTAGTTCTTTGGGTCTGGTTTCCTTCGTCACTGGATACTTGAGTCTAAATATATAAAAGACATTGTTGACAAACCTTTTTTCTGGTAATTTTACTCATACTCACTTAATGGCAATTTCAATGAACTTGTAGACATTGAGTATTCTTCTGGCAGTAGAATGCAAAACGCTCTGGACGCTATGCGTCGGATTATCCTCAAATTCGAATGTGTCTCCCTCGTATTTATCGGGAGTAAAAATTTCTGATTCATTTTCAAAAAACTTGTCATAAAGCTGGTGCGCGGTTCTGCATAATTTATGGAAAGTTTGCGTAAAATTGACTTTGTGATTTACTCCACTAGCACCAGCACCCCCACACTAAAAAATATGATCAATTTTCACTTCCAATCAACCTGTAGAACTACATAGATATAGATCGAACCTAAGTCCCAAGATAAGTTTGGAATGAAAGGCTCTATGAGTAAAATTTTACACAAGTGTTCCTTTTACAGTGATTGCATACATAGACTATGAAAGGTACCTACACACTGTAAGTAGTGCAAAGCTATTGCAGCTTTTTCTACTATTTCTCTGTCCTCGGAGTCCAAGAAAATCTGAATAAATTTCTCGATTTTTGGCTTCTGCTGCGCAAACCAGCTGGAATAGTACTTCATACATGTAGCCAGAGTGGCCAGTGCGGTTTTGCACTCGTAAATATTAACATACAAAGTTGTAATACAGTTGTCCAGTACTTTTGAGATGTAATCCGACACAAACTTCTTGTTAAAGTCAGCTTGATCATGAGCCACCTCAACGATGCGGCCTGAAATGCAAGAAATGGTTGTAAGCAACATACTACTGAACTTCTGATGCAACTGAATTTTTAGATAAGTACAATAGATAAAATAGAGTGTTGGTTCGTACCTAAAACTCGTAGTTTCATCTCTCTTAAGACATCATCAGGAAATTTCACAATGCAGTGGTTTATCCAATTTAAACCGTTGTCTACCACAGCACCTGAGCTGCAGCTGTTGATAATTAAATCCAGATACTCCAGGCCCTCCTTGCGATGCTTTGCCACTGATAGCATTCGATTAATTTCACTAACTATGGCCTTTTCATGAGTCTCATGTTGGAGGTTCAACATCAGGATGCTTGATAGCAGATTTTTCACTCCTTTCTCTTCACAAGTGAAGATGTCTTCTATTTCACAGGCAACGAGAGGCATTGTCTGGATGGATTCAAGTCAGAGGAAAACGGGATTATGCTGTAAACGCAGTAATTTTGAAAATATATTTAGCGTACCGTCTAATCATCAGTAGTCGAGAAAAAATTGAGGTTATCTTCACAGATCACAGAGGTTACTCTGTCATCTGTGGTTATCTTGAGGCTAAAGAAGGTTTGCCAATATGAAAGATGTTTAAAAAAAAACAAATCGTTTGAATTCTTATATTGCACCAGAGATTAGTCGGTAGACCAACTAATCTCTGATTGCACACTGAGAAAATGCAAGTGTGAATGGTTAATGAAGGAAAACAGTAATTAAACTAGCTAAAGGATAACTGCAGTAAAATTTGGGTGAAAACTCGAATCCCGAATAGGTTTATTTGATCCGCTAGGATGTTCCACGCTGGGAGCTAGTGAAGGTGTAGGGAAGACTGAAACAGGAACTAACCAATCATAAGTTCACATGCTTGTGGTATTAGCGGCGTGTCTTCAGTGATCAGAAGCATTTTGAAGAATTCATCCCCTAAGCGGTTACTAGCAGTGATTACAATTCGAGAAGAATAAATAACGTAAGGACACACATCTCGAGATAATTTAAAGCATTTAGTGGAAAACACGATTTTTTTACGAAGGGACGCTTCCGCCTTTTACTGCTTTCCATTACACGCTGAAACACGTGTATTTAAACAATTGCAGTCTGGTGCATAGTCAAATCCTTTTCATTGCGATTAAACGTGAAATAAAGACCGCAGAAAGCAATTTAATGCAACTGACGCCATTGCATTTCGAATACACGTTTTTCCGAAGTTCCAGTGGATGTCTACCCTGCAACGTGTTTTAATCAAAGCCACTTTTATCTTAACGGTTAATATTTTATTTCAGAGTTCAAGATGATGAAATCAGAAATAAACACACCCAATAAACGCAAGAGTCTCCAGGCGAGCGCTTCCGCCAAAAAAATTAAAGTGGAGAACGGCAACGGCGTCACCAGTCCAGGGAAACGCTTGAGCATCAAGAAGGAACCGCAATCTCCCAAAGGCGCCCAGTCGCCTAAAATAAAAGTCCAGGCAAGAAATAGTCTACCCAAAACTGTTCAGTCTCCCAAGACTAGGCAATCGCCTAACGTAAAAGTCGTACCAAGAATTAGTCTCCCCAAAACTGTTCAGTCTCCCAAAACTGTTCAGTCTCCCAAAACTGTTCAGTCTCCCAAGACTGTTCAATCTCTCAAAGCATCTAAACCGGGGACGCCGTCTCCTCAAGCCAACAAGAAAAATAAGCTGGGCAAATCTTCTCCGAAAAAACTGACATCATTTGAGGGTACCAAACAGCTCACTAAGCCGAATGAGAAGGTTAAGAAGCCCAAGGCTGCAATCCAAGCCGGTGAGGGCAAGAAGAAAAGGAAGAACGCATTTGCGAACTTGACTGCCCGAGTAAAGGCGAATGAGGGCAGCAACGATCCTGAACTCATCAAGATTTTGGACATCAGGTTAAACGCAATCACTGAAAGAGGCGATCTTACAAAAACAGCCAAGAGGAAGCTGAGCATTCTTAATAAATTAAAAATGATTTGCATTGAAGGATCAGCAGCGGTTAGTCAACAGACTAAAGCGCAAATTGCGGAAAATAAAAAACTTGGGGCCGAGAAAAAACTTCAGAAGAAACCCGTAGCTCAAAAGAAGGTAGCAATTGATTCAGTTCGTTTGTAGGACCTTTGAATAACTGAAATTCTTTTTCTAGGTAACTGTAGGCAAAAAGGCGTTTAAGGCTCCGACTCCAGAACTTGCTGACAGCGAAGATGACGAGGAGGACGAAGACGATGATGACGATTCTGAGGTGTCTGATCATGACTCAGATGTCATGGACGGTATGTTACTATTAAGGAAATCCTGTTTAATCATGAAATAATCATTTTCTCTCTTTAGTTGAAGCTGTGGAGAGTGCGGAGGAAGAAGAGGACACTGATCAGGAAGACGACGACGACGATGATGAAGAGGACGACGACGATGATGATGAAGAGGCTGAGGAAGAGGAGGATGACGACGATGAGTCAGATGAGGAGGAAATCCCAGTTCCTGCTCCTAAGGTTAGTGTTAAGAAAATCACGACCAACAAGAAAAAGTAAATTTTTCGTGTGAAATTAGTCTGTAATCATTTTTTACGTCATTTAACTTTTGTTAAGGTTTCTATGGTCGTTTTTTTAAGTGTCTAGTTTAATACATGTTTTGGACATTAGTATGTTGACATACAGAAAGCGTATTTTCTTAGTCCTTGAATCATTAGATTCATCCCAACAGCCATTAAGTTTAGTTGGACTATGTAAATTGCGACATATGAATATCTTGATATATTAAAATTAGTTCGTAAGAAAACGTTTGATTTATTTATTCCTTTGCGCACATGTCTACTGTTCCTAAAGTACTTTTTCCCTTCAGGAAAAGGTCCAACCTACACTTCCTAAACCAACGCCAAAACAACCGACCATGACTGACCTATACAGCAAAGATATCGTTAAAAAAGGTCAGAAACGATTCGTGTTGTTTGTGGGCAATATTCCGTATGATGCAACCAAAGAGGAACTTGCGACGCATTTCGCTAAAGTGGGCGACATTGTGGATATTCGAATCCCTACAGAAAAAGGCAGTAACAGGCCGAGAGGTTTCGCTTATGTTGAAGTGGATAATGATACTTCATATGAGGTACGTAAGAGACATGAGTTTTTTCAGGCAAATTGAATGGTTTATTAAAAGAAGTACGCTTTCTCGGCGGCTTAAAAGCCCGAAGCGCTCACCAGATTCACATTGAATGTTTAATTGTAGAAATGCCTCTCGATGCATCATTCCCAACTAAGAGGCCGGAGAATAAACGTTTTATACACTCAAGGAGGAAAGAAAAAAGGGGACGAAAAAAAGAAAGAAATAAAAGGAAAGAATTTCAAACTGCACGCTCTTCGCAGACAGGGCAAGTTGGCAGGGAGTGTAAAAGAGTCACAGAAAAGGACTTTTAGAAGGAATAAAAATAAGCGCGAGAATGGCCAGGCCTGAATTGTGTTCACGTAAATCTTGCACTTTTGCATTTTATATTTTGTCTTCTACTTTTTGTAGATTTAAGGCGTACCTAAATTGAATTTTATTCTGAAAGTAAAATTCCTATGCAATTCCAAATTCACTAGTTTTTAGTTTTTATCATTATTGAAATACTTTTATGTATTTATTATTATAGTGTATATTTTCCTGACTGTACTTCAATTTATTTCAAAAAATTCCTGGGTTTCAGTCAATTTTATTGTTTATTATTCAAAATGTCACAAATACGTTTCGGTGTCTTTCTCCACCATCATCAGTTTGTGTGTATGGCTGTTTCTACCCTCACATCTGACTCTTCAGTCAGAGTGAGGGTAGAAACAGCCATACACACAAACTGATGATGGTGGAGAAAGACACCGAAACGTATTTGTGACATTTTGAATAATAAACAATAAAATTGACTGAAACCCATGAATTTTTTCAAATTTATTATTATACCAAACTACGTTTCAATACAGTTTTCTTTACTATTCTCTTTTTCTTCATTCGCCGTTTTGTCCAAACGGACTATTTCGATGCAAATTTCTTTACTGTTTATTCTTTTAAAGTTTCATTCGCCAATTTCCCCAGACAATCAGCCAATAAACCTATAACCCTTCGAATTAACAAACTTTCGAATAAATCTAGCTGCTTCTATCGGAGGGTTAAAAAAGGTTTATTGGCTGCTTTGATTAGTATCCCTTTTTCAACCATTCCCTACCTTTATTCGGTACATAAAAAAAACTTCCCTCATAAAAAGCTACCCCAAAATGTTTTGACTCTCTTCATTTTTCTTTTCCATTTGAAACCATCAACAAATTGGAAAGTGTTGCAGCAGACAAATTGACTTGAAACCTAATGCAATTAATTTAAAAATGCTCCTTCAATTTGTTTAACAAAAATACGTCGCGGCCCTAAAAGTAAATTTTCCAACTGCGCGCCATCCACCGGGGCCAGAGCTGTCAGGACTGGCGCCCACGGAAATATTGAGGCTACCACTAGACGCGACTGCTTTTAGTACGTAATCCTGCACGCAGTCAGTTGAAAGCTATTTTTACCCGTGCTCGAGCTTATACCTACCTAGTCGCGTTCGGGTTTTTTTCCTCCTGCATCAAAATGCCCAACATTATCAATGAAATCAAACTGGACTTTAAGGACGTGCTGCTACGCCCCAAACGGTCCACATTGAGGAGTCGCAGTGATGTAAGTTTATTGATTTTGTCCTGATTTTACTGTGTCCATAGTTTCGTCCCTGAGAACACAAAAAAAATTGTAAGTTCCAACGCGGAATTTTTTTATCGAAAAAAAAAATATTGTAGATTCCAAGAATGTGTCTCCTTTATGAGTTAGCATCCGAGAAAAAATTCAAACGTGGCCTGTGTTTATTCTTCTAATGGAATAGAAAGGGATGAAAAGGGATGAAAAGGGATGATTTTTTTAAACTGAATATATATCCAAAATCAAAAGAACGAGGCTCTTACAACTCTTACTAAAATTTAGTAGTTTCATTGCTCATGGATTTTTCCCATTAATTGCAAACTGATAATTCCTATCTTGACCCAAATTGAACTTAACACAAGAAAGCTTCTATTTATATGTTGAATAATCAACGGTCTGCTGGGCTGATTAAAATTAATCAATCAATTGCTGCTGATGATAAGCAAATTGAGAGCCAGTTGACCATGTTTTGGATGTTTTAAGTCCCAAGAGTGATAAACCGGGTCTATTACAACACATTTTCCTATCTCAGTTAGGTAAGGCTCACATGGTGCTTTAAGAAAGTTGCGTCACATTCAATGGAACAAGGTGAAAACCATTATCTAAGCATATGTGGGATATTAAGGGTGGCCCACACCTTTATCCATGGATTAACACACGCGAAAAAAGAGAATTTGGCATTGAACTTGGTGCATGTAAAGTACAGAGTTCTAAAAGGATCGCAAAACGCTTGGCGCGATTTTTCGCTGCGGTAATTTCAGTCTAGATGTTTTTTTATAAATAACGTCTGGATTAGGACATGAGTCGTAGGTACCTGCACATTCATTACTTTTTATCTTTTATTGCCAAGTACATTTATTTATCTCTCAGCAGGTACATTGTTGCTTTCTCTTGTGCTTCCTCACATACAGTTGGATGCAAATATCGATAAGGGATTTGAGTTAGATCAAGAACCTTTTGCCACCCTGTATATAGAAAAGAGTTTTTGACCGATTACTCCAGTCATGAGTGCATGGTGAAACCGCAAATATTGTTAATCCTCTAATGCGCTTTTGCGACGAAAGAAAATTAGCATTGAATTAAAAAAATTTTATTGCGAAAATTGCGGTAAATTGTCGCAATGTTGCATATCTTAACACCCAAATATTTGGCATTGTGTTTATCTGTAAGTAGGTTCTTACTATCTCAAGCTGTAAGCAAATATCGTCATCAATTCTGTCGTAAATTTTAAAAAGTTTGATAAAATTTGCCGCCCTGTTCATAAAGGTTTTTGTCCAAAAAAATGCCCTGAAAGGGTTCAAATACAGTTTTGCTGCACCTTAATAAGTTCATTCAAAAAAGCGCGTTTGGGTAAATTTTTCAAAAATAATGTTTTCCTCACTTAGACTTCACGCAGGCCAATCGCATTTTTCGCAGATTTATGAACCCACGGGGCTCCTCTTAGATCCATAAAAGTTTACAATCCGTCTGCTTTTATCAGTTTATGGAACCCTTATCTGGAAATGAATACAAAGTTATGCTTTACAACCAGTGCCGTGCCCGTAGGGCTCGGCACAACCTCTACTTCAACAGATTGTTGGCACAGTGTTGAAATTTCCTCAAATTAAAGCTAAAGTTGTGTGAAAAAACGAAAAAAAATTGGGAAAAATGTTAATAAAATGTATTTTCCAGGTGAACTTACATCGACACATTACCTTCAGGAACTCCAAGCAGGATTACAATGGCATTCCAGTTATGGCCTCCAATATGGATACGGTTGGGACTTTCGAAATGGCAAAGGCATTGTCCAAAGTGAGTTTTGATGAAAACCACTAGAAAAAAATCAAAGTTTGGATTTTAACGGGAAAAATTAACGAAAACTAAACCCAATCGACAGCAGTTTTAAGCTGGAAACTTTCTAGACATTGCACTAAATCCTCAGAAAAAACTCTCGCGAAATATACCCAATCAAGATTATTAAGACCGTGAAAAATGTGGTTGCATGTTGCAATTCCGCATTGTAGGTTGCAAAGAATTCCGCAGTTAAATCGATGTGACGAAAAAATCGATGACTAAAGGAAAACTGAAAAATTGCGCCACTTCTTCAACCAGGTCATACCTACTTTGGTGAGATCGTTGTCGCTGATGGTGCTAATAAAATATAAACAAAAATACTCCAGCAGATTTACTAAATTTAAAACAAACCACGGAAATACAACATAAAAAAAGACTCCTTTGCAACCCACATGCCAGGAAAAAATCACTTTCCCTTTCAATAAACCCCAAAAAAAATGGTCTTCCCGAAAAATTCACTTCCATAGACTTCAGCATCTTAAAATGTCCCGTAATCCATCGGTTTGCGTGTCCTTTCAGCACGGATTGTTCACTTGCATTCACAAATACTACAACGCAGAAGACTGGAAACTGTTCGCCAATGATAATCCAGATGTCCTCAGCAATGTAGCTGCCAGTTCTGGAATCGCTCAAAACGACTACAGCAGGTACATTTCCATTTATCCATTTGTCCATTTGACTATGCCCTGAAACCCCGAAAAATCTTCCACTAGACTGGTGGAGATTCTAACGGCAGTTCCAGCAATAAAGTTCATTTGCTTGGACGTAGCTAATGGATATACGCAGTTCTTCGTCGACTACGTGAGGAAAGTGAGGGCGGCGTTTCCAACACACACAATTATCGTCAGTATACTCCTAAGCGGACTCATTCAGCAGCTAATCCAGATTTTCATAGGCTGGAAATGTTGTAACAGGGGAAATGGTGGAAGAACTGATTCTATCAGGCGCGGATATCGTCAAAGTTGGAATTGGTCCAGGATCAGTCTGCACCACGCGAATGAAGACTGGGGTCGGCTATCCTCAACTGTCCGCGGTTATTGAATGCGCTGATGCTGCTCACGGCCTACAAGGGCATATCATTGCAGTAAGAACAATCTTTTCATTTAAAGCTGAACGCGAATGAACCTGGATTTTCTTAGGATGGCGGTTGTACCTGTCCAGGCGATGTAGCTAAAGCGTTCGGAGCTGGGGCTGACTTTGTAATGGCCGGAGGAATGTTTGCAGGTGAAGTTCCCAATTTTGATTGGTTATTATAATTTATTAACGGTTTCACATGTTCTTCGCACAATTGACACAATTTAATCGCAATAAAGCGATGCTGACCAAGTCTGTTTTTGTTTAGTTCATGGTATGTTGGGGCCGGTAACAAAATATAATGAATAACATGCAAAAACCAGACCGGAAGTCGAAATTCCCGAAATTAATCTTTAGGTTTCAAATTACAATTAATAAACAAGCCAGATTTAGTTCGAAGAATTGCCCAAATCTGCTATAAAACACTTTCAGTTACGGCGATAAGTACTGTTTCAGATCCGACTTATCAAAACTGATGAGTTTTTCACGCTTTCAGGCTTTCAGGCCGTCGGGGCTCTTCCGAGACGTTTTACAAGCACGAGTGACTTTCATCCTCAGAGGTCAAAGTTTGGGTTCAAGGTATCTCCTACCTCTGAGGATCTAAGTCACGTGGAAAACCATCTGTCGCGCCACCAGCACACAATCAAAATTCGCTTTTTTCAACCAATTAATTATTTTCAGGTCACGATCAATGCGGAGGAGAAGTGATAGAAAAGAATGGCAAAAAGTTCAAACTATTCTACGGAATGAGCTCATGCACTGCAATGAAAAAATACGCAGGTAAAACAGTTCAACTCACCCAATTAAGACTGCATGCACGCTTTCCATTATTCCAGGTGGGGTGGCGGAGTATCGCTCCTCTGAAGGAAAAACCGTGGAAATTCCATATAAAGGCGATGTGGAGGAGACCACTTTGGATATTCTGGGCGGGCTGAGAAGTGCCTGCACCTACACCGGGGCTGCCAAGCTGAAAGAACTGCCCAGGAGGGCGACTTTCGTGCGTTGCACTCAGCAAGTCAACAATATATACAGCTAAACCGGTTAAGAAACTAGGTCAATTAATAGCATCTGCAAAAGATGTTCTAAATCCAAATATGTCTGTTTTGTGTACATTTTTATATGCTATTCTGTATTAATTAAGTCGCCAAATGTGTATGGGGGGTTCATTGTAGGTATGAGTATTTCCAGTCCCTGTACAGCGACATGTACTAGCTCTAAACAAATGTTGTTGTTTTTAATTTTAGCAGAGTTTTAATGGTGCCTTATATTGATTTTATTTTTTTAAAGTGTATTCAGGCCAATGTAGCACAAGTTATGTGAGCACAATACCAAAGTTCAATAAAGTTGTTACAAAATATCTAGCAATTGTGGTTTATTTTTTCCCAAACTAATGCAGATTAAATTAAATTCGGCTTCGGCTGCCTAACAAGTGCTGTCAGTTACGCATTCTGAAGTGGAAGAATCGTAACTTTCGCCACTACTACAGTTCTTTAGCAACACATAGTAGTTCCATAGTGATAGCTGGCATAGATAATACTGATTACAAGCTGCTGCTGGCCAGCTCTCCCCACTCGTATCGCAACTGGAAGGACCAGTAACTGGAAGAAAAACCATCTTCATGTGGCAACTGCCCAGTGGGAGGTGATTGGTTTAATTGAGTTAATGTAGGGCAGAAGCTGAGTGAAATGAGAGAAAGTTAACATCCTCGATGAAGGAAAAAACTATCAAAATATTGCTGCCGAATCACTTGAAATCGCAATTATTCCTGCAGGCAAGCAAGAAGTGATTTCATTAGGGTGTTTTCTGTTTGCTTAGAGAGCTCATTCGTAGATTTTATTGAAGATTTTCTATATCATATTCTCCACATTCTTGACCCTGTTCATGCGATACAATCAACACAATAAATGTAGCGTTAAAGTACACCACCAAGAGCTTGAGTCACCTGAAGCTTCAGTGGTGGTAGTTGTTGCCACAGTTGTTGTAGTTGTTGCTTCGGTGGTTGTTGTTGTTGCTGCAGTGGTTGTGGTGGTTGCTGCAGTTGCAGTTGAAGAAAGTGTGGTGGAAGCGGCTTTAAAACACATTCACCATGTTGTTCCTTTTCCTAAATTTGAATGCCATAATTACCTGCTGTTGTTGAGGTGGTAGTTGGTGCGATTGTTGTGGTTGCTGCTGCTGCTGTTGTTGTGGTGGCAGAAGATACGCAGCTGAGGATTTCAACTTATTCAGCAAACTATCTTGAGCTGGTCGCTTATAAATAGTGATTGAAATTGCTCACTTTGTAGTGCCGCTGTCTTCATCGCATGTTGTTCCATCTGCACACGTATCGTAGCTTCCCGAGTAAATATAGACTCCTAAAATGCTCAGACAGCTTCTATAAGTGGTCTCGTTGTAACAGTGAATGCCATTGGAACCACACGAATCTGGAACATGCTAACATTAGCAAAATATCAAAAGAGATAGACTTTCGAGGCCATTCCTTGAAACAAGTGGGTTTTTCGGGTTTTTAGGCCGTCGTTCGGTAGAATTTCTTCTTGACGTTTCGCAAGCACGTGCGGCTTGCATCTTCAGAAGTGGTTTGCTTGAACGATTACACTGTTCTGAGCGTTCAAGCAAACCATTTCTGAAGATGCAAGCCGCACGTGCTTGCGAAACGTCAAGAAGAAATTCTACCGAACGACGGCCGAAAAACCCGAAAAACCCAATTGTTTCATTAGCAAAATATTTCGCTTTTCCACAACCTGCAGAGTTTTTCGACGGAAACTTACTTGGCCGCACAGTAGTGGTAGCAGCGATGGTGGTGGTTGCAACTGTAGTCGTAGTTGTAGCTGTTTAACAGAAAAAAATAGTTAGGCTCATTATATGAGCATCGAAAAAACCAAGCATTTTGGGAAAAACCTCATCTGAACGCTACTGACTTGTAGGCTGGGTCGTCGTGGTGGTGGTTGTCGTTGTTGGAGTCTCAGTGGTCGTCGTCGGAGCCTCAGTTGTAGTCGATAAAACCGTTGTAGTCGATAAAACCGTTGTAGTTGTAGCAGCTGAAAAAAGCTTTTAAAAGCACAAGGGCGTTTTTTACATCCAGTAGTGCAAGCCTCAAAATAATGTCTTGACCACAAACGGTAGAGAAACTATAGAGAATGAGACTTGCAAAGCACGCAATTAGTTACATTTTTCTTCTGTACGTACTTTCTGTACGTACTTTTGCCACTGTTTTCGATGGCGAAAGTATCACTTTTACCCATTACAGAAGCTTTCGCCACGCACCTTTCTAGCTCGGTAACTAGCAACGGCGAATTTCGTTGATAAATCGTTTCGGGCTTTTTGTCAACATTTTCAAAGCGATACGAGCATCAAAATCAACGCGCCGAACAAAACTTATCTTGATCCCCTGGTGAAAAGTTCGTACTTTCGCCACGGTTTTCGATGGCGAAAGTATCACTTTTACCCATTATAGAAGCTTTCGCCACGCACCTTTCTAGCTCGGTAACTAGCAACGGCGAATTTCGTTGATAAATCGTTTCGGACGTTTTGTCAACATTTTTAAAGCCGTTTTTTTCAAAACCTTATACTTTTCCCGGCTAGTTTCCACCGAAGATCACGAAAATCGTAAATTACGGTACAAGAGACGAAAGTGGAAGGCCCGCCAATGCGTGACGGAACTTCGACTTTCGTCTCTTGTACCGTAATATATTATTGATGCGCCTGGCATATAAAGAACTAGAGTTTTCGATAGGAAGCTTTGTTCTGTGACAAAAAAAATACATTTGGAAGTTAGGAACCGTATCACGACATTTCGTGCTCACACCGAACTTACCGCCTGTAATCATCTCTTCATATACCTACTATAATAAAGTACGTTCTGTGTTTCAGGAAGGAAAACATGGCAAAAACTGATCATTACGACGTAGATTTCCTGCTGGATCGATTCCTCTATTTCAGCTTACCTGTTATGCAGCTGAAAGAGAAAATGCATATGAAAATAGCAGCAAAAAACATAAAAAATGTTCGAATATACAGGGTGGTATACGGACGTTCTGTAGCTACATTTTAGAGATGTATGCCCACACTGGATCATGGGCGAAATAAAATGCAGGTTTCGGGAGTGTTAGTTTCTGGCCAAACCCAGCTGATGAGAGCTGGGAGTGCCTGAGATTAGCACATCTCAAAATCTGTACCTGATTACATCAAAAACTGGTTTTGAGGAATTAAATATAGTGGTAATTATCCAAACTGATCAGCCACTTACTTCGTGTCTCCTGTGTCTTGGTCACAAACGGTGCCATCATCACAAGTGGTCACTTCATCGCTATAGCTAATCCACCACAAAATGCTCTGGCATGTTTGATAGCTGGTGTCGTTTATGCAATAGATATTTTTCGAGCCACAACTTTTGCCATCCACTTGGCTGCAACAGAGCGCAAAGAGGACGGGAATCTGAAACGAAAAAATCCAAATAAAAGTGAATTTGGTCCAGCCGATGAACCAACCAAAAAGTATTCGAATCGTAGCAGTTTCTTCATCTTGAAAAAATCAGGCTTTTACTAGTTAATCAGGCGGAACACATCAACTGGCTGATAATTTACAACCCTTCCGTTATTTGTAGTAATTTCAGAATAATTACGTTATATGGTAGCCCATAAAATTTATGTGTGCAATTTTTGAGGAAACAATGACTTTGATTTGGCGTGACTAACTTTCCGCAAATATTGATTGAATTTATTATAACAGCGTAATTTCAGAACAATCACTCATCTTATCAGAAAAATTTCGATTGTTGAATGAGGAATTAGGGTTGAGTGAATAAAGTGGAAAAGTCTAAACCAACAACGTTGTAACTGTTCAAAGTCTTAATGTAGTAGCTGAAAATCTTCATTCGTCTGGATTTTTTTATGTGTAATACAACCGAGATCAATTCGAGATTGTTTGAAGGAAACCTGAGTAATTTGATCTTGAACTTGTTGACCTGGTTAGATTTGAGGTTTTCAGAAAATGAGATTAATGTGGATAGAAAGTTGGTTTTCCAACTGTTTTCTGTTGTTTATAGTTCATAATTTTGGCTCGATGTTTCTTCGAAAAACAGCCTGTAGGTAGCTCTTACTCTAAGCTAGAACCAGAAATTTTTCTGCAAAAGCAAGACCAATTTCGCTCTCACTATTTCTCAGGATGAAAGCGAAAAAATAATCGAATAAAGCATTTTCAAGATGTGGCCAAAAAGCTCAAGTTAAAGTTTCTGAGAGCTTTAACAGACAATTCTATTACGCTTTCTCCTAATTCTTTTTGAAATGAAGAATATTTTCTATAAATCCCGTATCTTCTTGCTGATGAGCCAACCGCAAATTTATCAGGCATTCTTCATGTAATGTACCTGTCATATACCTGTTGTAATGTACCTGTCATATACCTGTTGTAATGTACCTGTCATGTACCTGTTGTAATGTACCTGTCATATACCTGTAACATACTTAATGCCCTGAAGTGTACCCAATGTTCTCACGTAGTAATGTTTACACTAACTATTGTACAGAACAATAGTTAGTGTAAATGTAAATACAATTGATATAAAATACCATTTGTATCAGTTGATAAGGGCAGACTCTGGACCACTAACTATTTGCATAACATCAATATTAGGTTCAGATAAGTTCCCGAACTTTGAATATGCCCAAAATCCAGGAATAAGTGTTATCACCCCAGAAATGTTTCTTAAGAAGGAGCATGGTTAATCAACAGGCATTCATAGATTCATAGATTCATTCAATGTCGATTAGTTAGTTGCAGTTATACTGTAATCTTAGCCCTGGCACTAGACTTTGTATATATAGTCTTGACAATAAATCAGTCACTATAATTCTGTGCCATGTGTATCAGTCAGTCCACTACATTCAGCTCAAGCTGAAAAATGTTGGCAAGGTCGAGTTTGGTAGATTCTTTATCCACTTCCTTCGAAATAACATACACGAAAAACATGTTGTTTTTGCGGTTCTCGATAGAAAAACCTTCTGGTACCACTGAAACCCGCATTCTTCGCCATCGAAAGCCGCAGAACTAGTGCACCAATTTTAACAGTCTGTGATAGTTAATTTTAAATATTACGGTAAGAACTTTGGGGCCAAGATATCAAATAACAATTCTCTAAAGCTGATTTTTGCGTGTAATTCGCGTTTTATCGCACAATGAGGCGACTTCCAACTCATTGGAGCTAGTTGGACTTCATTCCAACCGCTTAATCCTAGAAAGATTTGGACTTCAACTCAACTTTTTAGTCTTGAATTTTTCTCCTTTCTCTCCTCCTCTCCGATTCATTTTCCCTCCAAGGCATTACAAATGTTGCGGCTTTCCAGATGTTTCGGCTTTTCCTGCTGGCAGGTACAGTTGCATGTTCATCGGCGTTCCTGGATGGTTTACTAAAGGGACGCAGCAACTGTTCCCTATCCCAGTTTGAATGCAGCGACAATCGATGCATCCCGGTGCAAGCCCAATGCGATGGCAACAACGATTGCGGCGATTTTAGCGACGAAAAGGATTGTGGTAAGTTGGCCTTATCTGGCCCGGGAAAAAAACATGAAAAACACTCAATTTGCCTGCAGATTTGATTCTGTGCAGAGAACCCAGCTTTTTCCGCTGCAAAAACCATCGCTGCATCGCCAAATTGTTCGTTTGCGATCGGGAAAATGACTGCGAAGATTTTTCGGATGAGTCAGAATGCGACTATTTCAAAGTGCGTAAAACACAGTTTATTAATTGGACTGAACCCTGATAAGACACAGACAAATATTTGCTTGAAAAGTCATATAAAGGCTTTATTGCGGCAATACATTTCTTTTTCTTCAGCTGGAAAACTTGGCAACAAACACATGCGGAGCGGGCGAATGGCAATGTACGGATAAAATCTGCATCCCGGAAGAATGGGTGTGCAATCAGGAGATTGACTGTTTGGATGGTTCCGATGAAGGTGTCGGATGCACCATCAACAAACAGGAATGCGATGGCTTTCGGTAAAACCCCACTGATAGTTTTCAAAAACTAAAACTCCCAAAAAAAACTCTTGTTTCTTTCCAGTTGCTCAAACAATCGTTGCATTCCAAATGAGTGGCGTTGCGACACTCACGATGACTGCAGCGATGGAAGCGATGAACAGGACTGCGGTATGTAAAATTTCCCAGTAAAACCGATCGAAACCACTGAATTTTCCGTTGGATTGCAGAACACCATTTCGACCCCACACAATGCACCTTAGACCAGAAAAAGTTTATTTGCTTGGACGGCAAAGCCTGTGTGGATCTCAAAAATGTCTGCAATGGTAGGAATGATTGTCTCGATAAATCCGATGAAGGTAAGATCTGCATCAAGAATAAAGCAAATTAATTAATAGTTGAAAAATGACTGATGATGAATATTTTAGGTCCTCTCTGCAACCATTCGGAGCTGAACTGTGCAAGACACAACTGCTCGCATGATTGCATCAATTTGCCTACAGGGCCGCGCTGCATTTGTCCTGCTGGCTACCACAATGTCAACGAAAAAGTGTGCCTTGATATCAATGAGTGCGAAGAGTATGGTAAGCCGTGCACTTTCCCCAATAACTCGATTTTCTGCAGTGGCTCTTTGCAGGCATTTGCGACCAGAACTGCCGCAATTCACCTGGATCGTACCAGTGCTTCTGCGAACACAAATACATGCTACAAGAAGACAAGCGGACTTGCAAAGCTATCGGGGGCGAGGCGACGATGATATTCAGCTCCAAAACACAAATTCGGTAAGTTATTTGGAAACGCATGGGTTCATTAATGGCAATGAAAAAATTCCCAGGTCATACCTGCTGACCAGCGATCTGCTGTTCTCTGTTGCCAACAATCTGAAGCAAGTGGTAGGAGTCAGTTCTGATGGCCAGCACATCTACTGGACGGATGTGCAAAGCGAGCACGAAGCCATCGTCCGCGCCTCAGAAGACGGATCAGATCGAGAGGTAAACCCTTCCACCTCTAACGAATTTATCATCACGCCCCATCCACGCTTCAGGTGATTGTAACGTCCGGCCTGGGCATGCCGGAAGACCTAGAAGTCGACTGGCTCACCGGAAACATCTATTTCACGGACGCTCAGAAACAGCATATCGGCGTCTGCAAGAACGATGGCTCTCATTGCACAGTTCTGATCAACAACGACATCAGAAAACCACGTGGCATCGCTTTGAATGTGAACGATGGGTGAGTTTGATTGAACCGTTCTGAAGCTCTTGATTGGCGATTGATGGCCCTCAGAATCATGTATTGGACAGACTGGGAAAAACCTGCAGAAATCGCCACTGCCCAGATGGACGGAACCAATGCCATGCCATTTCTTCGCGATGATATTGGCTGGCCCAATGGATTGGCTTTGGACTATCCCAACTCGCGTCTCTATTGGACGGATGCCAAGAAAATGACTCTGGAAAGTATTCGATTGGACGGCACTGATCGAAGAGTGAGTAAAATAACACCCAATTTCTGAGTTTGGACTCTAGATATACAGGGTGTCCCTTATAATATAAATAACACGGTTTGTTCATATAAAAAAATTCTTAACGTCCGCTTAACGGGGTTCTTTCGAGTTCTAACTTTTGAACGGCTTTGTATGACATAATGGTTTTTTGGAAAAGTACATTTCCAAAAGAGAGTCATAATCTGATTTGCAAACCCATTGGAAAGCTCTTGGTCCAAGCATATAATCAGTGTAAACTCGACATCATCTTCAACTAAAAATATCATTTTTGGAGAGGAGATTTCTACGCAAAAAAGGTATTCTGTTTTCACGGAGCTAGTTCATACCAATAGTGTCACCCTGTATACACAAAGCAACCTTTCAGGTAATTCTCAAAGACGTCGTGCGGCATCCGTTCGCTATTGCGGTGTTCGAAGATAAAATCTACTGGTCGGACTGGAATACGCACTCCATTGATTCATGTGAAAAATTCACCGGCAAGAACCATCATACTCTGATCAAAGAGTCGAAGGACTACATTTACGGAATGAGCATTTACCATTCGGCTTTGCACAAGAGAATTGAGAATCCTTGTGCTTCCGCTTTCTGCAGCGACATTTGTCTTCTGAACGGAGTCAGTTACTCGTGTGCCTGCTCAGAAGGACGATTGCTCCAATCAGATAAACACACTTGCCAAGGTAGGCTTCAGTTAATCACCTCACTCTGTGTAAACTCACAAATCTTCTGAGCCGATTCTAACGTCTCCAACTTACCACTAGCAATGGAAAAGAGGCAAATGCTCGTGTTGGCAGCTGGAAACGCCCTATTAAGCATCGAGCATAAAACGTTGGGTAAGCACTCGATGACCGTCTTACCGCCGGTGGTGGCCGATGCTGGAGCGCTGACTTACGATGGGCGCAACCACAGCATTTTCATCAGCGACCTGGCCAAAAAGAGCATTGTGGAATTCAACTTGCACTCGCACAGTAGCACGACGCTGCAAATCAAGGGGTTAGAAACCGTTGCTTCCATGGACTTTGGTAAGCAGACGAAACCGGGCAAATTTTGATTGGTTGATTGTTTTGAATGTTCTTCTCAGACTCAGCTAGCAACAATTTGTACATTTGCGACAGCGCAAAGTCCACTCTGGAAGTGGTCAGCTTAACCACCATGGCCCACAAGGTGCTGATTTATGGGGCCGAACATGAAGTGCCCCAATCGGTCGCTCTGGTTCCCCACGACGGGTAAGCAATGCGATTATGTTTCGCTTTTCGTGTCGCATCTGCTTATGATTCAATTTGTTTTCAGTCTCATGTTCGTCTCGTTCTATGACCGGAGAAAGGAACAGTCGCACATCGACCGAATGTCCATGGACGGCACTGGACGCACTCACATCACGGAACATGATCTCAATGGACCGGTCAAGTTGCATTTCGACTCTCATTTTAATCGGCTATTTTTTGCTGATGCCGCCACTGGAACTATCGAACATATCAATATCGATGGTAAGCAAAGGAAAATATTTAATTGCCTGAGGAAGGCTCTACTGTTCCGAAACACCGCACAACCACTCCAAATTCGACGTTCTCTGTCAATTTTAGCCTGCCTTGATGGCTAGTTTGAACTCTTGAAACAGTGGTTGAACCACCAGTTGATCCTCCGATGGTCAGTTGTTTTGCAGATTGCGGCAAAATGGTGGTCGGTGGATACCAAGTGCGACACATCAAGTCAGGTTGAAATTGACCGGGGAATTCAATAATCCACCGGGTGTCTCAAGAAAAAAAAAGTTTGTTACTTTATCCACAGGAGACGAGCGGCATGTGTTTCGAAAAACATATTCCATATTCTCGGACCTGTCCACTCTCAACTCAGACCTATTCTGGACCAATCAGTATTCGAAGAAGCTCTACTGGGCTGACAAGAGTTCGGGCGAAAACACCCAAACAATAACCATTGGTAAAAGCTTGGAAATGTGCGCAAATCATACTCTAAGAATAACGATGAAAATTTCAGATTTACCAGCTGAGAATGTATTCAACGTGCATGTGGCCTCAGTTACTCCAGGGTTTCTTCCTTCCAGTCCATGCCAACACAACAATGGAAACTGCAGCCATTTGTGCTTGCCCACTCACAAAACCGCGACTTGTGCATGTCCCGCCCGAATGATCTTGGACAGCGATATGAAACGTTGCAGCATCAGGTATTTTCCCATTGAAATGATCCGGTCAAACGCTTTTGTCAGATCCATAAACACTTATGATCAGGGTGGTCCAGATTCCAGAGAGGAGCAAAGACAACGTTACACTGACAAATTTGACTTACTTTTGGAACTGGATATCTTCTATCTAAACTGGACCACCCTGTACCCACAGCGGCTGCTGGCGCAAAACTCTTTTCAAGAAGATATTCTTACGGATACAGAGAGACCCAAACAAACATTTTAACCGAACAAGTAAATTTTCCAGACACACATGTGAAACTGAAGAATTCATGTGCACCATGTCCAACACGTGCATTCAAAGCACATTAAAATGCAATGGAAAACAGGACTGTCCTCACGGAGAAGACGAGGAGGACTGCAAGGTGAACGTTCGATGTCCCATTGGATATTTCGGCTGCCAAAGTGGAGAATGCATCCCAGTAAGTTTTCAATACTGAATCCGATTTCGACAGTAGATTTTTTTGGGTGGTAAAATCAGGAAAAGCAAGTCTGCGATTACCATTTCGACTGCAAAGACAAGTCGGATGAACTCCAGTGCATGGCCAAATCAACCTCGAAAAAATGCCCTCCAAATAAATTCGCTTGTGGCGATGGAACCTGCATCGGTGATCGATTTGTTTGCGATGGTGTGGTCGATTGTCCCGATCATGCCGATGAGAACAATTGTCTGGAAAATGTGTGCTCCTTTTCACAGTTTCGGTCAGTTCACTCAAACCTCCCTAAATCGAGTGGAAAATAAATAAATCTTGCAGGTGTGACTCCGGTGAGTGCATTCCAAAGAGCTGGGAATGCGATCATGAGTACGATTGTAAAGATCTTTCGGATGAACATGCTGATTGCGGTAAGTTTTTTCCAGGTTTTTCCAGGAAAAGTTTAAACTTTCAGAAAGAATGAGTGTTGAATAATAATAATCATTGAATGTCTTGTAGATCTCCTCACGTGTAGCCCCTCGATGTTCACGTGCAACAATGGAAAATGCATCGATAAATCGATGATTTGCGACAACTTGAATGATTGCGGCGACCATTCGGATGAACTAAACTGCTATCTACTGAGTGGAAGCTCCAGCTCGGCATGCCAAGAACATCAGTTTGCTTGCCCAAAGAATCAGACCATTTGCCTGAGCAAAGCTGCTAGATGCAATGGAACTGCTGAATGCCCTCAAAAAGAAGACGAATTGAATTGCTCAAATTGCGGTAATCTCGCCCGAAAATTTTCTTTACTCTTACTGGAAGCTTTACTGTTACCAATCTAGGTCCAGATGCCTTCGAGTGCGGTAACAAAAAATGCATCTCCAATCTATGGGTGTGCGATGGAAGCGACGACTGTGGCGACCACAGTGACGAAAATGCCACCATTTGCCACACTGAATCCAAGGAAACTTCCAGATTCATCCACACTAATTGCGATGATGGTTACAGGTAACTGTTACTCAGTTTAGCAGTCAAAAAACTTAACTTTCGGGTGCAGATGCAAATCAGGCGCGTGCATCAACTTGGAGTTGCTCTGCAACGACAAACACGACTGTTTCGACGAGTCTGATGAAGGCGGATTGTGCTCGAAATCCTGCGAGTCCTTGAACAACCCCTGTAGTCAGGACTGCATCAAAACGCCAGCAGGCCCAATGTGCAGATGTCGCGTAGGGTTCAAGTGAGCGAAGCACCTAATCGAGTTAATGAAGAGATTAATGTGTTCTTGATACATGCAGGCTGATGGGCGATGGACATACGTGCAAAGACATCAACGAATGCGACCAAGACCCGCCGATTTGCAGCCAACTTTGCCGGAATACTGAAGGAAGTTTCAGTTGCGACTGTTATGAAGGATTCAGTCTGAGGTATGTAGCTAAAGCCCTCCAGGTCCTGTGATGAAAACTTGGATATTTCAGAGGAGATAAACAATCGTGTAAATCCACTGGGAAACCGATGGCCCTGATTTATACCATCGACAACCAGATTCGCGAGATTGCCCAGAAGGAAAACTCCCTAAAGGTGCTGTATGCGGAGGAAATGCCCAAAATAACCGGACTGGATGTCTCAAACAAGAACAACTATGTGGTGTTTGCGGTGGAGAATTCGCCTACAATCCAGAGAATCGACCTGCAGAGTATGAGGCGCGATTATATTGAGCATATCGGCTACCCGAGGGAAATCGCCTATGATTGGTCTACAGGTAATTACTTAAAGAACGAAAAGGAGTCGTTATCAATAAAAATGGTCTCTCCCATTTGTAGACAATATTTACTACTACAGTGAAGAAGCTGATGGCAAATCAATCAACTTGTGTAGCTTCTCCGATATGGCCTGTGCAAAATTAATCGACGTGGACGTTCATCGGCATGTGTCCGAATTAGTGGTGGACTCAGTAAATCGCGTAATGTTCTACTCAGTGACCTCTTGGTGGGTGTTCAATTCCCCCACCTATGTGCTCTACAAAGCGGATCTAGATGGAACTGCCATCACCGAACTGGTCAAGAGCTCCAATGGTAAAACTCCATCAAACTCTCGAATTTCATTTAATTAAAGTTTCCTGCAGGATTTATTTCCGGGTTAACATACGATATGAACAAGAAGCTCGTCTACTATGCGGATCAACATCAAGGGGAAATCATCCGCATCACTTACGAGGGCAAACAACAAACCACTCTCTTCACCAATCTAACTCATCCGTTTAGTCTGCGATTTTTTGAGGACAATCTGTACTTTTCCTCGAGCAATGGATTTATTTCCAAATGTCAATTGGTGAGTTGCGTGGTTTTTTACTGGTTTTGGGAAAATGTTGATCTTTCAGTTTCGATTTTTGTGTTTCGATGGTTGTGTTTGTGTCAAAAATGTGCTAGTTTTCCCCAAAAAAATCTGCTTTCGAAATGTAAATGTACGTATAGTCTGTTCCAAGCTATTTGACAGTGACGTCATTATTTGAGACACCATACTGAAATTTACCCATGTCCGATATTGGTTCGAAACATTTTCCAAATGCCCAAAACGCCCGAAAAATCACCAAATATAGCGTTAAATACAAGTAAAGCCCTATTTTAATTTTAAATCTATTTTAATTTTTTAATTTAAAAAAACTTGCGCTATTAAAAATACTAGAAGTCTTAAAGTGTCATTTTACTACTGTTTAAATTGCCCAACATTTCGGAAATAAACAGGTATAACCGGCGATTTAGCGCTTGTAGGCCTGCCAGTTTGCCTATAATTCACATTGCGCTGCCAAAAAATGGGCCTACTTTACTAACAATTACGGGCAAATCCGGAAACTTTTAAGATCGACATTCGGAATGCGAAATGAATTTTATATTGCAATTTGTCCCAAACAC
Organism: Dendroctonus valens; assembly: GCA_024550625.1. NCBI lineage: Eukaryota > Metazoa > Arthropoda > Insecta > Coleoptera > Curculionidae > Dendroctonus > Dendroctonus valens. The sequence continues at coordinate 227,521 of JAJTJO010000055.1, read as the reverse complement.
GGTGTGCAAAATAAAACAGACACCTTCTTGTATGGACTTTTTGCAGCTATTTACGAAAACTGAACACCCTAAAAGTGCAAAGCTCTTCAGTTTCACAACGTCCTTTTTATACTTCCTACATACTCACATACATACAAAGAAATGATGTTAATTTTGTTACAAAACACTTTGTGCATTTTCAGTACGACTCCCGAAGTTGCAAGTCGTTCCAAATCTCGGCCGAAAGCTACGAACTCTTCACAGTGGCTCAAGAAGGTTTGCAACCGAAAGTACCGGATCCTTGCCAGGATAATACATGCACGTACTTGTGTGTGGCCAGCAGGAATTCGCAATTCAAGTGCATTTGTGAGGATGGCACTATTGTTGCCGAAAAAAAAGCCTGTGGAGACATTTTGGCAAGTTACTAATGATAATTTTGCCAAAACCAACAATTTTTCCTAACGAAATTTCCAGGGATTCAAACCGATCAAATTCCACTCCCAGGTCGCATCCAATGAAGGGGGGCGCGAAGGAGTGTCCAAGATGATGATCGTGATTATTTTGGTCACCATCTACGTTGCCGTTATGGGAATTGTCCTGATCATTTACGGTCGCAGGAAACAACACACTTTCTTCAACTTCCGGTAAATATAAACGATTGTTAATAGACATTTTCTTAATGATTTAAAACAGGATGCGTTTCCATAAGTCGCCTTTTCGCAACCAAACCGTCAATTTAGAGAAGCCAATTCTCAATCCGGACCAACATGAATACGAAAATCCCATGACAGGCGATTCAACAACGAACGAAATCTTTGTTATTGATGAACGCAGCGTCCATTCTGCAATTGGTTAGTTTTATGTTACCGTTATGTATTTATGTAATTTTTATGTAGAGTGATATATAGGAATATTCCTGATTGTTTTTAATCGAAACGGTTCAATTTACATATACGCGGTGCATTCAATTGCTTAGTATTAGCAATGTCTTGAAAATTGCTTGAATGTGCCTTTTATAGTCCAGTCAAATGGCTTCCAAACTTATGGAAAACCTTTTTTAAGAAAACTGAAAATGTACTTATTAATTTTTTAGATTGCAATATATTTTTAACCAATTTTTATCAGAGTGGCACTTATTTGACCATCGCTGACAGAAATTTTGCTGCGACGAAAAATCCAGTTTCTGTCCAGTTTTCATACTTTCAAACTGATTTTTCCATTTAGGAGCGTAGCTTGCATCGATTGTCTCACTCGCACACATACGGGTCTATAAGAGATGCAAGGTGTCCTGTGCGTTGCTACGTTCGAACTTGATACCTTCACCGCTTAAAATATCTGAGATTTGAACGAGACAAAGTGGCAATTTGTGACTTTATCAGCATAGAAATAATGGTCAACTTGTAAAAGTGGGGCAATTTTTCAATTGGCAACTAAACTGACTTAGAACGATTTTTAAGACACGCTAAGTGCATTAGCGGTATATTAGCATAGACATACCAAATAATAACAAAAAGCGATCCTGGGCCGTTTCGCGGACAAGTTCAAATCAGAAATTAACACATCAGTGCAAAGAAATGAGAGAAAGTACCGTACGAAAACGCATTCGAAGCCGTTCGAGATGTTTGCCGTTTGCATTAAGGTTCGCCGGTTTTGCAGCCCATAACGGCACTACTGGAACCAGTAAGAACCATTACAAAACCGGAGATCTAAATTTGGTTCAGCTCATTTGTCTGCTATTCGTGCGTTCGCCGATTTTATTCAAACTGGGTGCATCCAAGTGTGTGCATTCTTTTTGCAAAACATGGTAAGTGAATTGCTTACCTCTTAACTGCACAACTCTAGAATATATTTATTTTTTATGCATTTTCTAAGTGTTTGTAATTATATTCTTCATATGAACTCTAGTTCTTCGCTAGAAGCGGCTTGAATCTATTAGACAATAATCGCACCCGAACGCCCGAAGAAGAATAAACAGAGCGGATTGATGATGATATTCTGTGTTAATTAACAAAATCTCACGTTCTAGGTCGGACTAATTGGTTCCAAGAAATACCTCGCTCTTCTGCTTCTGCTCTTTTTGGCCTATTGTGACGGAAAGGCAATTGACGTGCTTAATGATGACCCAAGTACGACTCCTTGTCCAGAAGAACTGAAGGAAGCAACCACAACAGTGCAAACAACTGAAGAAGAAACTGAAAGGTCAGTTCCTCAGGAAGTCACCACTTTGTGTCCGGAGGAATTGGAAAAACAGCGACAAAATGATTTTATTAACTACAATGAGAAATTATCAGAAAAAGTGACTGAAAAGTTGCCGGCAGCCGCCGAAAGTAAATACGACAGCTCTAAAGGTATTAACTTAAAAAAAGTGGAAGTGAATTAAAAGATTTTAGAGCCATTTATGCAGTTTTTGAGGTTCTTCATTCTTAATCATTAGCTTTGGGACACTCACTTTGCCAAACCATCTGCACGACTGTGTACTTAACATCCTTCAATCTTCTTTTCAGAAATTGCCGAAGATGTTACCACTGAATGTCCGGAAGAACTTGAAAAACGGAAATCTGAAGCCAATTCGTCCAGTTCAAAGCAGGATTCCTCAATAGCTGCAGAGGATAGCGAACAAAATGACGAAGAGCAACGATATGAAGTAGATTCCAGTGCAAATGAATCTGGCACTGAAGTTGCTGAAACCACGATTTGCCCAGAGGAGTTGGCTAAAAAGCAAACCAAGGAAAAACCGGTTGAAGAACCGGACAGAGAACTGGATGAAGAAGGAGCGACATCTACAACAGAATGTCCAGAAGAACTGGCCAAAAAGGAGACTGCGCAAACTGAAGAAACTGAAAAGGAGGATGAAAATTCTTCGCCTTCAGAAGCAGCCACCACTACTGAATGCCCAGAGGAGCTGGCTAAAAGGCTACAACAAGCGAAATTGCCGACTTTCATTGATCAACTTCCGCAAGAACAGAAACTGCATCAATTCTCCAGCTCAGAGCCAGCTGATATCCAAACCAATGAAATTTCCGTTAAAACTCTATTGGGTGTCCAAAAAGACTCAGCTTTGCTGAAGGTGGTTAAAGACCAAATGCAGAACACGAGAGCAAATCAAGAAGAAACTATTCATCGCAGCAGAAGACAAACAGCTGCAGATTACTCGCAGTATTATGCAAACCAACCAAGCTACGACTCACAGGGGCAAGCAGCAAACTACAAAGAATCCACTCAAAACTTCCACCCTCACCCTCCTCAATCGCAATCCAACTACAACACTCAAAAAGCCTCGTATAACAATGTGCGTACTTATCAGCAAATACAGCGGCAGTATCAGAACTACGTTCCGAAATCCTATCAAAACAGTGTTAAGCCAGTAACGAGTTATCAGAATCCCAGCTTGTATGTGAGACATCCGAGTAATGGGAATTATAAAAACTACTACAAGCTGAAAAGTGGCGGAAATCGACGACAATTCCAAGCAAATAGGCGACCGAGCAGCACCACGTTTAGGTCGACAACGAAACGGGCGCTGAAGAAAAAATTCAGGCCTTCGCCGGTCTTTGCTTAACTGGCACCCTTAAGGTTTAGTTATTTATTATTATGCGTTATTGTGGGCATTATTTATTACACAAATGGGGATTATCTGTTGCATGGGAAATACTGATTAAAAGGGGTTGATTTAATGTAAATGTGTTGCATTTTATGATTTTTTACATGAAATTTTAACACACATTTCGTCACGACTTCTTAGGTGAAGTTGCGCTTGCTGAATCGGGTGTCTAATTCTCTATCCAGTGGTAGAAAAACGAGCTCTGCAGCTCAAAGGGTTCAAGAGATACAGCGAAAAAAGCAGCGTTATGTTTGAGTGTGTCAATTTTGAAATCGACCGCGCAAAACTATTAGTTTTCCAAAAATTTGGACTTTTTATGTGAAAGCTGCCAACATTTCCCAAGAGGTTCTTCATGTGCAGGTGTCAACATAGATGAGCGATGATTTAGTGCTCTATCCAGTGGTGGGGAAATAAGAGCGCCAGCTCAATCTGCTCGAGAGGTATAAGCAAAAAGGAGGCGTAAAACATGAAATCCAAAATTTTCAACTAAATTTATGAAATTCAAATTTCGCGTTTTTTTCCGCGTACTTCCAGTGAAAAAGACAGTACATATTTTTTTATAATTTTTAATAAAATGTTCTACAATGAAAAAGCAGGAAAAATATAGAAAATTAGTGTGTACATTTCTGGTGAACCTGTCGTTTGAATCCCTCCAAATTTTTAGTTTTTTCCTGTTTCCACTGAAAATGAAGATTTTCCTCAACCGTTGTGAGTGTTTTTTGGCTTAATTTATGGACTTCCCAAGAATTTTTTCGCTGAAACTTTTGTAAGTTTTCTTTAAGGTAAAACAAGAAAAAACTAAAAATTCAGAGGGACTCAAGCGACACGTTCGCCTAAATTTCTCAAGACTCTTCAAAAGAGAAAAGACTTCTCAAAGACCAATCAGAATCGAGAGAAACAGGCGTGGCTCACTTTTAAAAGTGCCAAAAATACACCGTTGCCCAATGCCGGAATTTGATCGATTCTTCCCTCGCCACTTTGGTTATGTTCTAGTACAGTACTTGTGTGAGTACTTAACCTCACTTGCACTAGTCAAGATGTATGGCCTGTGAAACAGTTAAATTTCCTCATTTTAAAATGGTCAAACAACGAAATAGAGATTCCGAAAAACGCAGAAGAGCAGTGCAGAAGTTGCTTGATTTACTAGACAGTTCAAGTAAATATTCAAATCAAAATATGCTTTATTGCCACAGAAAATCTGAAATACATTTTATGGACAAAGCGAATGAATTGAAATGGACCTGGTGTAGATTTCCAAGACCTTTTAGTGTAGAGCCCAGATAACAGAGTTTATTTTCAATTACCTCTTTGAGGTGTAGGGTAGTTTTTCTGGTTTAGTTAGCACAAAACCCCTAATTGCAAATTGTGGATTTCTATTATAAATCAGTAAAATTGAATGCACTTTTCTTCTAAAGAAAGTTTTTAATATCTTTACTCTCTAAAAAAAACCCGAAAGAATATATGTAGTTGATGACTTTATTTATTTGATCCTTCCAGATGAATCAGACGACTCAAATGATGAATGTTTTGGCGTCCCAGTGGTAAATCTCAATGTGACACCTTTGAACTCTTCGACTGGTTCCAATCAGGGCCCTAACGTACATCGTGACATATCAGACCTTATATCTACTGTCTTGTATAAGGGGGTGAATAAAGACTCACGCGAATATGCATTAGCGTTGTACCCACTTTTAGGCAATTGTCCCGCATTGAATCCGCCCCAAATTAATCCGGAAATTAAAGCGAACTTGAAGCAAGACGCTTTGGATCAAGATGAATATTTCCGAAATTTGCAGTCGCAATTAGCTGCAGGTATAAGTGCACTGGCAGTGCCATTGGATCGGCAGTACGAAAGAAGCAGACTGGATCGAAGCGAGGTGGCAAGAAATGAACTGGCCAATATCAGCGATCCGATAAAGATATTTTCGGATGTTTTTCACTCCATATCGAAACATCGGCGAACGTTACTCCTGCCTCTAGTCAATGTAGGATTGAAACGGAGAAAATTGCGAGCGCTTCCATTCGATGACATGCTATTTGGCCAATGTCTGGCTGAACGTATCAGAAACCGACAGGTGAAAGTAAACCCTCCATTGCTAACTATGGACTTTCAACCGATACCATCAAATGTTCAAAACAACTCACCAGTGAATAATATCGACGCTCAGGGAACATCAACTCCAAAGCTTCCATCCCAATGTCATATTCCGAATATGACCCTCAATGGGAATGGTAATTCAGCGATGAATAACACGGCATTAAATACCGGTGATCCTCAGGCATCCACATCCAGGTGTCCTCAGGCATCCACATCTGGTACTTTACCACCCGGGAGTATTAAGCGAAAACGTACCAAGGCTGCAAAGCGAAAAGCACAATCAGACATCCTACAATTTGTCGCCGTTCAATCAGGTAATGTTGGAGTCTAAAAAATAGCCAATTTTGAAGACTAATTTTTTCATGGTATTTAACCGACGAATGGTCAGCAAACTTTACTTAATAATGACGATAAGTAATTTTCATTTCCTGCGAAATGAGCTATGGACCCAAAGAAAATAGCAGAAAGACTTTCGGTCCTTCAGCTCGAACGCTTATTGCATAAGACATAAACTAAAATTTCCAACTGACCGTCCATTCAGCGATAAATTTTCGACTTCCAGATACTACAAAGAAGCAAATTCATCAACAGAGTTTTACCCAAACGACGGAATCCACCACTTTGAAAATAAAAATTGAGAAAGAAGAACTATAAACTAGTTCACCAGACAATCAACATTTCGAAGACAACAACAAAATTGTGAAACTAAAATATATAAGGTATATAGGTATAAGGTATAAGGGGTACACTTTGTACGGTTGATTGCAAGTTTCTTTACTTTTCAGGCGTTTATACCTAGAGCATGAAATAAAGTGTATTTTTCTAATTGTGAGTTTATTTTTTAAATTAAGTACCTATTTGGTCATAGTTTTGGCAAAAAAAAATAGGTGATAGTGACCAGGATCTTAAAATGTTTAACAATGTTGAATTTGAACACTACCCTTTATTTCTTTGAAAAATTAGAAAATGTTGCAAGCAAACAATATGAAAATTTGCAGTTATTAACACACGAAAAAAGCACATTAGCCACCGATGCGGTTTAATACTTTGGGGGTACCCAATTTTAGAAACTCGTCGAAGAAGACAGACTTTTTCTTGTATTCTAAAGTTAGAAAAGAAAATTTAAGTTGCTGTAAAAAATTGCACGCTAATTAAAATGCTGCATTCACAAGCCTTTAGGTCCAAAAGCACAAAAAATTGCCCAAAGAAATGTGCCAAAATATCGGCATTTTTAAAAACCCCGTTACAGAAACTATTCATGTTAAAAAAAAACAACTTGGGCATTAAACATTGCTCCAAGTACAACATATTAAATCTGTTTTACCGAAAGTACATTAATACATTTAAAAACTACCATTTCGGACATTTTATGATCGAAATATTTTGCTCATCCTCCTTAGGAACCGCCCTGGAACACCTTAGAAAGGCAAAACGCAAAATCATTGCCTCCGATTTACTTCCCATTGACTGTGGTTGAGATTCAATTTAACGAATCGTTTACTATCGAGTTACATAACAAGAAAAAAGGTCGACATTAAAACGTATTTTTGCTTTAAATATACGCCCAGAGCTTATCGGACACGCAAATACTGATTTTCCGAATAAATTATGTCATGCATATACAAGGCTGAAATACAATGTAGCTGTTATTTTAATAATATAAACAAGTAAATATTAAATTCAAGATCGGTTGTGTTTCAGTGTTTGCGTTTGAAAATTGAACCATTTTCAAAAAATATGAAAATTGTCGACTTTCAGTCAAAAAACCATCGGTTTTTATAGGTGTATTCTGCAAATTTACCGTGCATAATTTGAAGCCCTTTAAACAGTTAGGCATCAATTGTTCTTTTTTTTTATATTTTTGTGTTTGTTTCGATGTATCCTTTATTTTTATTCGTATTTCTGTCGACTTGTTGCTAATAGAAACTTCGATTATTTCCCAGTTTATCAGGCTCTTGCGTTCAATGTGAATAATATACCTCTGTCCCACACGTTCTTTGTTAGCTTATAGAAAAGTGAATTTAACTGAGTGAAAAAGTAGACAATTTTCGGGATTTTTTGCCAGTTTAACACAGGGAAGCTCACGCAACAGATTTGTGGCATAAATTTTAAGATTGAATTGCCAATTTTTCCATTTTGTGGGTGCTCGTATCCGAAAATCAATCAATCACCGGGTATATTATAAATATCAAAAAATTCATACCTGCTATGACAAACACTTATTCAGGCACTGTTTAAGGGGATAACACGTATATGGATGTTTAGAATTAACAGTAATTACACTTTTTCAAGGAGCAACTATTCAAAATTTGTAACTTCAATAATGAGAACTTGTCAAAAAATTCCAGTAACACTCTACGTTAATATAGGTTAGAGGCTGATCTCTTCAGTGCGAAGCACAGGAACCAACCTCAAATTTCGGCCAAATCTCAAAGTTAGTGAACTTTTCGAGCAGAATTCAAGGTAATTACATCTACAAGCTCCATACTCCCATCCGATCAGAAATCTCATAACCTTCAGAAAACTTTGTCACATTGGCAGAAAGTAGTCAAACATGGTTATGTAAACTGGGGCTAATTCCAGGTTGAAAATGAGGCTGTTCGCTTCCTTGATGGGCATCAAGCAAAAGGCCCGAGCTAGGCCCCAAGAGCCAGTGCCATTTAAGGAGATTTTGCCCCTCAAACTGAAACCGGGCGTCTCCGGAAAAGGCAACAAGATGTCGAACTTAAGTTGCCTCTATGAAATGTCGATTTTATTCGCATGTCTTTCAAATAGTGAGTTCCAACAGCAACCATGCAGCAAAGAAATCACATCGTTTCAAAACTGCTACTCCACGTACATGACCGATAAGAAGCAAAAGTCGGAGAGGGATATAAAAGGGATTTTAACTCCAGGTGAACGCAATCTAACTGCCAAACAGCTAAACATGCTGCTGAGAAGATATCCTTCTTAGTATATCAGTGTAATGGAAAGTTTTCGATATATTGACCTAATTAGTACAGTAAAATTACGAATTTAGTTACTAAACATAAGATCTCCTGGGCATTTTGTCTCTCCCAACAGTACCTAAAACTATAGCTTGTTTAATACCACACTCACGGTTTGGTACTGGAGATGAAGACACTTATGAAGGTTCAGACCTTCCGTAAAACTCATAGAAAGGGCAATGAACTGGACACTCGTTCTGGGTCTGAAATTGCAGAATTGTTGATTAATATCGTTGACTTCCTACCGATAACTTACATGAAGTTCTTTGTGAACCTTGTAAGCACTGTTGCTTTTTCGAATCAACATCAACAAACGAGCCTGCTTCTTTAGCTTAACTATACAGTTTTCGCAGACGGTTTTGGGCAAGCTATCATATCTATTTAACTGAAAACAACTGGATGGTACACAAAACTAGGAAATGCTAGGAAACTCACTGTAATAGGAAGTAGTTTCAGGTTGTCCAGTAATTGCAAGTTTTTAGCTTTGCCTGTATACATATGAATCACTACACGTTTCAAGTTGGAGCACAAACGGCATATGTAGCCTACTTTTCTAGCTTGGTTTATGCTCCCCATTTTAAATACTCGCACTAACAGCAATTTAACTCACAATCACATAAATGTTTTTACTCATTTCAGAAGATTGGTTAGGTTATTGCCATGTAGTAGCTCCATTTGGCAACATCGCTATTCGGGATGTTGCAGCTGGAGTTAAATAATAATATTTTTAATTATACAGCTGATTTAAGAACAGCTGATTACAGAATTTTATATAAATTTGCCAAAAAAAGTTCCGTAAAAATTTGACTCCCAGAAATAAAACTCTTTTTTTTTAAATAAATTTTTGCGACTCCACCAGAAAGATGTTGCATAAAAAAAATATGGCGATTTTTACGAAAAATACTTGCTAAATATGCCGGAGGCCTAAATAAAAGGCGAAACGTGGGCAATTAACAAAAAACAGGCTTTATAGAATCGAAGTTATTTAAAATGGTGCGACATTTTCGGACACCCTGTATAAAGCAAATTTACATTATTTGACGATATAATTCGCGTATTTTGATTTGACCTACACTTTAAATATTGTTAACTTTTGAGTTTTAAAATCGCTACGCAGTTGAATAAAGTTGTCCAAGATGGATTTTTCCAAATTTACCTGCAAAAAGAAATAAATTGGACAAAAAATGTGACGAAATATCGACAGACTCTTACCAAAGAATCCTCCGAACAAACTTGATGCAGATTTTCCGCTTTGACCAGCAGCAAATTGCACAGGGCGTGCAACGTTTCGAACAATTCAATCACCAAAGGACCCAGCGATTTGGTGCAGGATCTGTACTCGTTTAAATCGCATATTGCCACCATTGCCCCTGATAGAAACGATCGTTTTTAAAAACCACTCAATAAAACTTTTGGTTGTTTTGTGCACAAGAAAAAATGTTGGTGTAAAAATGACTGTCTTTTCCAATTGCAGGTTCTCCTTTCAACATTCCTAATTTCTAATCCAGAGCAAACATCGACTTGAAATTTTCACAGTCCATAAAAAAATCTTGAAGCTCAATTTGCTGAGAATTTCACTCGAATCTGCTCCTGCATAAATACCTGCAGTGTTATATTGAAATTGTAACATGTGATCGTAAATGGTTCGGTGCAGCCGCACCCCAAGTTCTTCCAAAACCGCCGTCACATTGTTCCCGTCCAGATTAGTCTTCATTTGCCTTATAATACTGGAAATATACTGACAGACTGCTTTACAGGCCTAAAACAAGGTCGACATTTCAATTAAAAATTATGAAAAAAAAACGCCGCTTTACCGGTGAAGCCACTGTATCAAAGTCGTCGGTTTCTGGCTTAAAATCGCCCTTCTTCTGCTCGGCCTGCAAGTACAGCTTCACCCATGCAGTCACCGCATTTAAACATCTAGAATAACAGTTGGGTATATTTTCCTGACTGTACTTTAATCTTTAATTATTCAAAATGTTACAAATACGTTTCGGTGTCTTTCTCCACCATCATCAGTTTGTGTGTCTAGATGTTTCTACCTTCACATTTGACTGGACATTTGGGTCCATTGGACAAATGTCCAGTCAAATGTGAAGGTAGAAACATCTAGACACACAAACTGATGATGGTGGAGAAAGACACCGAAACGTATTTGTAACATTTTGAATAATAAACAATAAAATTGACTGAAACCCAGGAATATTTTGATGAAATCTAGAATAACCCCAAAGGATAATCCAGATTCGCCCCTCAAAAGGGCAACGATTAAATTACCTGTCTAATCCCAAGTTCACTTTACGCTCCATGTCTTCCAAGACAAACTTCTTCTTTTGGATGCATTCATTATGTACTGGCGTATTCCTGAAAGTAGCAGAACCTTTACCAGTGAACGATTTTCGGGTATCGCCACTTACATAATTAAAGGAAGCACCAGATCCATGAACTGTTTCTCTACCAGATGGGTGATATTGTTGCATTGATGTACGATGGTGAAAAAATGCAAAACCGGTGGATTCTTCGCGCCTTCAACCACTGGAATAGCGTGAAGGCCCAACTCAACCGCATAGTCCACGTGTTCGATCAGCAAACTATTCACTAAAGTCGTTAATATCTTGGACGCATTGCTCGATTTGTCCTCGGGCCTAGAAAGCTATTAAATTTCCGTTAAATACAATCTAAAATTCCCGGAAAATGTTGCTTTACTCACAAGCTGGCAGCGGAGAAAGGCATGCTTGGTGTCTTGCAAGATCATAATCGCCAACTCTTCAGCCAGGAAAGTCTCTCCCCCATAGTTTTCGATTTGGGCAATATTAATGTTGGCTCTTGTGCCGATAACTGCCTGTAAATCTCTTCTCAAATCTTGGAATCTTCAAAAAAAAACCAGCAATTTGCCACTATTTCTTCATTATGCGGTTGGACTCACCCGCCGCTTTGTATTTGCTTCTTTTGGTGGCCTTTGCTGTCGTAATATTTTTGCAAATTGTGCGTGCAGCGTTCTTTTAAACATTTCAATTCGATTCTGGAAAAACACCGTTTTTCTAACAGGAAATGGTCAACCAAAATTAAAGACTAGCACTTACGGGATGTAATCTTTGATGTACTTATTGAAGATTTTCGTTGTGAGCTTTGTGAGGTAGTTCTGATCGTTTCCAAGATTATACACGTTGAGCTCGCTAGAAAACTGATTGGTTCTGCAAACAACCATGAAATTATCCTTGTGCAAGTGGATTAACGTAAAAACCCTACTTGGAATACAGCTCGTATAAAATCTGCAGGTACTCATAACTGCCCACTTTGGAGCTCAGCCGCGACTCCACATAGTCAGAGAGTTTCAGTTGGTACAAATTCAGGACAAACTTGGCCATAACTTGCTCTGGGTTATTGAAGACCTCCTTAATAATCTCGTAGTTGTGTTTGCACAAAGGAAGCAGATTGGCAAAGATGTCCTTGCTTAGAAGGCAGCCCTTAAATATCCCAGCTTAACTACTTTCCTAGATGTATTTATAGAAAGCGTACCATCTGGCTCTGATCAATGTAGGCATCCACGCACTGAGAATAGCCCTTGAATTGCGATAAAACATTCGCAATTGCCTTCATTCGAATCAGATCCTCTTTACTCATCGCTCTTACGAAGTCCTCAATCAAAGCTTTTTCAATGTCTGAGTAGGTTCGCTCGATCTTCCTTTTCACGGTCTCAAACCTACAGTGAAACCATCAGCAACTGGAGTTTTCGTGTAAGCTGGCACTTACTTGGGTGAAGGCAAATCTTGAGAGATCAGAAACAGTTTCTGAATTACATCGGCAGCTTCGTCGATCTAAAGATTTCGGATCGATCAATTGGATAGTTGAGGAATTTTCATGAACTACATACTCGATAAGGATCGTTGAATATGGAGCTAGTTAGCGGCCCATTGGACAGGAACTCGCTCAAATGGCTCATCAGCTTATGGGCATCGACCACGCGAGCTCTAGGGCCATTAACACTATCCAGTTGGTCTCCGAGATGAAGCACCTTCGTGGCTACATGGTTAATTTTGCTATCCAGCTCTTGGAATGTATCAATTGATTGCTGCAAAGTGAATATCGGTTGTTAAACACGCCGCTAGCATTACCCGGTTTGCTTACCTTGTTTTGTTCCAGCAAGGTGTAGATTTCCTGAAAAAACATCGCCTCATCTTCCCTTACCACTGACTCTAGTCTCTCGCACTTTTTCTGTTGGCGTTCTTGCAGCAGAGTCAAATCTCTAAAATAAACGTTAATTTTTTTCGATTGCATCCCAAATCAGACCAAGACAAAGTTAATTACTTGATTGCCTGCACAAACGAGTCATGTAATAACGAAGGATTTATATCTCCTTCATCGCCCTCGGTTTTGGTTTCGGCAATCGTCCTCCAGGCCAGTCGCTCCACAAACTCTTCAGCATCAAATGGTTCCTTGAAAAACAGTTTATAAATTGGCGAAGACATTTTTCCTTGTAATAAATAGGTTTTTGTGGAGGCCTGATTTTTTTTTTTTTGATATTCCAGTACCATATAAGTTTGGAAATGATGCTAGATAAGGAAACTTTGGAATTTTTCAAGACTATCAGGCCCGCGGGTTAGCAGTTAACAATATGCTCTCCTTATAGATAATCTCTTTACTATGGACTTTTCCTAATCGTGTTTCTTGTGGAAATGGGGTTTTCGATCACTTTTCACTCATGGAAATTTGCTCCTGTTTCATATGAAAATTGGAAAACCAGGAATTGACCTAAACACTTTCGTAAACTAACTTTTGCTCAATATTCCCTATATCCTGAAAATTAAGTGTTGGTTTTTTGGGGGCCTTTAACCTTTCATTACAGTTTCGTTATTTCATCGAGTAAACTCTACCTGCTCCAGCTCCTTAATGTACTGTTGCATCATCTTGAAATATCCAAAATGGGACACTTCCGCACAGAAATATATATAAAAAAGTACAAATGCGAAAATCGCTAGCACAAAAATAAAAACAAATCGGACATAAACACAAACAGCTGATTGTCTGTCTAGCTGCGTGTATTCAGGGTTGCCGATAAGCTGAAACCGCCCTCATCAATATTTTTTAAATCAAGTTTTTTGTTATTCATCTCACAGTCAGACTGGACTTTGCACTTTGAATGAGAAATTTCAAAAGCACCCTGAAAATACTTGCTATTCCCACCAGTCGGTCGTTGTTTTAGTCTTTCCACCATTAACCTAAAACCAGTTTAGTAGCTTTTGGTGCTTAACCGCCTATGTACTAGTTTTTGAAACTAGTAAGTAAATGAAGAATACCAGGAACTTATTCCTAATTATAAGCATGTTTACAGCTTGAGTTATCAGGGTTAATCAATAGCAAAATGCCTGTTCTGAAGTACTACTATGACTTACTCTCACAGCCCAGTAGGGCTGTGTACATTTTTCTAAAAGTGGCCAACATCCCATTCCAAAGTTGCCCAGTGGCTTTGCGAACGGGCGAGCATCAAACTGAAGACTTCAAGTCGTCCATGAACCGATTCCAGAAGGTTCCCTTCATCCATCACGGGGACTTAAAGCTGGCTGAAAGTGTGGCAATTGTCAGCTATCTGGCTCGGGAATATCGGGATCTCATTCCAAACAAATGGTAATGTTTGCCAGTTTTTCACCAGCCGACTACCTAATCGTCCTTAATCTAGGTACCCTGCTGAAAGTAAGGCCCAAGCTCGCGTGGATGAATACCTAGCCTGGCAACATGCAAGCATCCGACAACCATGTGCTACATATTTCTTTTACAAGTACATTATTCCTGCCATGACTAAATCACCCCCAGATGAAACCGAATTGGCAAAACTCGAATCAAATTTGGTACTTTAAACCCTTTTTGTGCTTCTCCTGCTGTTTGGTATTAGGCTTTCTATTTGAAGATTTCCAGGTTACTTGTCTGGACCAACTGGAAGAGCTCTGGCTGTCGCCAGAGTCAAAATACATAGCAGGCGACAGCATTTCAGTGGCAGACATTTTTGCGGCCAGTGAATTGGAGCAAACTCGATTAGCGGCTTATGATGTTACTAAAGACCGCCCGATCCTAAAGGCCTGGCTGGACAGGGTCCGGGAAGAATGCAATCCGGCCTATTCAGAAGCCCATGCAGTTTTAAACCGATTAGTGGCCAAAAACAGTCAATCTAAATTATAACCTATTTTTAAGCATTGGGGCTTTTATTGCCACCTTATTGCACGCTCCCTGTAGCAAAACCGACTGACTGCAATGGACATTGGTTCACACAGTTGCTGTGTGCAAGAGTGAGCGCACCATACATGTTGCCATGGAAACCATCTGGCTTGCCTGATATACCAGGGTCAACCGCTTGAATATTCTTGAAACTAAAGGAAAAACACTGCAGACGAATTGAATACGAAATTAATTCTTCGATTCTGGAGGATGAATGCAGGTGAACTGAGCATTTTGAAGTTTGAGCCGCATGTTAATCTCCCGCAAAAAGCCTTCGACAGCAAATTACAATGACAATGTGAGACATTGACCAAAACAACAAATAATAACCTAGCAAAATTTTGGCGGTTGTCCCACAAAAGTCGATTGTCTGTTTTTCCTTTAAAAAACTTGAAATCAACATGAGTATGCTATGGGTAGACAAATACCGGCCCAAAGAGCTGTCTGCTTTGGACTATCACATCCAGCAAGCTGAAGAGCTGAAGAATCTAGTTGAGCACAGTGACTTTCCACATCTTTTGGTATACGGCCCCAGTGGGGCCGGGAAGAAGACCCGCATCATGTGCATCCTGAAGGAGCTGTTCGGGCCTGGGGTGGAGCGTTTGAAGATGGAAACGATTACAGTGACAACTCCCTCAAACAAGAAAGTTGAAATTATGACTGTGAACAGCAACTATCACATTGAGATCAATCCCTCCGATGTGGGCATCTACGATCGGGTGGTGGTGATGGATCTGATTAAAAATATCGCGCAAACCCAGCAGATTGGCATGACCGGCAACCAGCGGGACTTTAAGGTTGTTCTGCTGACTGAAGTGGATAATCTGACCAAAGACGCTCAGCATGCCCTGAGACGAACCATGGAAAAGTATTCAGCCAATTGCAGGCTTATTCTATGTGCCACGTCTCTATCTCCGGTTATTCCCGCTATTCAATCGCGATGTCTTCCCATAAGAGTGGCAGCTCCAAGTGTGTCTGAAATAGCCACAATTTTGCAGGTAAGTGCTGGCAGCTTCAGTTGCAGCAGGCTGTAGCTGATGGCATTTTCAGAGCACCTGCGAGCAAGAGGACTTGGAACTTCCGCCTAAGTTAGCTGATCACATAGCGACAGCAGTGAATGGCAATTTGAGAAGAGCGTTGCTCATTTGTGAGGCATACAAGGTGGAGCATGGTGATTTTACAGCCGAGGACCCAATCCCTGAACCAGACTGGAAGCTTTTTATTGAACAAACCGCCAGCTTAATCACCGACGAGCAGTGCATAGAAAATCTGATGGCGGTTCGTGAGCGTTTGTATGAACTTCTATCCAATGGCATTCCTCCGGAAATTATTCTCAAAGAACTGTTGACCGCCCTCCTGATGAAGTGCGATAAACACATCATCCCACAGGTGAGAACTTGCCAACTAAGTTAAAAACATGCAAATTAAGAATGGTCTTTCCCATGCTGAAGGTTGTAAGAGAAGCTGCCTTGTATGAGTACAGAATGACCCAAGGAAATAAACACATAGTGCACCTCGAAGCCTTCGTCACCAAGTTTATGTGCCTTTATCAGCGACACCTCACAAGCCTAATGCAAGGATTTTAAAGAGTCTCCATTAATTAAGTCTGAAATAATAATTATTAATTAAGCAACTGCCTTACCACAGCGTTGCCAGCCTTGGTGGATCTCTGACAATTCAGGTGATTTTGTTTGTAAAACCTCCGTTTGCAGGTTAGAAATATATTTACCAAAGCAGCCCTGTTCTTTAATTAATAACACCAAACCACCAAAGAAACAGCCATGGCAGAAGGCAACGAGATCCAAGAGGGGTTCTTGTGCCCCATTTGCCACAAAGACATGCGATCGCCCAGCAATCTGCTAAACCATTTTCAAGACCTGCATTCTGAGGACCAGGAGTTTCTAAAGTCCCTCAAAGGTAGTTGAGTAGTTGCTTCACTCCTTTTCGAAGCCTCATTGGGACGTTCCCTAGGCATCTATGGAAAGGCCAAAAAGAAAATCCTGAAACTGGACGACCAGGAATTGCAAACTTTCAAAGAGCTCACACAGGAGAAGTTCTACTTGGACTCAAGTGATCCGCAGGAGCCCGGCCCGTCGCAGCGTCACACCAACTACTTCAAGGAAATCAGGAGGGAGCGACTGGACCATAGGACTACCGAAACCAATAAGCTGATTATTAGACTGGATAGACTGCTAAGGACCTATGGATCGGATAGGAAGCAACAGGAGCAGGTGATCTGAGATTTCAATAACTCAAACCCGTTATATCCGATGTTTATTCCAGGAATTAGTGGTTTGGCTGGATGGATCAACAGTCACTAGGTGCCCCTCATGCGCCGCCAGCTTCAACATTGCTAGAAGGCAGCATCATTGCAGGCTTTGCGGGACGATAATGTGCAACAACTGCTCCCATTTTCTCCCTTTTGAAGCGGCACGTACGTATTTTTCGTCCAATTTGATAAGTTCGCAATCAAAATGGAATTTCCAGACGCGATTGTTGCCCCATTAAACAATGTAAGTGACCGGGAATATCTGTCGAAAGACTCAGACACTTTGCGAATATGCAGCCATTGCTTGGACATGCTGGAGTGCAGGAGAAAAGCGCAAATCGATCAGATGGTTAAACCGACCATTTGGCAACTGTACTCACTACTGCAAAGCAATAAGAATCAAATCCAGTCCTCAGTTGAACTGTATAACAAAATGTATAATTCCCTAACTTCTGGAGAGACGACGTTTCTGTTGCAAGACGTCCAGGCGTTGCGCTCTTCCATTGCGGAAAAAGCCCAAATGATCGACACGCTCAGCAAAAAAATCGCCTCAGAAATGGTCGACTCCAGCACTCCGAAAGCCGCAGTGGTTCAGAGCAATATCAGAAAATCCACATCCAACTACATCAAGGTAGGTTCCCAATTAGGTCTGGGGGTATGCTGAACTTGACGAGTTGTAGGATTCGTTGCTTACGCTGCCTGCGCCTCCTAGTGTGGCTGAACTGGAAAAAATCAGACAGAAACTTAGTATGAGCTTCAAGGAAGACAGCGACGCGTATCCTCTAGGAACCCAACCGGTTCAAACAGTTACTGTGACCACTGGATGGTCACCAGCTCCAGCCAAAGAAGCGGAAGGTGCGAACCATTTAAGACACAGTAGTTAACAAAAGCTGTTGAATACTTCTTTGCAGCTTCCGAAGAACATCCGCTGATCGAGCAAATGAGAATAGTGAAGAACTATATTGATCAGGCACGGAAGGCGCATAGATTTGAGGAAGTTGTTTCGTTGGAGGAGAACCTGCGCATGCTAAGGGATTCCTACAGGCAATTGCAAGCCACTAGTTAAATGCTTACGAT
Organism: Dendroctonus valens; assembly: GCA_024550625.1. NCBI lineage: Eukaryota > Metazoa > Arthropoda > Insecta > Coleoptera > Curculionidae > Dendroctonus > Dendroctonus valens. The sequence continues at coordinate 209,300 of JAJTJO010000055.1, read as the reverse complement.
TCCTGATTAATCACTCCATTCCATTTGAAGTAATTATTACGCTTTGAACTAGTATTAGCATAATCCTGGAGTATTTATTTGTGTCTTTCTGCTAGCCAGGTATTGAGCAAAAAGTGTTTTTTTTGCGTAGACCAATAAATGAATTCTGTGCGGGAGTTTTTGTTTTTTTGGATACTGAAACTAGGTCTCCTCGCTGAGCAGCACAGAACATCTCAGAGCAGTTGGAAACCGGTTGCAACTGTCCGACGCAAGCGCAGTACTTTAAAACGAACGCTTTTAACCTACTGCGCTGCGTGCAACTCTAACCAAATCAACCTATGTTTATGTGAAAATTATCTAGCTATATCTATCTATATCTATGTAGTTATATAACCGTACTTTAATTTTGATAAATTTTCTGTCGATATATAATTTATTTTGCCCTAATTATTATAGATCATGAGTATAATACATTAACTAACCTCTGTGATCCGTGAATCCTGGTTCCACTGGTTAAAACCGAAAGATTCAATTGTCTGCATTTGAACGAGTGTTTTAGTAAAGTTTTGGACACTAGTTTGGAAAGTAAGTAACTCACAACACCCGACTTTTTTGAGACATGTTGAGGAGGAAACTGTTTGCATCTTCCAGTCAGCCAAAAGTAGCTTCTGAGGATCACAGTTCTGAACTTCTTGACTCGTCTTTGGAAAATCGGTGCTCCGAGGAAGTGTCAAGGTTCTTCCCCGGCGGCCAGGGCGAAGCCCCCGCTAAATCTTTGGCTGCTGCCCTTTTGGAGATTCAGACAAACTTGAATGAGCGTTTGAATCAAATCGACTTTGTTAAACCACCGGTGCATTACGTCTACAACCCTACGGAATACGCCCATATTCCGCATGAACTGTACTATAAAAGGTACTGCGCCACACGAAAACCACTGCTCTTTGTGGGAATGAATCCCGGTCCGAATGGGATGTGCCAGACTGGCGTGCCTTTCGGCGATCCGAATTGGGTTCGGAACTGGCTTCAGATCGAAGGTTCCGTAACCAAACCGGCGAAAGAATGCCCCAAGAGGCTCGTTCAGGGCTTCAGGAGCACCCGCAGAGAGCCAAGTGGCGACAAGTTTTGGGGATTTTGGGCTGAACGATGTGGAACAGCCGCAAGCTTTTTCCAAAACGCTTTCGTACACAACTACTGTCCTTTAGCCTTTATGGAGAACAGCGGGCGGAATGTAACTCCAAGCGATATGAAGGTACGAGGATTTTATAACAGGATTGCCGAAAGCGAATCCATTTGATTCCGATCATTCACGTTTTTATTGAGATTCTCTCTCGCCAAAATTAGAACTTGAACCCTCCAAGGATTCGTTAGACTCAAGCGGAGTTCGGTATAAAAGTGCGAAAGATTCAAACGCAATAGTCGACAAACTCGGTTTGTAGTCAACATTCAGCATAAAACTCTTTTTAGTTTCAGGAGGAAAGGAAGGCACTGGAAACAGCTTGCGATAAGCACTACTTAGAGGTGATCAAGCTGATGCGGCCTGAAAAAATCGTGGCGATTGGAAGATATATCGAAAAGCGCACATTGACTGTCCTAAAGCGAGCCCACTTGAACGTGAAAGTTCTGTGCTTGCCCCATCCCAGCCCCCGGTCCCCCAACAACCAGGATTGGCGCAAGAAAGCTGCTGAATTTCTACAAACTCATAATCTGGATACGTTTTTCAACCACCCCGCAGACGATGGAAACTAGTGCAGCTGAAATAACCGTACCAGAAGAGCAGGTGTTCATGGAAAAGGCGTTTGCTTTTGCCAAGGAAGCTCTGGATAATCAAGAAGTGCCCGTTGGCTGCATCTTTGTGTATGAAAAGGAAGTCGTTGCAGTAGGACGGAACGAAGTGAATGAAAGCAAAAACGCCACGCGACATGCGGAAATGATCTGCATTGATCACGTTACAAAGCACTGCAAAGACAACCAACTAGAGCTAAAGGAAGTGTTTAGGAAAATTGACATTTACGTGACTGTAGAACCATGTATAATGTGTGCAGCAGCTCTTTATGACTTAAGTGTTCGCAGTGTAACTTTCGGGTGCAAGAACGATCGATTTGGAGGAAGCACCGTGCTGGATGTGGCGCAAGTTTTAAAGCCGTCCACATTGGTTAAAGGCGGCTACAAGGCAGACGAAGCTATGAAGTTGCTCAAGGACTTTTACAAAGGGCAAAATCCCAATGCACCTGCGACTAAAGTCAAAAAGAAATATTAACTGATGTTTTGATGAGAGTGTCCAGTAGGTCTTAAATCTACGTTTATTACTTAACAACCAGTCAAACTACAAGCGTTTCATTTAACAACATAAATGCGCTTAAGACGAGCCTTTGTAGTTTTTGATGTTGACTAGTACCCATGCAGGGGTAGCGGTCACACCGATGGCAATGGCCAGCCCATGGATCAATTTTTCGGTGCCAGAGACTCTTACTGTTGGCGGTCCAGACAATGCGGACATATTTCTAGTCTGTTGGGCCACCTTTTGGGCTCCTTGAGCCAGTCTGGGGACAGTTGCTGCGTACATTCTGCAATAGGCCAATGCAAACTTGCTGGTTATTGGCAGTTGTAGTTAAATGGTTGGACGGTGATATGTGATAGGTTTCACCAAGCTAAGTGGTGAAATAAGCAGAAAAACTTACATTTTGTTCTGGAAGGTACTGTTAAGTAATCACTTTGGCAACTGGATAAATGTCTGGAATTGACAGCCTGACAGGACTAGGGCAGTGTTGTCGCTCTTTGTATCCAGTGGCAAGAGAGACAGAGACCTTGTCTGGTGGTAGTAGAAAAGGATTTTAAATTATCACTCTTATATTTTAAAATATTGCAAAAAGTCAGAGAGTTGAATGCGTGATTAAAACATTTTAAATAGATTTTTAATAATTTATTATGCTCCCATTAAACCAATTAGTATGTTCATAGGCTCACTGGGGAAATTAAAATAAAGTTTCCAGTTTTGAAAACCAGTTTCTTTATTAATAAATTTATTCCAATTTTTCAAAGTAGTTTTACTCTCATCAAAGGAATTCCCCTCAAACTAAAACAGGTAGAGGGCGCTCCCAGAATGAGAACTTGAGCGCGAAACCGGTCCCATCTAACCCCAAAAACTTTCAAGTACAATTTGTTTTGAAATCCCCCTTTTTTCTGGAACTAATGCCCAAATGAAGTGATTTGGCCTGAAAATGATGCTCCAAAATACCGGCAAATACAGGGCTGAGCGGCCAGAAAAGCCTGATTATCCTCAGGGTGCAGAGGCTGGTCCGGTTTTCAGGTAAGTAAAAGTCGTTTGAAAAAGGGGGACCACTGTGCAACCTTGTGCCTCTTTTTAGGGAGGAAAGTTCGGAGTTCCGTATGCGCTTGGTCCTGGAAAATGATGTTATTGATGCGAAGTATGGGTTCAAAAAGATTGGGGATAATACACAGCGAACTGGGTTTCTGCTCAATATGCATTCAGTAAGTAGCCGGATGGTAAAGAAGCTTCCAAACTCAGCTACGCTTTTGTAGAATGAAATCCTCGATGAGGACAAACGGCTGTGTGCTTCTGTGGACTTTTACTTCATGGAGGAAGACGGAACTAGATTCAAAGTTTCATATCCATTCATGCCCTATTTCTACGTCCTCACGAAACGCGAATTGATTGAGGAAGTGATCCAGTATCTTTCGAAGAAGTATACAGGGATTTTCGGGAAAATTGAAACCGTTGCAAAGGAGGATTTGGATCTGGTAGAATGTGCAAACTTACTCTTCCTGATCAGTTCTAAAGGACCCAATTTTAGCCCAACCACTTAATCGGGTTGAAGCAGAAGTACATCAAACTCTCATTCTACAATCAAACAGACCTGACAAAAGTTAGAAAGGACTTGCTAAGGGAGGCAAAGAAAAACAAAGCTCGACTAAACGAGAATTCCTATTATACTGAAATGCTTGCAACTCATTTAACTAACAATATGACTGAGAACGTAACAGCCAATGTTTCAACTAATCAAATGGAGAACATTTTAGATATAAGGTGCCCCTTTATTCGTTGGGAATCTTCCTCAAAAAACTCACTACTGTTTCTTTAGAGAATACGATGTTCCCTACCATGTAAGAGTTTCCATAGACCTGAAAATATTCTGCGGGTCCTGGTACACAGTAAATGCTGCAGGAGCCTCAGATTCGCCCGCAATCATTCCCAGGAGCGACATTATCGAACGTCCTGAGCCGATAGTTTTGGCATTTGATATCGAAACCACCAAGTTGCCCTTAAAGTTTCCTGATGCTGCCAGTGATCAGATTATGATGATTTCTTATATGATCGACGCTCAAGGTAGGACGCTCAAACCTAATCAAGACGCAACCTGATTCACTCTATATCTAGGCTATTTGATCACCAATAGAGAGATTTTGTCAGCCGATATAGATGACTTTGAGTACACGCCCAAACCAGAATTCGAAGGAAAATTTACGATTTTCAATGAACCAAACGAAATGCGGCTGATCCAGAAGTTTTTCGACCACATAATGGACGTGAAGCCGCATATTTTCGTCACATACAACGGAGACTTTTTCGATTGGCCCTTTATTCAAGCCAGAGCAGCGGTGTATGATTTAGGTACAAACCAAACGCAACTCACATTAAAACTGGTGCTAATAATTTGTTCCTGACGTTTCGCAAGCACGAGCGGCTTGCATCTTCAGAAGCGATGGCAAAAACTCACCAGTTTTAGCCAGTTTTGACCTTAACTCGTTTCATATAACTTTAGATCAAAATATTTTCCGATTATTCCAGACATGAAGCAGGAAATAGGTTTTGCGCCAAACAGGGAAGGGATTTTTTGGAGCAGACCCGCTATGCACATGGACTGTTTGTGCTGGGTCAAGCGTGACTCTTATTTGCCGGTTGGTTCGCAAAACTTAAAGGCTGTAGCCAAGGCGAAACTTCGGTGAATTAGTGCTTTGCCCAATTAGTGCGTTTTTTTAAAGTAACTTTCCAGATATGATCCTGTGGAATTGGATCCAGAGGAAATGTGCCCACTTGCAGCCTCAAATCCGCAAGTTCTCTCAAACTATTCAGTGTCTGATGCAGTTGCAACGTATTATTTGTACATGCAGTATGTGCACCCATTTATTTTCGCGCTCTGCACTATTATACCTTGTGAGCCTGATGAGGTTTTGAGGAAAGGATCCGGTAGGTTTTTATCCTCCGGGAGTTTCATTCAGCTAAATGAGGACTGGTGGGTTTGCAGGTACTTTATGTGAAGCCCTGCTCATGGTGGAGGCGTTCCATGCCAACATCATTTTCCCCAATAAGGAGGAAACTATCCTGAATAAACTGACGCAGGATGGGCACGTTTTGCACCAAGAAACTTATGTGGGTGGCCACGTTGAAGCATTGGAAAGCGGCGTGTTTCGAGCCGATATTCCCTGCAGGTTTAGGTGAGTTCTTGAGTAAACTACTCCAAAACTGCTGCTAATACAGTTTCACATAGAATTGTTCCTGAAGCAGTGGACGCTCTAATAGAGCAAATCCCAAAAACTTTGGAGCACGCCATAGCCATCGAGGAAGGTGTTCCTATGGAATCTGTTACCAATTTACAAGAGCTAATCGACGACGTTAAAGCCAAACTACTTTGCTTAAAGGTCTAGAGTGAGGCATTTAATGTGATTGAATGATTTAATCTGAATATTCAGGAACAACCGATGCGGTTAGAGCGCCCATTGATCTACCACTTGGATGTGGGTGCGATGTACCCTAATATAATCCTCACAAATCGGCTGCAGCCCTGTGCAATGGTAGATGAGACTATTTGCGCAGCCTGTGAATACAACCGGCCTGGCGCGCTTTGCCAAAGAGAAATGGCTTGGATGATGAGGGAGGAGTTCTGTGCGTATAAGGCCTGAATGAGTGATGGATGATTTTACAGCCCTGATTGGTTGCAGTGCCGGCAAAGCGCAGCGAATATGAGCGAATTCAGCAACAGCTCGAGCTGGAAAAGTTTCCGCCTCTACATCCAGGCAGGCCCCAACGAGCTTTCCATCAACTGTCCAAAGTGGATCAGGCCAATGTGGAAAAAAAGCGCTTAGAAGTAAAATAACACGAACATTTTTGGCTAGTTAATCTAAAAACGAGCCGATTTTCAGATTTACTGCAGAAGAGTTTATAAAAAGTTGAAAATAACCAGAGTCGGCGAAAAAACCACCACAATTTGCCAAAAGGAGAATTCCTTCTACGTGGATACCGTCAGGGCGTTTAGAGATCGAAGGTAATTGACTAGAAGAGTTTTTGTTTGTTGAGTGAAGCTTGATTCGTTTGCCGCAGATATGAATATAAAGGGCTTTCAAAGAAAGCGAAACAATCAGTGCAAGATGCCTTAAAACTGGGAGACGCTTCGGAAATAAAGTCGGCCAAAAACCGAGAAGTGTTGTACGACTCCCTCCAGCTGGCTCACAAGTGCATTTTGAACTCATTTTATGGGTATGTGATGCGTAAGGGCGCGCGCTGGTACAGCATGGAAATGGCTGGCATCGTTTGCTTTACCGGAGCCAATATTATAATGAAAGCCCGAGAGATTATTGAACAGGTACCAAACCAAAAAAAAAAAGTTTTCGCTCAGTTGCCAAGAAGTTGAAAATTCCAGATCGGCAGGCCTTTGGAGTTAGACACTGATGGAATCTGGTGCATTCTGCCAGCCTCATTTCCAGAAAATTTCACCGTTCTGACCAATGACGAGAAAAAGAAGAAATTCGTCATTTCATATCCAAACACTGTTCTCAATGCCATGGTGAGTCTCCCAGAGGCATTGCTAAATCGATAATTTATCAGTTTTTTGCCAGGTAAAGGAACATTTCACTAACCACCAATACCACGATCTAGTGAATGAAGAGAAGCTAGAATACACTATCAGGAGCGAAAATTCAATTTTCTTTGAAGTCGACGGTCCTTACAAAGCAATGGTCCTACCGGCCAGCAAAGAAGAGGGCAAGAAACTGAAGAAACGATATGCTGTTTTCAATTTTGATGGCTCGCTAGCCGAACTCAAAGGGTACAGTTTTTTTTACAGCAATCCCAGTTTTGTGCATGTTTCTTTGCAGATTCGAGGTAAAACGCCGCGGAGAATTACAGCTGATAAAAAATTTCCAATCTTCAGTCTTTGAGGCCTTTCTAAAAGGCGACAGCTTGGAAACGTGTTACGCAGCCGTTGCTCAGGTATTGTTTCCCCAAATCCGTACTTAAACGGAAACTGACTGTGTTTTTAGGTGGCCGATTATTGGCTGGATGTTCTGTTCTCCCACGGGAAGAACATCCCCGACTCAGAGTTGTTTGAGTTAATTTCGGAAAATAGATCAATGTCCAAGAAATTAGAGGAGTATGGCGAGCAGAAGAGCACCTCTATTAGTACAGCGCGTCGTTTGGCTGAGTTCTTAGGCGATCAGATGGTCAAAGACGCCGGACTCGCTTGCCGATATGTTATATCCAAAAAACCTATGGGAGCGCCTGTAACCGAAAGGTACTGGTTCTTTCGGGATTTGTTAAAAAATCAACTGCGTAAAATGTTCTAGGGCCATTCCAATGGCGATCTTTCAAGCAGAAGAAGCGATTCAGAAGCACTACCTGAGAAAGTGGCTCAAAGACTCGTCCATCAACGACTTGGACATTAGGGAGATTTTGGATTGGAGCTACTATATCGAGCGTCTGGGCGGCGCCATCCAAAAGATCATTACCATTCCGGCGGCCATGCAAGGGGTGAGTTTTTCAACAATTTGAGGTCTTTAACTAAAAAAAATGTGGTTTTTAAGGTACCAAATCCAGTACCGCGGGTCAAACATCCTGATTGGCTGCACAAGAAGATCCTGGAGAAGAACGACACATACAAACAGCGGCGAATAACGGACATTTTTTCCCGATGTGCAAAGCCTGCCAATGATGAGCCGTCATCCAGCGGAAATAAAGCGGCCCATAAAGAGTCAAATGGTTCTGTATTAGTAGGTGATATAGAGGATGTCGGGGGCAAGGAAGCATCGCCCACTTTCAAAATACCAGTGGTGAACGTGAATAAGAGAAAACGGACTGTGGATAAGGAAAATACATTCAGTGAAGCCGAACTGGACAAAACCTGGAGGGAAGTGCTCGGAAACCCTCCAGCCTGGGGCAGCACAAGGGTACTGCTTGGCATTCCAACATGTTGCGCATAGAATAAATCAACATTCTTTCAGGAAAGCCACGAAACTTGGATACGCTTCCAGAAGCGAAAGTGGCTGTTTCAGTCGCTTCAAAAGAACATGGGCAATAAAAACAAAAAGAAGAAAACCAAAGGCAGTTTAGCAGTTTTAAGGTAAACACATCAATGTGCAGTGATGTGTTTACACCCCGCATGAAAACTTATTGATTTTAGGTCTTCTGCGCCTGGAACTTTGGGCACTTTTCTCCAAAAAACTCAGAGAACCCTCCTAACCACTCCCTGGCAAGTTTTACAAATTCAAGCCACAGGAAGTCCGGGAGTTTTCAAGTTATGGGCGCTGGTAATAAATAAAAATGACTTGACTAACCCGCGCCCATAAAAACCAATTTTTTGTAGGTCGATACTGAGCTATACTCGGTCAAACTGCACGTTCCCAGGATTTATTACGCCAATTTGAAGACGCCTAAAGCTGCTGAAGAGTGCAACTTGTTCAAGAAATGCAACCGCACCTTGCCTAGATCGAGGCACGTTTTTCATTTGTACCGATACTCAATTCCCGAGGAAATGTTCTTGGACAACAGACAGTATGTTCCAGACACTGGATTTTTATAGAGTGTTAGCACTGATGTTTTTCCAGAGAAGTGCTCGAGTCTGCTCTGACTGATCCGACGATCGAAGGCATTTATGAAACCAAAATGACGCTGCTTTTTAGGGCTCTTTTATCTACCAGTTGCGTAGTCAAAGTGTCTAGAGGTGTGACTAGCCTTGATACATTCACTCTGGAGGAGCTGGATAGCGTCTCTTTGCATAAGCAGTCGTATTTGGCCAAAGATGCCATTAGACATGTGTATTTTTACCATCACAGGTACTAAAGGGTGGTACTTTTTCACTGGATTATCTAAAGATTTTTACATATTGCGTGTTGTGTATGAAAGTTTTTGGAGATTTGCGCTTTTCTGGTTCTTTCAGGCATGCTTCCAAACCGCAGCACATGTTTGCCCTATTTCTAACGCCCCTGAAGAAATGCCTGGTTATAGTGGTTGATACTGTGAGGACCAACTTGATGCCCAACATGAGCAATTTGTACTCATCGGAACGTTCTGCTAAGTGAGTACGTTTTGTTAAAAAATTGCTTTTAACTTTGCAGCATCTTTTGATAGAAAGGAGAAAATTTCCGAAGAACTACTGCCGCCTGAAGGAGTGCGGTTTGAAGTCAGAGTGGAAACTGACTTGAATCAAGTCTTCAAAATACTCAGTAAGGCCCTACAGGGCTACAAAGATGAGCGGAAAGGTCCCACGCTTTTGGCCATTCAATGCACCATGGACATCCAGGTGCTGCAAAGCAGCATTGGATCGTTGGCCGACTTTCCGCAAACTCAAATTTTCGTCAGGGTAAGACGCTGGAATTATCAGGGGTTTTAGTGTTAAAACTGATAAATTTCAACCAGGATGAAGATGAGCTATACAATGTCCTGGACTGGCAAAAACTGGGTGCTAAAGCTCTTGTGCGGCATTATTTGAACAGCGAATCCGCATTGGATATAATGGTAGAACAGAGTCGCTATTTCCATATTCCGGTGGGCAATTTACCGGAAGACGCGGCCCTGTTTGGGGCAGATCTTTTTTACGCCCGGCATCTTACCAAAGCCAATCATGTGCTTTGGTGTTCTCCCTTCGATAAGCCGGATTTAGGAGGGTGTGAGGAAACTGACACCAGGTTAGTACCGCGCACAGAAATGTTTAACCATTAAAAAAAAAACTTTAGATTATTGGCCGATGGCCAAGAGGGCTCAAGCGAAGTATGCAACATGCCAGGCTGGTACTCGTCGGTTTGCGTCGAGCTGGATATAGACAGTTTGGCCATAAATACCCTTCTTCAGTCTCACCATGTAACTGACATAGAAGGAATGAGTAACGCCACCAGCTTCGACTCTAATCAAGCCACCTCTATAGACGATTTGCTCTCGGGCAATGCCCCGATTGTCTATAATGAATCCAACCGATGCGCTGAGGCTTTTAAAGTGCTGCGGACGATGGCTAGCACTTGGATGAGGGACATTTCTCAACACGACAATGTGTATGCAGACTTCCAAGTGGTACACTTTTACAGGTAGACTCTTTTCGAATCAATCATTCAAAGAGGAATTAAATCCTGTTCCCACTAGATGGTTGAGATCGTCTAAGGCTCTGCTATATGAACCAGCGCTGCTCCAAACGCTGCAGACGCTAATGAAGAAGCTGTTCTTGCAGCTGGTCGCCGAATTCAAGAGACTGGGCTGCGTAATTGTTTACGCCAACTTTAACAAGATAGTGGTTTGCACTAAGAAGAGTAAGGTGGAAGATGGGCTGGCCAATGTGGAGTTTGTGGTCAACTCCATTAGAAACAGAGAGCTGTTTCACTCGATTGAAATCAGCTATAAGTGAGTTTGTGTGCGCTGTGGTCAATGAGCGAGTGTCGCAATGTGTTTTTGACTTGCAGGCGCTGTTGGGAGTATTTGGTTTGGCTGGACCCAGCAAATTATGCAGGCGTTCTGGGCAAAGCCCCTCAGGACTTGGAAGAAATGCGAAATCAAACCAACGAAGCGGATAATGAGGAAAGCGACGATAACGAGGACAACTCAGAAGTAAGTGGTAGTTGCCAGTAAAAACCGTACCACCATACGTAAATCTCAATAATCATTTTCAGCCAGTGCTAAACTGCCATTGGAATATAGCTGAGCAGCTGCCGGAACGTGCCGATTGCAGACGCAGCTTCGAAGCTGTTATTGCCGGCTACATTTATGCGATTTACACGAAACTGAAGCAGCGGACAACGGTGACAATGCCCGTGATCCTGAGCCAGCCCTCATTTGGTCTGGCCAATCATGAGGACGTGGTGGGGTATGCCAAAGAACTCCTCTCTGGAGAAATCAGCCAGAACTTGTTCAAGTAAGTAGGCAGTGAAGTTGCAGAGAGTTTTTTATACGGAAACAATTTTTAGAGTAACAGAAAAAGTCCACGGCGTGCTTAAGCCTGCAGCTGATGGAACAAGCGCTGCTCTGGGCTTTGTTAAAGCTGTTTGCCATATTTTAGGACTGGATCCTGCTGTGGAAGAGGTTAAATTAATCAAGCAATGTTTCACGTTATTAATCCGGGCTCTTCTATTCAGGTTGTAGATCACTTAAAGAGCAATTTGCTGAGACTGGTGGGAATTGGGGAATTTTCAGAAAAAGCCACTTGGTCAGACACCACAGTTTCCTACATTGTCCCGCAAATTATATGCAGAAAGTGCAATCATTGCAGAGACATTGGTGAGTCAAATTGACCGGAGTTTAGGCATGCTGTAACGCATTTTTCAGATTTGGGCAGAGACCCGTATAGGACTGACCACTCTTGGAACTGCCCGAACTGCGAAGCATCATACAACAGTGTAGAAATTGAAAGTTTCCTGCTTGAAACGATTTCTCGGAAGTTTCTGGCTTACAACCTGCAAGACTTACAGTGCCAGAAGTGTAATCAGGTAAGAGCTGAAAATCTTTTTGAAAAATTTTCGGGGTATTAGGCCGCCGTTGATGGAAATCTGGTTCTGTTCGGGAGCGAACACAACGGAAGATGGTAGTCTTAATTGATAGCGAAACGACAGGACCAAATTCCTATCAGCAACGACCTGATAGCGCATTGGGTTTATTTGGCTCAACCGAGATATTTTGCAGATTAAAATGGAAAATCTAATAAAACATTGCCAGTGCGCTTCCAACTTTCGGTGCCTGGTTTCGAAGAAAGATTTGATTAAGCTGCTGGAGACGTTTTTGGAGTTGGGAGAAAGATTTGCCATGCCTGCCCTAGCGGAAACTGTTAAACAGATTTTAGCGCTGGCTTAGCAGGCAAGCCAAGTAAGCTGGATATTGTTTTTTTTTAAACTGAAGTTATGTTCAATAATATTGTTTTACTGTCATTGGGGATTTATTCACAAATACACCCTATAGTGATTCGATTTAATCGGGAAGTTTTTTAAAGGTGTTTAATAACAGTGCTAAGACCTAAGAGACAGGGAAATGTAGAAAAGTTGCACTTTACTTGCTAGTTTCCAAGTTAATTGGGTCGATAACTGGGTCCTGGAATTTCAACTCTGGGAATTTGGACATGTCGACGCCGGAATCGCCGCCGAATTGCTTGGCGACCTTTTCCAATTCCTGCTTCAGTTCCCTTTCCAATTCTGGGGTAGGTTCTACTAAAGATTTTCCACTAGAAAGAGGACAATCCAGATTTATTAAAGTCTTGAGATGCGCCTAATGGTTACTAGTTTATGGCATTGGGCGTTATCATCTGCAAACCTTATAAATTCTACATATTCCACTAACTACGGCTTCATACCTATTGCTTTTCTGTTTGTATTCTCTGATTTTGTCCACAAAAAGCTGCTGAATCGGATCGGTAGCTTTTTGCAGACATGGAGCCAAAATACCGATGTTTCGACTGTGAATGGCACTCCTCACTGAGGTTTTCACGTTACTCAATATCTGATAGGACAGCATCTAATTAAAGAAAAAACCTTTTGAACTCAACGGGTTGAAATTATGTAACCGTGTATTTTTTTGGAGCTGCAAATAAGCCACATAATTACATCTGCGGTTGTGCCGGCATTACGGCACTGACTATGAGGGAAGTTTTTATCCATTACTTACCTTGGATTACTGTTGGAGAGTTTGCAATAAAGGGAACAGAACCTTTAGATCCAAAAAAAGCCCGACTGTGAAATAATGATTAAACTCTGACAGAAGTGGAAATGACAATGACGTCTTAGATTCGAAGTCACTTTTAGCCAAAACTGGCAACACTGCACTGAACGCCAGTACCACTCATTTTAAATAACATTCGAATTTATTTGAAAATGGTGCATAAATTCTCCGATTAGTACAAGCAATCAAAACGAATGTTAATAACTCGCGCACTTACATAAAACTAAAGTTTAGAAAATCAGAGTACAATAATGAAATCTAGTTGTTTATATGGCCCTGTCCTTTGGCCACATCGCTGATACATTGCCAGGTGCCTTCGGCGTTTTGCGACCAAAGCGATATTCGATTGTCTCCTCCAGACACAGCCAGGATATTCCCATTTAGAGACCAGCTAACGTTCCAGACCACATCGTCGAATAAATGCAGAATGGTAGAGTTCCAAGTTACACAGTCATTAGATGTCCATATGACCACGCGCCTGTCTTGGGAGCACGAAGCTATAGTGTGTCTGTGTATGCCTACAGATGGGGCCCAGGCCACATCTCTAACCCAATCAGAATGGACCTAGAACATTTCGTATTGTAACTATACAACGACTTGCTTCTTTTTAGTGGATCAGTTACCTCCAGTTTACTCTCTTCCACCCACTGATCACCAGCCTCTTTCCATATCTTAACCAAGTTGTCACATCCACCAGAAACCAGCCGTTTAACCAACGGTTGTTGTTCATTTTCATTTCCATTGAACAGGGGCGTGGTGGCTGGGGCCCAACTCACAGAATTGCACCCAATCGCATGGGCGTTTTGAATCTTCTTGGCGTCCCAACTGTTTGTTTCTGGAGTGAAAGTCAGGACTGATATTGAGCCATCACTGCTGCCTGCAATAACGCGCGGTTCAAATCTTGTTTAGTTCGAACGGCCAATGAATTCGCTTCCTCACCGCAAGCCAGGACTAGACCAAACTCAGCAGGGGCAAACTGTACAGAGTTAACACTGGAGTCGTGGTTGGTGTACTCGTAGTACTTGGCCCATTTCCTATTTGTCTCCTTCCAAATGATCACTCTCCTATCATAGGAGCATGATGCTAGCAGGTTGCCGAACTTCGGGTGGCTCCAGGCGATCTGCCAGACGGGGCCGAAGTGCCCCTTTAGGTCGTCCAACAAGGCCGAAGCCCCGTTCCTTATGTCGTAAACTTTAACGCTATTATCCGATGAACATGTCGCCAATCTGAGGCCGTAGTAATCCACTTCGGCGTCGTGGATCATGTCTTCGTGGCCTGTGTCCACTGAGTTGATTATAGACACCATTTTGCAGGCTTTTTGGGGCCCAAAGATTCCGCAAACAAACTGCCAATAAAAGTTGGGTTAAAGCTACTGATGGTGACGTGTAAAATTTGACAAGGCTCTTAATTCTCTTCTTTTTTCTGCAGTGATTGGCTCCTACTCTATTTATAAATAAAAGCGTGTCTATCCTGCTTGCACTCTTTTCGCTGTCTCGTTCTAGCACATTTGAGACGGCACTGGCCAATTAGTCATCCACAACGTTAATATTTAAACACTAATCGATTCCTCCGATGATCTCAGCTTCAAGCTGATTGGTTCCCGGTTACGTCACTGTCAAAAATCTATTTTTAGGGAAGCGCACGCGTCTCCGGATTTTATTTCCACCATTTCTCTAATTTATTTGTTGTTGATTGTTTATTGAATTAAATTTTCCATACAGTTCCGCCACAGGATTCAGCACGAAACAGCAGAACGACGAAAAGGCTTTTGAGGTAATCCTAACCTGCAAATTGGCAAGTAAGGAGCGAAGCCCCAGTGAATTGGGGGCCATTGCAAATGTTTACGTTCGCCCCACGTCAGGAAGCAGGAATATGTTACGCCAGCGTATCTGATTCGATAAATTTCTGTTGCAGACTAGCGGTTTTTGTCGAAAACATGAAACTACGCTAAGGAAAAAACGAACGAGCATTATTTAACCCATAGACGAAGACATGGGGGCTTTCCTTGAGAAACCCAATACTGATAAGTTCCAGGAGGTTGGAGAAGGAAATGGACTCAGGTAAATCGGTCTTCGGAAAGCCAATTACATAATCATGGGTTTGGTTTGAATCTTGGCGGGAAGTGGTGGAAAATGCAATCAATGACTGACTATACATAAAGGAAAATTACTTATTCATGCATAGAAAATGGGCCTGATTATTTGATGGCAATAAACGAACAGTGGGATCTTCCACAAAGGCCGTAAAATTAGTATTGTTTCAGCATAAAAGTGTTACACTCATTGGCTCGGGCCATTATTATTATTATTAATGTTTCTTTACTTCTTTTGAATATCTACAGAGCAATCAAATAACGCATTATAGTTTTTCAACTATCATTGTCCATTCCCAAATGCTCAGTCAAATTTTAAATTATCTATACGCTTGCCGCTTATTTGTTTTTGTAATTTATCCAAGTCACATGAAATTTCGTTCCTGGTAAATATTAGTGGCAAACAATGAAAATATCACTTCATTACATATAAGTGCTACAGTTGAATCATTATTCATGAGTATAGTGAATCCCAAATTAGTCATTCCAGTAATTGTCTTTTTTTTGCACCCAATAAACAGGTTGACTCATAAAGCTCATTCATTTAACTTAGGAGTTATTCAGTTGGTTCTAATGATATAAAATCATTTATTTTGTTTCAAGATATGCAGTGGCCAGTATGCAGGGATGGCGCGTGGAAATGGAAGATGCACATAGCGCCAAATGTGCAGGACTTTGTGACGACGAGCGTCTTCGAGATTGGTCGTACTTTGCTGTGTTTGATGGGCATGCGGGGGCTCGGGTCTCGGCCCATTGCGCCGACCATCTACTCGACGCCATAGTGGCTCAGGAGGAATTCAGCGAAGACGTTATTAAAGGAATCAGACAAGGATTTCTGGGTAAGGACTACCATACAGCGAACATGAATCATAGCATTCATTAGCGAAGGCCGTATCATTTTTCCCGAAAAAATCCGTGCATTTGAAGAAGCTGCTGAAGTTTCTTTTGATGCTGATGCTGAAGTTTCTTTTGATGCTGATGCGAAACATTTTCTACGAGAGAGTATTTTACTGTTGCTTTTCCAGAGCTCGATGACAAAATGCGCAACCTGCCTGAAATGTCTTCGGGCGAAGACAAATCAGGAACAACGGCGGTGTGCGCATTCATCTCGCCAAAAGGCCTGTTCATAGCAAATTGCGGCGATTCCAGAGCAGTGCTCTGCAGGAACGGCAGCCCTGCCTTCAGTACACAGGATCACAAACCTGGCCTTCCCTCTGAAATGGCTCGCATAGTCCGAGCCGGCGGCAGCGTCATGATTCACAGAGTTAACGGTATTTAAAGCCATCCTCCTTCTACAATTCCCCTAATTCAACCTGTTGACTTACAGGTAGCTTGGCAGTGAGTCGGGCTTTGGGTGACTTTGAATATAAGAACGTGAAAGGGCGAGGACCCTGCGAGCAGTTGGTGTCTCCGGAGCCAGAAATTTTTGTGCATGATCGCGATCATCGTCTTGACGAGTTTCTAGTTTTGGCTTGCGATGGCGTTTGGGACGTTATGAGCAACGAGGACCTCTGCGCTTACATTCGAAGCCGCCTCCAGGTCACCGAAGACCTCAGAGAAGTGGCCGGACAAGTTATTGATACCTGTTTGTACAAGGTATTTTACCAGACTTAATTGCCAATGAACTATCATTCTAAACGCGGTTTTATTGCAGGGCAGCCGCGACAACATGTCCATCGTGCTGGTCGTGTTTCCAGGCGCCCCAAGGCCCTATCCGGAAGCTATCCAGGCGGAACGGGAACTGGACGCCACGCTGGAAAGCCACATTAAAGGTTGTCTAAATTATGTTACTTGCCAAGAGTATCTATTTTGAGGATTAGCCCCCGTTTTTTCACGTCTTCAGTGATGTTTGGTTCAGTCAGAGTTGCTCGAAGAGTCACTTTAACGAAGGGCAAAGCGCTTTATTTTGTCCGGCCTTAGAAATTCATGTTGGCTGAATGCAACTCCAATGGGAGTTATTTTTTAACCCCTGGATTAATCCTTGAATAATTTCGCATGCCGATTGTGATTTAAGGGCCTGTACTGGGCAAAACTCTTTGAGTTTTATCGTATACAGGGCGACAAAGATCTAGAGGAGGCTATTTAATTTTTTCTCAAGGAGGATAAATGCCAAATCTCAACACTCTCAGGGCTCTTTAAGATTAGGATTAACCAAACATCACACATCTAGTCAAATATTCTAGTCAATTTTCCTTTGTTGTGTGCCATTTTACAAGTTTAATCGTAGTTCCTCGGTAACTGTGTTCAGTTGTATTTAGTTCAAATTTTTGCTTAGTTATAGATAGGTAAATTCGACCATAAAACTTAGTTCGGGGAAGAAATAGCTAGTTTTATCGATTTTCTTCACGGCAGGCAAAACTTGCAATGCACTGATCAACTACTAAGCAGGTTCAATTGGTTTATGGTTTTTCGAATTTGTGCATGAAAATCGAGTAATGTTGCTAGTTGAAAGGGTTGAAAGTCAGTATTATTTTTGCGGGTGCAATAAGGGAATGTTTTATTGGTGATGACCCTGTGATTTAGATTAGCAATTCTGCAATATTACAGTTAGATATTTCTGCGAGCAATATTTTTCAGTAGGTTAGAAGTTCTGATGTGGTCCAAGCCCAGGTTCAGATGTAGTTAGATAATTGTAAAACACTTAGATTATTCTAGGGAAACCCCCAATCATTCCGGTGAGTTAGTAATCACTCTTTGCTATGAGATTTCCCTAAGCAAAGCTGCAACAAAAAGCAATATACGTTTAGTCTTCCCGTAAAGTAATTTAGTAACTTTTCAGTATTTTCAAGTATACGTAGAGGCGAAAACCGATTAATAATAATATGTTGAATTGGCATGTAATAATTAGAATGTTCGATTGTGCCTTAGTCCCTGTACCCAAGTGATTACTGATGTACTTAGATACTGACCGATCAGTCAGTTGATTTTTTAAATCACCAAAGTGCCCCCACCTTGACTTATACACGGTACTTGCCAGCGTTGAAAACTTGTATTTAAATGAACGTATTTTTTAGCTTGCAAGCACCTGTTTCGTGTTTTATATGCAAACCTAGTAGGTAGATCTATTGATTTTTTTAAAGTTCTGCTGCAGGTTTGCATATTTAACATGAATTCCCCCCCTGTTTACAATCACTTGATATTGTTATCCACTTACCTCAAATTTGCACTTTACAATTACCGATCTAAGCCCCATTTTTGAGGGTCGCTACAAATATATCGTTGGTCCCGCATTCTGTATTCAATCGCGCGTTAAATGTTTCGTTTAACAAATGACCACTTATTGAATAAACGTTTCAACCGGAAAGTATTGGCGTTTTATTGATACCATTTTTTTTTCTTTTTCCAGAAATCATTCGGGATCAGAAACAGATCGAGTTTGTAGAATTAGTTTCAAAACTTGATTCGATGGAGATTGAGGGCCTTCCACCTGGAGGCGGATTATCTGCTAAGTAAGTTTTTGTTTATTTACTTTTTTTAAATTGAGTCCTGGATTTTTTTATCAGGAAATTCCTGCGCGTTTTTTTTATGTAGAAATGTACATTTTGAAGTGCTGGTTTTTTGTTCTGAGGGCGCGTAAAATGCGCTCCTTCACAAGCTTTGATAAATGTTAGTAGAGTTTTCGAGCAGATTTACAAGAGAACCGGAAAACCAGTGACACCTTAAGATTAAGAGACTATTTTTGGAACTTACCATTGACCGTTTATTTCCGTATCCATTTAATTCCTAATGGCAAAATCTCGTTACAAGAAACTTCAATTGCTCACTGTGAAGTCAAAGGAGTCCTATTTGACAGTCGGCGCCCTTCACTATGGCCCGGATTGTCAGTCAGGAAAACAAATCGAAAATTTTAGGTTATTTTTGTTAAAACCGCACTTCCGATGGGAAAATTGAGTGAGAATGCGAAATTCTCCACAGAAAAGACTTGAATCGTACAAATTCCAAATCTACCGCACTAATATCAAGAGAGCAAGAAAAGGTTATTGCTCCGCTTGACAGGAAACGTCAGATGGACAGGAAAAATCGTGTTTTTGTAGCTAAAATCGCACTATTTGCGGGGAAAATTGCTTGAAAAGGTGCAGCGAAACATTAATTTTCGGAAAATAAGCAATTTTTCGCGGAAAAAACAAATTTTCTTGGAAAAATTTCGAAATTTTGTCGGGAGTGAATCGCGCACGACCGGCACCCACGACCATTAGACACGAGACTGACTGGACCCTTCCGGACCCACTCCCTACTTAAAAGAGTGAGACTTGTGCCCGTTGTTAGAAACTGATGAGTTTCACAAGCCAATTTTTTCCACGACGGTCTAAAAACTCGAAAACTCATCAGCTCAATTCACTTGTGAATCAATTATGGAAATCTCCGCGGTCAAATTGACTCCCCCATAAATGTGTGTATATTTTTTATATTGCAGGCGAGCACTGATTGAACAAATGTACAAACAACTGTTACCCGATCGAGACGATACAGTAAGTCTGCATTTCAATTTTGACGGTTTTGCTAACTAATAATTCCTAATAATATTATATATAATATAAATATACTCCTTTAACTAGATTTTGGTGGATTAGTTTTGAGTTGTAGTTGGGACATAATAAGGCTAATTTGGTTTGTGTGTAGTTGTAGATGCATGCATTGTAGTTTAGTGAATCTAATAGTACAACGATCGATTTTGTCGTTTCTAGGACTTGGACTCGTACAACTAAACGTAAGAAGAGTGGCCACTATTTTTGTAATAAAGCAAGTTTTGTGGGTCGCCAACCGAACGGCTCAAGCGATTTTAAACTTAAATGGAAAGAATGTGTAGAACTTTCTATGTAAAACATTTAGACTCATCTCATATCAATTAGGAAAGCTGCAGTTTTGCGCCATTATTTGCTTTACTCAGCCGATCAAGGGCATAAAAAAATCGTCAAGGATTTACAGGTACTTGCCTTTATGGGCTTCACGGTTTAAAGCAGCTAAATTGCATGAATCTGAAATTATCATCCTCACTGCACATTATGTAAATTCTACAGAAAGTTCCAGTTTTTAGGGTATTTTCAGTAGCATAAATAAGGATGTACAATAGACTTCGTGACCCAAATTATTGTAACCTCTTTATATAAGGCCCGCATAGCATAAAAATTATGTTTTACCGATGAATGTTGTTACTTAAGCGTTTGTCCTCGTTTAGCGACAAGGCCTAGCTGCTATACTAATGTTAAGTTGATGTTCTTGGATTTTCATTAATGGGGGGAATCTGCTCCACTAAATCACGCGCCTTTAGTATTGCGTTTGCGACGGGTTTGTTTCCAATCAAGTCAATGTGTGACAATAATAATTGATTTGAATATTGAAAAACAATTTAATAGCTTTGGATAGACTGGCATCAGTAACCGACGTTATCCACTCTCTTTAACTTTTAACTAGGCGATTTTTAGCTTCATTAACCAGAATTTATACATACCTCCCTATTTTCTTATACGATTTTGTCCTGTGTACAGAAAATATATTTACTAAAATTTGAATAATTGACTCTTTGTGTAATGTTCCAAATTATTTCAAATTCGTTGTGATAGGAATGATGGTATAGATTAGTAAATCCGTAGCCAACCAAAACAAAAAGTCGAAAATTCTAGATAGTCTTCAATAGATTTTCACAGGGTGTTCAATACAAATATACCACCTTGTAGATTGATGTTAAATATAGCGAGTTCACTCTACTGAAACTCAGTACAAGACGCTTTTTTCGGTAAAATAGCGCATTGTACAGAAATATAAGCACGAGTGAATAATATTAAGTAAGCACTATTCAATTTCTGGTGGTTACCGACAAGCATTTCGACCGGTTTTATACAGAGATCGGTCCAAATGCTTTGAAATCTCCTATTAGGCTCCTTCAAGCCATTTATGAGATTTCATCACTTTTTCGGGTTGCACTGTAACAGCGCAGTCCTAAAACTATATTTTTACGTATATCACAATGTAAAAACTCAGAATGTGTGTGCTGTATATGATAAGATGGAACTTAGCCAGTAAGTAAATTTATTTGAATAAAGTTGTCGTTTGATTCTAATGAAACTTTGCAAAATGTTGATAACCGGAAAAACAGTAATGGGCGATTTTAAAAACTTTACTGAATACTCACTCATTAATACACATAAATAAGTAGTACCTATCTTAATTACAAAAGAAGATTACTTAAATGCTAACTAATAAAATAAACCTTGCCTTAAAATCACAATCAAACGGCTAAAACGAATAGAAAATTTTGGAACTGTTGAGAAAGTAGCACTGTTTATTCCACATAACTAGTACAAAAACAATATGCTGGTGTAGAACTAGTTATGTAGAGTTTTGATGTCTGAAATGTAGGCAAAAAACGGGTAGAGGGTATATGATTCGCTTACGCAGCTTCCAATAAGAAACATGGTCTAACGCATTCGGTACCGATTCTCTTCAAACACCTCACAAAGTTCCCCTTTGAAATCCAATTTAATCACAAAGTCCAGATCTCGGTTATTCCGGGTGTTCGGCTTCATAGTGAAAGTACCGTGGATTTCCTCGCCCTTTTGTACAGTCATGTAATCCTCGAAGTAAAATACCGTTTGCTTCCAGTGAGTGTATGGGGCATCTGGAGCAGTGGTAAACCCGATTCGTTTATGGCATTTGGTGAACTCCACAGTGAAATAGGTAACCAGCGCTTGGACATAGTCGTTTCTTCGCACCAACAGGTTAAAGTTTGACGAGAATGTCAAGTCTTCTTTCTTCACTGTGTAGAGATCCACTTCCTTCACCAGCGCCGGATTCGAAACAATCTGTTTGGGGTCTACAACGTCAACTAATGGTTCACTTATTGCTACCTGAAAACAAAATACATTTGCAACTGAAGGCAACAAGAATTCGCTTGAAATCAGCAGCTAAGATTTTTCTCCATCCATTTCCTAAGATCCTTTTCCAAATCTCTAAACCCACCTTTCTAATTGAACTCATGTTGAAACCATAAACATTGTCCCACCAATTGATTTTCTCGTCTTTGTACTGACGATCCTCGATGGCTGTGATGAACAAAGAGCAGCGGTCAGGGAAGAGTAGTCCATCGGGCTTGAGCCATTTGTCTCTGGAGGAAAAACAATACCGTGAACTCCATGAATATAATTACCAAAGGCGCTCCAACCTTGCGAAAAGTACGGTGTCCAGCATGCTTTCGTAGAACAGGCAATAGCCCATCCATTCCGATATGATAATGTCGACTTTTTCGATGCCATCGGGAAGTGTGATTTCTTCCACTTTACCTAGAGGATTAGCGGCAATCAAAAAAAACGATCGCTGCAAACTTTCAATGGCTGGCTACCTTTAACAACAGTGATAATATGATCCAGTTTGTTGGTTTCAACAATCAATTTCGCATATTCTACAATGTTGGAGCACTCTACAGCTATGACTTTCTTGGCCCCAGCGTTGGCAGCAAACATACTAAGAATTCCTGTACCGCAGCCTATATCCAATACTACTTTTCCGTTGAAAAGATGCATGTTATGATACATAGAATTCTTGTAGGTGGTAGTCCGGACTTCGTCTTTCAACATTTCTTCGTGGATGCCGAAATGGGCATACGAGTCAAAGTAATAGTCCCTAGAGGTCATTTCTTCGGCAGGAATATCCTCCATCTTCTCGATTTTCGATACGTGGTTGTTGGTAGTTGCCGTTATTTCCATACTATCCATCTTTGCTGTGCATCAGAAGTACAAACGTGTTAATTTATTTTGCTTTAAGGAAAATTTCAACTAGAACAACTCCAGGGTCCAATTGAGTTTCTTATAATACAGCTCCTTCACACAGGGTCTAATAATGTGTGATAAATTGATGCCTGTTAATCATTGCGGTGCTTCTAAATCCATCAACTGTTCCCGCATGTTACATAAAGGCATAATAATTGTTTAAACAAAAACTAGACATTTCTGGAACTGTTATGCAAGAAATACTGGATCAAAGAGGTTTCACCTTACGCGCAAATCATGCAAGTCCGGAATAAAACAGGTCAACAGCCAGGACTTTAATTGATTATAAAAATACATGGAAAAAACATCGATTTAGATAAAGACCTTAGTTTCCGGAAATCAAGCTTGTTTACAAGCAGCTAAAGCAAGAATTGCTTCCAAGATTTTCCCCGACCATACAGGGTGTTCGTCAGCTGGTGCACCCACTACCTGCTTTTAAATCACATTTCTAACATAAAAAACAAATCAAGGATATTAGTAGTTGGATGACGAAATATAGTCCTTCACCTCTCGTACACTTGGTGAACGACTCGGTGAAGTGCCTGAAAAATGTCCAGAAAAAACCAACATGCAGGAATTGGAAAACCGATAGAACCCAACATAACGCAAACATTGGGGGCAGAAGAATCTGCAGCTGCTCATCTAAAAATTGATATTCCACGCTTGTTTCATGGCCGTTAATCCTGGGGGCATTTTTTGGCAGTTCGCTATGCGATGAGTGTTGATTTGCTAGTCGGTTCAAACCGGCGGACGCCATGACGATTTAAACAAAAAAAACACGCCAGCAGGAATACCGCAGATCGGGAGACGCAAAAAATGCACAAAGCCAAAACCACCATAAGCAAAATGCCGGTTGACACCATAGAAATACTATTAAAAACACGTGTTCTATCGTAATAAACCCGAGCAGGGCGCCAGTGGAAGTCCTCCTAATGTCGGCTAGGGAAATTGGTAAGCGTTTATAGCAATACTTACCAATTTTTGGAGGTGAACTTTCGCAAATATTCTCAATCTTGCCGCCGAAATCCACTCTCTGTCCAAACTTTTCGTTAAAGGGGAAATTGACGTACTGCCAGAAATGCCAGATAGCTTGCGAGCTGACATCGAGTTAGGACTTTTTTATTTTACCACTAAATTTCCTGCTTTGCAAACTGCACTGCGTTGGTAACATTGAGCCAGATTGGATACCTCCCAATAACCTGTACAAATAAACAAATCAGACGTCACTCAACAAAACAGAAATGCCTCAATAATGGAGAAATCGGAGAAAATGTTCCACCAGGCCTACTTTGGGGACATTATCCATCTGAATGTCGGCGGAAAAAAGTATGGAGCCATCCCCCTTTAAAGCCCGCAGCTTCACTGGAGTGTTTTGCAGGTTTTCCACATCCAGACAAACTCTCACTTTGATCCCCGATACGTTTTTTACGGCCCTTCTCAACGGGCAAATATCCAGCCTGCGGGACGAAAAGGGCTGCATTTTCATTGATCGCGATCCGGAGGTGTTCTCAGTGGTGCTCAACTATCTGAGAACCAGGGAAATTGACTTGAAGGCAGTTGACCTGAGAACGTTGAGACACGAGGCTGAGTACTACAATATCGCCCCTTTGGTGCAACGCTTGATGCTATGTGAGGAACTCACACAGTCCACTTGTGGCGATGTACTGTTTTATGGCTATCTACCTCCACCAGGCAAGTAGCAACAAACACAGCAAATGAGGTGTTTGAACGGCAGTTTTTTTAGCTGTGCCCCTTCAAGATCCGCCAGGTATCGGGGCGCCGATCGTTGAAGCCGCAGGCGTTCACAGGCCCAGAGACCAGGAGCCAGATTCTGAAAATACTGCTAGAGATGCTGGATCGGGAAGTGTGCAGAATTGTCAGGCTGTGCATGGCAAGCCTCATGGTAAAAAGCGCGAACTTTCAAAGAAAATGTCTTTGACTGGAGGGTGTTTTTAGGCCATTCCAGAAACTCCTCGTTTGAGCTGAGAATTCAAGCAGGGCTTCAAGCCAGCTACAGCCGCAGCTCCCAAGACTTGCGGGGCGTTGCTAATCGAGTCCATTCTAGGACTGCCTCTTTGGACTTGAGACATGCTCGAACCTCTTCAGCCGATCTCAATAAACTAGTCAGGAATGATTTGGGCCTGGTTTTTGGAACAACTAGTAGGTTTACAGAGAATGCAAGTTAAATGGCTGTATTTATATTATTTTGTTCTCTCAGACTCCAGCTGGGCGGATCCTTTGCGAGTGCAGATCATCAAAGCCCATCACAATTGGATTGTGGTGGCCTATGCGCATTTTGTGGTCTGTTATAGGTAAGTTCACTTCAATGGGCCTTCGAGCTACTCCCAAGTTGCTTATATTTTTAGGCTGAAAGACGCCAGCGGTTGGCAGCAGGTATTCACGAGTCCTCACATTGAGAGCTGCATAGAGCGCATAGCGATCAATGCCAAAATGGGGTCGACGGAAACATCGAAAATGGTCGCTATTTCGTATGGCAGCCAAGTGAGGCTTTGGGGTATCTCAGATGCAGGAACAAGAACAAATGTTGGTAGGTTTGCAGGCAGGAGTGGCAGGAAAAACATTATGAAACTGGCTGTTTCAGGTACATTTAATCTGATGGTGCGGGTGGAATATCTGTTTTTTATCGGCAGCCAGCTGGTGGCATTGTCTCCATCTGGAAAGCTCGGCGTATGGCACGCAATGACCCAACACTGGCAAACTCAAGACGTGATGCCAATTGCTTCGTTCGACACTGCTGGATCCATTCTGCTGCTGGGCTGCAACAACGGCTGCATTTACTACATCGGTGCGAATCTTCTAAACTTTTTGCGTTGTTGTTAGTGCGTACGTTATTGATGTTTGCAGACATGCAAAAATTTCCGCTCCGGATGAAGGATAATGACTTGCTAGTCACTGAGCTGTACAAGGACCCAAATAACGACACTGTGACGGCAATTTCCGTTTACCTCACACCGAAAACAAGTACGTAGTTTCTCGTTTTCCTCCTTGGAACCCACTAGCGTTTCAAACCCATCCCTTTCTGTCTTTACTGTGTGTAGTGATACAACCAATCACGCGTAGCTCATTGGTAGGTACTTAAACTCAGTAACTTAGGCCTTGTGTTTCATGCCAGCTTCAGAGAGAAGTCGCGAAGGTATGCCCCTATTTCAAGCTTTAACAATGTCTACACCAGGTTTTCCAAAAGAAGAACCCCAGAATTACATAGTTGTTTCTTTTTTCGTTTTAATTGCAGAGAGCTGTACACTTTGAGATCCAATTTCTAAGCCTCAAAAGGTCAAGCTTTCTATCCATCACGAGTTGACTAGTAGTTCTTATGCACCCTTGCTGGTATACGACACAAGACACCAAGCTACCAGTATTATTTAGGATAGTTTTTACTATAGGCCTTAGAAAGCTACTAGAATAGATTTTGGGCTTTTGTTTAGATTTGTGTGGAAACTGGATCGAGATCGCCTATGGAACCACTTCGGGTGCGGTAAGAGTTATCGTTCAGCACCCTGAAACGGTCGGACATGGGCCTCAACTGTTTCAGACGTTCACTGTTCATCAAAGCAGAGTCACAAAGGTACGATTGTTATGCATGCACAGTGGCACAGTGTTTCTAAGGCAAGGGAAAATTGCAACTCATTGGCTGTTGCAGGTAACGTTGTCCGAAAAGTTCTTGGTTTCGGTTTGCTCAGAATACAATCATGTGCGATCCTGGCAAGTAACCCGGTTCAGAGGGATGTTGAATACGCAACCCGGATCTGCGCCAGAGGCCTCTTTTAAAATCGTTGCCCTGGAGGCAGTCGAGCACAATGTCGGCACTTCAGGAGCCTCCAATGGTCAGGCTTCTGCCTGTATTGTTGGCAACGATTGCGGACCGTTCGGGGAACAGGATGATGAACAGGTTGGAAAACACTCTTCCCAACTGCTTAACACGTAAATTCAATCACAATTTTCAGGTGTTTGTTCAGAAAGTGGTGCCTGATGCCGATCAGTTGTTTGTAAGACTAGCGAGCAACGGAAGGAGGTAAGCAAAGCGTTCCGGGCCCTTTGAGGATCTAATTGCTAATGCTAATTTTTTTAGAGTGTGCGTGATTAAAGCTGTAGATGGAAGCACAGTAAGTGCGTTCTGTGTGCACGAATGCGACGGGTCCAGCCGCATGGGGTCCCGGCCAAGACGGTTCATATTCACTGGCCACTCTAACGGCTCGATACAAATGTGGGATTTGACCACTGCCCTGGGGCTGCGCTACAAGACGGATACTGGTAAGAGCCTCTGAAAACGCGCAAGAAAAATGCGGTTAATTGATTTTTTCCAGTTTCAACCGACGGAGGCCCATCGCCTGCCGAACTGCTGCGAATGCTCGATCAGTGCGACATAAGTAACAGCCTTTGCTCAACACCTTGTATGTCGCCATGTCTTTCATTGGCTGCAGCTGCTCGGCTCAAAGCCAGCAATGTGGCTTTTCTCAACCAGCAATTGCATGTGGATAGCGACAGAAACAGCAGCTCCACGTGATTTACGGCAACGGACTAAAGTACAATATTTTTCTGATCAAGTATGTATAATTTTTAGGGTTTAAATCGGCAAACTCAAGAGTTTGTTCAGTTGATGCGGTATTTTTTTTTTTGGGTAATTTGGGTAGTCAATAGGACGACAACCCTGAAAGACTGTTTATAGGCTAAATTCCTTTATTTAGTCTGATTTATTTACATTTTGTTAAGACTTTTAGTCGTTAGATATTGGTTATTGTTTCCTGTGTTAAACTGTTGTGTAATTGCGGAGGTTTTTCTCGCGGAATGAGAAATAACAATAAAAGTCTAGTGCGAAAAGGACGCCAAGTACTATTTCGTTTATTTCGCGAGTAAAACCATCAAAAAGCTTTCGCGGCCATTAGAAGCTTAGAATCAGTTTTTTGGGCTTTTAGGCCCGTTTGGGTGCGTGATATTTCAACGTACATTTAATCTACTATACAGGATGTTAATGGAAAAGTTTGCAAGACAAGAACAAACTAGACATGGAGGCAGCAGTGTTTATGCCGAAGTAGCGCTGCATGTTTTCTTCCATAAATGGAATAGCCAAAAAAAGCGACTTTATTGATAAAAAATTGCGATAATATAAATAATTACTGTGCAGCAACCGTTGCAAACGCCATAGTCTTGGTCTACCGTTAATTTATTGCATAACCCGATAGAACAACGGAATACCGTTACTCTAGTAATATCAATGTTGAACTTTCCGCAATTTGCATAAAGAATGGCAAATCTGAAAGAAAACAGTATCAATCCAGACATAACACTTGATATATTACCTTAAAGTATTGCACGTTCCGTAGCTTAAAACAGATTGTTTGTCACAGGGATAGACTCAACATTGCCGTAATGTTAATTGTTTTTTACATTTTTCCTTATTTCAGTATGAACAACTTTGTGCTATCTAGCAACTTGCTTACTGTAAATCTATGCGCTAACTGCTAAACTATCACGTGTATACTTAGGAGAGTTGTGGTACAAACTGGGTTTAGTCAATGGTGTGATCAGGAAACACCATGAAACGAAACCCAGAACGAACAGACAACAAACGATAATTTTTTTGCCGGTTGGGTAGTTCGATATTTCGGGGATATCGGGAAAGCCCATGTGGTTGCAAAAGGCGTGGACCACGAAAACGCTGGCAAAATGTCCGGTTTTGTAAAACAAATAAGCTGAATAGGCTCCAAAGATTGTCGTATATGAAGACTGAAAGGCTAAAATTGAAGAAAACTCTTTAACACTTTACTGTCGGGGCTGTTTTAGGTAACTTACCTGAGATCAACAGGGCTTTTTTAAAGCTCATGCCGAATTTTATGCGTTCATGTATATGATGCAAGTGAGCTAGAACAGAGCGAGTTAAAATAACGATTTCCCTTGCCCGAAGAGACTTACATATTCCAAAGAAGAACGGATTTACAAAGACGGCAGTCATAGGCGGCAAACATTGCAACAACAATGGCATCATGCAGCTCCTATAGGAAAACTCTTCCGATAATGGAGCCACTATGCGATTGCGAATCCACATCAGATTGCTCACATTCGACAGCCAATAGGATTCCTCTTTATACCGATGGCATATTCCATTCTGGAACTCCATGAACATGGGACCTAAGAAGAGCACCATTGTGAGGAATAAGGGCATGAACACTGCTGGCAGCAATCCTTTGATTCTAAGTCCCAAAACGTCCAGAAATGTTGCCTTGAATGAGAAAACCAGTTATTTCAGTTAATGATGAAACAGCGGATGGTTTACCTGTTTTAGAACGGATTTGTCCAGTCCGATGTATAGAAAGCATGGTGCAATGAACAGCATTATAATGGCGCTGATGAATCTTTTCTTTATCGTCGACGGATGATTTCTACAACCGAAAAACAGTCGTAGTATGATTTACATATTCTAACAAAAGTAACACAAACTTGATTTAAAGTGTAGTTTTTTTTCAGTCGTAGGTATACGAGGTTTGTCAGAAAATACCAATTCTGATTTTTTCCATTTAATTTGCTGTAATTGCATATTTGGACGTAGTTTTTAGAGCTGAGCAACTTTTCTTAATAGCAATTTTCGATATTGTCAAAAATAACGATACCTTATTCTTGAGCAACATTCATATTTTCTGATATACCTCGTATACGACTGGAAAAAGTTAATACTTTATATGAAGAACTACTTTTTTTCGCAAAATTAATAATAAAAAAGTTTCCCGTCGTCCAAAGTCTTGATTTCGGGCGTTTTCGAATAAAACTAGGTCCCCTAACTTCCCACCTTTGTCCACTGTACCAGGGCGAAAAAGACCGCTCCAAGTTACATTTGAGGAAACTTGGGGCCCCATTCTAGGGAGTTGTCGCACCGTCATTGTACCGTTAAATGATGTACCGCAATGCGTACCGCTATATGTTGCAAGGTAATAGAACGAAATAAAAAGTTGACCTGTTAGCACATGAACGATTTCCTTCATGCCAATAGATTGAAATAACGTTAGCAGAAAACTCCCCGACTCGATTAACATATTCGTTAAATGATGAATAATTTCCATTATTTTTTAGGGTGCAAACCCCTGTCAATCAAGCAAGTTTAGGGTGCATCTGTATTTGCGAATATTTTAATTTTTAAATATCCGGGGCTTTTCCATTGGCTGCTCGGTTCCCACGGTTCCTTCTTGACCCCTACAACGTTGTCAGGCCGCAAGAGGAGGTTTGAAACCTCCCGACTGAAAACATAGTTTTTTGGGACAACCTCTGGAAAAAACCCGCAGTTTGCCCAGGAGAAAAACTCAAGGGGGACTTGATATGGGTAAAGAGTATAGAGCCGCACAGTGGTGCTTTGCTCTATCGAGTTTATTCGGCTAATTCTAAATTAGTTTGCCAATTTTATCACCGATGCTACCCAAAAGGCTCAGGAAGTTGGATTACTTCCATTAATTCACTTCTCCAGTGGGCGTCGCTGACTGACAATAATGGTAATATTGAGCCCACCTTTTCAAGCCAGCTCCTGGACTTTATTGATATTTGCGGCAATCTGGCAACATTACCTAGTCTTGTTAAACTTGAGCGGGGAGTGTCAGAATAGGTTTAGGGCCCTTCTTGTAGGCCACACTGAGTGAGAAGGGCCTGGTTTTAGAGCAAAAAGTTGATTTACCTGTTAAATGGACTGTTCCAAATGAGCAAACTGGCTAAGTAGCATACAGATAATAAAAGGCACAGCACAATTGACATAAAACCATTCAAAGTCGGCTTAAATTCTTGTTCCATTTTGACATTTGCTAGCTCACGTGAATCGAAACTGAGATTCGATTGGCCCGGGGATGGGTGACATGCGCCATACGCGTTCAGCTGCTGGGCAGTGCACAGTGCTACCTTCTCCAACATGGCTACCTTTACTGCTGTCAGTGGATCCGGGACTTATCACTGCTGATGATCTGTAACCAAAAAGTGATTCAGTGATTTTTAGAATGCCGAGTGCTTCCTTCACATCATCTAAATCCTATGTGCTGCGTTCGCGTAGAAAAGCTGGAGGAAACCGAATCCCAACCCCTTCTAGAACCTCAAACGGTGAGTGAGCAAGACGTAAATTCCAATTACCAAGTCGGCCCCAATATGCAATGCAGTTCCGTTCCGATAGTCTCGAGAGCCCCACGCCCCTGTTGCGGTGACGCCACCAAAATCCCGCAAATTCGCCCTGATTTGATCGATTTTACTTTTTTTGTGGGTGTTGTGGCACAAAGGACCTGCCTAGTTTATTTGTCAAAAGTGGAATGTCAGCGAACGTTCCTTATAAATAAAACATTCTGCAGCCTAATATGTAGGCAACAGCCCAGATAAGGCTTTTCAGCGATATTTTCCTCGTATTCATCCAACGTCTGATTAGCTACTGTTTCACTTGGTAACTGGCACAGTTAAGGCTCAGATGGTTGCTCCAAAACAATCCCTTTGTGCCTGCAGCTCAGTGCTACCAGTATTAGATAGTTTGCTTCCTCAGGATCGCAGGACCTTAACTGTTAAGGTCACAGGAAGTGGTTTAATTACACTTTAACTATTACTCACAATGTTCTATCTATGAAAAGTGCCAAACATTCTCGCACGTATGTCCCAAAATTTACATTATTCCGATAAAAGGTACTTCGCACTTGCACTTTGTTTTTTGTATTTCTTCAACGCTACTGTTGGCTTCCAGTGAAGAACAATTGAAGGTTAGGTATAGGGAAGAAACGTTGCAGAGCGTCAAGGATTCGGGCTTTTTCTACACGTTCGACCAGTTTGGTCTTGTTTGCTAGAAGCGGCAGTTTGTAATAAAAATAGTGTACCCCTTCACAACAAAAAAAAGTTCCTGCACGCCCTGCTACTAAAGAAAACCTTTGAACGAATGCGTCAGCAATGCTTCTAATCGTGCCCGGTATTTTATAGCATGGCATTATTCGAGCTCATTTTACGAGTTTATTGCTTAGGCAGCTGATTTCTCTTCTTGGAACCAATTGTTCAATGTGAAGAAGCATGTGACGCTACACAAAAGTCTTCCTGGAGTTTCAAACCTTCATACCAAACATAAAGGGCAACCCACAGCCATTTCAACTGAGTGCCTACCATGTTTCGAATTGTCTGGAGACTTCCTGGAGTTTCAAACTTTCATACCAAACATAAAGGGCAACCCACAGCCATTTCAACTAAGTGCCTACCACGTTTCGAATTGTCTGGAGACTTCCTGGAGTTTCAAACCTTCATACCAAACATAAAGGGCAACCCACAGCCATTTCAACTGAGTGCCTACCATGTTTCGAATTGTCTGGAGACTTCCTGGAGTTTCAAACCTTCATACCAAACATAAAGGGCAACCCACAGCCATTTCAACTGAGTGCCTACCATGTTTCGAATTGTCTGGAGACTTCCTGGAGTTTCAAACCTTCATACCAAACATAAAGGGCAACCCACAGCCATTTCAACTGAGTGCCTACCATGTTTCGAATTGTCTGCATTGTCAGGGCCCAGAATGAACAGAGCGGAAAAACATTGAAAGGTCAAGGGTTTATGTTATATGGTAACTCAAATACATTGGTCATACACGTGTCTTTGTTTCTATTTAGATTGATCAGGTTGTTTTGTTATGAAACGCCCCTTTCCTATACTCATCTGAATGTACAACTTATTTTATATACTTGCACCTTAATTAGTGATTACAAAACATGTAAAAAATATATATCCTCTGGGGGTGTTTTACGAGTACAGGAAAATTTGTAAAAAAATTTAATTGTTATTGAAAACAGTTAGATATTCGCAAAAAACTAGATCAGAAGGATGACAACAATTTTTGCTTTCTTAACATTAAGTAAGTACTTACCTATTGCTTCTTAATTATTGAAACTTGTAGTAAACACAGTACAGAAAACGTGAAAGTACATTGAAATAACTTGATGAGGGACGTCTGTAATTAAATAACATGTGTCTACCATCGAGGTTCGGCTGATTGTGGTTGACAGCTCGGCGAGCTATGACAATGACACCCATGGTATGACACCCATGATAACATATCAATCTAGCAACACTGTATTAAGGGCTGTATATTATTTTATTTTTTTTGTATTCTGTAACCATCGGGTCTAGGAGATAAGAAGCAAACACACTTTAGATTTTCCGATAGAAATCCCATGGAAAAACTTGCAATAAAAGTCGTAATATGCTAATGGTTTTCGTGTGGAATTGTGTTTTCAAGAGCTTATTTTTGCGTAGTTAAAAAACTAAACTTAAACCAGGACATAATTATTCCGTTAGTGTAGTTGGCTGACAACAGTTCGAAAGTATAAACATAGTCATTCAGTATTCAACACGTCCATGAAGACAAAAGTGGATCACCATTTAGACCCTGATGAACAGTTTGGATGTGGCAAACTGGTAATAACCGTGGAAGGAACCACTTTGTAGTAGTATATGAAACTAAAGAAGCGCCCATTTCGAGCTAGAGAATTATTGAGAAAGTAGGTAATTATGAAGAAATTAATTTTAAATATACAGAACGTCGACAATTAGTTGATGTGAACATTGTTCGCTGGAAAAGTGTGGGTATCGGTTGGGTTGTAGTTTGAACCGTGGAGTTCGCGCCACAAGGTAGCATTGTTGTTTCAGCGCGCCGTACTTGTTTAAAATTGGGTACCTATTTTCGGTATAAACCTGGCTCGTAACTGTTTTTAGATTATCCTATTGCCGGCGCATTAGAAAGCTGTTCTAGACTTGGGCAATCGATGCTGGTTGTACGCAGCACAATCTTGGCTGGCTATTTAAATTATACACTCACTGGCCGGCCTTGTTGATTTTACTTTTAAAATTTTTTGTGCCTAATAACATTAGAAGAAGATTTCACCAGGCCTATGACGTAAGACGGCAAGCCAACCAACTGAGCTTGCGATTCATTTTCAATGATTGTCCGTGTTTTCCAGCGAAACCAGGCGAACCGGCGTGTCCCGTCCAGCCCAACCAGAATGCCCCTGCACCTTCAGTTGCAGGCAGTTCGGCTCCAACCACCCAAGGAACTTCACCGCCGCCTCAAACTAGCGGCGGCTCAAGCGGGACTCCCATAGGAGGCCCCCTAGCTGCTCATCAGTCTCCTTACGATCTAAGGCGCAAGCCGCCGCAGCATCAGGGAGGCGCCGATGGAGGAGCCGGAGTTCCAGGTCCAAGTACTAGTGCCGCCACTGCCGGAGGCGCTCCAGCTAGTCCTCCTTGTTCAAGTGGAGGCGCCAGCGGCAGCGGTTACAGCTCGTCTATGCTACCAGCACGAAAGAGACCCAGGAAATCATGTCCTCCTTCATATGAAAGTAAATACCGCCGGTTTTGTTTTCATAACGGTTTCATCAGTGTTAACAAAACAGTCAAGCTTTTGCGGACATTGTTTGAAACCCCTGAGTTTTTCGGGCGTTTAAAATAACTTTTTTCGAACGTTTCACCAGCACGAGTAGCTTGCACCTTCATAATGTTGCTGAACAAACCACCCCTGAAAAATTTATAAAAGCCCGAAAAACCCACCAGTTTCGTGTGTTTTCTTTGTGTATCCGGATGTTTGCTCGCATCTTGATACTTCTGGTGTAGAGTGGCCAATCTTCAAACTACTACTAAATAGGAAGAAGTTTCTTCAACCGGTTCAACTTGAGGAAAATCTGCCCTTTGACTGCTTTTCTATGTCTATACTCTTATGCATGCAAGTCGATGTTTACATATACAAATTTAGTTTTCTGGCGCGTCAGTTCTTAAGTGCGTCACTAAATCCATGCATGTGTAAACTCGCCACTACTTGAGCAAACAGCTCAGAATTGGCAGCAGTTGCAGAAACTTTCACTTTCCTCAGAATACCCAATCAGAGCAATCAATCACCGTGGATTCCAGTCTGCGCGTTTCCCATTCAAGAAGATTTTAAAATATTGCTTGATTTTTCGGTAGTGCAAATAAGCCCCAATTAAACCGAATGACACCAACATTATCTTTTTCTTGTAGATTGTACAAATACAGCTGCTCATTACCTCCAGTATGAGTTGCCGGACGAAGTCGTGTTAACCATCTTCAGTTACCTGTTGGAGCTGGATTTGTGCCGCGTCTCTCAAGTGTGCAAGAGATTCAACATTATTGCTAATGACACGGAATTATGGTAATGCTCAAATCTTCAACATTTTTTCCAAACGTCGTTTACTTCTAGCAATTAAGGGGAAAGTTGCAAGCTTTCACACACGTTGTTTTGCCAGATGAAAATGAGATGTGTGTTTTTTTATTTTAGGAAGCGATTATACCAGAGCGTGTACGAGTACGATTTGCCGCTGTTCAGCCTGGCCGCATGCAAATTCGAGTTTTTGAGTCCCGAAGAGTGCGAAATGGCAAATCCATGGAAGGAAGCGTTCCGTCAATTGTATCGCGGCATTCACGTGCGGCCTAATCATCAAGGAATTTGTATGCGCGGTCGAAATCTAATATTTTTCAACACAGTGCAGGTAGCTGATCAGTGACTGCTCCTTTCGCTCAGAAATAGAGCCAGTTGTCTTTTTTAGAGCGCATTGGATTATGTCGATGATCGAAGTGGCACCAACAGCCCCACTGGTTCAGTAACAGGCTCTTGCAGTAATCATTCAACAGACGGAACCAATGCTCAACAAGGAGCGCTTATCTTCTTGCACGCAGGCACATATCGCGGTGAATTTTTAGTGATAGATTCTGATATATCTTTAATAGGTAAGTTCGGACTCAAAATTAAATCAGTACTTTGTTACGATGAGTTTTTTTTATTGTAGGGGCTGGCCCGGGCAATGTGGCAGAATCCGTCGTGTTAGAGCGGGAGTCCGAATCCACTGTCATGTTTGTGGAGGGCGCAAAGAATGCTTATGCTGGCTACATGACTCTAAAATTTTCACCAGAAGCCACATCAACCGTTCCTCACCATAAGCACTACTGCTTGGAAGTTGGTGAAAATTGCAGCCCTACAATCGATCATTGCGTCATCAGAAGTTCTTCAGTTGGTCAGTGTACTTTTATACTATTTTTCTATTAGCTATTCATTTCTAAATATTCTAATTCCTCTATCTCCAAGTTCCTTTGTTTCAGTTGGTGCGGCGGTGTGTGTAAGCGGAGTAGGAGCAAACCCAACAATTCGACATTGTGACATTAGCGACTGCGAAAACGTGGGGCTTTATGTAACTGACTACGCCCAGGGTACGTATGAGGACAACGAGATCAGTAGAAATGCTTTGGCAGGCATTTGGGTGAAAAACTACGCAAACCCTATAATGCGAAGGAATCACATTCATCATGGAAGAGATGTAGGCATTTTTACTTTCGATAATGGATTGGTAAGACGCAAAAAACCGCGAAAAAAAATTCCTAAAAGCCGTTACCTCTATAGGGTTACTTCGAGGGAAATGATATACACAACAATCGAATTGCTGGTTTTGAAGTGAAAGCTGGCGCGAACCCAACCGTAGTTCACTGCGAAATTCATCACGGTCAAACTGGGGGCATTTACGTTCATGAAAATGGTCTTGGACAGTTTATTGATAACAAAATACACTCCAATAATTTTGCGGGTGTTTGGATCACGTCAAACAGTAATCCTACCATCAGAAGAAACGAAATATACAACGGGCATCAGGTTAGTTTTAGTTCAGATTATTCAATCTGCACATTAATAAATTCATGCTTGTTTTCATAGGGTGGTGTTTATATATTCGGCGAAGGCCGAGGACTGATCGAGCACAACAACATATATGGAAACGCTCTAGCTGGCATTCAAATTCGTACGAATAGCGACCCTATTGTAAGACATAACAAGATTCATCATGGACAACACGGGGGCATTTATGTGCATGAGAAAGGCCAGGGTTTGATCGAAGAGAATGAGGTAAGGGGATTGCAGAGTGTCTTGTAAGAACATGCTCAAAAAGGCACTGCGATATTCCTTTGCAGAAATGCAGGTAATCTGATTTTATTTTTATGAAGAGAAAATGTACAACTTGCCGTTTATTTGTTCTGATGACTCGAAGCAACCGAGTTCATCCGCTTTGGGCAAGTCAGGAATTATTGAGTGCCTTGGCACAAAAACTACCAGAACTGTTTATTTGCTCGTTGGAATCTACCCATGTTTTTTGAGTTGATTCACTAATGATGCAGTAAAGTCTTATATATTGCAGGTGTATGCGAATACGTTAGCTGGAGTTTGGATTACCACCGGCAGTACTCCAGTCTTAAGAAGAAACCGTATACATTCTGGCAAGCAAGTCGGTGTTTATTTCTATGACAATGGTCATGGGAAATTGGAAGACAACGACATTTTCAATCATTTATATTCTGGAGTCCAGATTAGGTACTTTAAAAGTAGCCCTAATTAATTGATAACTGTGTGTAGAGCTTGGAAGTGCATTGAAGCTAAAATGCGTTTTAATTTAATGGTAGAACGGGCAGCAACCCGGTGATTCGAGGCAACAAAATCTGGGGCGGGCAAAACGGAGGGGTTTTGGTTTACAATGGAGGTCTGGGACTTTTGGAACAAAATGAGATCTTTGATAATGCCATGGCTGGAGTCTGGATTAAAACCGACTCAAATCCGACTCTAAAGCGAAATAAGATATTTGATGGAAGAGATGGCGGAATCTGCATCTTCAATGGTGGAAAGGTCAGTTTGAAAGTAAATTTTTTGAAAGGATTTATAATTAGAGTG
The DNA here is from genome assembly GCA_024550625.1 of Dendroctonus valens. Taxonomy (NCBI): domain Eukaryota; kingdom Metazoa; phylum Arthropoda; class Insecta; order Coleoptera; family Curculionidae; genus Dendroctonus; species Dendroctonus valens. Next base: position 171,834 of record JAJTJO010000055.1, on the reverse strand, counting down.
CAAATTTCAGGGAATTCTGGAGGAGAACGACATTTTCCGCAATGCACAAGCGGGGGTATTAATATCAACTCAATCTCATCCGATTCTGCGGCGCAACAGAATTTTCGACGGGTTGGCAGCAGGTGTAGAAATCACAAACAATGCCACTGCCACGCTTGAATACAATCAGATATTCAATAATCGGTTTGGAGGACTTTGTCTTGCCAGTGGCGTACAACCAATAGTCAGGGGCAACAAAGTATGTGTGCAGTTGCCTATTTCGATTTCAATCAGATGAATTGGGATTTTTTCTTCTAGATTTTCAACAATCAAGATGCCGTTGAAAAGGCTGTGTCAAATGGTCAATGCCTCTACAAGATTTCATCTTACACGTCTTTCCCTATGCACGATTTTTATAGATGCCAGACATGTAATACCACAGATCGTAATGCTATTTGTGTAAACTGCATCAAAACGTGTCATGCTGGACATGATGTTGAATTTATACGGCACGATAGGTAGGAAAATGTTTAACTTTGGTGGAATATGAGAGTTTTTAGTTGGGGCATTTTCCTCCGTTTAGATTCTTCTGTGATTGTGGCGCGGGAACGCTGACAAATCAATGCCAGCTGCAAGGTGAACCGACACAAGACACTGATACTCTGTACGACTCGGCAGCTCCAATGGAATCACATACTCTGATGGTAAACTAGAGAGACTACTTAACTGATGTTAATTATGGGCGATAGATTCACCGTGTCTCAGTGTATTAATTATGTAAAGTGAGAGTGTGTGTGTGACTGTATCCAATGTGCATTGCATATCTGAGACGGTGGATCGAAACTGAACAGCCAAATCAGTTTCTATTTGAGTCACTTTTTAATTCAATATTTCTGATAGGTATGCCGCAACAAGGTTCGAGAAATTAGGAGATATTTTTGATCAAATACTTAATACAACTCATTAGTCAGTCGTTTTGGTTTTTGTAGAATTTCGAACACTTTTCTCCCATAGTTCCCTTCAGTGAACATTGACGTGCGCCACCAACGTGTGGAACAGATCTTTACACGTTGGAGCTTATCACAAAATGTTATCTGAAAGTCCTAAAACAGTTTTTTCGAAAAAAAAAGTTGAAATATAATCGAATGAAGAGTACTTGCTTTCGTGAATGTGTGTTGCCCATACTTCAAACCGGCTTTTTATATCTGCACTTTAAATGTGTCCGGATAATACCATAGCTTTTTTCAAAGCAAAGTTGTTAAAACGTATTACGGTTTTCATAAAAGAAACCATTTTTTTATCAGATAACGCCACATGGTAGGTACAACGTTATCCTCTACTAATTTTTGTACCATTCTAATGAAATTGTACAGCAATATTTGTTTAGATTATTTTATTTAAGTTTATACTACCCATTTATAGTCTTTACGCTAATCGTTTTTTATAGTTTGGTTTTTGATTGCTATTTACACTGGGTTCAATATAAAAAGTGTGAGAATATCGAAAGTCGGAAATGCTATGGGGTTAAGAGTTGATTATGGTTGATTATTATTATGAAATTTCGTATAAAATTTTCAAAGCGCCATGATATCAGTTTTTTATTTGCCTCATTTAACCATTACAGTTTCCGATATTCTTATTCGAGCTTCTGTTATTTTGGAAACAGTGACTTCCTTATTTTGCGCTGTTATTTCGAATCGTTTTACAAAGCTTGAATTTGTGTATAATTCGGACTGGTTTCGAAAACAGAAGAATCTGTAAACTAATCTTTTTGACGGATTTTAATATATTTCTACATCCAGCCTAAGAGGAAAACGGTTGAAATTGGCTTATTGTCATTTGGTTGCAGAAATTTTATGCTCAAAATTGCAAGCTCTCATAGTCCCATGTTGTAACCGCCGTTTTTTTCGGGCGTTTAGGACTTAGAGCTGAAATACCATAAATCCAAGGTTTACGCAAACGCTAAACGAGAACTGCAGTTCCACTTTTAAGTCAGGAAGTAGTTAGTGGTCAACAATCTGCACATTTACTAATTGTTGTTCATTTGTTATTTACGAATAATTCCTAATTCAGTGAGATTTTCTCTATATGAGAAACTGACCTTCAAATAAGTGTTTTCACAATTTACCTGATTGTTATTCCGAAAATTTTACTTTATTTTAAAATCGATAAAAATTTAATTTGTTGCAATGCGAATAGTTTTTTAGTTAGTGATATGATAGGCGGAACGTCCACTGTTGATTTTTGCGACTTTTTGGTTTCCGAAACTACACCCAAAGTATTTTTGTGCTGCTCTAGTTGACCTGCATAAAGGCAAAAATATATATATTATGTTCCTTGCGCTGTGGAACGATTTACTGTTCAGAGAGGATAGATTTATGCTTAAAGCTTTAAAGAACTAAAATCAGAGATGGGTTTATTCCCAATTTTAGGAAAGGGCGTTAAGCTGTGTTTAACACTTAGCCAAAATTCTTTCCAAAATTACATGCTTAACACTTAGCTTACTATCAAAAGAGATAGACTTTCGTGGCCATTCCTTGAAACAAGTGGGTTTTTTCGGGTTTTTAGGCCGTCGTTCGGTAGAATTTCTTTTTGACGTTTCGAAAGCACGTGCGGCTTGCTTCTGACGATGAAGCAACTTCTGAAGATGCAAGCCGCACGTGCTTGCGAAACGTCAAGAAGAAATTCTACCGAACGACGACCTAAAAACCCGAAAACCCACTTACTTAGCTTACTATTTATACTTTCGGAGAAATTGGAGTATGTGTAACATACGAATAAACAGCACTTTGCCGACGAGTTTCTAGAGTATAAAGAAGAATCTGGCTCTTTTCCTTTGAAAATTAGCGAGCAGTTGCATTTTTGTTGGTTTTTAAACATGTTGTTAACCACTTAGTGTTTAAATTTCCCTAACTGGAAATTACTAAAGTTTCTCTCTTCATTCTACTGATTATGAAATCTCAACTAAACCACCAATAAAGAAACATTTTCTGCCTGCTCTCACTCTGAAGCAACTCAAATAGATCTGGTGCCATAAGCTTTTTTTTGTATGTAGCATACACATTTTATTAAATTTCCATATGCAAACTAATCACATTTGTCCCTCTGACGACATTGAACATAGCTTCCATTATTTTGGTAAGGAGACGCGTCTATAATTTAAGTATTGTATTTCTTGCCTTAATGGAGTGAATTTTTGTACGTTTTTTTAAGTTTGCATTTGTTTTCAACTGGTTGTTTTCTATATTTTGTTTTTGTTGTGTAAATAGGACGGTTATAGGCCAAAAAATCAGCGGGCTTTTTTTTGTTTTGTTGTCACTTTTAATTTACTTTATTGAACGAATGTTCCAAGCCCTGATCGTTCCTTCAAACATTTGCATTGTTCTATCGATAATTTTTTGATATGACTGAAAAGAAAGTTGTGTGTAAAATAATTGTAATATAGTAACCTTTTTCTAATGATAGCCCCTTTATCGAGTAAATAAGGTAAGTTGTTAGGCTTAAGTTAATGTCAGGCTTTAATGGATCTACTGACAAGGTCTTTAATAAATAGCTAGCACTTGTATTGTACTGTGTACATTATATACAAAAAAATATATGGAATTAAAATTATCTGGTGTTTTTTTTTTCAATGTGGGGTTTAGGGGATTTTATTGATTTGTGCAATGATTTCGTCAAATTCCTGGGGATTGTAACTGGGCTCTTTGCTTAGCGAGCCCTTGGGATCCGGCAGGTCTTTCAAAGTGGCTGATTTTGGGTGCTCGGTGAAAAAGTGATGGGCCAGGGCCTGAACACACCAAATTTTACCGGAGATAAATCTGCAATATAGTACACTTTTTACCTGTGGGGCAGTGAATCGCTTTTGCCCGTCGTAAATTAAAATCTGCCTCATCAGGTCCAGGGTGGCGTGATCAGCTGCGGGCAAAATCAGCCTCCAGCGCTTTCCGGAGCTGGATATGAATGAAATTTTGTTGTAGTCCGGAAGTTGTTTTAAATCTGGCCAAGTTTCCTCAGTCGGGGTCCCCAAAGTGCTCAGAACGATCGCAAGTTGCTCAATATCAGATTCGCCCTAGGAGTGTCAGACACAGTTAACGTGGGTCGTTTGATGAGGTTTTCTGACCTACCGGAAACAGTGGGGTACCATTGATCATTTCCGCAATGATACAGCCTACAGACCACATGTCTACTGAGGGCGTGTATGTTCTGGAACCATACAGCAACTCTGGAGCGCGGTACCATCGAGTGGCCACTTGATGGGAGTATTGTCTGGATGGCTCCCCATTAAAGAGCCTTGCCAGACCAAAGTCGGCGATTTTCAGGCACCTTTTGGGCGATATTAATAAATTCGCCGGTTTAATATCCTGCAAAGGAAAAACTGATTCTGTAATGAAGCCTAGTTTTTCACTTAAGTCAGTAGATGGTCTCACCCTATGCATTATGTGGCTCTTGTGCATAAATCGAACTCCTTTGAGCAGCATTTTTGAGTAGGTTTTAATCTGCGCCAGGCTAAGTTCAGTGTTCTTTAAAATCTGCTGCAGGCTGCAAGGCAGAAATTCCATTACCAATACCACGGAACTGCCCATGCTTGTTACATCGAAGAGCATTACAATCTGGAAATGTCGATTTTCTATTGACAAAATTGTATGAAGATGAACTCAAACATAAAAAAAGAGGTGAGTTTGCCGCCATGCGTGCCAGCGAAACGAGAAGACCAAATTCTAGCAGACGACGGCCTAGTAATGTGAAAAACAGCAGAAAATAATTTCTTCCTGACGTTTCGCTAGCACGCATAGCTACCATCTTCAAAAGTGTGTTTGCTTCACACCACCGAAATCTACTCACATTTTTGTGCTTCAAAGCCCTCAAAGCACAGATTTCCCTCATCAAATTCTTCGGTATACCCAGATCAACGTTGATGTTGATTTTCTTCAGCGCCACCACTTTGTTGGACGCGAGCTCCACCCCTTGGAAGACACAGCCATGAGCCCCTTCCCCAGCCCTCCCTGTGATTTTATAGTTTTCCATTTTAATGGAAATTTTGAGGAAACTATTGAGGAAAGTGCACACGGTTCACTGGAATGCAGCATTTCTAATGGATGTGTTTGTATTGAAAGTGACTGATGGAAGCGCCATGGAAACCGGAACTCTTGCGTCAGCAAACTTGAGTAAATTTATTGAAAAAATAGTGTTTTTTCGAACATTGAGGCTTTGAGGCCTCAATATACGAGATTGAGGCTGTTTGAGGAGTGCTTCTGTGGACAGCAATAGTGGGAAGTGAATGGATGATCGAATTTGTTGGTCACAAAATTTATTTTAACTGACAGCGGTTTTTTTGAAGAACAAAATGCATTTTTTAATGCTTCTTCGTAAGTTTGCATAAAAAATTGATGCAGTTCTTAAAGTGATTTGTGTCTAGTGTTATGGAGTGCGTTTCCTGCGGCTCACGCTCCGGAAAAGTGCGTCTTGAAAGAAATTCAAAGTATTGTCTGGTAAGTGCCGTTTTTTTTATAAAATTTGTTAACAAATTTCACCACCAACAATCACCTGAGCTGAAGAATCCGGATTATTTTGCGAATTTTCGGCTTTTGCACCATTTCTTCCCAATATTACATAAAATCGACCAATTGGAGTGGGTGGAGCAATGGCTGGGCCACCGCGATCACCTGACCTGAAGGACCCGGATTATTTTGCAAACTTTCGACCTTTACCTCCCGGGCGGAAGAAAAGGGAGGAGTTATTTTTGAGCCAATAAAATCCCTACACGAATTTTTCGATTTGTGCTGCTACGAAGGCTAAAAGCTGAACTTTATTTAGAATTTCTCATAAGCACGTGATTTATATCCATGAAAGGGCTCCGCCTCATTTCTTCCCAATATTACACAAAATTGATCACTGGAGAATCCAGGATTTTGATCTGGGGGGGCTCAGTCATAAAAAAGGTACATCGAATTAGCGTGCTTTTCAAATATTTTATTTATAAATTTACAAAATTATAAAATATTATTAAGTTATTATTAAAGTGAATTCAGAGTCGTGACGATGAAATTATTATACTGAGTCTGGGGGGCTACAGCCCTATAGTCCCCCCTGGATTCGCCACTGTGTGGTTTAGGCAAACTATTTGAAACACTTGATGTGGGAGTTTAGTTAAAAGAGGGAAGTTTCTCAATAAAGATGTGGAGTTTTGCGCTAAAAAGTTTAGTGAAACCCTTGAAAATAAAGTTCAGAAGCTTTAGAACTTATTGCTGGCTTCCACTCGTACTTATTGTAACTGATATTGCAACTTTTGCTCCACTGTATACTGATTTTTTTTGTGGTGGTGCTGAGTAAAAGCTTAATCGAATTTCGCCAATTGGAACAAGAAAACAAATAAAAATTTGAAAAAATCATCTTCAGAAGAATGAAGAAACGAACGGTTTTGAATTGTTATAATTCTTCAATAATTTTTTTCATTCGCTTCTTGTGTAGTTACGATGCGAAACAAAATCCAGTAATGGCTGGATCGGGAGAAGTAAAGTTGAATGATAAAATCATGGTGGTTGTGACGAGTGAAGAAGAAACTTGCGCTGAGGTTCGCAAAGTGGTACTTTTGGTAGTGCCTCCTTCAGGTACGTGCTATAAGAAAAAATGCTCAAAATTTCCAGATTTATGCCGTTTTATTGGTTTAAAAGAACTTTCAAGCAGAACTACATTTTTTTGTGCATTCATACTGATAAAATAGAGTTGAATCCGGTCTTTTAGGCCTTTGTGGAGTGGAACTGAACCAGTGTCGTGCCCGAAGGGCGCGGCACAACAAATACATTAAACTTCACTGTTTCGGGCACGACCCTGGTCTGAAGCACGAGTGGCATGCATCTTCCGGCGAGTTAAAGCCCTAAAAGCCCGAAAAACTGACCAGTTTCCAACTAACCCATTTAATAATTCGAATAGACTCTTAAACTATGAATTTCAGACGGAAAATTTAATAAAAATAAGCCGGGGCCTATTTTTGAACAGAATGGAAATCAGTTCGTGATTGAACCATATACAGTTGAAACGGCCGGACCCACCACTTTCAAAGTGTATCGATACGATGCTCACAACAATGAAGTGATTGGAAAGGCTGCTGAGGTACCAGGAAAGGTTCAGTTTGAAAACGAAATACATTTTCCAGGGTTTATTTAGTTCAAGTTCATTGCCACGTTCGTGAAACCTGCGGTCACACTGCCAGGGGGCGCAGAGGAGTTTTATCCAGCCAACAGAAGATCGGAGAGTAACTGCCCATTAATAACTGGTTCCAACATTACTAACTTTGCTTTGCAGTTACTAGCCGAGCTAAGAACTTGAACAGAAAAGATCAAAGCGCCAAAGATTTGACTTTTAAATGGAAATGTAGCGTCAGTGAAGGAAGCGAGTCTGCATTCTGCAATCAGCCCTACATGGACAACTTCAAGGGTACCAAACTAAGACCGAGTAACTAATAGTTTTATCCTGGCTATTCCAGACCAGAACACCCTAGTTATCCCTCCCAGTTCCAGCAAAGTGGAAAACGTGTTTTCACTTTCATTGCAAGTGGGCCTGAGAGCCGATGCAAACGAACAGTACACGGCTGCTTCAACCCAAACTGTTCGTTTTGTGGCTCGCGAGGACGGCGGAACATTGGAAATCATGTAAAAGTCTTCAGAACACCATCGAGATTAACACTGAAAGCGCTTTATCGGTTTAGGTGCATAAAAAACTGTGTGCCGAAATCGGAAGCAACAGTACCATCAACGCCGGTCATTCTCAAGGCGATTTTGAGTGGATGGACCCTCACATCCAATGCCTACCTTTGGTGGACTGTTAAAGATGGTGAGGAGAATTTGGTTCATTCTACTCCTTTAGGAAAAGAGTGAAGAGTTTTCAGTCAAATAAAATAGTTTGGATTTGTCCATCCAGAGTGAAAAAATGAAGACGTTGTTGTAACGCTGATATGTAGTTCATCGTCTTGTGCGATCAGTACTGCATCATCCGCGAAGCCCAGCTGGTATAATTGTAGCAATTATTTTTCCAGAGCGCATTCTAGACAGGTTTTAAATAATTTCGGTTTCAAAAATAGTTTTTTTTCAATAATTATAGCAAAAAACTCGGAAATCGACTATGGCAAGCTGAAATCCCGCAAGGGGGAGCAATTTTACATGCTCCCAGGCGGTCTAAAAGAAAACGAAAAGTACACTGTCAAGCTCCAAGCAATCGGTTGGTTAAACTCACCTCTAAAGCCAATATTTGAGTAATCTGGAGGAAATTAATCTTAAAGGGGGCAGTAGAGATCGCATGTCTTCGGAGTTCGAACTGGACACCACATTGCCACCAAGCGTCTCAGATTGCATGGTAGAACCGTTCAAAGGAGTGGCGTTTCAAACTGAGTTCAAAATATTCTGCACGTATTTTCCTGCAGAGATTCTCTTTGAAATATACTCGATGGATAAAGAAAAGGGCGAGTAAAAGGACGCGATCGAAGTTTCATCTAACTGAGAATGTTTTCAGAAACTTTCATCAGTAAGAGCTCAGGACGGTTGGAGGACATGGTTTTTATGCTTCCAGCCGGGTCTCCATCCAAGGTTTTATTAAAAGCGACCTATTTCAAATTGGGGTATACGCAAACTATCGACAAGGGACTCTCTTCCATGGTATATTCTTCTTTTGGAAGCGGGGTTGGGACTGGATTGAAACTGCTCTCAAACTATTTCGATCAAGGCTATTTTTGATGCTAAAATTACTTAACTGACCTGATTTAAGGGCCGAAACGTCAGCTAATTTCCGAAAATATCAGGAATTTCAATCCACTCCCAATCCCCTTGCTAGAACAGGATAAATGAAGCTTTCAGGACGCTAGATCGCAATAATCCTACCTTTACAGGTTGCACCGTGTTTAAATCCTTCCAAAATCGACGAATCTGCAAGGGAAAAGCTGAAACAAGCCTTAGATCATGCACTAGATGGTCGTCCAAGTATCGCTCTGCAAGGTTTAAGCGCGGTTGTTGAGGAATACTCCAAATCGGATAATCCAAAACTGTTGAAAGCTCTGGATCAACAAGCAATTTTTGCCATTAACAAAGTGGGTTTTTTTTTTCAAACTGGATCAGTGCTAATTTGGGTTCAGATCAAATTCGAATCTTCAGCCAGCGCTCAGCAAGCTGTGGATGTTTTGGGCCACATTGCTGGCAGGTACGCAGTTTCTGATCCCGAAATATCCCTGAGAGCTACTGAGGTCTGTCTCAGAGCCAGCAAAGTGATAGCGAACCAGGCAAAGTATGCCAGAGGTGCAGAACTATTACGAGCACAAGTGACGCACAGTGTTAAGTAATGATGAATAATAAATTTAATTTATTTAAAACAGTTCTGTCCAAAACCTGGTGATTTTCCCCATTGTAGATCATTAGCGTCTTGCGCTCAGGCAGGTTTAAACGAAAATCAGGAATCCGTGACCAAAAGTCCTCTTGAAGTCTCACTGCCCTCAACCAAACATCCTCTAATGCCTTCTGGAAATGTTCCGGAGGATTACCCGGATTATACTGATGATGAATTGTCTGCAGACAATATAGCGCGGGTTCAAAAGACCATTTTATAACCCAACTAAGCACTTTTTTATAAATATAGTTTTGTCTTAGTTTGAGCAAGCGGCCGCAGCTATGAAAACCATGTGTTTCACTTCAGCTACTATGATGTCGAATACAATGGTACCTGAAGAAGATCCAGTGGTTACTATGCAGGGTGCATTGACCACTGTAGCTAGCCGAATGTAAATTGGTGTGTTTATGCAGGAATTTTTGCAATTTTATGCTCAATTGTAGGTACTGCGGTGAAATGGCTGCTGGAAGTATGCAAGCGGATGATATAGTTGTGCAACCATCTGCAGAGTGTCTTCAGCAACAAGTCCCCATTGTGGATATCTTGGTGGGTGAGATATAGAGTGAATAGGCCCTACTTCTGGGACTTACTGTAGAGTCTTCCAAACCAACGTTAATGAACCAATTAAAAATTGTTATTCTCGTGCAGATGTGCTCAACCCAGAAGAATCCTTATTGGTTTATTGACAACATTCCCCTGATCTCTCCCATAGTTTATTTAAAATTTACTGGTACTGGGCGACAGCGCTCAGCTATAACTGTGGACTTTCATAGAGGTGGAATGACTGGAAGGATCTTGCGGAATTGGGGGTTTTATCTAGCAAACTTTCCAGAACTATTCAAGATAACAGTGCTTAATAAGAAGGAGGTGGACATACCATTGAGCGTCCATGAAGCCACTTTGCCAGCGCCGTTGTCCAGCCTGGATGAATTCAGTTTCAACGACCAAATTTCGATGCATCGCATCTACGTGTTTCGCAATCGGGGATTTACTGTTATCTTCGAAAATATGACTTCAGCTGACAGTTTCCAGGCAAGAGGATTGAGGGAAAATGTACATTCATTGCCATCTTTGTGTCCCACAGGCGACCTTAACCCACTTTGCAAAGCCGGAATTTGGTTTATTCCAGTCAAAGAAAAAAACCGTGACTTTCTCCGATCCAGTGCTGGATGTAAACGAGATTCATGACTATGATAGCTTCTGGTTTCTGAGCGTCCTCCCTACAGATGAAATGGTTGCTCGCATCATCTTTCCCAGCACTTAAGAGTGATTTCTTTGTATTTTCAGGCTCGCTCTGGAGGCAGCAAGTACTCATTTTCTGCATCCTCTACTGGATGCTTCGCGTGGAACGAGACTGGGAAGAATTGGGACTATGCTTGCCATGTTTTTACGTAAATAAAGGGAAGTTCTTGGGTTTAACTTGGAGTTTTTCAGGCTGCAAGTGGTAGAGTTGTTTCAACGACAATCACTTGCTACTGTGAGTATGGGGAAGTTTTCACTGCCTACGTGGAGGACAATGCGGCCAACTTGGAGGAAAATCTTCTAGTAGATTTCGTGTTGGAGACCAGGTTTTGCTGGGTTATTTACATTGCGGTGGCAGCAACTTTCTTCGTTTTCATCGTGCTGTTTTTCTTCGCCTCCTTTGAGCAGCCTGACAACGTAAGCCTTTTCCGACGAGCTTCTTTAATAGCTTCAAGCAGCTTTTAGACAGAGTTTTCTTCGTGGGAGATGTGCCCAGCTTCTACCATTGCGCCTATCTAGTGGCGGTTAAAACTGGAAAGAAGCGCCATTCTGGAACCACGTCCAATGTCACCATCAAGCTCAATGGGACCAACTCGGATAGTTTGGTAGATAACTTTCTATGTATTTAAAAATGGGTGGTTTTAGGAAATTACGTTTACGTTTCCAGCCCCATGTTCTCAACTACCCAGATCCAGAATTGGTAATGTTCCAAAAGAGCACAGAAATCTGGTTCGTGTTGGCCACTGGGAAGCCTTTGGGTGATCTTTTGGGGATGGAAGTTTGGTTTGATTCAATTGGAAGCAATACCAACTGGTGACTCTTTGGGGATGTGTTGGGCAGTAAAGTGCAGCTGGATTTTCAGGTATTGCTCCAGAATTGAGGTCTATGATATTCAAGAGGACAAATCCTGGCGATTTGAGGTGAACCAGTGGTTCGATGTCACGCGTCCAGACCATCAGAAGTTTCTTCTGATTCCCGCTCCCATACGGAATTCTTTGACTAGAATAGAGAAGAAAAGAGGAAAATGTGTAGTTAACGCCGTGCAGGGCTTGCTAGGGAAGACGAAAAATGAACTCAACCTCTGGAATTTGCTGTAAGAGTCCAGCTAATCCCGCTTTGGGTCATCAGTTGCGATTTTCCAGGTCAAAGGACCCTTTAGTGACGAAAAAAGAGAGATTGGGCCTGATTTTCCTAACGCTCATCTCCATCTACCTTGTTATAATGCTCATCTATACCATACCAAATTTCGATGAATCCGACACCATCGATGGGAACACCTTTGGATTTAACACCAAGCTAATATGGGCTCCAATAGTCGCCAATTTGGTTGCTTTGCTGCTCACTTTTCCTTTGATTTACGCCATAAAACGCGGAAAAATAGCGACTTCATATGGAAAACGACAGCACAGACTTCTCGCAATATCCTCTGCAGTTATGACGACTTTTTCTTGGTAAGTTATGTGCAGCGTAAAAGTGATTTATGTGCACTGAAAGTTCAAGGGACTTTCCATGTCAAATTGCAGAATTAGCCGGTGTAAATCTTCCAGGGAATTTATGGATCTCCCGAGATCTTGGCAAAGAGTGGAATTTAATTAATTTTCCCATTTATTCTAGGACTTTAGCTGTTTTACTATCTACAGCCGGTTTAACTGTGCTGATTGTTTGCGGATTCTGGATTCCTTTCGATACCAGTCTTTTGTGGCTGGTCTCAGCTGCATTAGGCATTTGCTTTAACATTGTCATTATGCAGAACATTTCCCGACTTTTTTACGGATTTTTGGTGCAAGTCCCCGCGCAAGTAAGTGGGATTGAGTCCAATAGCACGAGGACGAAATAATTTTTTGGCGTTTTAGATCCAGTCATTTCAAGTGGCTACAAAGGGCATTATTCAGTTTGTCGAACTGCAAAGAAGTTGGATTTACAGGAAGTTTGGCACTTTGGCACTAAGGCCGTACTTGAGGCATCTGCATTTCAGTTTGGATCCGATAACTCTGAAGGTAATTCAGGGCTTTCATTGATTGAATTGGATCCGGATGAGCCTGTGAAGTTGATTAAAGTGGGACTGATCAAGTTCGGTTTAGGAGAGATTCAAATGGGAAGAGACGAAACTGGCGATTTTCGAAATTTTGGAGGATTTGATGATGATTAGCGTGTATGTGGCTCTGCTGTACGTGCTGCTGATGTTTGACCGAGACGAACAAGCCATTCACAATCATAACGAAGTTGAGAATTTGCTGCTTGGCAAGGCTGTGGACAGGGAGATTTCCATTGATTCCGTTTCACAGTTAGTGGGGTTTCAAATTACTCTTTTATGTCCGTTGTAGACGCTTTGATGCCTAATGCAGTTTAGGTGGATTGATTCTCTTTGTTCCAGCCAATGTAATAACCTTTAGGGCCTGAGCGCCATAATCTCCTTATGTTGCACCATGTATTCTTGTTGGTGCCTTAATATTAATATTACGTGCCGTATAGCGCAACATTTATTTTGATTCTGGTTTTCTGCCATTTGAGCTGGAAAATGCTGCTTTTAGGATCGAGGATTATGTGGCAGAGGTATTACTTCCCTCAATTCAGTCGCTTGAATGGTATGGAAGCTATATTCAGGAGAATCCTGGCATGACCAAGGATTTCTCCAATAAATACCTGGGTAAGGCAAAGGGGCATAAAAAAACATTAAAATATTGCTTAACGGTAAAGTGGAAAGTCCCTCTTCAACTCTGCTATTAAGCAATATTTTCAACAGTTCAGAGTTTTTGTGGAAAAGAAAACTGTCCCGAAAAAACTCATTAGTTTCATTGCAAAACTTGCCCAATCTCGTGTTACGTATTTCAATCAAATAGACTTTTTTTGTTTGCTACAGGCATAATCCGTCTAAGGCAGCATCGGACCCGGGAAATAAAATGTCAGCTTCCAGCTATTCTAGCTCATTTCGGCTTGACTTGTCGCCCAGACTTCCATAGGCTGAAAGAAGCGAGTAGTTTTTCCAGAGGCTGGAAAGCGCCGTCTGATATTTCCCAAATCACAACCGAGCGCATGGGTAACGTGTGGAAGTACACTGATAGTAGTTTATCTGGATCTTCCAGATATTTTGGTAACTAAATTCTGGATGTAAAATCCAAGCTCATACGTTGAAAATATGCCATAGGTGAATATGCAAGTTATCCGGGAGGAGGCTACATTGCACCTCTAGGGCGCCATTTGAAGAACTCCCTTATCAATTTGGAGTACTTGAAGAAGCACAAGTGGCTGGATCTTCAAACCAGGGCGCTTTTTATCGAGTTTTTGACCTACAATGCGAACGTGAATTTGTTCAATGGAGTGACCGTGATTTTTGAAGTGAATGCCGCTGGCCATGTTACCAGGAATGTGAAAGTAGGGCCTGAAACTCTGCCAGGTTGATTTTTTGCAATGCAATTTGTTCAGGTCCAAACTAGGAAGTTTCTTATGATCGACCAGGATAAAGTGTTTAGCAGGAATGTGGTTTCCACCATCTTTGTGCTGGCTCTTTTAGTGCTGGCGCTACGAATCGCTTACAAGATGCAGAGGAAGAAAACGTTGTATTTTTACGATATCTGGGCTATTCTGGATATAGTTATTGGTGCTGATGGAGTTGCCCCATTGGTTTCCGGGTTTTCATCCACTGCTTTTAGTGTTGCTGAGTGCCTGCTCGATTTATCTGTATTACGCCAGACAACACGGAATCCAGCTCTACATAGACGCGGTATCTGAGGCCAAAAACAACGATTTTGTGCAATATTTTCAGCTATTTGCGGCTGATAATGTTTTAACCGCATTGTCAGCTACACTGGTGTTTGTCGCTACGCTTCGTTTATGGAAGCTATTGAGGTAGCAAATCAAACACTAAAGGGGGTTTTCTTAGATATTGAGCGCGTTTCAGGTTTATGATTATAGTAAAAGTCGCCGAAAAAACCGTGTGGGACGCTGGCAGTTCTTTGCTCTTGTGCTTGGCCTATCAACTGTTGCTGGTAGTTGCTTTTTCTGGGACTGGGATTATGTTCTTGGGCGGATACTCCCAGGTAAACTTCTTTAGAGATTCCTCAATCAATTTCCAGAATTTCTCAATTGCAGAACTTCAGAAACTTCAATTCCGCCTTTTCCACACTAATGCTGCTCAGCTTGAATTTGTGCAGCACGTTCGAGCTGAACGATCTGTACAAACATCCGCTGGGCATCGCGTTCTACATACTCTACATGCTGGTTTCGTTCTTCTTCATCAACATCTACATTGCCATTATCAGCTTGTACTATGCGGACTCGAAGGACTTTTATGCGGACGAGCCGCGGTTTATGCAGAAATTCGTGCAGCAAAAGTGGACGTTCTATAAAAACCTGCTGAGGGTTCGTGGAAGAAAAATGCGCGGCGGAGAAGGTAATAAACAAAATAGAGTTTTTGCAGCCAATTGCTTAGAACTGGTGAGTTTTTCGCGCTTTTAGACCGTTGCATTCAAATGGTTTAGCAACCGAAACGTTGTGATAATGTTGGTAAGAGAATGGAAGAGCCTTGTGCCTGCGAAACGTCAGGAGTTAGTTCTTTGTCTAGGGCGGTTTAACAGCCAGAAAAACCCATCAGTTTGCCACTTGTGGTGTTTGAATTATTGCGTTCGACGACCATTGGAGGGCAGTTTCGTAGCTAAGAAAGATAATTAAATATATTGACAGACGAGATCAGCGATGATCGAATAATAAAACCGAAATCCGGAGAAAGATATGAGGACTGTTTTACAATCGCAAAAAGTCGACTGGATGGCATGGCTTTGGTGACAATTTGCGTTTTGCGGAACATGGAAGAACATCGATCCATGACCGAGAAGGATTTTGATCTGATGTCGAAAACTGTAAGTTCTCTTTGATGTTTTCACACTGGAAATCTGGCGCAGTCGGAGGGATTTAACGGGAAATGAGAAAAACCATCAATCAATGGCAATTGCTTCAGATTAAACTGCTGCACGAAAAGGAGTCGACAGACAAACAGGTGTTTTTCACCACTGGCGATTCGCGGCGCATAACATTTGTGGACGATCGAAAAATCCAGCAAATCGCCGACATTTGCGAAAATCTAGTCCAGTACTGTATGCGAAAAATGCGAGTTTCCAGACATTTGCACCAATCATTGATTGATGAACGGATTACGCGAATTAACACATTGATCGAGAACATCAGGATGATTGAGAGCGTTTTGGGGAACGTGCAAATTCGCCACAAGTGAGCGGTTTTGTTTCGGTTTTATTTTGTCTAGACAGACATATGTATTGTTTCTGGCAAATACATTAATTTTTCAGAAAAATCCACCCACATTTTCCTCTATTACTGTTCGGACAAGCGTTTAATAAACAGCTCAATCAATGAAGCGTCTATAAAAATATTCAAATAAGTATTGAAAACTGTGCTGAAAATGATATCGCGTAAGCATTAAAAGCATTGAATTTAAAGCCATTTGTTCTAATGGAGCTAATCTGGCACATACCAGAACGCCATAGGCAAAAAACGCGCAAAACCTCCCATTTTAATTCATTTATTTTCAAAATGAAATGTAAATAAAAATATTGAAAGGAAGAAATAATTCCACTCGGTTATTTTGTTTATTTTTAATCCTGCTGCAATATTTGCAGCCTGCCAGCTCGCCCTATGCACCTGCAGCTCTAAAAATATTCCTGCATTCCTTAAAGCTCTCAAACGTAATAATTTAATTAATTACCCCGCTGCACCTAACTAATTAATTAATATCAATTTTATTTAATTATATGCATATAAAGAATGCTCACAATTAAAGGGATTTATTTAGCTGGTGAACCACACTCACACAGCACTCACACACAAAATATATTGTTTGCTGCCAGCTTTAACTCAAAAGTCTCACAGTCGTGAATAGCATTGCTAAAGTGGTCATCATGGCAGGCAACGTTTGATGGGAAGCCGATATAGAATCCCCCCTAAAATTGCCAAAAAAATCACCTCCTTTCCATCTTCATTGAAGAAATACACTGCAACTTACAGTATTCCAATAACCCCACACCCGATCCTGGGCCCTGCGCGTCCTGTGGTTAACGAATCTTCATGTCCTCCTAAAATTCCCGATTCTTCGCCATTCTTCACTAATAAGGGTATACCTGACCTTACCTAAACCCAAATCGTCTTCGTCTTGATGAATAACCACCGCCCTACCAATTATGCTATGAGGTCCGCTCAACGCAATTATGGAATCAGTGATTTGGATTGAGGCTGTGCCTGTTTGCCCACCATCGATGTTTCCCAGGTCGCCCACGTGGCGTGTGGTTGCGTTTTTGCCCCCATGTGTCACCTAGAAGGTGCCATCAATAAAAACTCGATTTTTTTTGGGCTGTTAGGTTCAGAATTACGTTATGAGGATTGTAGTGGTCAGCAGTAGACAAACATCCGTTGGTCAGATCGCCGGACATGTGGACGTGAAATCCGTGCAAGCCTAAAAGAGTTTTGCTCCTACCCACTGTTTACTTGAAAATTGTAATTTTCCTCACCGGAAGTCAAGCCGGATACGGTGCCGGAAACTTCTACAGACCCGGAGGGGGTTTCCCTAAAGTAAACCGCGCCACTTACGGAGTTGGTGCCATTACCCACTATGGTAGCTACAGCTTCTCTCTGCACAGCTTCACTTGATCGCACCTGGTATATATCTGATAATACCAGGCAGGTCAAAGTTAGGATTGAAATCATTTTGATCTGAAAGTGGACGAATTTTGCTCTATTTAAGCTTCACTGCGTTGAACAACAAATTGCCAACTTCAAATCCTGTTTAGTAAGGAAGCAAAATGAGATGTTATCTTTAGGCAGGTTTAGTTTTGAATCTAGACGAGGTCTTATCACAAAGGAAACATCCAGTTCTACTTCTGGTGTGTACGAATATAAATAGTCTGATGCAAAATGCGTGAAAATTATAAATTGGTCCTGGTACTAATTTTCACTTTCAGTTCCCAGACTACTATCGGTTGTAAACGTCTACTATTGACAATAATTTATCAATTTTTCTGCGTATCTAGAGGCAATAAATTAATTAGCGACTACAACATTTTTTTTTGCTAGGAGGATTACTCAATAAAAACCGAAATGATTTGCACATTTTTATTAGACAGTGAACGGATTAAAGTGTTGTACTTCACAGTTACCGATAAAATTAATAGGAATTTGCAGTTTTTCTTGTTACATTTGTATGACAGTCTTGGAACTCTGCCTGCGGTTCTGATGGGTGAATTGAGTAGCTCATTAGGCCGTGGCCGGTCCCAAGCCCGGGTAAAAGAGGAGGGTTAGGCATGGGGCTCACAACCCCATCCTGTGAAAAGCCAAATTGTCGCGAGTCAAGTATCTAAAACTCGACGACGCAATGTATTAAGCTGGTATCGGCCAGGAGCAGCCAAGAGAACTATATCTCAGCTGGAAAAGTATAGAACGGATATTACGGCTATCCAGGAAATCAGCTGGTAACAATGATGGACCCTAACCGAAGCAAACGAAGACGTCCTGCGAAGATTCGAGTGAAAAGTACTTAGAAAAATATATGGACCAACCCAGGATAAGAGCAAACGCGGAGGAGAACAATTGTACCAGGGAGATATTGTGAGAGAAGCAAAGTCACAAAGACTGAGATGGGCAGGACACTGACATGGGCAGCTTCTAAACTCCATTTGTGCATAAAATTTGTAAATTTCTTGTGTGGCAGAAAAGCATATTTTGATTGATTCAATGGGCATTCTTTTTGGGATTGAAGACACATTTGCATTGTTTAATAAACATTTATTTTCTCACACTGTTTGTTGGATAAACGTAGTATTAATTCTACCAAGCCTTATGGACTAATTTGTACATATTTACACTGCTCAACGCTTTTACATTGTCGTTGTGATGGTTTTATTGCTGCCAGCTACCCTGAAACAGAAACATCGATATAATGTAATAACAATAATTTATCCCAAAAAGGATCTTTTGTATAATGCAAAATGAATAATAGTTTTTTAACAGCCACAATAATAACATAGATTTTCCTGGCTAGTTGCTGGCTATGCTCCAGAACTGCCGTTTCCTTTTATAGCCCTAATAAATCGTTGCTAGTCATTTTAGTAAGAAGTGTTTGCAGGGAAACTTTACGATCTGATGCCCTCATGTAATAACCGGGTTTTATCAACTCCTTAAGTTTCATTGTCGATGTCCACAATCGTCTTTGTTACAAACCAATAAAATCTGGGTTTTTATGTAGCCAAGAATACGCGTTATTTTCTGGTTAAATAAAAATCGTTCTATTTCTGCAGCAAAACATATTGGCAAACATCAACAAATAACTTCCAATATCTTCGGCCTTTCATGGCTTATTTGCATGGATATTGAATAGGTCAACTAGTCCGTTTGAGACAGAAATAAAATTTCATGTCACGGGAATATCGCGATATGGGGAAAATTTTATTACAACTAAGCCAATAAATGGATTTTCAGCGATATTTTTGGATACATCAAGTTTCTTCAACGATTTTATTTATGTAGGGGATTGGATGGGATTTATTTGCGAATTATCAGAAAAAAAAATGATTTTTTTCACCAGAATGGGTCGCTTTTTAATGGAAAACTAGCGTTCAATTCATAAAGAGTCCATGGATTCCATAGAAAACAAGAGCTATTCAGATGTGCCGCATACAATTCAGATTCATATGAAACTTATTATGAACTGCGCGGTTTCTTTAAAAGTGTCCAACTTCCAATCCGGAGCCGATGGCAACTTGAAATTCACTCAAACTATAGAAAATAGTTGAGGCTTAATGCACGAAAAATTTTACTCAAATCGTGCGAAATTTTCATTCTTGACAGCGTTGAAAATTATGGGCCAAAAATTGGTCCCCCTCAATTGCACACTTGCATTTAAAAATTCTTTACTTCGACTCAATTGAAAATGGCAACCCTAAATTCTCTCAGAATAAGCAAGAGATTTGAAGCTAAATATCCCCCAAATTTTAGTTATTTAAAATACTGATTTTTGCCAACCCCGTAAATGCAGGGCCAAAATGAACATTTTTCTTGGATTGCGTGGTCTGATTGAAAAATTCGCAACTTTCAATGCAGACTTTGTGGCAACTTGAAATTTGTTCACCCTATAAAAGGCAGTTGGGACTAAAAATCCTGCGAATGTCAATCCCAGTGTAAAAAGCGCTGTTTTTTTGCGGCTCTGTAGATGCAGAGCAAAAAATTGACATTTTTCTCAAATTAGCGCGCTTTTCCTTAAAAATTCGGAACTTCCACTCCAGATTTGATAGCAACTTGAAATTCACTACACTGATAGAACGGAGTTGAAGCTAAAAATCCTGGAAAGTTCATCTAAATCGTATAAAATTCCGGCTTTTGCCGATCCTGTAAATGATGGGCAAAAAATTGAAAAAACCCACAACTGCACGCTCTCATCAAAAAAAATTCCATCTTCCTATCCAGAACCGGTAGATGTTGGAAATTTCTTGAGCCTTTAGAGGAGATTTGGCCCAAAAAAACCCTTTAATATGTCACTCATGTTGTAGGAAATCGTGATTTTTCAACCGTGTAAATGCAGGACAAAAAATGAACATTTGCATTCGACTGCACGATCTCCTTTAAAATTTGTTAAGTTTCAATCCAGGGTAGGTAGCTACTTGGAATTCTCTCACCCTGTAGAAGACCCTTCAGAGTAAAAATGCTGATGTTGCCACTCAAATCGAACAAAGGCCTGATTTTGGCCATCCCTGTAAATGCAGGGCGAAAAATGAAGATTTTAATTAAATTGCGCGGTCTGGTTGAAAAATTCGCAACTTTCAATACAGAGTTGGTGGCAACTTGGAATTGGTTCACCCTATAAAAGACAGTTGGGGCTAAAAATCCTGAGAATGTTATTCAAAGCGTGAAAAGCCTTGATTTTTTTTTAACTCTGTAAATGCAGAGCAAAAAATTGAAAATTTTCTTCAAATGCGCGATTTTTCTTAAAAATTCGGAACTTCCACTCCATATTTCATAGCTACTTGAAATTCACTCAACTAATAGAACGGAATTGCAGCTAAAAATCCTGGAAAGTTCATCTAAATCGTATAAAATTCTGACTTTTGTCGATCTTGTAAATGATGGGCAAAAATTGAAAAAAACACACAACTGCACGCTCTCATCAAAAAAAATTCCATCTTCCTATCCAGAACCGGTAGAGGCTGGAAATTTCTTGAGCCTTTAGAGGAGATTTGGCCCAAAAAAACCCTTTAATATCTCACTCATGTTGTAGGAAATCGTGATTTTTCAACCGTGTAAATGCAGGACAAAAAATGAACATTTGCATTCGACTGCACGATCTCCTTTAAAATTTGTTAAGTTTCAATCCAGGGCAGGTAGCTACTTGGAATTATCTCACCCTGTAGAAGACCCTTCAGAGTAAACATTCTGATGTTGCCTCTCAAATCGAACAAAGGCCTGATTTTGGCCATCCCTGTAAATGCAGGGCGAAAAGTGAAGATTTTAATTAAATTCCGCGGTCTGATTGAAATATTCGCAACTTTCAATACAGAGTTGGTGGCAACTTGGAATTGGTTCACCCTATAAAAGACAGTTCGGGCTACAAATCCTGAGAATGTCATTCAAAGCGTAAAAAGCCCTGATTTTTTGCAACTCTGTAAATGTAGAGCAAAAAATTGACATTTTTCACAAATTTCGTACTTTTTTTTTTTAATTTGGAACTTCCATTCCATTTTTGGTAGATACTTAAAATTCTCTCTTCCTGTAGAAGAGAGTTTCGAGTAAAAATGTTGATTTTACCACTCAAATCGAACAAAGGCCTGATTTTAGCCCTTGTAAATGCAGGGACAAAAATGAAGATTTTTTCTCAATTGCGCGGTTTGTTTTAAAAATTTCCCACTTTCCATCCAGAGCCGGACGCAACTTGAAATTTACTCTGCCTATAAAGAACACTCGATTTTAACAACCGTGAAAATTTCACTCAAATCGCACAAAGTTATTAATTTTTACAGCCCTGTAAATGCAGGTCCAGATATAAAAACACTTCTTCAACTGCGCGTTCTTTTTAAAAAATTCCTAACTTCTAATTTAGAACGGGTATGAACTTGAAATTCGCCCATCCAATAGGAGACCGTTACAGCTAAAAATCCTGAAAATATGAATTCACTTTTACAAAATCGTGATTTTTGCCAATTCTGTAAATGATGAGCCAAAAATTGATAAATCACACTTAACTGCATGTTTTGTTCTAAAAATTCACAGCTTCCAACGCAGACCAGGAGTCAGTTTGGAATTCGCTCACCTCTAGAAGACACCTCTAGCTATTAACTCAGAAAAATCCACTCAAATCGTATAAAATTTCTTATATTTACAACCCTGTAAAGCAGGGACAAGAACGAAAATTTTGTCTTCAATTGCGCGCTTTTCTCTAAAAATTCCTAGCTTCCAATTCAGAGCGAGTATAAACATGAAATTTCCCCATCCAATAGAAGATACATCAAGCTAAAAATCCCTAAATTCTGAATTTAATTCTGATTTTTGTCAATCCTGCAAATGATGAGCGAAAAAATTGAAAATCACACTCAACTGCCCGTTAAAAATGTTTTCCCAAAGCGGGTTAAAAGCCGGAAAAACGTATACATTTTCCATGTATACACTCGCTACTCACACAGTAAAAGTGTCTGAATTTGTTGGTTGCGTCCATCGTTTGAGGATTTGGTTCCTAAACAGTTGCCCAAAGGTGATGCGGAACATGCGATTCATGCAGCAGTAGAGGATGAAATTGATGGTTCCATTCAGGATCGCACAAATGTCCATAATTTCCCCATAGTGCTGATAACACGTGAGAAACAGCTCTTTTCCTTTCAATGCAATGACCAAAGCGAACAGCCCTTGCGGCAATTCGGTGAGAAGAAACAGAAATAAAATCGCCACCAGCATTTTCGTTGTTCTGTCGGCGCGTTTTTCGTATTTGCTCTGTTTCTTTGCGTTCTGTTCATTGGCCATCAGCAGGTTGCTGTCGTAGCCTTTCAGCACTTGTCGCCCTTTCTTCGCTTTGAACAACGTGCGGATCAGCCACACGCTGATCACGATCAGAATCAAGCAGGGCAGCAGCTTGAGGAAGATGGAATAAGTCCAGAAGTTCACTTTCAGTAGGGGCTTGTAGTTTTCGACAATGTCGCTCAAACCGACGCGATACAGAGTATAAATCACTCCCAGTTCTTTAATCTTGATGCTTTCGATTTTGAATGTGACGTATTGGGGTAGACATAGAAGGAACGGCAGAACGTAGCTGGTTGCAATGCCCACAGTGCAACGTAAATGTGAGCAGAGAACGTGGTTCTTTTCGATGAAGCTGAAATGAAGACTAAAATATAGAAACTCATTTAAAAGGCCGCAAAAAATCTTGAACTCTTCAATTTCTATATCTTTACCGTATAGCTAGAAACCTCCAAATCGCCAACGTTAATGTCAAGCAAATGGAAGTGGTATGAAGAAATTGAGTAACATGGATATGAAACAGCACATAAACGGCCCCTCTATAAGACAGAGCTTTTTCTTCGGAATCCACCTTATCGTAGATCGTGAATGGAATGTATTCGACCATCAGCAACATATCGGCCCATGCTAGCGCTGTCAGAATTCTGTTTATTGGTACCGATGCCATGTCCTTCCTGGTCAGCACTATGATGTTCAGACAATTGGCCACTATGCCCAACACGCAAATGATCACCGAACAGTAGAAATGGTAATCGGAAGCATACGAGGTGGCGAACACTTTCAAACGACCGCCACAATCTTCAGTCTCATTCAGGTGGATCGTGTCATTCGGATCCATTTGTCCGTTTTTCTTGAAAATCTTCAAAATCTGATTGACCAGGCCATTGGTGACGTTGTACCCTTGGGCGGTAAGAGTGGTTCTGATGTGGACGCGAATGACCGTATCATTATTTTCACTGGATATCATCCTGGCCGGTGACGAGGGTTTTCACTGCATTCTCCTCAAAAGGGAACTGAAAAAAGACAAAGAGGAATTAGCTGATTCTTCTTCTGCAGCTTGATCAGATTTGTGTAAGTTGCTGATCAACTGAAGTGCGAATATGCTCGTGGATCGTCCGTTGAAACTTTGAACATTCAACGAATTTGTCTAAAGTGAACTGGATGGAAAATGGTGCTTAATTGGAATAAAAAAATTAATTTAAATTGTTTTTTACTGGACTGTAAAACTGTGGAGTTTTTCGAGTTTTCAGGACACCATAGAAAATAATGTCTTCTTCACGTTTCGCAAGCACGAGCAGCTTCATCTTCAGAGGTGGCATGTTCTAAACGCTGAATAATATTTGACTGATTTATCTGATGACAACGTTTCGATTAGCAGTGTCTCCAACCGCTGTCAGCTCCGCCTGAAGACTCTTGGAAATACCACAAAAATAACTTGAAAAAAGTATTATTTTAACTTAATTTTTTTGGTTAATTGAAAAATTTTCATACAATCAGAGTGTTTTTGGAACTAAAACAGTGTCGTGACCAAAGGGCTCGGCACAACTTCGATACCCTCCGGGCACGACACTGATTTTTTTGGGAAAAATCTGGACAATCCGAGTGTTTTCGGTCACAACTTCGACACTAAACATTCTTCAATGCGATTGTTGTGCCGATCACCTCGGGCACGACACTCATTTTCTGCAAAAACCGATCAGTTCCAGCGTCCAAATCAGTTAATGCCCGAAAGGCGCGACACAACAACTAAGTTATACACTTCAGGTGTTGAAGTTGTCGATTTTTGAACAAACCAGTCAAATTGAGAGTGTTTTTTGGGTTCAAACCAGTGTCGTGCCCGAAGGGTTCGTCACAACTTCGACATCCAACACAGTCCAATGTTTTTGTTGTGACGAGCCCTCCGAGCACGACACTGATTTTTTTTTGGAAAAATTTTCGCAATCAGAGTGTTTTCGAAACTAAAACAGTGTCGTGCCCGAAGGGCTGGGCACAACTTCGACACCTCGAAGTGTCTAATATACTTGTTGTGCCGTATCGACACTGACGTTTGAAAAAACCGGTCCAGTGGCGAGTTGAGAGTGTTTTTTCGGTTCAAAACAGTCCCGTAACCCGAAGGGTTCTGCACAACTTCGATATTCAACACAGTCCAATGTATTTGTTGTGCCGAGCCCTCCGGGCACGACACTGATTTTTTTTGGAAAAACCTGAGCAATCAGAGTGTTTTCTGCCTCTAAATCAGTGTCGTGCTTAAATGCCTCGCCACAACTTCGACACTAAACACTCTTCAATGTGGTCAATGTTGCGCCCGAAGTACTCGGCACAACACTGACTTTCTGCAAAAACCGATCAATAGGCTGGTTTAAAGTGTTTTTTTCGCGTCTAAATCAGGGTCGTGTTCGAAGGGCTTGGCACAACTTCGACACCCCAAAGTGCACATAAAAAGAACACTCGAAGAGTGCGAAAATTCAAAAATATACAGGATGTTTCAGTTAAAATAACCAAGTTGTTGACTATTTTTGATTCAACAGCAAGTGCTAGAGACTCCAAAATATCTCTCTTAAATTGAGTATGAGATTTTTGGAAAATATTATCGAAAAACTATGGTAAAATATATTTTTTCGGGTTTTTTGGTAAACTCAAACCATTTTTCAAAAAAGCTCACTCTTAGTAAAGGCCTGATTTTTCAATGTCCAAACAGTTTTGGAAAACCAAGTTTTTTTTTTGACTATTTTCACTTGCAAGTTTTGGAAAAATTAGCAAAAATTCTTAGGAAAAGGGCATTTTTTGTGTGTTTTTGAAAAATGTTTTTTCCAAAACCAAACCTTTAGCACAAAAATGTGCATTTTTTTGTAAAAGTTTCGTTCGAAAATAGCTCAGTTTTTCA
This sequence comes from Dendroctonus valens, assembly GCA_024550625.1. NCBI lineage: Eukaryota > Metazoa > Arthropoda > Insecta > Coleoptera > Curculionidae > Dendroctonus > Dendroctonus valens. The sequence continues at coordinate 146,363 of JAJTJO010000055.1, read as the reverse complement.
GTCAATTGCAAGGATTCATGTGTATGATTTTTGGGGCAATTTTGCGAAAAAGATCGGAAAAAATTCAGTTTTTGAAAAACAAACGCACATTTTCAAAAAGCTTTCGATTAACCTCAGTTTTTTTCGTTCATGAAAAATATTAAATAGTTCAAAACCTGTTCTGAATTTCAACACAGTTTTAATATAAACGATGCCCTAAACCGCAATCCAGAGTGCAAAAACACAAAAATATACAGGGTGTTTGAGTGAAAATAACCGAGTTGCTTTCATTTCCTATTCAATTGGAAGGATTAGAAACTCAAAAACATCGGCTGTAAATCGACCATCTCCAATCATCTAAACGTACAATATTTCAAATCCCTTCACTTTATCACGTCATAACCTCACTTCACAACATCAGTTTTCAATATTTAAAAAAGCCCACAGAGAACGCTACATTTGGGATCGAAAATCTCCAACCAAAACGTTGTAATAAAAACAATGAAAGCCGAAAAAACAATTCAAAGAATATCCAGTGTAAATTTTCGAGAAAATCAACTCTGAAGATGCAAGCGGCTCGTGCTTGCGAAACGTCATGCAGAAATACGTTTCACGACGGCCTAAAGGCTTGGAAAAACTCATCACGTTTCAATCCATGATCGCGAAAGTCCTTCCCTCCCGTAAATTTCCGACAATGAAAAAACCCAAATCGAAAAACTTTAGTTCATGTTCATCAGTCGCTATTCTACAAACATTGAATCGCATGTTGAAAAAAAAGATGGGAATTGAAATTCCGAAATGCTGTCTTTGACGAAAAAGTAATTTTCCACGAGAAAACAGTAAATGCACGCTTTTTACCCTTGAAGCGGCAAAATGAACAAAACAACGCAGTTGAAGAACAATCGGAAAACAAGCCGATGGAGAACAGCGCAAAAACTAGCTCGAATCCAATTAATAGAGCTGAAACCAACTTCTAAATGTAGCAGCATTAATTCTCTTTATTCCGACCGACTGAGTTCTCCGGTGCAAATTGAATACTAATTGATAATTTAATTTTTAAACTACTCCTCACTGTTTAGTGAGGAAACATTAATTCGCCCCTCAAAGTCTCTCCTGAGAGCTCACCTCGACTGTATTTTTAAAGGCGTGCTATCGTTTTATTGGTCAGAGGTAGAAAGTAGTTTAGTTACCGCGCCTGGGATTACTCCCACATCCTCACTAATTGAGGCTTTTACTTCAGTGCGCCCATAGAGTGAAAACTTTAATTAAAGCTGTTGTTGCGGATGTGATTCTATTTTGCATAAACTTCCATGTTTGGTCTCTGTGTTGTTTGCTTTTTCAGACGGTGGTTTAAGCTGACATTCAACTCTTTGGAGGATGCGGACATCAAAGCCCTTACTAATGAAACCTGAGTACAATGCAACAAACACTGTCCCCTTTGCATCTGCTGCTGAAGCTGCCTACGCCCTACGCATACATATAAAGGAGGAAAATCCTCCATCTCCATAGCAAAGTTGGGAATTTATTGACGTTGTTCGACTGTGTGTCACATGCAGGAACTCAGGAGGAATAAAATCGAGCAATTTTCGAAACTAAAACATCGTTCTTAAGCTTGTTTTCAATCCGATTTAAGCGACTTGCCGAAGTTCGCGACTGATACCGAGTGTTGTTCAAATATGGGCAGAGATGGCAAGCTTTAACTTAATATAATGCGGCTGAAGCGCCTTAACTGATTGCACGGGCATAAAGTTCTCCTAGACATCAATTTAACTTCTAAAGTCCTTTCGAGTTTGTTGGAGAACGGAGATCGTTAAGTTATATTGATCTTGTTGGCCAACGAAGCTCCGCTTTGTCTAATTAGCAGTTTTATTCGTAGGTGGAAACTACTTACGTATAGTTTTATTTCAAAACTTTGCTGAGTTTATTCTGTCGAAGCACCTGGAATATTTCTGTAATGAGAAACTACCTTTTATATCGGAGGATGAATTTAATATTTTTCCATACTGAAGAGACGCAAATTGAATTAAAAGTGTCACCTTGAGGAGGCTTTTTTAAAATTCCCACACAGCTCCTCGAATCAGACGCTATCGGCATCCAAAATTGATATTTGCACATTATATTTAATTTCGCCATTTCGCTAGCAGCAGACAAGCTGCATACATTTTCCTATTCCTCTTTTTCTCTGATTTACGTGGCTGATCCTCCTCAAAGGAATAAATAGATGGATACGGTAGTCCATTAAAAACCAAATTGGAGCTTTCCATGAGAAAATGAGCCAGCTCGGGAGAAACTGCAGTTGAGAGCGTGCATCAGGAGGAAATGGAAGAAACAAACTAATGGAAATGAAATATTTTGCAAAGGAAAAGCGAATGGCCAAATGTTAAGCACTTAAGCAAAAAATCCTGTAGGTGCTCGATCTACAGACCCTTTCAGCTCAAAAATAGCCTTGATAAAGGCTATAAACGTGGGCCAATTTTACAAAATAAAGGAGTCAAAATATGCAATTCTATATCGGTTCCAGGATTAATCAGATTGGCCCGAAACAACTTTGATTAATTTTGGATCTGTTTGATTATCTTGCTCTGTCGAAAAGTGCCATATTTATTATCATTATTTTTAATAATTGCCGGAAATACCGCATATAAATTTCCAATTTTTAAATATTTATCTGTACGTATAAACATGTACAGGAAGCTCCATTAACAAATATTGATTTATACCTAAAGTGTCCGCTTATTGCGTGCTGAATTTCCAATCAAACACCGTTTGATGACAAATGTTTTTATCATCGTTGAATTTTTTGCTGGTTGATTGAGGAATTTATGCATAAAATCAGCCAGAGGATTTGCTTGATGAAACTTATTGCACTGAAGCGTTTTTTTCGAACAAAAACTTCCAGTCGACGAGTCTATTGACTAGCAAAAGCCCGTTTTTGATTAGTTTTGCTGCAAATGGACGCGCAAACAGCACTCGTACTTTGGATGCAACACAACAGCGTTCTCTGTGGGCTTTTTGAAGTATTTCGCAAAGATATGAACGAGCTTCCAGGTAGTACATTTGCGGGATTTCGTTCAGCGGAGACTGTTTAAAGAAAATCAGCTTTTTCATTTCCCTTTATGGCTGCGGCGAGTTGCAACTACATTTTTTGTTTAATTAAAACTTCTATTTTTAATGGGGGAAAAACTGCTGCAAAGAGTCGGCTTTCAATCCTCAGGTTACTGAAATTTGCAGTTTCATTTCCATTAATGCACTCATTTTCAGGGCCTGGAATCGAGTCGATGTTTATTTCAACTGGTTAACAAATTTATTTTCTTTGTCCTGCAGTAAAGATGCCTCCAGCAATTAGGTGGAAATCTCAGATAATAAACCTCTAAACTTAGCAAACTGCGTCGGATTGAATGTAAACATTTTATTAACGGATTTCATCGGTTCAGTGATAAAATTAAGGGTGACTGGGAGTGTAAACATTAATGTTTGAGGGTTTATTCTAGAAGCTTTCAAATGGACGAGCGTTTGGAATCGGTGAATTATTCGATGGGAGTGTAAACGTTGAAGGTTTCTGGACTATTTTAACCAGCATGGATTTAAAAAAAATTGATTGCGTAGTGAGGAAAACCCAGCTGCCTCCTCAAGTTCATAAATGCGGCATCACTTTGTAAACTAGACAAGTTATGAGGAAATAAACGCGTCAGGATATTAACGCTCATAATTATATACAATTTGGGCTCTCCTTGGATCTGAAAATTATTTGTTTGACTTTACCGCACAGTTGGTGAAGGATTTAACTTGCAGTTGCACAGTTATGCGCGTTTATTGACGCACCAAACTACTCAATTTTTTCACAATATTCAAAAAATCTATTTTAGTTTGAAAAAGAGCCGACTCTCTATCGTTTAGGAAATTTTCACAGGATAAGATCCATATGTTCTAGTAAAACAATGAAAACTGATGTTGTGAAGTGAGGTTATGGCGTGGTAAAGTGAAGGGATTTGACATTTTGTACGCTTAGATGATTAGAGATGGCTAATTTAAAGCGGATATTTTTGGAAATGAAAACAACTTGGTTATTTTCACTCAAACACCCTGTATATTTTTGTATCTTTTGCCCTCTGGCTCGTGTTTTAGGGCATCCTTTATAGTAAAACTGTGTTGAGATTCGGAGCTAAACGACTAAGGCACTAAGACGCTAAGCACTAACGAAAAAAACTGGGGTTACTAGAATGCTTTTTTGAAAATGTGTCTGTTTTCCAAAAATTGAATTTTGTCCGATGGTTTTTCGATAAATTTCCCTAAAAATCTGCCTCCTAAATTCCTGCAGTCGACTAAAACTCAGCTATTTTAAAACGAAAATTTTACAAGATATGCACATTTTTGTATTCGGGATTTGGTTTTCGAAAAAAATCCATTAAAGTGCCGTTTTCCCAAGGATTTTTGCTAATTGTTCCAAGACTCGTAAGTCGAAATTGCTAAAAACTGTGAGTGAAAATCAGATATTCCACCATGGAGGTTTTGCTCAAATTCCAAATGCGCACCTCCAAATCCTTGAAATTTCGCAAACAGTTTGATCATTAAAAAAGAAACTTTTACTGAGAGTGAACTTTTTGAAAAATCGTTTGGTTTCTCGAAAAAAAACTACAAAAATTCGATTTCCTCAACGCTTTTGAGTAAATTGTCTTTCCTTTCAAACTCGTTTATTAAAAAATCGATGGTTTACTAAAACTGGATGTTTTAGGGTTCGGGCTTCAGATTTCGAAAAACGTCACAAAACTGCATATTCCACTATGAAACTTGTGCTGAGAATGCAATGCTTCGGACCTTGAGTTTTGGTTTTCCAAAAAAATGTCTAATTTTGCCTTATTTTTTGCCAATAAATTTGAAATTCGCCTCTCAAAATCCTTGAAATTTCGCACACTGTTTGAACATTGACAAATGAAACTTTTCTTAAGCTTTTTCCAACGTTTTTCCGAAATATTTTCCAAAAATCTAATTCCTAAATCCGTGCAAGCAGTGTAATCCGCAGCAGTTTTACATAAAATTAATATTTTTTTATTCAGGTTTTGTTTTTCCAAACGAAACATGTAAAATCCCTTTTGGACATGAAAGTGAACGCGATTTGAAAAATCTTTAGAAACTTTAACCAAAACTTTGAAAAAATCCACTTTTCCTCAAGTGGAAATGTGCCGCGAAACTCTTGTAAAACCAGCCGGATTCAAAAAATTAATAAATCTCTCATAAATAGCGGAAAATTGGCTCTAAAAATCAGCATTGATTGGGTGGAAAAACCTCCAAAGTCTGAGGGTTCGAAAGAAAAGAAGCTTCGGTGTTCTGCATAAAAAACTTGCAGTTTTATGTCCCCTAAACATATAACTCTCTAAAATTGAAAAAATATGGATTTTCTTGGGCAAATTCTCCACTCCAGAGATGTTAATTGCATGGCATGGAAATACTAAAAGAGCCAGAAACTACCGCTTTCGGAGTAAATATTGTCGGAGAATTTCCTGCTTCGGCACTATAAAGTGCTTTTTTTGCTGAATTCGCAACAAACCCACAGTAAAGGTAGCTGCTAAAATCGCGTTGTTGAGCCCTAAAATGCCCTATAAAACAGTTTTTCGCACAATAGCAACAAACAGTTAATGGGTGTAGTGTTTTATGGATATCGGCTGCTTTCCAGCTTCAGCTTCTGTTCGCATCCAAACCAGATAAATTGCATTTATAATTTTAAAAACATCTTTCTGATTAGGCCTTGTTGTGTAAGCAGATGCTTTATATTTTTGCATGGCAATTAGGAAATTTTTCGCAAATTTCTCGTAGGCGTAATCCAATTTCCGCACCCTGTGGATATGGAAATTGATTTTTTCTTGTTTGTTGCGTATTATTTACGCAACTTTTCTCCCCATAATCCTAATAGGTTTTTAAAAATAATGTGTTAGTGGGTTGTTGGGTAAAAAAACATATTTTTGCTTTGAAATTCTCTGGAGATCATAAGCCCCTGAGGAAAAGCCCATTGAAAACAGCAAAAAAAAACATATAAAGAAAATTAAATTTGCCTTATTAAGTCAGCAAAGTGGCTTTGAAATTTATTAATAAAGTCTACAGGGCAACTTTTTACTCAACAGGCATAATCCTCATTATCCCAGATAAAATTCAAATTCCTGCTGAAATCGCGAAAGGTTTTCTCGAAGTTTTGAAGGACGCAATAATTACTTCTCGCTAATCGCCTTAAATGGAAGACAAATATAAAGTTGCTCTGAAAATCATGTTTTAAGCTGAATCGTTTTAACAGTTGCGTTGTTCTTAAGGCTTTCGCAGTCATTGTTTAATCAAAGGTTAAAAGTTAAATTAAAAAAATTAAAAATTTTTCACATTCTGTGCCAACAAGGTGCAAGTTTCCAGTGGGCACATTAGTGTATAACCGGCGAATTGTGGCTTATAGGCCTGCGGGTTATCATGTAGATTTGGCTTTTGGGCCTACTATGCGTCGCTTGTTGCATCGGCCGTGCCTCATTAATCCTGGGCTGGATTTTAATTACGAATTTCCATTAAAAAACAACATGCTTAGGACAAATGCTTTACTTACGTGCAATTAGAATGTTATTAACAATTTATTTATAGATTCACTAGAATGTTTTCCATGAAGCTAATACACGAGAGCGCTAAGCAAACAATTATGATACGCTTATCATTAACATTTTCAATGTAATCATGTTCCTCTGATCTTTTGTTAATTAGCCGAAAACAAGATAGTGTGTACATTCAATAAACGTTATGCATGACCAAAGAACGCAGATTTTTAAACAGCCGCTCGCGCCTTAATCGGGTTTTACAGCCTCATCAAATAACATTTAAATCGAGTCTTTTTTTTGTTATTCTTTGACGTTCTTTTTCCAACAAATCTGCATGTTTGGAGTTGATACGCATTAAGGAAAACCAATTAAGGAAAAGCATTTTCTTATTAAAGATAATACTAAAATAAAACGAATTCAAATGGACATTCCATGAATTTTCCCAGTGGACAAATGCGCTGTTTGAATGGAAACGGATATTGACATTCTAGTCGCGCCTCTTTCAAAACGAATTCAGTTTGTTCTGGTAAACAAATTATAATGGATCCATTAATGGAGAACAATCTATTTTGCCCGCTAAATCCATTCCCCAGTCCAGGTGCAGCTGGAGACTAAAAAATCGATCCACAGTTGAATTTATTAATTAATTTTAGACAGGGTTTTTGCTAGACAAATTTGACTGAAGAGGAAATGGATGAAGCTTCATCAGCATTTATAATAACAAATACACGCATAATTTGCTCCGGCATTATGGGGCGTTATTTCCATCCATGTTTGCGATATGATGGCAAATCCAGAATTTACAGTATTATCTAAGCCTATTGGAAAAGCTATTTGAATCTGAATTGCAGATTTAGTTAATGTGCATACGTGAGTTCAGTGGCAGCGTGTAGTTTAATAGTTTGGGGATGCAGAATCTTAGAAAATCGCCGCTATATGCGCTAAAGTGCACTGACTAAATGAGCATGTTGACCTTGATTCGTCTATTGTTCGTTGCGATGAGTTTTCAATGACAATTTCATTAAAATGTAAGTGTAAAGGACTGGGCAATAATGAACATTTTCACTCAAATGCACGCTTTCCTATAAAAATTCACAGCTTCGAATCCAGAGCCGGTGGCAACTTCAAACTGGCTCACCCTGTATAGAACACATCAGGCAAAAAACTCTAAAAATTGTACTCAAATCGTACACAATCCTGATTTTCTACAATCCTGCGAAATTTGGGTCAACAATGGAGATTTACGCTCAAGTGCACGGTCCCTTTAAAAATTCCTAACTTCCACAGTAAAGCCGGTAGGAAGTTGAAATTTTCTCACCCACTAGCCGTTGAAAATACTGAAAATATAACTCAAATCGCAGAAAGCATTGATGTTTGACAATCCTGTAAATGTCGGGCTAAAAATGAACAAGTTTTCTCAATTTTGCGCTGTTATTTAAAAATTCGCGACTTCCAATCCAGGGCTGATAGCAACTTGAAAATAGCTCACCCTGTAGAAGACGCGTCAGACCAAAAGTGGTGAAAATATCTCCTTAATCGTAGAAAGCCCAGATTTTTGCCAACCCTGTAAATGCAGAGCCAAAAATGAACGTTATGTTACGCAAATTGGGCGCTCTTTTTTAAAAATGCTCAACTACCAACTTAAAGCCGGTTGCAACTTGAATTTTGCTAAGCCTGAGGCAGATGCTTCAAGCTGAAAATTTAGAAAATATCGCACAAATCGTGCAAATCCCTGATTTTTACCACCCCCGTTAATGCAGGTCCAAAAATAAAGATCTTTTGGCAATTACGCGTTCATTTTTAAGAATTTTGAACTTCCACTCCAGAGCCCATAGCACCTTGAAAATAGCTCACCCGGTCGAAGACGCGTCAGGCCAAAAGTGGTGAAAATATCTCCTAAATCGTAGAAATCCCAGATTTTTGCCAACCCTGTAAATGCAGAGCCAAAAATGAACATGTTACAACAATTGCGCGCTCTTTTTTAAAAATGCTCAACTTCCAACTTAAAGCCGGTTGCAACTTGAATTTTGCTAAGCCTGAGGCAGATGCTTCAAGCTGAAAATTTCGAAAATATCGCACAAATCTTGCAGATCCCTGGTTTTTACCAGCCCGGTTAATGCAGGTCCAAAATAAACATATTTTGGCAATTACGCGCCCATTTCTAAGAATTTTGAACTTCCACTCCAGAGCCCATAGCACCTGGAAAATAGCTCACCCGGTAAAAGACGCGTCAGGCCAAAAGTGGTGAAAATATCTCCTAAATCGTAGAAATCCCAGATTTTTGCCAACCCTGTAAATGCAGAGCCAAAAATGAACATATTAAAACAATTGCGCGCTCTTTTTTAAAAATGCTCAACTTCCAACTTAAAGCCGGTTGCAACTTGAATTTTGCTAAGCCTGAGGCAGATGCTTCAAGCTGAAAATTTCGAAAATATCGCACAAATCGTGCCAATCCCTGATTTTTACCAGCCCGGTTAATGCAGGTCCAAAATAAACATCTTTTGGCAATTACGCGCTCATTTTTAAGAATTTTGAACTTCCACTCCAGAGCCCATAGCACCTTGAAAATAGCTCACCCGGTAGAAGACGCGTCAGGCCAAAAGTGGTGAAAATATCTCCTAAATCGTAGAAATCCCAGATTTTTGCCAACCCTGTAAATGCAGAGCCAAAAATGAACATGTTACAACAATTGCGCGCTCTTTTTTAAAAATGCTCAACTTCCAACTTAAAGCCGGTTGCAACTTGAATTTTGCTAAGCCTGAGGCAGATGCTTCAAGCTGAAAATTTCGAAAATATCGCACAAATCGTGCCAATCCCTGATTTTTACCAGCCCCGTTAATGCAGGTCCAAAATAAACATCTTTTGGCAATTACGCGCTCATTTTTAAGAATTTTGAACTTCCACTCCAGAGCCCATAGCACCTTGAAAATAGCTCACCCGGTAGAAGAGGCGTCAGGCCAAAAGTGGTGAAAATATCTCCTAAATCGTAGAAAGCCCAGATTTTTGCCAACCCTGTAAATGCAGAGCCAAAAATGAACAGTTGCAACAATTGCGCGCTCTTTTTTAAAAATGCTCAACTTCCAACTTAAAGCCGGTTGCAACTTGAATTTTGCTAAGCCTGAGGCAGATGCTTCAAGCTGAAAATTTCGAAAATATCGCACAAATCGTGCCAATCCCTGATTTTTACCAGCCCGGTTAATGCAGGTCCAAAATAAACATCTTTTGGCAATTACGCGCTCATTTTTAAGAATTTTGAACTTCCACTCCAGAGCCCATAGCACCTTGAAAATAGCTCACCCGGTAGAACGACGCGTCAGGCCAAAAGTGGTGAAAATATCTCCTAAATCATAGAAATCCCAGATTTTTGCCAACCCTGTAAATGCAGAGCCAAAAATGAACAGTTGCAACAATTGCGCGCTCTTTTTTAAAAACGCTCAACTTCCAACTTAAAGCCGGTTGCAACTTGAATTTTGCTAAGCCTGAGGCAGATGCTTCAAGCCGAAAATTTCGAAAATATCGCACAAATCGTGCCAATCCCTGGTTTTTACCAGCCCGGTTAATGCAGGTCCAAAATAAACATCTTTTGGCAATTACGCGCCCATTTTTAAAAATTCTGAACTTCCACTCCAGAGTCGGTAGCAACTTGAAGTTTTCTCACCCTGTAGAAAATACTTAAGGCAAAAAATTCTGAGATTATGACTGCAATGTACAGAGCCCTGATTTTTTCAGACCTATAAATATAATGTCAAAAATAAATACAATTTTCCAGTTGCGCGATTTTCTTTAAAAATTCCCAACTTTCACTCAAGAGCCAAAAACAACTTGAAACTTTTTTACCGCATAGAAAATACTAAGGCTAAAAATCCGGAAAACAGCTTTCAAATCCTACCAAACCTTGATTTTTGCCAATTTTGTAAATGCAGAGGCAAAAATGCCTCTGAAAAAAAGTTCCTTCAATTGCGTGCTCTCCTATAAAAATTCTTGACTGTCAGTCTAAAGTGGGTAGCCTTTTGAAATTTGCTCACCCTATAGAAGAGACTTGCGGCTAATAATCCTCAAAATATCAGTTAAATCATAAACAGCCCTGATTTTTGCCAGCTCTGGCAGAGCCAAAAATGAACACCTTTGCGCCCCATTGCGAGTTGTTCTTCCGAAGTTCCATTCTAAAGTTGGTAGCAATTTGAAATGCGTTGGACGCATAGAAAAGACTTGATGCAAGAAACTGAGAAAGTTTCACTGAAATCGTACAATTTTTTTTTACACCCGTGTAAATGCATAATTAAACATGAACATTTGCACGCTACTGCACGGCTTCCTTTAAAATCTCGCAAATCCCCATCCAAAGAAGGTGGCAACTTCAAATTTGGTCACCCTGTAGAAAACACTTCAGGATGTAAATTCTAAAATTATCACTTAAATCATACGAAGGATTGATTTTTGTCAACCTTGTAAATGCACAACTAAACATGAGCTTGCCCCCCACCAATTGCGCACTTTTCTTTAATTCCGAACTTCCACTCCAAACTCGACAGCAACTTCAAATTGACTCAACTTATAGAAGAGGCTTGTCACTAAAAAACTTCAAAAGTTCACCTTCATCGTATAAAATTCTGATTTTTGCCGATCCTGTTAATGAAGGGCAAAAATTTAAAAACACACAAATGCACGCTCTCATAAAAAAAATCCCCCTTCCAATTCAGAGCAGGCAGCAACTTGAAATTCGGCCACCAAATAGAAAATACTTCCGAGTGTAAACCGTAAAAATATCACTTGGATCGTACAAAACCCTGATTTTTGGTAACTCTGTAAACCCAGAGCCACAAATGAAAATGTTCCCTCAACAGTGCGCTCTTTTTAAAAATAACCGAGTCCGTAGCAGTTTCAAACCAATTACCTGATGAAATAATTGACCGAATAGCTCCTCATGTGTATGGAATTGTAATTGATTAATCATTATTAAATTTAATTAATTAAACACTTTAAAATAACTGCATGCTGGATTATTAATTAGTACATAAAATATTTCAATAATCAATTATGGAGGCCGCTTCATTATATTCAATCCATCAAATTGATAATTAACCCTACGGGGATTGAGATGAATTCCAATTCTAAATAGGGTTTTTTTTCCAAATGTACGTTTTGATTGATTGGTTGTCTAACCGAGTAATCCATTCTAGGGGATAAAAGAAGTTTGAAAATTGCAATAATCCCCTGTTGCCCACACAAACAATCTGTCCGCATAAATGTCTATCGACTGAATAAAAACTATTCACTCAATGCCGCGACTAAATCTCTGGAAAACAACTTTATAATCCTTTCTTCAAACGCGTGTTTTACTATAACAAATATCCGTATATTTCGTTTACATTAGCGTTTGTTTATTATTCCAGTACTTCCAATTAAAACTTACAGATTGCCATAGGCATAGCCACACAGCAAACTATTAGCTATTTTTAAAACATGCATTAACTTTTTCTACTTGCGAGTAATTTTTCTTTTTGTCCTTTTTATTAATTAATTTATAGTTTTATATATATAATTAATGATTAATAGCTAGCAATGCACTTGATGATTAATGTTGTTTAATAGTCTAAATATTTACGCTGATGGGGCTTGATACAGTGTTCAATGATCTATTTTTGAGCTTTCAGGATAATAAAATTATTTGATTCTATGCGTGAAATGTCATGTAAAATAATATTAACGTACATATAAAGTTACACGTGATGGTGTTTAGAAATCCCAACGGACGCAGCGGCGGCTCGTCAATGGATCTTTTTAATTCAAAGTCTGTTCATAAAAAAAGCCTTTTTTTGTATTTTACTGCTCTCAATAGTAAAACTAAAATAAATCAAAATATCCATGGGATTCACTGCCCCAAAATGGCCCGCACATTTAGTCGGTGCACGTGCCGTTTACAGTTGGCTGGGGTTATTTTGAGTGTGAAGGTTGCCGAAAATTTGCGTTTTTTACGATTTACGAGAGTGAAATTTTTTGGATTGACCAACTGGAGTGTTTTCTACAGGGTGATCAAAATTCAAGCTGTTTCCAGCTCGGTATTGGAAGTTGGGCATTTTTAAAGGAAAGCGTGCAGTTGATTGTCAACGTTAGTTTTTGGCTCATCAGCCGCAGGATTGGCAAAAATTTGGATTTCCTACGAACAAGCTCATATTTTCAGGATTTTTTGTACAAATTGTCTTCTGTGGGGTGGGCGATTTTCAGGTTTATACCCGCTTTCAATTGGAAGTTAGGAATTTTCAAAAAAGAGCGCGCAATTGTGGAAATATTTTCATGTTTGAACCTGCATTTAGAGTTACAAAAAATAAGAATTTTGTACCATTTGAGTGAAATATTTCGAACTGTCAGATCTAAGTAAGTGTTTTTTATGAGGTGAGCCAATTTCAAGTTCCGTCCGGTTCTGGACTGGAACTTGGGAATTTTTATAGTAAACTGCCTTATTCAGAAAAAAATTACATTTAGGGCTCGCCTTTACAGGGCTGGGAAAAATCAGGGTTTTTCACTACTAATGTGAAAAGTTCGTGGTTTTTAGCCTAGAACGTAATGTATATAGTGAGTAAACGTTTTACGTTGCAACCTTCGATGGATTGGCAGTTAGAAATTTTTTAATGAGGGCGTGCAGTTGAATGTGACTGTCAATTGTTGGCCCATCATTTTTAGCGCCGGCTGGAATCGGCATTTTATACCATTTCAGTCAAATGGTCAAGGCTTTTAGCAAAAAAACGTATTTTCTGCATTGTCAACGAATTTCAAGTTGATATGAGCTCCGGATTGGAAATTGCGATTTTTTAAAGAAGACCATACAATTGAGGAAACATGTTCATTTTCGACCCCATATTTTCAGGGCTGGAAAATCTCAGACTCTTATACGATTCGAGTGATCTTTACCCAATTTTTAGCCTTAAGTGTCGTCTACAGGGTGACAAAATTTCAACTTGCCATGGGCTCCGGATTTGAAGTTCAAAATTTTCAAAGAAAACCGCGCAATTGAAAGATATTGTTCATATTTGGTCCTGCATTCAGAGGCTTTACAAAAATTAGAATTGTGTCTAACTAAATTCTCATTTCCGGTATTTTTAGCTTTAAGTGTCTTCTATAGAGTGAGCCAATTTTAACTTCATAGCTTCTCTCAGTTGGAAGTTATGATTTTTTAAAGAAAAGCGCGCAATTGAAACAATACTTGTCCTGGCATTGCCGTGGTTGAAAAAAATGAGAATTTTGCACGATTAAAGTTATTTTTTCAGGATTTTTAGGCGCAAGTATTTTTTACAGGGTGGGAAAATTTCAAGATCCCTCAGGTCCTGGACTGAAAGTTGGGAATTTTTAAAGCAGACGGCGCAATTGGGGAAACATGGTCATTTTTCACTGTTCATTCACAGGCTTGGTAAAAATTACGGTTTTATATGACTTAAGTAAAATTTCCAGAATTTTTAGCTTCGGATGTCCCCGAAATTGCAAGCAGATTTGAAGTTGCGACCTCCAATAGAAAGGAAGTTGAGAATTTTCCAGCGGAGGGCGTGCAATTGGGAGTGATTGTCAATTTTTGGCACCTCTTTACAGCGCTGGCAAAAATCGGAATGTTTTACCATTTCAGTGAAATTTTCTCAGCTTTTAGACACAGGTATTTTCTTTGGTGTCGGCAAATCTCAAGTTGCTGTCCTATTCGGATCGAAAGTTGCGAATTTTTAAAAAAGAGCGCGCAATTGATGGTGCATGCCGGTTTTCGGTCATACATTTACAGGGTTGGGAACAATCAGGGTCTTCTACAATTTCTACACTTTAGTGATTTTTTCAGAATTTCTATGCTCAAGTAACTTCTACAGGGTGAGCGAATATCAATTTGCAATTCATCTCGGAGTGGAAGTTCGGAATTTTTAAAGACACCCGCGCAATTGAAGGATATTGCTGATTTTTGGTCCTGAATTTACAAGCTTACAAAAAATCAGTGTTTAGTCCGATTTGAGTAAAATTTTCCGGTGTTTTAGCTTCAGGTGTCTTCTATAGGTCGAGCTAGTTTCAAGTTGCTACCAGCTTTGCAGTGGAAGCTAGGATTTTTTCAAGAAGAGCACGCAAATGTGCAAACTTGGTCATTTTAGCCTCTGCATTTACTGGGTTGGACAAAATCAGGACTTTGTTCAAAATGAGTGATATTTTCAGGGCTTCTAGCTACAAGTATCTTCTACAGGGTGAGCAAAGTTCAAGAACTGGAACTCGACAGTGTTTCTATAAAAGTGGCGTTATATTGGAAACTCAATTCTTCAGTAGATGAAAATTGAATGGCACTTTAATGCAATGGAAACGAAAGCCAGTTGTCCCGTCTATTAATAGATCTTTCATTAGCTGCCCGAACATGGAGCACGTTAGGGAAAGTAATATTGCAACACGCCAAGAGAGTTAACTCAGCTCTAACTTCTCGCATTTCGGTGACATTCAAAGCAGCTTTTTCCAGTATAAAAACACTGGGAAACTTCTGAAATTGAACCCGAAATTGAGCGGTTTCAAGACAAAACTTTGCCAATTTTAATCCTATTTTGCGAAAGGAAACTTGCTAATCCTTAAACATAATAATAACGAACTAAGGCCACATGTTGAATAATCCAAAATTGTTCGATTTTCGTTTTGAAAAATGGCACTTTTTACGAGCTTTTTCTTAGTGTTTACCAAAAATGATTAGCCTCTTTTGTGTTTAGGTTGGCTGATTGGATTCGCGCTTTAATTGGATTGAAAAGAGCACCTCAAATAAACCAAAGCCTTATTGATTTTGCTAATGAAAAATTAAGCCTGCTAATAATTGGGTAGACGGTAAAAAAGCAGTAGAACACAGTGATTAGCCAAATGAGATTTTGCGCGTTCATAAAGATAAGCTCTAATCGTCGAGATATCGCTTAATTTGCCTCTGGAGGATTTATTGAATGTTTAATATTAATTTTGATGAGGAATTCACATGGCAAAACCTTTTGGTTTCTACTGCACGACAAACGAACGTCTAATGCGCTTTTTCCATTCAATTTCGTCTGATTTATTCCGTCATTTTTTCATGTGTGAATTCAATATTTTCACTTTGTACGAGCCAAATATGGGCATTTTTAACATAGTTTTC
Source organism: Dendroctonus valens (assembly GCA_024550625.1). Taxonomy (NCBI): domain Eukaryota; kingdom Metazoa; phylum Arthropoda; class Insecta; order Coleoptera; family Curculionidae; genus Dendroctonus; species Dendroctonus valens. The sequence continues at coordinate 130,700 of JAJTJO010000055.1, read as the reverse complement.
CATATGCAATTTCGCTTCTACTGAAGCTTGACTGACTGGTTTACATTTAAAATGGAACTGAATAGAGAATCATTGATTTTTAATCTTTCAAAGTGATTTAAAATTGAAAAATTCGACCGAACAACTATGTTGGAAATGCAGTGCGAAAAGCCTTGTAATATCGCTTGTTTATGTGCGAAATTCAGCTCTTTTTGCAATTAGTTCAGGAGAATGTTCAAGGGTGAAGTGCGTCAAATTTAAATAAAATTAATTAAAACAGAAATTAATGAAATAAAATGCATCCACAAAATACACTGGAAAATTAGAGCCGCTTGTCCGAATGCACAATTTGCAAATATTATTCATTCATAATTCAGGTAAACGAAAGCTCTCCAGTCAAATCTTCCTATCCAATTAAAGCTACAAGGGCACAACGAGCTTTATAGAGCTTTGGGATAATGGACTTAAGAAAACTACTTTACAAGAAAGCTTAGACTAATGCGGACGCGAAGCTTTTCACAAACAAGCCATGTTTGTGAAGACAAATTGTTTATAATTCACAAGGGAAAATTGCAAAAGTTTCGAAGTTAGAAACTATTAAATTTTCAACTCACTTCAATAGACTTTCCTCAGCCACTTTCAGAAGAGGTAAATAGATAAAGTCGTTTACCTCTGATCGGAACTTTTCACTTCCAATAAGTTTCGAAATACGCGCAACAAGTTGAACTCGCGTCTTTTCCAGTTGGCTGGTCAGAATCGCGCCCTTGGATCGTTCCAGTCGGCTCCAGATGTGAAATAACACTGTTGGTTTTCCGATTTTCAATTTTCAGCCAGGAGTTTTCAGCGCTGTCCGGGGCGCATGTGTTCGCCTTTGAAAAAAACCGAGATTAGCAACAATTTACGTTCGAAAAAGGGTGACATTATGGCACGAGGGATCAACTGGAGTCGTTCCAGTCTTTCCAGCTGGATAATGCATGGACTGCGGTTTAATATCGGGGATAATGCTGGATTATTAATATACTGTGGGGATTTGATTGATGGGCTTATTTCGATAAACTCCGGAAGGTTTATTGAAGTAAGTAACCATTTAATAAATCACTAGTTTTTCACAATAAGTCTGGATTAGGCTCTAATGTACTTTTCTGGAAAATTTTGCCTAGTTTTCATTCTTTGAATCTGATTTTTCACCTTGTGAAAACCCGCGTCTAGATGTGGATTAGCTTATGAAATTGAAGTTCCTAATTCAAAAATTTTACAAAAATGTACCAAACACGACAAGAAATTTTAAATTGTTACGCCAATAAACCAACATTTTCCCTAGCGAATGGTATCAATGTCAGCTTTTTACTTAATTTGATATGAAACTGGCGAATTTTCGAAAATTGTGAAACAGATCTGCAATGCCACATTTGCTGATTCAAAAATTCCTCAGAAGTTAACGCAAAATAATAATTTTTTAAATTTTTTTCCAGGCATAGAGCAAGAAGTTCTCTACTCAATGCTGTTGATGCAGACTTTTTTTATTAACTGAGTTTTGAGCAGCCAAATTTTTGAAAAATGTTGACACAGTTTGCTCTATGTACGTACCCAATACTCAGGATCATATTAAAAAATTCGCCAAAAAAATTTCGAAACTGGGGACAAATTTGAAAATTCCCTCACTAATAGAGCAACATTTTCCTTACCGAATGGAATCAATATCAGCTTTTTATTTAATTTAAGGTGGAACTGGCGAATTTTTGAAAATTATGGAACAGACCTGCACAGAGCAATGCACATTTGCTGATTCAAAAATTCCTCAGAAGTTAACGCGAAATAAGTAAAATTTAATTTTTTTCCAGGCATAGAGCAAAAAGTTCTCTACTCAATGCTGTTGATGCAGACTTTTTTTATTAACTGAGTTTTGAGCAGCCAAATTTTTGAAAAATGTTGACACAGTTTGCTCTATGTACGTACCCAATACTCAGGATCATATTAAAAAATTCGCCAAAAAATTTCGAAACTGGGGACAAATTTGAAAATTTCCTCACTAATAGAGCAACATTTTCCTCACGAAATGCAATCTACATCAGCTTTTTATTTAATTTGATGTAAAATTGACGAATTTTTGAAAATTATGGAACAGACCTGCACAGAGCAATGCACATTTGCTGATTCAAAAATTCCTCAGAAGTTAACGCGAAATAAGTAAAATTTAAATTTTTTTCCAGGCATAGAGCAAGAAGTTCTCTACTCAATGCTGTTGATACAGACTTTTTTTATTAACTGAGTTTTGAGCAGCCAAATTTTTGAAAAATGTTGACACAGTTTGCTCTATGTACGTACCCAATACTCAGGATCATATTAAAAAATTCGCCAAAAAAATTCGAAACTGGGGACAAATTTGAAAATTTCCTCACTAATAGAGCAACATTTTCCTTACCGAATGGAATCAATATCAGCTTTTTATTTAATTTAAGGTGGAACTGGCGAATTTTTGAAAATTATGGAACAGACCTGCACAGAGCAATGCCCCATTTGCTGGTTCAAAAATTCCTGAGAGGTTAACGCGAAATAAGAAAAATTTAAATTTTTTTCCAGGCATAGAGCAAGAAGTTCTCTACTCAAGGGTGATAACAGAAACTTTAGACATTAATTGTATTTTGAGCTGCATTTTTTTTGAAAAATTGTGGCAAACTCCGCTCTATATGGAACAATACTCCGGCTCATATTAAAAAATTCGCCAAAAAAATTCAAAACTGGGGACAATACTGAAAATGTCCTCACTAATAGAGCAGGACTTCCTCTACTCAATACTCAGTTAGTAGTTTCACACGAATTTCGAGCAAACATCCAGTTGAGTCCAAAAAGACCAACTGTAACTCCTTGAAGTATAAGCAAAGATGCAATCTAACTCGCGCTAATTTATAAATGAAAACTAAGAATGAATTCATTTTTATCCTGTCGCTTAGCATCACCAGCATCACGAGTTTGCTGCAAGAAGCGGAAAGAAATTAAAATTAATTCACTGTTTGCGTGTGGAAAATGCACGCAAACCTGCGCTGAGTGGCTTCAGTTTTCCAATTTCAATTAAGATTTGTTTGCTGAAGTAATGCGGATCGCCGAGTTTGAATTAATCCACTCAGAAAGCGAATAATGATGACTTTCCCTAAGACCAAGACCGCCTTTAAGGGCCCAATTTGCCGCAAATACAATTTCGTTTATGGGGGACGCAACGGTGACAAGGACTGATTATTTTGCCAGAAAATTGCTAGTTTCCAAGGATTAGCGTTTGTTAAGCCTGGTTATATTCAGCCTTTCTAACATATAAATGACACTTTCAGGGGTTAAATGGACGAATTTTGCAAGAGTTTGCCGCTCGATAGTCTGAGGAATTATTCAGAAAATTAGTGCAAAGAACGCAGCTGATTAAGTCAACTGTAACGCGTTTAAATGATAATTTTTTGGCTTTTCGTGCAAATACAGATTTTGGGGTGAATCACATCAGTTGAGCTTAAATCAAATTTGGTCCTGACGTTTCGCTAGCACGCATAGCTACCATCTTGAGAGCGGTGTCCACTCGAAACGAACATGGGACTGGTTTCAAACCTCATCATTTATTGAGGGCTGAGTTCATCATTTATTGAGGCACCTCATCATTTATTGAGGCAGGTTGTGTTCTGTAAATAACGGAAAATAAGACAGAAAACTTTTAATAGATTATTTATGAATGCGACTGCGTTATTCTAGAGTCGAATACTAAAGCTGAGATTAATTTTTTAGCGAATGTACGTGAAACTTAGGACCAGAACATCGTGTGAATAAATCATAAAATGGTTAAAGTTAATGTGGAAACAGCAAAAAATTGCCAGCTTTCTAGTCTCTGTTATAATAAAAGGAATAAAGCGAGTATTTTGCAAGTTTCGAAAGCGAGACTCCAGCCGCAAATTAATGAATTATTTATTCATTTTTATTTTCTTTAATTCTTTTCGCTCATCTCTGGAAGAATTGCCTTATTCTATAGCATGAGAATGTTGCTTTTTTTGTCTACATTTTCATAGTATTTGATCCAGAGGATTCGCAGGCATATGCATCTTCCCAGGTCTTCATTTGATTCCCACTTTCTCCACAGTTTGAAGACTTTCCAGTGCCAGCTGGAATCAAAGCAATAAAAAATTCATTGACGTAAACAATTTATTAAAATCAATTGAAGGAACAGTTTTCCACACAATTTGTTTCTGCAATTTTCTTGTAGACTTTGTACGACGCCTTTGGTCTTCTGGTCAAATTGGCGCTGGTAAAATCCACATCAATCAACCCAAATCCGACTCTGAAACCCAAAATGTTCCTATACACTCTATTGGGTAATGCTCTGTAACTCACGTGTATCCAGAGCTCCATTCATACGAATTCAACAAGCTCCAGTACGTGTATCCGAAGACGTTGATTCCATCAATGTGGATGGCTTTTAGTAGGCTGCACAAATGCCCCTGAAATCAGTTTTTCCCTCACTGTTACTGTTTTTGCAAGCCACCAACTCGCTCTTACTCGAATATAGCTAATCCTGTTGGTATCGTTCAAAGTTCCCATAACATCAGCCCATCCATTTTCCATTATGAAGATCCTCGGGTTGCCATATTCATTCGAGATCCATTTGAGCAACTTTCTGAAGCCTTCGGGTTTGTCGTAGAGCCACGTAGCTGCTGACTGAGTCCAGCTACTATCAGCTGAGCGAATCACGTTTTTATCCACATCGTAGCTGATGGTGCTGTTTTCGATTTCCTTTATGTTGCCATAAGCCGAAGTCAGATAGCTTGTGTAACTAAAAGGCCATGGAATAATGGAGGTCGATGGAAAAATTGGAGTTTTACTAATTGAGTCCGATGAAGTCGTAGGAGTTTTTAATGAGCAATATTTCCTCCTCGGTTAAGACTGGGAGTCTTGATGCGTTCAAGCCCTGAGCGGTACTGAGTGAGGCAATTCGTTTTATTACAATCGGCGGCCAGTTTCCAAGTAGAATTGGATGGGCTCCTATTCCAAGCTGCAAAAAAAATCTAAGCTCTAGCTGAAGGTATAATTGCACAGTTGAAGATATGTGCTTCAAGTTGCTGGAAAAAGTGGTCATATCTCCAAAACGCTTCAAAATATCGCATGAGTCTTAATGAGCTTTTCTATAGCCCTTCTCAAGAACTGTCTTTTATTCTTGAGGTTTTTTTGAGGAATTTTAACCTCCAAAGAGATAGAAGCAAAAATATCACCTAAATGTGTTTAAAATCGTGTTCCAGAAAACGTCTATTATTTAGCTGAAAAGTTGGACTTGGACTTTACCTAATTACTTTAGGGAATATAAAAAAACTTACGTCCCATTGTAGATGATTTTCTGCTGATTCCACATCTTCTTTGCTGTTGGTAAGTGGTTCCGGATTGGTACTAACGAGAACTATCCCCACTTCCCCTAAACAGTTAAAATGTGTAAAAATGTTGGTAAAATTTTCAGTATAATAACGCATAACACTCGCACTGCAGTCCAATGTATTTGTTGTGCAGAGTCCTTCGGGTACGACACTGATTTGTACTCGAAAAATCACTTTGAACCTGCACTTTGTTCCGTTCTTGTCACTAAATACAATAAACAACAAATACATTGGACTTTTGTGCGATTGTTGTGCCGAGCCCTACGGGGACGACACTGATTTAGTGGCAAAACGGACCAAAGTGCAGGTACAAAGTGAGTTTTCGAGTCCAAATCTGTGTCGTGTCCGACATAACACTCAAGTTTATAGTGTTTTTTCGGGTTCAACTCACTGTCGTACGTCCCCCCAAAGGGCTCGGCATAAGAATCGCACTAGAGTCCAATTTATTTGTTGTGCCGAGCCCTTCGGGCACGACACTGATTTAGTGGCTCGAACTGAACACAGCCCAAGTTTAGAGTGTTGTTTTGTGCCCAAATGAGTGTCGTGCCCGTAGGTCTCAGCACAACCAACGCACTAAAGTTCAATGTGTTTGTTGCGCCGAGCCCTTCGGGCACGACACTGATTTAGTGGCACAAACTGAACAAAACACAAGTTTAGAGTGCTTTTTCGGGCTCAAATCAGTATTGTGCCCGTAGGGCTCGGCACAACACTCGCACTAAACTACAATGTACTTGTTGTGCCGAGCCCTACGGGAACTACACTGACTTAGTGGCACAAACTGAACAAAGCGCAAGTTCAGAGTGCTTTTTCGGTCCCAAATCAGTGTGGTGCCCGTAGGGCTCGGCACAACAATCGCACTACAGTCCAATGTATTTGTTGTGCCGAGCCCTTCGGGCACAACACTAGCCGATGGCTCTTGATTATTTTTTTTGATAAAAAATGTTCTTCATTGTGAAATAAGACCACTGGTTATCAATCTGTAATAAAAGACGTGTGGAAATTCTGCCTCACACAAAACTGTTGATTCAAAACACCCAAGAAAAAGAGTTTGTACGCAACGGGGTCCTATTGAGTTAAACACTCCTCGACATCTACAAAACAATGTGAATGCTGCTTACCATTTTGGGTGGGTTTGAACAAGGCATTATAACTGTGGTAAGCTTTGGCGTGCGCCAAAATAAGCGTGTAAAGACACGTGTAAGTCATTGTGCCAGATTGTTTGAATCCAGGCGCATGAATCCCGGCTCCATATCCATCATAGCAGTGGATGAAGGGCTCGTTTATGGTTACCCAATATTTGACCAACGCGCCAAACTGAGAGAAGCAGAATTTTGCGTATTCGTCAAAGTAAGTGGCCATTTCCGGATTGGTCCAACCTCCCAGTTCGTCTAGTGTGGCTGGTAGGTCCCAATGGTACAAAGTAACAACTGACTCGATGTTGTTGGCTTTCAATTTCTGAAATCAGGGGGCTTTTAATGCTGGTTTATGCATGAAAAAGGCCACAAAGGTGATACGATACAGGAAAAGATATACGAAATCCTTTGAGAGAAGATCGCTCTCTCTAAACACAAACTGGAACTCTTTAGTTCAACCAATACCTGAAGCAGCTTCAGGTAATACTCGACTCCCTCCAGGTTCACATGATCCACAGTTCCATTGGGCAAAACTCTGGACCAGGATATGGAAAATCGATAGAAATCCAGATGTAAATCGGCTACTGCATCCACATCCTCTTCGTAACGATGATACGAATCAGTCGCAATGTCCCCATTGCTGGCATCCATAATTTTCTCTGGATATCTGTGAGAGAATGTGTCCCACATGCTGGGCCCCTTTCCGTCCTCATTCCAAGCTCCTTCGACTTGATAGGCCGAAGTGGCTGTCCCCCAGAGGAAACCTGGAGGGAAACATTTTCGGCATGTTGCTGTTGCCCTGAAATTCACTCAAATATCGGCAAAGGAGTTTACATTTTTTCAGAAACTTACCCCACAATTAGCCAAATTGCTCCAATCCACGCAGGGGTGTACATTGGAAAAGCTGCTGCCACTTGACTCAAAATCGTTCTTATTCTTCTTCGGGGTTTTCTGCGAACGCCTGAAAATGGTCGGGGATACTACCCAAAAGCGAAACGTTGTCATTAGATAAAAACATCTTGAATAAACCCTTTAAAGACTTGTTAAGAGGAAAAACTCACCAGTTTTTATGGTGTTTCGTGCTAAGTTTTCTGGCGCCAAGTGAAGGCGCGTAGTTAATCTTGCAACGAAACTGAGTGCAACCATAAATCTAAGCCGTGGTTTTTCCACTGCAATGCCATTCTAATACAGGGTGGTTCTTAATAAAGTTAAAGTTTAATGAGCACACAATTTTACTGTGGCAAAAGACCAATTTATAAATCCTGTTTGAGGAAGTTCTGCGAATCATTGAGTTGATGATTTTTAACGCCCTTAATTGCTGAAAAACCGAGTTTTCCAGCACTGATTTAGCTTCGCACACTGCGACCTCGTTGCCTAATGATAATTACTCTCATTTAGACGTAAATAATCTCTGTTAAGTACTTTTAGTGCACTTGATATTTTGGTTGATTCGTAATAATGCAGTTTCGGCTGTACTTGATATCTTCAACTGCGGGTCAGGGCAATTGGATCCTGTGTAAATATCCGCATATTTGCCCTGTGAGTTTGCATTGCAAAGTTTTGGTTTCAGTTCAAGTTTATGCCAATTTCCTCAAATAGTTTCGGATGAAAAATATTATGCTCGTTTTGGCTGCAGCAAATGTTGCTCTTCTTGCTTTTTGCAAGCTTTTTCTTCAATTTCATTGACTATATATTCGGCTGGGAAGTCGAAGAAAGCATGCAACGTTGTATATTCTCAATTCTTTGCCTTTAAATAATAGTTAACTGGTTTTTGTTTCCATTGCATTAAAGTGCCAATCAATTTAAGTCTGATGATAAAGACACTGTCGACCTCCAGTTCTTGAAATTTGCTCACCCTGTAGAAGACACTTGCAGCTGAACGCCCTGAAAATATCACTCATTTTTGATTTTGAACAGAAAAGTTTCCCAGTGTTTTTATACTGGAAAAAGCTGCTTTGAATGTCACCGAAATGCGAGAAGTTAGAGCTGAGTTAACTCTCTTTGCGTGTTGCAATATTCCTTTCCCTAACGTGCTCCATGTTCGGGTAGCTAATGAAAGATCTATTAATGGACGGGACAACTGGCTTTCGTTTCCATTGCATTAAAGTGCCATTCAATTTTCAGCTACTGAAGAATTGAGTTTCCAATATAACGCCACTTTTATCGAAACACTGTCGAGTTCCAGTTCTTGAAATTTACTCACCCTGTAGAAGACACTTGCAGCTGAGAGCCCTGAAATTATCACTCATTTTGTACAAAGTCCTGATTTTTGCCAACCTAATAAATGCAGAGGCTAAAATGACGAAGTTTGCTCACTTGCGCGCTCTTCTTTAAAAAATCCTAGCTTCCACTGCAAAGTTGGTAGCAATTTGAAACTCGCTCGACCTATAGAAGACACCTGAAGCTAAAACACCGGAAAATTTTACTCAAATCGGACTAAACACTGATTTTTTGTAAGCCTGTAAATTCAGGACCAAAAATCAGCAATATCCTTCAATTGCGCGGGTGTCTTTAAAAATTCCGAACTTCCACTCCGAGATGAATTGCAAATTGATTTTCGCTCACCCTGTAGAAGTTACGTGAGCATAGAAATTCTGAAAAAATCACTAAAGTGTAGAAATTGTAGAAGACCCTCATTTGCCCCAACCCTGTAAATGTAAGGCTGAAAATCGGCATGTACCATCAATTGCGCGCTCTTTTTTAAAAATTCGCAACTTTCGATCCGAATGGGGCAGCAACTTGAGATTTGCCCACACCAAAGAAACTACCTGGGTCTAAAAGCTGAGAAAATTTCACTGAAATCGTAAATCATTCCGATTTTTGCCAGCGCTGTAAAGAGGTGCCAAAAATTCACAATCACTCCCAATTGCACCCCCTCGGCTGGAAAATTCTCAACTTCCATTCTATTGGAGATCGCAACTTCAAATCTGCTTGCAATTTCGGGGACATCCGAAGCTAAAAATTCTGAAAATTTTACTTAAGTGGTATACAACCCTGATTTTTACCAAGCCTGTGAATGAACAGTGAAAAATTTGGAAAAAAGAACATTTTTCCCCAATTGCGCGGTCTGTTTAAAAAATTCCCAACTTTCAATCCGGAGCATGAGGGAACTCGAAATTTGCCCACCCTATAAAAAGTACTTGCGCCTAAAAATCTTGAAAAAAATCACTTAAATCGTACAAAATTCTTATTTTCTTCAACCCCGCAAATGCATGGACAAATATATAAAGATTTGTTAAATTGGACACTTTTGTTTAAAAATTCATAACTTCCAACTGGGAGCAGGTATGAACTTAAAACTTGCCCACCCCATAGGAAACACTTCAGTCTAAGAATGAGGAAAATATGAATGTAATCTGGATAAATTCTGATTTTTGCCAATCCTGTAAATGATGAGCAAAAAATTGAGTCACAGTCAACCGCACGATCTGTTTTAAAAAAATTGTAAAATTCAAGAAAACACTGCGCGCAAACGGTTTTTAAACCTTAGAGAACAGAACGCTTTAATTAAAGCAGATATTAATAATTTTTAAAAATATAAAATGCAATTGAAAATAATCCAGAAAAATTCGAGGCAGACAGAGGTTGCTGATATGTCTGTTCTGTATGCAATAAATACCTTAATGAGTATGTTTATTTAAAAACGAATTATTTAACTCACAGATTAATATATAATTTTGTTAATTAAACCCATAATTTTCACTTTCATAACCCAACTCTTACCAACAAGATCTTAAGAATCTTCGAAACTTTTTTTGAGCGATAAGGTGACCATCGAGACGTGCAGTCCAGAAATATCAACTAAACCCTCAAAAAACGTTTAATTAATTAAATTCTACTGATTTCGGATTGATGTGGCCTCAATTGGTGTAGTTAAAGTGATCGTATATGGAGGCGGTTCGGAAACTGGGCGAGTTTCACTTGAACGAGTTTCCACAGGTTGAGCATTCGTTGGCGCATACACTTTGATGGCTTCTTCGTATTTGGGTGGTGGTTCAGTATAGTGTTCTGCAAATTAAATTTATTCACTTTTGTCACTGTTTTTTTTTTTTTCATTTTTTTATTATTAAAACTCACGCGAGTAAGGAGGAGGAGCTGCAGGAAAAATCCCTCCATTTGTCGTTGAATTGAACGTGGGATTCACATAAACATCAGTAAAATCCGTGGATCTTTGCCTGGCTTGTCGAAGGTCTGCACGTCTTGCCATACGATCTACAATTTGTCGAGCTTCATTTTCATATATTAATTTACATTAGAATTTGACGAGTTTGTGTTTTTAAATTGAGTTAAGATGAGTAGTTTTTACCTGCCAAAAGACGTTCTCTGGTGTAAGTCTGTTTGATTTTTTGCACTAATCCACAGAATGAGACGATGAAAATGAAGATCAACGCCCCTAGAAGTACCAGTTCAAACGCCATTCTGAAACGAAGAATGAAGATTCATATTTTTGCGGTTGCAGTGTTTCGCACAGAGGTCATCATCAAGGTTTTCTATCTAGTTGTTAAAACTTGAGCGAATGGAAAAAATTCCTTTAAAGCTCTGGCAATATTTTACATAAAAAAGCTTTTATTTTGATAGCAGGACATTTGCCGGACGCGTCCGGAAGATTTCGAAATGATACCATCATCAGAGGCGTTTTCACAATTTCCTAAACTTTCACATGTTTTTCCTCTGCGCCTCTGGCTGTTTGATGGTCAGAATACAACAGATGGTAAATAAGCAACAATTTCTGCATGGATATCTGAAGCTTTGGCTAGGAAAAGGATTGCTGGAAACTGGTGGGTTTTTCGGGCTTTTAAGCTTCTGTGGAAAGGCATTCCTTCTTGCATCTTCAGAGGTGTTAAACACACCTGTGGCACACGGCCTAAGAATCCGAAAAATTTACCAGTCTCAACATGACATCTCGGAAAATTTTTTGTGTGTGTTGAAAGAGTGTTTTTATACATTTCGACTGTTGATTTCGTGTTGTGTTTCAAATATTGGTCCAATACTTTTGTACTGTCACCTTTCAACTGATGTTGATGGCGTGAGTAAGAAAAAGAGGTTTAAAAGCCTCTAAAATTTAGAAAACTCGACATGTTTGAGCAATCTCCCCTAAACCCAGTTAAGATTGCGATTTTTTCAAAACAGTTTATTAACAGGAATTAATGTTGCTCGCTTTTATATCTTTACAACTGTTAAATGTATTTACTCTTTATTAGCACCAGTCATTAGTGCGAATATTACACCCAATGAACACTAAAGTGGTAAATATTGTTATTATTCGCTATCATTCTCAGTGTAAAATGAATGTCACTCTTTTTCCGAGATTAATGCTGCTGATGCAACACTTGACATCGATAATTCAACAGCTCGATTCAACCAACAACAAACACTAATGGAACACTGAAAACACTAAAAGAGCTCGGGAATTCGCAGCACGAAACACAGTACCTAAATAATTAGTGTTTATTACATACGTTGAAAAGCACCTGCACGTTCCTCATAACTACAAACAAAGATTGATTTTTGCAAAGCCCCTGATAAGATACGCAGTTGTCTCTCGATTGGTGACGTACGTTTGTTATATTGGCACGAAGATAATTGAGGGATTAGAGATAGTGTATCAGACACGTTCGTTCAAATTGCTCGAGAACGCACCTTTTGCCATTTCAGATAAATCATTGAAAATTTCATCTTTTAACTATAAAAAAATTTAAAATTTTGAGAGTGAATTTTTGAAAATTAACTATTTAGAACCATTTGGTTCATCAAATGTGTTTTTTTTCTGTTGAGGTTTGGGAAATGCTCTCTTACGCACACCCAGAGCTGATGTTCTGGCGCTCTGGGCTGTGTGGGACTCCACCTTAGCTGTCTTACCCACTAAAACCCTTCTATTCCTATTGTTCCTTCGTATTTTACTCCCTGCACAACACTTGGAGGTGTCATCCGCATATCCCAGCGCATAGAAAGCCCTCCCCTCAAGAGACAACAGGAGCCGGCCCACCACCAGGCTCCACAGCAGAGGCGACAACCTGCGCTCCCACGCTGACTTCATTGAGTGCGATGGTAACTATTCTGCAGCTCAGCATGTTTTGAATGAAGGCTCCACTCCACGATTTTTTACCGCTCTGACTTTTGACTGAAAAGAGGTATTGTAAAAGGCTCCCTCTCTGCCTAGAAAAGCCGCCAGAGCAATTTCTTTGCGCCCTAGTTACGTTTCAGCCCTCTGCACTGCATCAACTGTGTTACACAGAGACACCTCGGAGGATGCGAGCCACTATTCCTAGCGAAACGTCAGGAACATACTCTTCTCGTGGGAACAAAGTCCTCTGAAAGTACAATTGAATTTATTTATGTATTCAAAGAAGCTTTCTCAACTTCTTCGTTTCCATCTCTAGTAGGCGCTTTCTTCCGCATAGTTTTTCGGTCTTCTCTGTTCTGTTCCAATTTTCTTAGCCGCTCTTGGCATAAAAACTGTCCAAACCGTGTCCTCATGGATTGAAAGGAACTTAAACTGATTAATCACTGAATTGAAATTGAAGTTTCTATCGATTTAAGACAGAATGAGAAACCGAAGATCAAAATGTGAAAGAAAATATTTTGAAGATATTGATGAAAATGCCATTAGACCCACTGAAGAAGAAGATCGGCCAGTTGGCTTGCATAAAACTGTATACTTTTCCCGTTGCTTCCACTCTTAATCTTCTATTGAAAGTCAACGTAGGAAAAACGTTGACAAAAAAACGAGAGGAGGTCGAAATAAAACACCAAAAACACCACAAGATAATGTATTAAAAGTGTATTTTGAGATTAGCGCATTGACAGTTGCGCGTTTTATTTATATACCGTTTTGGTCAGGTCTTCTGATAAAAAATGTGCCTTAAATTAGACGATTAAATTATATGTACAATAGAGTTGATTATTCTTACAAAACTACATTGACTAACTTATAAAGACGTATCACAATAGATTATTTTCTTAGACGAAATAATACTTTTGAGTACCAGTGATGTAATTTGAAGATGGAACACATGTGAAGAAGCATTTTGACTTTCTTCTTTTTAGCTTTGCCTGTTTCTTCTCGAAGCGATGCAATTGCTTCCCTCGCTTTTCTATTCAACTGAGTACAAATGAAGACGAAAATATCATTTAAAACACAAATAAAAATCTCCACCCAAAGCCGACGGTTGAGTGGCACAAATTGATAGAAGGCTCAACACCAATGAATGAGTAAATTCAATGTGGAGTTCTTTCTTCCAGTCAGAACTAAGTACTAAACATTAAGTAAAAAAACCGCTTTAAAATCTCTCGTTTGGCACAGCGGTTGGCTGATGGGTGGGCGCAATCGGGGTGGCTGAAGAAGTAGCTTGATTCGCTTCAAGTTGCTGATTGGCGTGTCCCTGCTCAGCTTCGTAAGTTTGTAGGGAGTTGCTGTGGGCCAACGCCAACTTCATGGCTTCTTCATAGGAAGGAGGAGCTGGAAAAATAAGAATAAGTGTAAGAATGTATTTCAGGTAAGGCATGAGAGGTTCCAGGAAGAAAAACTTTGAAGATTCAAGTTCTTCTTTCAATTTCTACCGACACAAGAAAGTTTCTATAGTGTTTTCTTTGGACGACTTACCTTCACTGCATTTTTGGGATTTGTTCAGCTCATTTTCCACCATGATATGTTCGATTGATAGATACGCATCTGGATAAGGTGGTGCGTTCTGTCCAGGGACGTGGCCACTTATGTTGCCGATAGTCTGATTAGCTTGCGCTGTAACAAAATGAAATAATGAAGCAAAAAAACCTCCTTATCGTAATTTGAATGGTAAATACTATTTAGCATAGTTCAGGTCATGGTTTCCGCGGTTCATTTATAGTATGTCGGTTTCAGTGCTGCTAATAAAAAAACCATATCGGACAAGGCCATCAGGTACGATTCCAATAAATAAAGGAACTTATTAACTAGTTAATTCAAGTGTGGAAGCATTGAAGATAGGAAGAAGTGTTGAACAGTCCGAAAATTTTATGTCTGCCAGCATCTAAATCGAGTGTGTTTTTTCAGTTTAAAGTTAACTTTAAAGAAAACTTTGTGGTAACAATTGCATGAATTTGGGCGGAATCCAGCAGGAAGTTTCTTCGGAATAAAATTTGGAACTTTAGACTATTATTTGATTTTGAGCGGTTTTTGCATTACCTTCTTCAAGACGCCAGTTCTCAAGAACTAGATGAGATATCAGTTTGCAGAACACAGCAGGCTTTGACGGAGGTCTTGCTTTAGTAATTTTTCGAGTTTAATGAAAATGTAGAGAAAATCTTCTCCAGAATGAAATTCTAAAGTTTGGACAGTTTTTTCAATTTGGGCGGTTTTTGCACTTCATTCTTCAAGTGGCCATTTCTTAAAAACCAAATGTGATAGCAGTTTTTAGCGTTTAGCAACCGTTAAATAAAGACTCGTTTTAACAAATGCGAGAATTTGGGCAGAATCCAGCAGGAAGTTTTTTCGGAATAAAATTTGGAACTTTAGACTATTATTTGATTTTGAGCGGTTTTTGCATTACCTTCTTCAAGACGCCAGTTCTCAAGAACTAGATGAGATATCAGTTTGCAGAATCCAGCAGGCTTTGAAGGAAGCCTTGCTTTAGTCATTTTTCGAGTTTCATGAAAATGTAGAGAAAATCTTCTCCAGAATGAAATTCTAAAGTTTGGACAGTTTTTTCAATTTGCGCGGTTTTTGCACTTCATTCTTCAAGTGGCCATTTCTTAAGAACCAGTTGTGATAACAGTTTTTAGCGTTTAGCAGCCGTTAAATAAAGACTGGTTTTAACAACTGCGAGAATTTGGGCGGAATCCAGCAGAACGTTTTTTCGGAATGAATTTCGGAACTTGAGACTGTTATTTGATTTTGAGCGGTTTTTGCATTACATTCTTCAAGAGGCCAGTTCTCAAGAACTAGATGAGATTCAGTTTGCAGAATCCAGCAGGCTTTGAAGGAGGCCTTGCTTTAGTCATTTTTCGAGTTTGATGAAAATGTAGAGAAAATCTTCTCCAGAATGAAATTCTAAAGTTTGGACAGTTTTTTCAATTTGCGCGGTTTTTGCACTTCATTCTTCAAGTGGCCATTTCTTAAGAACCAGTTGTGATAACAGTTTGTAGCGTTTAACAATCGCTAAATAAAGACTTGTTTTAAGAATTGCGAGAATTTCGCCGGAATCTAGCATGAAGTTTCTTCGGAATACAACTTGGAACTTTAGACTGTTGTTTGATTTTGAGCGGTTTTTGCATAACATTTTTCAAGACGCCAGTTCTCAAGAACTAGATGAGATTCAGTTTGCAGAATCCAGCAGGCTTTGAAGGAGGCCTTGCTTTAGTCATTTTTCGAGTTTCATGAAAATGTAGAGAAATCTTCTCCAGAATGAAATTTAAAGTTTGGACAGTTTTTTCCAATTTGCGCGGTTTTTGCACTTCATTCTTCAAGTGGCCATTTCTTAAGACACCAGTTGTGATGAACAGTTGTAGAGTTTAAAATCGCTAAATAAAGACTTGTTTTAAGAATGCGAGAATTTCGCCGGAATCTAGCATGAAGTTTCTTCGGAATACAACTTGGAACTTTAGGACTGTTGTTTGATTTGAGCGGTTTTTGCATACACATTTTCAAGACGCCAGTTCTCAAGAACTGATGAGATTCAGTTTGCAGAATCGAGCAGGCTTTGAAGGAGGCCTTGCTTAGTCATTTATCGAGTTTCATGAAAATGTAGAGAAAATCTTCTCCAGAATGAAATTTAAAGTATGGATAGTTTTATCAATTTGCGCGGGTTATTGGCCACTTCATTCTTCAAGTGGCCATTTCTCAAGAACCAGATTCAGGACAACAACTTTGCCGCCTCTTCGTGGCCTTTAAAGAAAGATTTTCGATTAATCGTTCAGAAATTTTGGCAGAATTACCAGTGCGACCGTTTCTTCGGAATGAATTTCAAATTCTAAATCGAAGATTTCACTGATTGTAGTCTTCTTGATGTGTGCGTCTGTTTAGTTTGAAATTGTTTTCTTGCAAAAAATGTCCAGTTGTTTTTTGGGCTTTTTAGGCTTTTGGGTCTATGAAAGTGTGAAAAACTATGATAAACTTTTGAAAGTTTACTGCGGACGAGCTGGACTAACGGACGTTTGGTTGTTCTAGTAGTTTGTGCCAGATTATTTAAATTATTGTACATTAAAACCGGTGAGTTTTTGCGCTTTTAGGACATCGGGAAAAAGCGCGAAAAACTCATCAGTTTCTGTGAAGAATTCATCAAACAACTTGGGTTATTCTGGCCGTGTCCCGAGACGAACGACACCCTGAAAATTCTTCAACTACGAGAATAATAAGCTTGTAGCCGCTACATTTGCTGATTTTCACATACCTAATAATACACTTTCTGGGCCTGTTTCACAGTGACAAAACCGTTCCATTTGTTTCAACTTCCATTGCATGTAAACGTAGAGGAGAAATAGTAAAACCACCGCAATGATCGACACTTGAAACACCATAATTCGATAGGCGTCCACAGACATTTCGTTTAAAGTTCACTGATAAAATCAAGAATCTATTGGCTTGCTTAAATCGACTGTCTACTAAACATAGCTTGTTTTTCACCGAGATATTATTAGTAATTCATATTGTTTGTGTAACCGCTGATTTTCCTTTAATGAGATTCGGCTCGAAATCCTGTTTATGTCTGAATACTAATTAGCATACCTCCATTCAAATGTTATTCGGATGCGTAAGTTTCAAGTTATGTTAAGAGCTTGAAAATGTTAACTACTCACTCCACAAAAGAAGTCGAGGAAAATACGAGGGTACTCTGTAATAGTCGGTCAGATGTTCTTTGCTCCTGATGGCCCACAACAGTGCAATGTACACTAGAAACAGCAGAAACAGCCAAAACAATGTCCAAAGCACTTCCATTTTAGTGTGCACACGAAAAACACACACGTTCATTGACCCGCAGGTGCAAATCGGTGAAACAACGTGAGTTTGTTTACTGCCGCCCGCACTTATCCGGATAAATAGACAAAGAACGTGCAATTAGCAGCTAGTTGGCTGAGGTTTTGAACCATTTAGTTTAAGTGCGGTTTAATCAAACGAATTTGCTTGTCCCCATCGGGATTTGGATCTGCGTTAAGCCACAATTTTCCTTTAATTGTTTTTCACGCTCCACAGACTACCTTCATTTTTTATGGGCTGCCCGAAGTTAACACTCATCGTTTATTAATTAATATTGTTATGTCACTGACCAGGAAGTTCGGGTTTGGAAAATTGAAATTATTTCCTAGTTCAATGAAAGACGTTCGCACGCAATAGTTGCAGCTGTTGCTTTCAGTTGAAATGACCAGGAATTTTTTTTGGTGCAGACTAATCTAAAGATATTTTATTTGTATTTTCGAAGTTAATGGTTGTAACTTATTTTTGGACCACTCTGTATAAATGAGATTGGGTGAAAAACCGCATTTTCAAATCGACAGTCCGCTGAATTTTAAATGAATTTAGACAAGAATGAGTTTCCCAGACAAAGAAGAAGACCTCTGGGACCCGCTGTATAGTCGGTTTAAAACGATGTAAATTTTGCGATTTTTCAATGAAGTTAAAAATAGATTTTTATCTTGTTTTCCTTTATAGAATCCTGTCGGTAAAACCACTTGAAACACACTCTTTAAGCTATTTTTGCTAGATTGAGTCATAATTTCGCAAAAGCGCTTCCGAATAAGTCAGGGTTACTGTTCATCTGGCCGACTACATTTCACATACGAGGGAACTGAATATGCGCCACTTTCTGATGCCTTGAATAAGCCAAGAGGCCAATGGAGCAAAATAAACCGCATTTGAACGCAGCTTTGCGGGGGCAAAAAACGGAAAAATGCTTCAAACACAAAACATACCTTCCTGCTGACACTTCTTCCGGTAGTTTCGCCTGTAGATAACCAAAGCGAAATGACAAATTAAGTACGCTAAGCCGGACAGAAGATCCACAATCAGAGCACCCATCGCACTGGCGAAGATTTGCTTGGAATAATGTAAAAATAAAACTTCTATTTTTATATGCGGCGTGATTATCTTATCGGGAAACGAAAGACAAGTTTTGGAAATCGGTAAATACTTCAAACTGATAATGAACACTTGGTGGTCGTTAGGTAATCGAAACGTTTCAGGAAGCATTTGGAGACAGATTTGCCGAAATTTGGAGTTTGGAACCGAAGGATAATTGAGATTATGTCGATGTTGAAATTATATCAGGCGTTTCCTAACATTGGAACGTTCACACGGTGACATTAGTGTCACGGCATCTGATGCCGTGACAACCACTCGCCAGTGTCACGGTGTCGTGTATAAAACCATTTTGATATACGAGACTAAAAGCTCGTTCGCACGCACAAGAATGTCATTGTCTGACCAGTTGAAGGTGACAGTGTCACGGCGTTAGATGTCAGGGCATTACTGTCACCGTGTGAACGAGCTTTAACGTCACGATTCTCAACTGTTCAGACAATGACGTTGATGCAGCGTTCTTGTCACTGCATTAGATGCCGCGACATTAATGTCACCGTGTGAACGAGCCTTTAGAAACACTTAATTGCTTCCTGCCTTAATTACTTTTTTAATTTTTTTGCGTGTTTATTGAGCTTCAGCTAACATTTAGGTTTCAGTCACCTCCAAGATGAGAACGAGAACATGAGCATAGCAAATTGCAATTTAAAAAAATAAATATACAATTAATAAACATTATCAAGTTCCCGACTGATTTAAATCGAGTAGTACCATTCCCGAAATAAACCGTTCTAATTAAAGCTATGTGACTGGCAAAGGGTACTTGAACCGTTCGCATATCACCAGTGAAATGTTTAATCGGCATTTCATTTTTCTGTGCTGTGATAAAAATAACTTCGTCATATTAAAAGGGTGTTCTAAATTTAGAAACAATCAGGAACGTGTCAATTGGGATGTTCAGATTGGGTTTTTCCCATTTCATTCTGAATCCAATTTGTCAACGGTTGCCTTTACCATACAATTTAGGAGAAACTGAGTGAGTGAAATTGCTGTTGAGTTACCAGGTGAGCAGGTATCAGACGGATGTGAGGTCTTGGTGTTTTTTTTGCAAAAACACAAAATTAGCAGGGAAATAAGGGCCGCCATGGTCACCATGCCGAAGAGAACCACTACAACTTCACCAGAATCACTTGGAATCACCGCTGTGGTATCACTCATTTTCACTCGATTATCTCGCTGTTTATCGTTCAAACCTCGGCCACAATATGCCTGAGGAGGTGAAATTTAATTTCAGTTCTACGTAGACATTCACACTCTTATAGTGACTTTATCTAATCATCTACAGCTTTACCTACGTTCATCCTCCTTTCGTTTGTTTGTGGCGATTCCACTCGAAATTGCTCACATTCTTAGTGGCTAATCTCGACCATCCATTTCATCAATAATGCGCAAATATTTCACAAATTCCCTTCTAATTGTTCCTTAATTGATGTTCGCCATACGGTTTATCTTCATTTGGATCTTTCATCCTCGATAAGTCCAACAACGGCGCTAAGAGCCCGTACTTGAACTGTTCATTTGGCTTGGTTTGAGTGAAGTTTGGTCAACAAACCAACTTTAACTAAACTTTCGATCGAAACACCTCTGAAGATGTAACATATTCGTGCTTGCGAAACGTCAGGAAGAAATTCTTTTTCACAACTACCGAAACACCCGGAAAACTAACTAGTTTCAAGCCAAATCGCACATATCTCACGAGCTTTTTAGGTTTATTAAAAAGGAGAAAGAAATATTTTAAGCATAACCGGCTTGGTTTAAATTTCGTTTGAGCATTTGCTGCTAAAGTATCAAAAGCTTCCGAGTCTCACACAAAGACAGACCGTCTTAAGAGCCTGAGCGCATCTCACAAACCAGGACCTACAGCACATTTAACAATATTTAATGTTCTTTTAAATGCCGTGGAAATTGCCTGCTTTACAAAAATATCCAAAGTGTGTGAAATCAAGATTTTTGCATTTGAAATAGATATTTTTTTTTTCATTTTTTTATTAGTGTTTGTTCTTTCTCAATTTTTCCCATTTTTTTTAATGTTTCCTAATTTTTCATGTATTTTTTTAATTAGTAGTTAATTAGTTTTAATTATTAATTTTTAACTTGTAGTCATTAAGTTAAGAGCTCTCGCTTAACTCCGATGGTTTTCCCGTTTTTTAGAAAATCCAAACAACGTTTTCGTATCAAATAATTTTTTTTAAATTATTTTTTTAAATTTTTGCTCAAAATCTTCCCAAAAATCACAGATTTCTAGTAAAACTACTCATTTGGGTCTATTCTTCTCTCGTACCTCCTGTGGTTTTGACTGTTTTGCACAATTCAAATAAGGCCTTTTTCCCAAAAATCATTTTTTAAATTTGCTTTTAAAAATTCTGAAACTCGTCCAAAAACTACAGATTTTTAGTGAAAACGTTATGAACTAACTATTGTTTTTTTTATCTTTTTTCTCTTTCACTCGTTACCATTAGTGAAAGAGAACATGTTTCAGGAGAACACAATTCGCATGTTTTTGAATTCTATTGCAAAATTCTTAAAAACCCCTGCAGAAGCCGCATTTTTACTCACTTCACTTTCACCAGCTATTTCTTAATGTATTTAGGATAAAACTTGCGTAGAAATCGCGAAAACCTACATTTTTAGATGTCAAAGTCAAAAATACCTGTCATTTATCTGACTCAGTTTATTGTTTGGTTACTGATTGAAAAGACCATGGGCGATTTGTCTCGGCAAAATTTGAAAAATCACGAGATTTTTCAATTCTCCTTCAAAAAAATGTGTATTTTTCGCGAGAGAAAGGTTTTGTCCACCGTTTTGTATATTTTTTCCGGCCGGTAGTGCGATTTTAGCCAAAAAAACGCGAGTTTTCCAAAGTGGGTATTCTGACGTCTAATTGTCAGCCTCACACACGACTACTATTAGTCTTCAATGAATATTATGACCCAAAAGTGTTCGGAAGGATTGCACACTAACAATCAACCCTTAATTAACACCAGAAGTAAGCAGACTAAAGGTAAGTGCAATTTTGTACCTCCAAACATACAGTGCGTCCGAAATTATTCAAGTTTCTTTGCCTAAGAACTTTACAATGGCGTAATGTAATTTTTGCAACAACTTGATTTGGATCTTTCATCCTCGATAAGTCCAACAACGGCGCTAAGAGCCCATACTTGAACTGTTCATTTGGCATGGTTTGAGTGAAGTTTGGTCAACAAACTAACTTTAACTAAACTTTCGATCGAAACACCTCTGAAGATGTAACATATTCGTGCTCGCGAAACGTCAGGAATAAATTATTTTTCACAACTACCGAAACACCCGGAAAACTAACTAGTTTCAAGCCAAATCGCACATAATCTCACGAGCTTTTAGGTTTAATTAAACAGGAGAAAGAAATGTTTTAAGCATAACCGGCTTGGTTTAAATTTCGTTTGAGAATTTGCTGCTAAAGTATCAAAAGCTTCCGAGTCTCACACAAAGACAGACAGTCTTAAGGACCTGAGCGCATCTCACAAACCAGGAACTACAGCACATTAACAATATTTAATGTTCTTTTAAATGCCGTGGAAATTGCCTGCTTTACAAAAATATCCAAAGTGTGTGAAATCAAGATTTTTGCATTTTAAATAGATATTTTTTTTCATTTTTTTATTAGTGTTTGTTCTTTCTCAATTTTTCCCATTTTTTTAATGTTTCCTAATTTTTCATGTATTTTTTTAATTAGTAGTTAATTAGTTTTAATTATTAATTTTTAACTTGTAGTCATTAAGTTAAGCGCTCTCGCTTAACTCCGATGGTTTTCCCGTTTTTTAGAAAATCCAAACAACGTTTTCGTATCAAATAATTTTTTTTAAATTATTTTTTTAAATTTTTGCTCAAAATCGTCCCAAAAATCACAGATTTCTAGTAAAACTACTCATTTGGGTCTATTCTTCTCTCGTACCTCCTGTGGTTTTGACTGTTTTGCACAATTCAAATAAGGCCTTTTTCCCAAAAATCATTTTTTTAAATTTGCTTTTAAAAATTCTGAAAATCGTCCAAAAACTACAGATTTTTAGTGAAAACGTTATCAACTAACTATTGTTTTTTTTATCTTTTTTCTCTTTCACTCGTTACCATTAGTGAAAGAGAACATGTTTCAAGAGAACACAATTCGCATGTTTTTGAATTCTATTGCAAAATTCTTAAAAACCCCTGCAGAAGCCGCATTTTTACTCACTTCACTTTCACCAGCTATTTCTTAATGTATTTAGGATAAAACTTGCGTAGAAATCGCGAAAACCTACATTTTTAGATGTCAAAGTCAAAAATACCTGTCATTTATCTGACTCAGTTTATTGTTTGGTTACTGATTGAAAAGACCATGGGCGATTTGTCTCGGCAAAATTTGAAAAATCACGAGATTTTTCAATTCTCCTTCAAAAAATGTGTATTTTTCGCGAGAGGAAGGTTTTGTCCACCGTTTTGTATATTTTTTCCGGCCGGTAGTGCGATTTTAGCCAAAAAAACGCGAGTTTTCCAAAGTGGGTATTCTGACGTCTAATTGTCAGCCTCACACACGACTACTATTAGTCTTCAATGAATATTATGACCCAAAAGTGTTCGGAAGGATTGCACACTAACAATCAACCCCTAATTAACACCAGAAGTAAGCAGACTAAAGGTAAGTGCAATTTTGTACCTCCAAACATACAGTGCGTCCGAAATTATTCAAGTTTCTTTGCCTAAGAACTTTACAATGGCGTAATGTAATTTTTGCAACAACTTGATTTGGATCTTTCATCCTCGATAAGTCCAACAACGGCGCTAAGAGCCCATACTTGAACTGTTCATTTGGCATGGTTTGAGTGAAGTTTGGTCAACAAACCAACTTTAACTAAACTTTCGATCGAAACACCTCTGAAGATGTAACATATTCGTGCTCGCGAAACGTCAGGAAGAAATTCTTTTTCACAACTACCGAAACACCCGGAAAACTAACTAGTTTCAAGCCAAATCGCACATATCTCACGAGCTTTTTAGGTTTATTAAAAAGGAGAAAGAAATGTTTTAAGCATAACCGGCTTGGTTTAAATTTCGTTTGAGAATTTGCTGCTAAAGTATCAAAAGCTTCCGAGTCTCACACAAAGACAGACAGTCTTAAGGGCCTGAGCGCATCTCACAAACCAGGACCTACAGCACATTTAACAATATTTAATGTTCTTTTAAATGCCGTGGAAATTGCCTGCTTTACAAAAATATCCAAAGTGTGTGAAATCAAGATTTTTGCATTTTAAATAGATTTTTTTTTTCATTTTTTTATTAGTGTTTGTTCTTTCTCAATTTTTCCCTTTTTTTTAATGTTTCCTAATTTTTCATGTATTTTTTTAATTAGTAGTTAATTAGTTTTAATTATTAATTTTTAACTTGTAGTCATTAAGTTAAGAGCTCTCGCTTAACTCCGATGGTTTTCCCGTTTTTTAGAAAATCCAAACAACGTTTTCGTATCAAATAATTTTTTTTAAATTATTTTTTTAAATTTTTGCTCAAAATCGTCCCAAAAATCACAGATTTCTAGTAAAACTACTCATTTGGGTCTATTCTTCTCTCGTACCTCCTGTGGTTTTGACTGTTTTGCACAATTCAAATAAGGCCTTTTTCCCAAAAATCATTTTTTAAATTTGCTTTTAAAAATTCTGAAACTCGTCCAAAAACTACAGATTTTTAGTGAAAACGTTATGAACTAACTATTGTTTTTTTTATCTTTTTTCTCTTTCACTCGTTACCATTAGTGAAAGAGAACATGTTTCAAGAGAACACAATTCGCAAGTTTTTGAATTCTATTGCAAAATTCTTAAAAACCCCTGCAGAAGCCGCATTTTTACTCACTTCACTTTCACCAGCTATTTCTTAATGTATTTAGGATAAAACTTGCGTAGAAATCGCGAAAACCTACATTTTTAGATGTCAATGTCAAAAATACCTGTCATTTATCTGACTCAGTTTATTGTTTGGTTACTGATTGAAAAGACCATGGGCGATTTGTCTCGGCAAAATTTGAAAAATCACGAGATTTTTCAATTCTCCTTCAAAAAAATGTGTATTTTTCGCGAGAGGAAGGTTTTGTCCACCGTTTTGTATATTTTTTCCGGTCGGTAGTGCGATTTTAGCCAAAAAAACGCGAGTTTTCCAAAGTGGGTATTCTGACGTCTAATTGTCAGCCTGACACACGGCTACTATTAGTCTTCAATGAATATTATGACCCAAAAGTGTTCGGAAGGATTGCACACTAACAATCAACCCCTAATTAACACCAGAAGTAAGCAGACTAAAGGTAAGTGCAATTTTGTACCTCCAAACATACAGTGCGTCCGAAATTATTCAAGTTTCTTTGCCTAAGAACTTTACAATGGCGTAATGTAATTTTTGCAACAACTTGATTTGGATCTTTCATCCTCGATAAGTCCAACAACGGCGCTAAGAGCCCATACTTGACCTGTTCATTTGGCATGGTTTGAGTGAAGTTTGGTCAACTAACTAAACTTTCGATTAAAACACCTCTGAAGATGTAACATATTCGTGCTCGCGAAACGTCAGGAATAAATTATTTTTCACAACTACCGAAACACCCGGAAAACTAACTAGTTTCAAGCCAAATGGCAGATAACTCACTCAGGCTTAATTAAAAAGGAGAAAGAAATGTTTTAAGCATAACCGGCTTGGTTTAAATTTCGTTTGAGAATTTGCTGCTAAAGTATCAAAAGCTTCCGAGTCTCACACAAAGACAGACAGTCTTAAGGGCCTGAGCGCATCTCACAAACCAGGAACTACAGCACATTTAACAATATTTAATGTTCTTTTAAATGCCGTGAAAATTGCCCGCTTTACAAAAATATCCAAAGTGTGTGAAATCAAGATTTTTGCATTTTAAATATATATTTTTTTCATTTTTTTATTATTGTTTGTGATTTCTCAATTTTTCCCATTTTTTTAATATTTCCTAATTTTTAATGTATTTTTTTAATTGGTAGTTAATTAGTTTTAATTATTAATTTTTAACTTGTAGTCATTAAGTTAAGCGCTCTCGCTTAACTCCGATGGTTTTCCCGTTTTTTAGAAAATCCAAACAACGTTTTCGTATCAAATAATTTTTTTTAAATTATTTTTTTAAATTTTTGCTCAAAATCGTCCCAAAAATCACAGATTTCTAGTAAAACTACTCATTTGGGTCTATTCTTCTCTCGTACCTCCTGTGGTTTTGACTGTTTTGCACAATTCAAATAAGGCCTTTTTCCCAAAAATCATTTTTTAAAATTTGCTTTTAAAAATTCTGAAAATCGTCCAAAAACTACAGATTTTTAGTGAAAACGTTATCAACTAACTATTGTTTTTTTATCTTTTTTCTCTTTCACTCGTTACCATTAGTGAAAGAGAACATGTTTCAAGAGAACACAATTCGCATGTTTTTGAATTCTATTGCAAAATTCTTAAAAACCCCTGCAGAAGCCGCATTTTTACTCACTTCACTTTCACCAGCTATTTCTTAATGTATTTGGGATAAAACTTGCGTAGAAATCGCGAAAACCTACATTTTTAGATGTCAAAGTCAAAAATACCTGTCATTTATCTGACTCAGTTTATTGTTTGGTTACTGATTGAAAAGACCACGGGCGATTTGTCTCGGCAAAATTTGAAAAATCACGAGATTTTTCAATTCTCCTTCAAAAAAATGTGTATTTTTCGCGAGAGGAAGGTTTTGTCCACCGTTTTGTATATTTTTTCCGGTCGGTAGTGCGATTTTAGCCAAAAAAACGCGAGTTTTCCAAAGTGGGTATTCTGACGTCTAATTGTCAGCCTGACACACGGCTACTATTAGTCTTCAATGAATATTATGACCCAAAAGTGTTCGGAAGGATTGCACACTAACAATCAACCCCTAATTAACACCAGAAGTAAGCAGACTAAAGGTAAGTGCAATTTTGTACTTCCAAACATACAGAGCGTCCGAAATTATTCAAGTTTCTTTGCCTAAGGACTGAACAATGGCGTAATGTTATTTTTGAAACAACTTGATTTCATGTGCTTCAACGATCTTCACTTGATCTTCTCATAGACATTTGGACTTAATTGGCAATTTGCCGAAATTGTGGTTAAAATTTAAAAAATCAGTGTTAAATTCAAACCAGTTTTTGGGCATCCAAATTTTACTTCCATACCAAGTTTCTCATGTTGTCATTAACGCGCTTTTCAACTAGTAACACCCTGTAGGAGACTTTCAATGACCTTCAAATAAAACCCGTTCATATAGTACAAGGGCGATTATGGAATAAAACTAGTTTATTGGCTTTGTAACGATCGCCCAAAAGTTGCAGTTTTCTCATTTAGGAAATGCCAAAGTTGATTTTTCCTAAACCACCCGGTTTCTGTATTAATTTTTAACACAAGATAAACGAAAATATTATCACATCAAGCACATCTGGCACGTATTGAGATAAGGAACAACCGAAAGATCATCCAAACATTTCCTGATTTGACTTTTTTTTCAATAATAGATCAAAGAGAGTTAAATTTGACTGAGGAAGGTCCAGGGATTTAAATTTTTCATACGCACCTTGTCCGCAACAGCGGTTTTTCCTCGATTCATTGCAATAGCATACGATTAGCACATAAATTATGCCAATGACCACTACAAGTCCATAGCGAATGGTATTGAGTATGTAGTTTGGTTCCATTTGCATATCGTCCGCTCCGGTATCACTCATTTCCACTCGTTCTTCTACTCGCTTCAACTTATGTTAATTCACAAACTTCGACAACAATTAGCCAATTATTGGCTTCCTTAATTATATATATGTATATTTGCACTCAAAATTTAATCTAATTTTATCAAGTATGACACGTAGAGACCGTCGTCTTTGAGGCTAATCTGTACTTGAACCATGTTGATTTGTTTATTTTGTTTTTTTAATTAATATATTCATCTTGTGTTCTGTTTAATTAAAATTCGTCAAAAACAGCAGTTCTTTTGGACGACTTGCACTCATAAATACGGAAAAACCGCAACCGTCTGGGTAAATCCTGATATGGTAAACAACACAATGATCCCATCAGAGTTTCTCTGAATTGACAAAATGTGATTAATTTGAATTGAATATCCATGTCCACTTTTAATAGCAGAAGCAAAGCACTTCCAGATTAGGTTTCGGACCTAATAGATCCGGAACTAATAGGTTCGGTAGTTCCGCTTATTTTCAGATGAGCCAGGTTTTGGACGGAAACGTTCATTTTTAGACCCGCGTTCAAACAGTCGGAAGAATTCAGGATGTAGTGCGATTTCAATGAAAATTTCTCAATTCTGAAGCTCGACTCTCTGCTATATGGTGCTAAACTTTCAAGTTTGTACTTGCCCCAAATGAGGAGTTGCGAGTTTTTTAAGGATAGCGCGCTTTGGCATGGAAGCGTTCATTTTTAGACGCGCGTTTAAACGGAAGAAAAAATATTCAAATCTAATGCGATTCTAATGCAAATTTCCCGATTTTCAGACTCAAGTGTCTATTATATTTGGCAAAACTGTCAAGTTCGTACTTGCCACAAATTAGTAGTTGCGATTTTTTAAGGAGAGCGCGCTTTTGTCTGGAAATTTTCATTTTTAGACCCGCGTTCAAACAGTAGAAAAAATTCAGGATCTAGGGCGATTTACATCAAAATTTTGCAGTTCGGAGATTTAATCCTCTGCAATACTTTGTGAAACTTTGAAGTTCGTACTTGCCCCAGATTATAAGCGCGTTGGTCTGGAAATTCAAATTTTTAGACCCTCATTTAAACAGTAAGAAAAAATCAGAATTTAATGTGATATCAATGAAAATTTTTGAATTTTAGAAACTCAACTATCTACTATATCTTGCGCAACTTTCAAGTTCGGACTTGCCCCAGATTATAAGTTACCAAACTTTTTAAGGAGAGCGCGCTTTTGGCTGAAAGCTTTTATGTTTAAACAGCAGGAATAAATCAGTTTTTAGTGCATTTTCAATGAAAATTTTTCAATTCTGAAACTTCAACTATCTTGCGAAACTTTTGAGGTTGTACTTGTCCCAAATGAGGAGTTACGAATTTATTAAGGAGAGCGCGCGTTGGTTTGGAAACGCTCATTTCTACACCCTCATTTAAACAGCAAGAAAAAATCAGCATTTAGTGCGATTTCAATGGAATTTTCTCGATTCTGAAACTCAACTATCGACTATATCTTGCGCAACTTACAAGTTCGTACTTGCCCCAGATTATAAGTTACAAAAATTTTTAAGGAGAGTGTGCTTTTGGCTGGTAGTTTTTATGTTGCAACAACAGGAATAACTCAGTTTTTAGTGAGATCTCAATAAAAACTTCTCAATTCTGAAGCTCGACTGTTTGCTATATCCTGAGAAACTTTCAAGTTTGTACTTGCCCCAAATGAGGAGTTAAGAATTTGTTGAGGAGAGCGCGCGTTGCTGTGAAAACGGTCATTTTTAGACCCTTATTTAAACAGCATTTACTACTGCGATTTCAATGCAAATTTCTCAGTTCTTAAACTCAACTATCTGCTGTATCTTGCGCAACTTTCCAGTTTGTAATTGCCCCAAATGAGAAGTTACGAATTTTTTGAGGAGAGTGCGCTTTTGTCTGGAAACTTTCATTTTTAGACTCGCGTTTAAACAGCAGGAAAAAATCAGCATCCAGTGCGATTCCAATGAAATTTTCTTAGTTCTGAGATAAAGTTGTCTGCTATATCCTGCGAAACTTTCAAGTACGTACTTGCTCCAAATTAGTAGTAACTTATTTTTTAAGGAGAGCTCGCTCTTGCATGGAAGCGTTCATTTTTAGTCGCGCATCAAAACTTCAAAAAAATAATCAGGACCTAATGTGATTTTAATGCAAACTTTTCAATTCTCTAATCCAGGTATCTCCAATATGTAAGGAAACTTTCAAGTTCGTACTTGCCCCAAATGAGTAGTTGCGAGCTTTTTAAGGAGAGCGCGCTTTTGGCTGGAAACGTTTATTTTAAGACTCGAGTTTGAACAGCATCGGCATCTAGGGCGATTATGATGTAAATTTGTCAATTTTGAGCCTCAATTGTCTGCTATATCTTGCGAAACTTTCAAGTTCGTACTTGCCCCAGATTATAAGTTACAAAATGTTTTAAGGAGAGTGCGCTTTTGGCTGGTAGTTTTTATGTTTAAACAGCAGGAAAAAGTCAGTTTTTAGTGCGATTTCAATAAGAGTTTCTGAATTCTGAAGCTCGACTATCTGCTATATCTTGCGAAACTTTCAAGTTTGTACTTGCCCCAAATGAGGAGTTACGAATTTGTTGAGGAGAGCTAACTTGTTGCTTGCTAACTGAACAAAATAATGAGGACTAAATCCATGACTAAAACAATTAATTTTAATTAATTTTGAATGTTATTTTTGCAGAATTAAGCACTAATCTAAACGTAACAGTTAGTTAATTGGTCGTTTTATCGAGTTTATATGTTTAAGAAAACATACAGCAACCAATGAGCGGAATCTTATAGTCCAACTCACCATAATTAATATATCTTCTAGACAAACGTTCTTCAATTAAGACACTTATACCACTCGCGCTATAATGGCTCAACATGCCCACATCCATATAGAGTTTTTTTTGAAAATACCCGTATATTACAATGATTACTATTAGAAGGAATGCAAACAAAATACAAGCTTCTGATGTTGTCGCCATTACTTTACAGCCAGCGGATATAAATTAATACGCTTATAACAAACAAACATGCAAAGAGTTAAGGTCGATGAATAAATCTAGGTGGGGATATAAAGAGCAAGATTATTATCATATTAATAGATAAAATGGGTGTTATTGTTTTGAATGGAGGATAGTGGTCAAGCAGCGCAGATAACCTTTGAGTAATAAATGATTAGCGATTTTTTTCTGTTTAAAATCAACAATCCTTAATTAGGAAGAACAGCAGCACTTTGTTGTCTTAAATATATAAAATGGTTTAAATTGGCAAAATACGGGTTTCTTACACAACTTTAAGTAGGTACGTAAGTACAAAATTAGGTGAAACTGGTGGCTTTTCGGATGTGCCACAAGTGGCTTTAACACCTCCGAAGATGCAAGCCACTCGTGCTTGCGAAACGTTAGGAAAATATTTTGTCCACAAACGGTCTAAAAAGTTTTGGGCCTGGAATTATTTTAAATTAATGTCGCTTACCTGTTGCCCCATCATTAGCAACATACTCTCTTTTCAGTCGCGCCTTGCGAGCGTCCAATGCTTCGGACAATATTTTCACCAAATAACAGAAAATGAAAATGCCGACAATTAACAATGGAAAGAAATCGAATGTTTCCATTTTCGCTTGTCGTTCAGGTGCCAACGGTAATGCCAAACTGTACAGTACACACAAAAAAAATTGCCATAAAGCGATAAGATAATGCTGTCCATGTGAATAATTAAACTGACTGAGATTGCATTGTTTGAGCTACATTCTTTTTCGATGTCGAGTCACGTTGGCCTGAACCCGCAATTTGAATAATTTCGACACTGTCAAATGGGGGAATATGATTTAATTGGACCTCAAAGACGGATTTATCCAATTTTCCAACCGTCCTATTCTCGTCTGAACAGAAATTCACTAAAATTTCCACAGTTAAACACCAAATTGATCGAAAGTCTGTGCAAATACGTGCTGGATGTTTTAGGGCGAACACACGGTATATTTGGCACAATTTTGCTTTAGATATAATTTTTTATACACGGTTTTTAATGGGTGAGCATATTCTATATAATCTGAAAATTTTCAGGTGATGAGCTTTTAAAATTTCGCACTTGACAGCCTGGCATTCAAGTCTTAATTGATATCAATTAATCGACTTAATCTCGCGGACGCAACAATTTATAACACTGGCTTTTGACGTTATTTTCACTTTCCTCCGCATCATGACGACAACTCAAACGTCTGCATGAGGTTGCAGTCTCTAGAAATTGAGGAGCAAATCGAACATTTTTTAAAACCTTAAAATGATAAAAAAAATAACGAAATAATTATTCAAAAAGCAACTCACAACAATCAATAAATTCGATATTACACGCACGATTATCCCGCCTGATTCTTCTTCGTCTAGCTGCTCTTTCCTCTCTACAAGTGACTCTGATGATTAAAGTTAAGCCCACTAAAATGATCAAAACAGTGGACAGATACACATATGCCGCCCACTCCATTTTAAAAACACTTTGATTAACTAACCAAAAACTTTCCACTAGTGTTTGAGTGTTTAGGTGCGGCGTTTAATAGAAACTGGGCGGTTGCTGGTCGCAAAAGATAGAAACGAAATGTATTTTGGCTTCGATAAGATAATCTGCCCAACCAGCAGATAGCAGCCGCTAAATATATGGCTTATATGGCCGGAATTTATTAAGGGATTTCGATCTGTTATTTCAAGGGCTTAAGAAGAATTTGGATTATAAATTACTCTGTTTATCCATCATAGATTAGAGACATTGTTATTGGATAGAAAAAGTGAGTTTATTAGGATGATTGTCCAAGTTTTTTGCTCGGGTTATTGCTCTAACTGGAACTGCAAGGTTCAATCAAAGCGGTTTCGATCTGTTGGCTCTAGTAATTTCACTTCTTCTGTATCTTCAGAGGTGATTTGCACGGCGCAGCAACCACCTCTGAAGATGCACGTCACTTGTGCCTGCGAAACATCAGGAAGAAATTATTTTCTACAACTCCTTAAAGCGCTGGCTATTTTGGTTTAAAAATCTTGCGCTATCAAAAGTCCTTGAGGTCTTTTACTGGAATTTTACTACTGTTTTAATTGCCCAATTTTGCCGACTTTTATCTTGCCTGCCCTTCTTATCTCGAACTCAATCGGAATCAATACACGTATAACCGACGATTTAGCGCTTATAGGCCTGTCAGTTTGCCTATAATTTACAGTGCGCTGTCAAAAAAAGGGCCTACTATACACGGGCAATCACGGGCTAATCCGGAAACTTTCAACATCAGCATTCAGACTGCGAAGTTAATTTTATATTGCAATTTGTCTCAAACACGGTGTGCAAATTAAAGTGACTCATTTGAGTGAAACTTATCGCAGCTATTAATTGAAACTGATTTCGCGCTTGTAGGCCGTCGAGAAAAAGGATTTTTTCCTGGCGTTTTCTAAGTACGAGGGGCCCCGTATAGGTGGTTTTCTCGGCACAGCACAACTCTGAAGATGCAAGCCACTTCTGCTTGCGAAACGTCAGGAAGAAATGAAAAATGCGAAAATTCAAAAATACTGGGGGTTTTTCAAACTGCTCTTAGTCTTAGGCTCATATTTTGAGAACCGGTTGGGCTGCAAAGCTCTGGTTGTCCTTGCTAGATAGAGCCGTGAAATGCGCACTTTTTTTCTAGGAAACATCATTATAGAAATGTGTCTAGTTTTCATGCAAAATTCGAAAATTTAAAATTACTGCGGGTGTAGAAAAGCGCTCTTAGTCTTTGGCTCATATTTTGAGAACCGGTTGGGCTGCAAAGCTCCTGGTTGTCATTGCTAGATAGAGCCGTGAAATGCGCACTTTTTTTCGAGGAAACATCATTTTAGAAATGTGTCTAGTTTTCAGGCAAAATTCGAAAATTTAAAATTACTGCGGATCTAGAAAAGCGCTCTTAGTCTTTGGCTCATATTTTGAGAACCGGTTGGGCTGCAAAGCTCTGGTTGTCATTGCTAGATAGAGCCGTGAAATGCGCACTTTTTTTCTAGGAAACATCATTATAGAAATGTGTCTAGTTTTCAGGCAAAATTCGAAAATTTAAAATTACTGCGGGTCTAGAAAAGCGCTCTTAGTCTTTGGCTCATATTTTGAGAACCGGTTGGGCTGCAAAGCTCTGGTTGTCATTGCTAGATAGAGCCGTGAAATGCGCACTTTTTTCTAGGAAACATCATTATAGAAATGTGTCTAGTTTTCAGGCAAAATTCGAAAATTTAAAATTACTGCGGGTCTAGAAAAGCGCTCTTAGTCTTTGGCTCATATTTTGAGAACCGGTTGGGCTGCAAAGCTCCGGTTGTCATTGCTAGAAAGAGTCGTGAAATGCGCATTTTTTTCTAGGAAACATCATTTTAGAAATGTGTCTAGATTTCAGGCAAAATGCGGAAATTTAAAATTACTGCGGGTCTTGAAAAGCGCTCTTAGTCTTTGGCTCATATTTTGAGAACCGGTTGGGCTGCAAAGCTCTGGTTGTCATTGCTAGATAGAGCCGTGAAATGCGCACTTTTTTCTACAAAACATCATTTTAGAAATGTGTCTAGTTTTCAGGCAAAATGCGAAAATTTTAAATTACTGGGGGTCTAGAAAAGCGCTCTTAGTCTTTGGCTCATATTTTGAGAACCGGTTGGGCTGCAAAGCTCTGGTTGTCATTGCTAGATAGAGCCGTGAAATGCGCACTTTTTTCTACAAAACATCATTTTAGAAATCTTTATGAAGACATTATTTTCTATGGCGATCGAAAAGCTTGAAAAAATCATCAGTTTTAAGCAAAGGGCGCGAAAATCTGTTTGAATACCCAAAAGTGAAAGTTTCAAAAGCCTGATTTGGGCTGAAACATTTTGAATTCTTCAAAAATATGTGCTGGAAAACAGTTCAGTTGAAGCAAATTTGCAAAAAACCTGCTGAATTTGTAAATTATATGGCATTTCTTCAAAAAATTATGGGTTTATCTCAAAAGCTCTTTTTGTCCCAAAAATCGCAGCTTGGAGCGACATTATTAAAGCCACCAGATACAGTTTCTAAAGCTTCATTTAGCTGAAAAAAAAAGTTGCAAAAATCTCATTTGATTTATTCAAAATATTCGCAAAGCTTCCAAAAGCTCCTTTCTAATTTATTCGTACAAGTTTGAATAGAAGCTATGATCTTTCCAGCCAAACTAGACATTTGAGAGCAATTTTATTGAAACTTCCAAAAGCTGTTTGCTTTCGCTTGTTCAGCTACTGTAACTGTAAAAAAGGACAACTTCTCAAACCTCTGAATCCGGATAAAATTTTCAAAAACTCAAACACGTCACCTTACAGTTTTTGAAAAATCCGCAAGTTTTAATAAAACTTATTGACCTAATTTCCCTTATTTACTTACATGCGTGTCGAGTTCGAAACGCGCAATTTTTACACCGATGAATACAGTCCATAATGGCCAAACAGAAGAACACAGAGAAAAACAAAACGATTGCAAACGTACTCAAACCGAAAATACCCCAATAAATTGTATCCATTGTTACAACTGGAAACACTATTTCGATTCATTTGCCGGAAAAATGTCTGAGCCAACGCGAGATCTTGTTGATTAAAGATAATATTTGTTGACAGACTTTTATTGAAATTATAAAACGTGTTAGCAAATATTGTAAATGAGCCGAGACGCTGCTGAAGGCTTGGAAATTTGGCTGGAAGTCTCGAAAAATTTCTTGCTAAACTAATAGTTTTGTGAATGTTCGGGACATTTCATATTTCCTTTTTTTTTGATAACATTCCCCCATCGAAAACGACCCCATCACTCGTATGTAATGTGATTACAAAAAATTAAGTTCCTGTTTACTGCACATTCAGTCTACTTAATCTTCTTGATAAGCCGACTATCATGCAAGTCACGTATATCAAAAGAGGCTTTTGCGGCCCTTGCTGGAAACTGTGGGGTTTTGCAACAGAGAGTCGACCTGACGTTTCGCAAGAAAGAACGACTTCCATCCTCAGGAGCGTTTTATTAGAAAGCTCGCACTGGATGATCTTTGAATGGTTCCACTGTCTTACAAAGATGTTTTTATCACAACGTTTCGGTTCATTAAATTCAACTCTTCAAAGACTATTCAGTGAAACACTTTTAAAGATATAAGCGACTCAAAAACGACTCGAAAAACGCCTTAACTCACGTATATTTTTTACTAGTTTTATTTACTTACGATTATCATTTGTGCTCCAGATGCAATAAGCGAACATCAGTAGGCGAATAACCAAAAGTAAGCCACAAAAGGCCATCATATAGAATACGAAAGTGAGGAAATACATATAAAATTCCCGTTCGAACATCGCGGTAGATTTTCGTTCTCGTGATACTGCAATCGGCAAGAGTTTTCACTCGCTTACCTTTAATAAAATGCGGAGAAACTGACTGGTAAATGTATGCAAAGATAAGATAATTCTATTGCCGTCATTGTCTTTAGCTTTTAATTGCTAAGATTTATCTCTGTTAGTTTCACATTGCTTTGGCAAAAAGTTTCAGTTTTCACACTGTAAAATTCTTGCAATGTTTTTGCATCAGCGCAAATTCGAATTGCAGATTTTTAAAACTTTCAGAATTTCACACGAAAATATTTCCTTGATAAACGTTTCGGTTAACCCTTCATATTCTAGTCACTTGCAGGACTATTTTTGTCCATCGATCAACAGAATAGAAAAATTGCTAGGTTTTTCTCACTGCAATTGTGGAATTTGAGTTGAGTGTTGCTGCGTTAATCCTAATCAAAAAACGTCGTCCAAGTGTTTCACGTTAAGAACAATCGTTTCAAAATCCTGCAAAGATTAGCGCTGGCTGTCAGTTAATATTATCAGGCATTTCCAATACTCGCGATGCTGATAATGCGAAATAGTGTTACTTTTACTCATTATTGCCAACTACTGTATTAACGATTATCGATTAACGTTTTTTTGCGCTAAGCTTCGCTCATTTTATGCGATGGTGCGTAGTTTAATCAACACTCCAAGCCGTTTTTTGAGTGTTGAAGTGAATAGATAAAGATTGGATCCTGGATCATATCTCGACACACAAATTACTTGAAATATTGTCTGTTCTGATAGCGGGTTTGGGACTGGATTGAAACTCGTTTTATTTTTTAAAAATAGCTGACGTTTCGACCCATTTGCAAAATTATAAACACTCCTATCATCAGTGTAAATACAAATCGATAGAATTGGCTTCGAACAATAAATAAAATAAAGGTGCGGAAATCGTAGAATTTTGTACATGAACCAATGATTATCTTGAAATGTTTTAACGTTTACAAGCAGATTGGTTGGTCAAACGGGCTATTACGAAATAAAGATTTCGCTGTCATCAGCAAAGGGATTTTCCAAGATTTTTCCTCATTTTAACATTATTTGCGAGATAATCAGTCAAGTGTGTAGAACTGTTATCGTAAATGTGCTTACTTAAAATATTTATTATATTTTCCTTCATATACTGACCATTATTTGTCTGCGCTTGTCGTCGACTCCTAATTTCCTTCCGTTTCCCACTAACATAATTGATTATTGATATTGTCACGATTAAAAGCAATATGAAACCGAAAAAGAGCATTACCTCGCTTCGGGGGCTCAACATTTCAAACTAGCGACTGAAAGCCACTTAAACCGTCACGTCCGTCACTGACTGTTGGTTTAATAATTTTCTGTTTTTTATTGGGACGCACACGTTCTTATCATCAGTCGCTTTTAAAATATTATATATTGGCATCATATATCTTAATTCCAGACGGACTGGAAATGGGTGAAAGATGTGCAATTTCCCAATTTTTAGCCGATAGAATTAAAGCCAGAAATGGGAGTCAAGTTTCTTGCATTTTGCCTCTTCATGTGTCTTTTGAGTCACGAATGTCCGCGGGAGTTTTTTTAGTTTTTTCTTTGTGTGAAATGTGGCAATTTGAATTATTGTTGAGTTCAGCCTTTGGATGTGTCTTTCAGTAAATGCATTTTGTAACTTTTCCTAAACTTACGTCAAAAACAATACACTGAGTTCAAAAAACGCGCATGTAAAATTTTGATTTTTGATCGAAAATTTTATAATTTTTTCGGTCGATTTCTGCCAAAAATATCAAACCTTTCAAAATACCGCGAATTTTACATTTTTGTCAGCTGAAGGAAAGGAGGGATGCAATGAGCTCATTTAAAAACACGCTAGAAGCTTTATATACGAAATAATTAACATTTTTGGTCGATTTTAAGCAATTTTTGAGCGGTCTCGATCTTCAAACGACGATATTTTCCTTATTGAATACTCAAACACTTTGTAGATGCTCATCAGGAAGCTTCTTATGTCGGAAGCAATCCATTGAGCTCATAAAACGCGCATGTAAAATTTTGATTTTTGATCGAAAATTTCATAAGGGGTTGAGGTCGATTTTTTTCAAAAACATCAAACCTCTCTCAGTTCCGCGAATTTTACATTATTTTCATCTGAAGGAAAGGAAGAATGCAATGAATTCATTTAAAAACGCGCTAGAAGCTTTAGATCCGAAATAATCAACTTTTTGGCCGATTTTAAGCAATTTTTGAGCGGTCTCGATCTTCAAACGACGATATTATCCTTATTGAAGACCCAAACACTTTGTAGATGCACATCAGGAAGCTTCTTATGTCGGAAGCAATCCATTGAGCTCATAAAACGCACATGTAAAATTTTGATTTTTGATCGAAAATTTCATAAGGGGTTGAGGTCGATTTTTTTCAAAAACATCAAACCTCTCTCAGTTCCGCGAATTTTACATTATTTTCATCTGAAGGAAAGGAAGAATGCAATGAACTTCATTTAAAAACAGCGCTAGAAGCTTTAGATCCGAAATAATCAACTTTTTGGCCGATTTTAAGCAATTTTTGAGCGGTCTCGATCTTCAAACGACGATATTATCCTTATTGAAGACCCAAACACTTTGTAGATGCACATCAGGAAGCTTCTTATGTCGGAAGCAATCCATTGAGCTCATAAAACGCGCATGTAAAATTTTGATTTTTGATCGAAAATTTCATAAGGGGTTGAGGTCGATTTTTTTCAAAAACATCAAACCTCTCTCAGTTCCGCGAATTTTACATTATTTTCATCTGAAGGAAAGGAAGAATGCAATGAACTCATTTAAAAACGCGCTAGAAGCTTTAGATCCGAAATAATCAACTTTTTGGCCGATTTTAAGCAATTTTTGAGCGGTCTCGATCTTCAAACGACGATATTATCCTTATTGAAGACCCAAACACTTTGTAGATGCACATCAGGAAGCTTCTTATGTCGGAAGCAATCCATTGAGCTCATAAAACGCACATGTAAAATTTTGATTTTTGATCGAAAATTTCATAAGGGGTTGAGGTCGATTTTTTTCAAAAACATCAAACCTCTCTCAGTTCCGCGAATTTTACATTATTTTCATCTGAAGGAAAGGAAGAATGCAATGAATTCATTTAAAAACGCGCTAGAAGCTTTAGATACGAAATAATTAAGATTTTTGGTCGATTTTAAGCAATTTTTGAGCGGTCTCGATCTTCAAACGACGATATTTTCCGGATTGAAGACCCAAACACTTTGTAGATGCACATCAAGGAGCTTCTTAGGTTGGAAGCAATCCCTGGAGCTCAAAAAACGCACATGTAAAATTTTGATCGAAAATTTCAAAAACCTCGAATCCTCAAAGGTGAATGATCACTCAACTACGTTAGTTTCTCCTTCCAATTTTTGTGCTTGTTTTTTTGCAAAAGTTATAAAATATTTCGGCCTTGATAATGAGGGACTTTTCTTTAATCATTTATTTCGACACTTCAAAATATAATAAAAATTAATCTTACCTGAACGTCATTGAGTGCCAACCTAATTTTGATTCAAATCGATAATAGAAGCAATGATTTGTTTTAATCCGATAGAAATTCTGCTTTTAAAGTTCGATGGGGATTTTTGGGAGTTTGCGTCTTAATAAGAGCCTCAAACTGGAAAACTACTAAACCAAAGAGGGAAATAGGGAAAAAATCCACTTGACCCAAAATCTCCATATTAAAAATAACTAAATATTCAAACACAAATCACTTTGCCAGTTAAGCCTATAAACATTTAATCATTATTCGCTTCAGATAATCAGATATTTCCATTGTTTTAAACACTTGAATTTTTATGGAAATTCCAATATTCGATGTGTTTATAGACAACTACACAATTGCGGAAAGATAATATGAATCCTGTTAATTTCATAAAAAAATTTCATTGTTTTTTAAAACTAATTGAATTTCTAGTTAAAATTTCAAAAGCATCCCTTGGTGCAAAAAGCTTTGTCCTAAGCCAACAGCTTAGCGCCCATTGGTTCTAAGCTTGCCGTGCTTTTGCTTACAGTCTTTGCACCCCGGGTGGCTTTTACTTAGCAGCGTAAAACACTTTTCGAAAAATTTCCTCAAATTTTTCGAAATTTGGAATGCGTCTTACCTCGAAGTCGCCGTTGAGCTCGTCGCTGTTCTCGCCGTTCCTTCACTATCTTGCATTTTCTTTTGATAATAAATGACATCCAAATAATCTTCAGTATTGCCAAGATGACAATAGCAACAGCCACAAATGCACTTCCAGGCATTTTTTTATATACTAAATGTATAATTTACTGTACAACTGGTTGAAGCAACCGTATGGCCAAAGATATAATACGTTCACGTGGCACTTGAATTCGTATTTAACAAAGCGATCAATCTTATCAACATCCTGTTTTAATTTGTGTGATTGTATCAATAATGTTTCTCCTATCGGAAATTCAGATAGTATTTGATGTAATATGTTGAAGGTTTTCGATGGAAAGTTCATGCTTTAGTGCTCCGCAGGAAAAATTCTGACAAAACAGATTCGTTTTTTATGGTCAGAGTTGTATTATGGCTATTGTTACAGCTTTGAAGAACAAAGGAACTTTCAGGCATCATCAGAGTCAGTTAAAAGTTTCAGAAGCAAAGAAGTACAAATCTGAAGATCAGCTAATCTCAGGCACTTCAACACTTGGGTTTGAACCTATTAGCCTTTATCAGATGCCTGAAAGTAACACTCCAGAAACCTACACTCAAGTGGTTTCAGGAGTGTTATTTCGAAGGTTCGAAACCAGTTTTGGGAGTGCCTGAGATTGAGCAATAAAATTAAATAACGCCTATTGATTATCTATTGGAACATGAGTTTTTTGGTATTTTGTATATGGAATATGACGATTTTCTGGCGATTTTTCGTCAATAATTGTTAGCAATTTCAAAACTTCTTGAGGAAAACTCTTGGCTATTTTTGACTTTGTCTCGAATCTTAAGCAATCGAATCGAACTCAGCTAACTAATTAACGAAAAGAGCCAGAAAATGGGCAAAACACTGGTAGATAGCTAGAAGAAAATAACATCAAGCTTCCCATTCTGGAAGTTTGTCAGCAAGAATTTCCTGAAATCAACTTACATCGACATCGTTGAGCATCGCGCCTTACTTTGACTTGTTTGCACTTTTTCCTGATGATCAAAGAGATCAAAATTGTTTTCAAAACAACAACCACCACAACTATGATTATCACGACTTCGCCAGCCATTTTTTGCCTCCTTTGAAGGTACAGCGGATGATTAGTGCGGTCTGGGCAAGTTGATCGGCCAAAAAGTCGAATTTATTGATGTGGCACTGAATTTGCTTTAGTTCTAATCGCTTAATCTTATCATAAACCATTGTCGATAAGTAAGCATAACTCGATCTTGCTAACTTTTTGGGCTTTTAAAATATCCAAAGTGTAAAATATACAGAGCTGTGGTCTGGTGGCAGCTAGTTTGGAAAATCCAAAAAAACTTTTAACTTTCAAAAATAGATTTTTTTGCGGCGCGCTTAGAGCAAAATGCGTTCACTTAACCAGGTTTTAAGTACACATGTTCCATGTTCCTGTTCAAACAATCAGCTTTGATAGTGAAAAAGTACAAAATCTTGATTGATTGATTCCTTGATTGATTCAAATTTTGCTTGAAAAGTCACACTTGATAGGTTTTGAATGGTCGGAATTCGATGTTGTGATAAAAACACGTTTGTAAGACAATGAAACTGCGAAAAAACCATAAAATTATTTTCCCCGATGGCCTGAATCCTGAAAAACTGCCTGCATCTGCGAGAAGTCAAAGTTCTCACCTCTATGCCGTTCATTCTGTTGTATTCTTCTCACTTGTTCACGCTTCAATCTGATGTAGTTCCTAATCAATACCGCTAAGATAATGGCAATCATTAACAGGATGATAAATCCCAGCTCGTCTCGTTGATCGAACCACATGGCTCAGAACGTCGCAGAAACACTCAGAAACACTTTTCGTCTGCACAACTTTGCCAAAGTTTAACATTTCACAACTCGTTCAAGATGTCGAAACTGATTGTTGTTGAAGGTAGTTGCTCGTCAGCAGGTGGGCTTATGGAAGACAAGATTAGATGTTATCAGGCCTTAGAAGAATCAATATTTAACTTTATTAAACAGGCGAGAAAAATTGGGTTATATGGCAAGTATGTATTTGATTAGCAGAGTTGCAGATCCGGTCTGATCGCGATAAGTACGGCAAGTATTTACTTGACATTGTTGTTCACTGGGAAAGCTCTGTACTGGTTTGGACCAACCCAAGGTGGATTTTCCGCTTTACGATGGTTTTTAAATAAACATCCTCTGTTTTATTTTGCCTACAGCTCCGAGTCCAAAGTTATCATTCAAGTGAGTTTTCCAACAAAGGTTTGGAAGAATTAGGCTGCCAAATGAATGCGTTAGAAAGAGAAGACGAAATCAACAATGTAGGCGGGGCTTCTGGTCAGCGTCCCATCAAGGATTGTTTGCCACTCGCTCTAATACTTGCATTTGTCATTGCGCCTTGTTGCACTCGCATACCAGCTTTGATTGTGACATTATTTAGGTAGTTGCAAAATATGTTTCAAAATTGTGGAACAAACCAGTTTAATGCGCTCTCAAAATACACATTTAATTTTTATTTTCTGGGGTTTCTGGCATTGTACTCTTCAAACTTTTCGACGGCGCTTAACAGGTCTTTGGCGAAACTTTCTGGACGTTCAAATGCGGCGAAATGCCCTCCATCTAGGTCTGACAGTTGCAGATTGTTCGGGAACAGTTCACTAATTATACCGTCAGCTACATAGAAATCGTACTCGAATCTTGCTATTGCTGTAGGGACTTTCAATGGATTGCTGAAAATTAAAAAAAAACAGTAACGGGCAAATAAGTCAAGTCATGGTTTGCTGTTTTAAATTTGCTTTAAGATACAACAACATAACAAAAAACAAAACAAAATTTAACTGGGGAACATTCTATAGGGAATAGTTGAAACTTGACAGTTCTACAGAGAGAATAGGATAAACATCCTTCCCACAAAAAATTAGATATTCGGAAAAACCTACTGAACAACTACAACTTGAGTTCATAACCTGGCTTCACAACATCAGTTTTCATTACAAAAAGTTCGAGTTTCGCGGCTATTGCTTGAAACTGATGAGTTTTTGAGTGTGCTCGTCGCAGCCCCAGTTTAGGCAT
The DNA here is from genome assembly GCA_024550625.1 of Dendroctonus valens. NCBI lineage: Eukaryota > Metazoa > Arthropoda > Insecta > Coleoptera > Curculionidae > Dendroctonus > Dendroctonus valens. Next base: position 87,876 of record JAJTJO010000055.1, on the reverse strand, counting down.
GCTTTATTTGTGGTTTAAAATGCGCCTTACCGTAGAACTCCCTGTCCGAACTGGTTCCTATTGAAGGATTCCGCATAGAGTCTAAATGACGTGGTTGCTGTTCCAGTTATCCAGTAAACCATTAAATTATCGATTAAAGAAGCATAAGTGTACTTTTCCTGAAGAAGATCTTCAGCTTCCTTTTCCGTATAATGCCAATTCGTGCCCAAGACGAATTTTTCTAAAATGTAGGCTGCCAAAGCAGCTGGAGAATCAGTAGAGCCCACACCTAGTTAGAGTAACAAATTTACAAAAAAATACAAATTAATATGGAGAATGAATGATAAAATATGGAGAACATTGACAGCGTTAGTTTAAACGCCGATTATTTTCCGTTTATATTGTTAACTTTGCTACACAAATCTTACCAATAGTATCCGGTTTGGTGGCCTGGAGATGTAAATATCCAGTTTCCCTGATCCGATGAACGAATTTCTCCCATAAGGGAAAAATGCGGTCGTGGTGTTCGGGTCTCACAAGCCATGACGGGTAAAAACTGCCCAAAAAATACTTGATATACGACAAAGGAGTCATAATCACAGCCATGTTGGTGTGATATCCCAAAACATTTTCTGGGTAGAGAACGGTGAGCGACTGGAGAATTATGGCTCCAAAATCTCCTCCTGAAATTTTCAATTTTGGAGAAAATAATACATTTAAATAAATATATTGGGATAGCGAGTTTGGGACTGCATTAAAAACTCCTTGCCGACGTTTCGAGCATTTTTTCGTAAGGCGAGTTTTTTCAGTATTTTTCCAGTCCCAAACCCTCTATCCGAATATATAAGATCAAAACCAAGCAATTTTCCCAACTAGTTTTACCTTGGCAATAAAACTGCTTAAATCCCAGTCTAAACATCAAGTTCCTCATTATAACCGCAATTTGATTGGCTCCCAATCCAGGTTTGGATGCGGCTTGTGAAAATCCATAGCCCGGTATATGAGGTGCAATCACTTCGAAAACAAAGTCCCTATCTTTGGCCGCGGTGGTCAGAATGGGTATGATTTCGTAGAATTCTCGAACTGATCCAGGCCAACCGTGTAGGATCAACAGTGGCAAAACCTTTTTATTTCCAGAATTTTTCGGCTTTACATGCAAATAGTGAATATCCAGACCTGAAAACTTACGCCATTATTGCTCAGCTGCCACCGAGGCTACATAAACCTACAAGGATTTCTTACATAGTCCTTCCATCGAATTTTAATGGCTTTAAACCCAGCTTACCCTGAATATTTGTTTTATATTGCGGGAATTGATTGAAGTAGGTTTGGCGCTCCGTCCAGTTGTAATCGGTTCTCCAATATTCCACGACTTTCTTCAGCAGATTGGTGCTGAAACCGTATTGGTGATGGATGCCTTCCAGTGGCGGAACTAAAGGCTTCAAGTGATCCAGGCGCCATTTCAGGTCCACTAAAACCTAAAAATCTCTTCTATTCTTCTATGTTACCCCAATTTTTATTGTTGATCAGTGAGAAGGAAACAACAAGTTTCAGTGTTTTTCCTTCTAAGTAATCGTTTATAGAATCTGCAATCGCATCATGTACATGCTAATAAATAAGCCTTGATTTATGGCTTGCAGGCTATTTTTAGCATTGTTATTATTATTATTGTTAGTGAACCTTGAACAAATAGACAGTTAACGGTACGAAACAGGAAAACCCGATATAAAAGCCCGTCGAAATACCAGTCAAGCCCTGACTATTTTCGATTTAAAACCTTGCGCTATAAAAGAGCCTTGAGGTCTTAAAGTGCCATTTTACTACTGTTTTAATTGCTCAATTTAACATTCATTGTCGAAAAGCATTCCGAAAATACACACGTATAACCGGCGATTTAGCGCTTGTAGGCCTGCCAGTTTGCCTATAATTTACATGACGCGCTCAAAAAATCGGCCTACTATACTAGCAATTGGGAGCTAATGTGGAAACTCCCAAGACCGGTATTGAGAAACTGGTGAGTTTTTCGGGCTTTTACACCGTCGTGGAAAAGAATCTCGTCTTGACGTTTCGTAAGCACCAGTGGCTTACATCTTCAGATTGCTTCCATTGTCTTACACAAATGTTTTTATCAGAACGCTTTGGTTTGGTAGTATCCCCAACCGCTTGAAAGACTATGGAGCAAACCACGTCTGAAGATGCCAGCAACTCGTGCTTGCGAGACGTCAGGATAAAATTCCTTTGCAACGGCCTTAAACCACAACAAACTCTCCAACTTTAGTTTAAACAGTAATTCTATATTACCTCTTTTGGAACTTGTACTGTAAATTCCCTGATGGAATCCTCCAATTTATCCGGTTGTTTACCAGGTCCCCAATACAGGGATTCATCGAATTTCGGAATGGGTTTGGGCGTAATTACTCGATAAAACAACACCCCGATTAATCCCACAATAACTGCGAATAAAGCGAAAACAACTTTTAAGGCCCCCATGATAGACTCTGGGTGTTCAGTAGGTTAAACACGGCGATTTGAAGGTGTTTTTTAAGGATTAGTTTAGTATCTATGACGATAAGATTCACAGTTCAAGGCTGATGGACTAGAATCAGACTTGAAATGTATTTGGCAAGGCACGTGGAAACAAGCCGCTCATTTGTCGATTCTGATTACTATTCGAGGCCTAGAAATTGACCGAAAATTTTAAGAGACGTTCTTAGCACCGGCTGCTTAAAATATGAATCTCTTTTTGGGTTTAGGACTTGCATTTGCGTGAATCGTGACTGCATCAAGTGCAAAGTTCAAGTGATCATTTAAAAGTCCAAGCGATAATTTCCTAAATGATTATTTGGATTTGGAAAAATTCAAATGGAGAAAGAAACATGATTAATTTGAGTGTATTTTCATAAACAAAAACGCAAATTTATCAACGTTCAGTGTGTGTTTCAGAGGTTTAAAAGTGTTTGTACAGCGCAATTTCCATTCAAAATAATTCCAAGATTGTGTTATTTTTCACACGAATATTGAAAATACTTTCCAATAGCCATGACGGAATAAATAATGATCTGATTTTCACTAATTAGCAGCATTTTTATCTATGTCAAGATTTTTTTCCCAAATAATTTCATCATCCTGCTTAATCTCACATGGTTTCTTGCCTAATTTTGGCTCTTTTTTTGGACTGTTCGACTCTCTGAATGACTTGACAAATCAGCTTTCAGCAAAATCTATATGCAGTCTGAGGTCCGAAACCACACAGGCTGAGGCACGTAAATAAATCTATGCTAATTAGGTTCTTAGTATACCACATGTATAATCCGTAAACATAAAATTTCCACTTGTCCTTAAATGAACAAACTGGTAGTCCTTAAAAGATTCAGCTTGCAATGGGGATATATATAAGTTAGCCCAAGAAACTGCCAGATTCAGTCACTTTACACCTAGATGTGAAGATATTATCGATTTGATAAGAACAATTAACATAAAACAATGAAATTCTGCGTGGTTCTGGTCTTGGCTTTGCAAATTGCCATTTGTTTGTGCCAAACGTACACGTCGAGATTCGATAATATCAATATCGATGAAATTCTCTCCAATAAAAGAGTGTTAAACAATTATGTTCGGTGTATCTTAGATGAAGGCCCATGTACTGCTGAAGGAAGAGAACTGAGAAGTAAGTTAGCATTTAATAGAATTTGTAGAAACAGTTTTGAAACATAACGGCCGATGTAATAACAGCCGCATAGTAGGCCCTAACGCTAAATCTACGTGTGGCCCTACAGGCCTATAAGCGACATTTCGCTGGTTATACATCAATATGCTCAAAAAAAATATGCACTTTGCTTACAACATTTAATCAGTTGAAATGAAAAAAAAAATCATCCTTTGGGGAATTGCATAAAAAGTTGACCCAAAACACAAGATTTTATCGAGTGAAAGGATCTGTGATTATAGAAACGAATTTAAAATCCACAGACTTTAACAAGAAATGAGCGAATGATGTTAAGGTTTTAAGAGCTAAAGTGTGTTTTTTCTTACGCTCTAACAACGCTTAGATTTTTTTGTTATTTAACTGTCACACAAAAACAAAACATAAACGCACCAAACAAAAATGACAATTTTAAACAACATCGTTTCACTGTTTAAACATATTCAAGAAAAATGTCATAGCATTTAATTCGTATTTCGGTCAATGTCGACTTCGATTACCGATATTGAATTAATGACACATCATTAGTAAGACAAATGAGCATTCATACGTTGACTAATTCATTAGAGTTGCACCTTTAATATCGGAACTAAATTATATGATCAGTTTTGTCGTTTTCGAGTAGGTTTTCAGTTAAATTAGTGTATTTCAGCTCATATTCCTGAAGCATTGAGAACGAACTGCGCCAAATGTACGCCATCTCAGCAGAAATTCGTGCGAAAAGGGGCCAGTTTCCTTATCAAAAACGACCCCGACCAATGGAAGAGGATTACGAAGAAATTCGATCCTGAGGGCAAATTTGCCCCTCAATTCCACCAATTCCTGAACGCCTAAAGGATAACCCTGCGTGCCTTTTCAGCATTTGATTAATTTATTTCAGTTGACTTTTTTGTTTGTTGTTGTATATTTTCGAACTACTTTGTTACACCACTTTCAATAAAGCTAAAGTTGGTGTATGTGGAGTTGCGATTTATTTTTTAGTTAAACCTGGAAGAGGTTTTATCGCTTTTAGGTTGCAACTAAAAAAAAGTGAAGACTGTTTGGATCCAGGGAAAAGCTATGAATGAGAACCAATTTTAAGTTTTGCAATTAAAGATAATTTTAATATTTTTTAAACAAGCTGGAAAATTTATTCCAATCATCAACTGTAGACTATGAAGGAAAATTTCGAAAATTTTCGAAATTTTCTTGCAAATTATGTTTTTTTTCGCTATTTAGAACACCTGTTAGGTCACAGTTCTGTGAAATCATACACTGTGACCCTGCTAATTATGTAAGTTACACGGTTTTATAAATGATGTCTCATTTCTGAGAACACCAATTTTCAAGCGAGTAATAACATGTTTATTAACACTAACTAAGGTCCGCACATTATAAGTTGTTTAGTTAATAATAAGCTTTTAGCGATAGCCGTGAATTAGAATAATATTTGCACTGTAATAAACAAGTTTTCCATTTTTTTTTCGATTGTTTTTGGTTTCTAATTTTCGACTTAAGTGTACAACCAGCTGAAAATGGATCGATAGTCTTTGAATGGTTTATTCGGCCTTCCATTGCCTTCGAAAGATGTTTTTATCTGATGACAACGTTTCGGTTGAAAGTTTCTCGAACCATTTTCAGGCGGGCGCTGGAAGTCCGAATAAGCCATTCAAAGACATTTTACAGTTTCATTAAATGATTATTATTTTGTAATTTTTACTTGAAACCGTTGCGTTGCAAACTCAATGACGAATCCAAAAGTGATTTTTATTTTATGGAAAAGCAGTGCAGTATTATTTTTTCTGTAAAAACATCCATTAAGGTGTTAGTACGAGCGTCAATGGCAAACAATTTAGTTTTTATTGCAAAATGGGCTCTTTTTGAGCGACAATTCGTTGCTCAGTAAGTTTAAAAACTGAATTTCCCAAAAACCTCAAGATATAGAAAAGCGCACTTTAGGGCATTTAAAAGAGCGCCTCTTTCATAACTAATGCAACAAAATTCAATTCAAGCCAACCTTTTGTTGAGATTTTATGAATTTTTTATCATCCGAGTGCGCTTTATGAACGACAATTCGTTGAAGAGTGTGTTTTAAAACCGCGTTTTCAAAAACAATCTCGAGATAGAAACAAGTATCCAGCGGTATTTCAAAGAGCGCCCTTTTCTTCACTGGTGCCATAAAATTCAGTTCAATCGCGCTTTTCACTGAGATTTTACTAATTTTTTATCATCCGAGTGCGCTTTATGAGCGGCAGTTCGTTGCAAAGTAAGTTTTAAAATTTTATTTCCAAAAAACCACTCGAGATAGAAAAGCGGATCTGGCGGCATTAAAAAGAACTTCTTTACCTGAACTAATGCTACAAAATTCAATTCAAGCCAACCGTTTGTTGTGATTTTATGATTTTTTTATCATCCGAGTGCGCTTTATGAGCGGCAGTTCGTTGCACAGTAAGTTTAAAATTTTATTTCCAAAAAACCACTCGAGATAGAAAAGCGGATCTGGCGGCATTAAAAAGAACTTCTTTACCTGAACTAATGCTACAAAATTCAATTCAAGCCAACCTTTTGATGAGATTTTATGAATTTTTTATTATCCGAGTGCGCTTTATGAGCGACAATTCGTCGCACAGTAAGTTTAAAAATGTAATTTCCTAAAAGCCTCTCGAGATAGAAAAGCGCATCTGGCGGCATTTAAAAGAGCGGCTTTTTCTTAACTAATGCTTCATAACTCAGATGAAGCAAACGCTTTTTTGAGATTTTACGAATTTTTTATCATCGGAGTGCGCTTTATGAGCGGCAGTTCGTTGCACAGTAAGTTTAAAAATTTTATTTCCAAAAAACCACTCGAGATAGAAAAGCGAATCTGGCGGCATTTAAAAGAGCGCCTTTTTCTTAACTAATGCTTCAAAACTCAGATGAAGCAAACGCTTTTTTGAGATTTTACGAATTTTTTATCATCCGAGTGCGCTTTATGAGCGGCAGTTCGTTGCACAGTAAGTTTAAAAATTTTATTTCCAAAAAACCACTCGAGAAAGAAAAGCGAATCTGGCGGCATTTAAAAGAGCGCCTTTTTCTTAACTAATGCTTCAAAACTCAGATGAAGCAAACTGCTTTTTTGAGATTTTACTAATTTTTTATCATCCGAGTGCGCTTTATGAGCGACAATTCGTCGCACAGTAAGTTTAAAAATATAATTTCCAAAAAATCTCTCGAGATAGAAAAGCGCATCTGGCGGCATTTAAAAGAGCTCCTTTTCGTAACTAATGCTATAAAATTCAGTTCAAGCCAACCTTTTGTTGAGATTTTACGAATTTTTTATCATCCGAGTGCGCTTTATGAAAGGCAGTTTGTTGCACAGTAAGTTCAAAAATTTAATTTCCAAAAAACCACTCCAGATTGAAAAGCGCATCTGACGGCATTTAAAAGAGCGCCTTTTTCTTAACTAATGCTTCAAAACTCAGATGAAGCAAACGCTTTTTTGAGATTTTACGAATTTTTTATCATCCGAGTGCGCTTTATGAGCGGCAGTTCGTTGCACAGTAAGTTTAAAAATTTTATTGCCAAAAAACCACTCCAGATTGAAAAGCGCATTTTGTGGCATTAAAAAGGACTCCTTTTCCTTAACTAATGCTACAAAGTTCTGTTCAAGCCAACCTTTTGTTGAGACTTTACGAAGTTTTTATCATCCGAGTGCGCTTTATGAGCGGCAGTTCGTTGCACAGTAAGTTTAAAAATTTTATTGCCAAAAAACCACTAGAGATAGAAAAGCGCATCTGGCGGCATTTAATAGAGCTCCTTTTTCTTAACTAATGCGACAAAATGCAGTTGCAGCCAACGTTTTGTTGAGATTTTACAAATTTTTGATCATCTGAGTGCACTTTATGAGAATGCAAGCCACGCGCGCTTCTGAAGCGTTTTCTTACACAAAACTGTATTTCTCTTCTACAGTTTATAAAGCAAACTCATGTTGTTGTTCATTTCCCTATCGATCCTTGAAGTTGGCCACCCTGTATATAACATATTTCGTGGCAGATTTCACTGTTTCAGACCCCCAATTTTGAGGCCTTTTGTATATTGAGCCGCTATTAAATGTGCATGATTATTCGAAGTGCATTTCAATTTCTTTAACTTTTGTTTAGTTCATAAAAGATTTTATTTCTGGTTAAACAAATTCGATGCCTACACATTGCCAAATTATTCTTAGAAAAAACCCATCATTAACTCCGGATAGTTAATGGTACATGTCAACTGGCACATTATAATAAAAAAAATTAATGCGGTTTCCAACTGCGATAAAAAAACGCATTTACGTCTGAATTTTAATTACGTCCCCACCATCATTTCATCCAAATTGGAGTTCCTTTAAACAGCCATGGATGCTAATAACACCTTATATATAAACGGGGACCGCCAATCGAATATAAACATACAGTTTTCGTTATTAAATTAGTACTTCAGCCTCTAGTAGCAAATTGTTTATAACAATGAAAGTCGTGTTGCTTTTGGTGGTCGTAGTCGGCGTGGCTTACGGTGAGGAATATACCTCAAAATTCGACAATGTTGACCTGGACCAAATCTTATCAAGTGATCGATTGCTAGGCAATTACATGAATTGTCTGTTGGACAAAGGAAAGTGCACTCCTGATGGCACCGAATTGAAAAGTACGTAGATTTTTTAGTTTTTTTTTGTTTAATATTTGGCAAGTTGCAACTGAACAAACAAACAAACCAAAAAAACGCGATTTTTCAAAAAATTATCTATGGATAATCAAAAAAATGGTCTATTTGGTTGATAACAATGTCTCGATTGCAACTGCAGAGTTTCTCGCTCATTAAAAGCCCGAAAAACTCATCAGTTGAGAGACATCTACAAAAGTGTTTCGTTCAAAATCTTACACTATCGCGCAAGTCACCTCTGAAGATGTCAGCCACTCATGCTTGAGAAACGTCCGAAAGAAATGATTTTCCACCACGGCCTAAACGGCCAATTTTTGATAATTTATTGATTTTTTAGAAAATTTGCCCGATGCCCTGGAAAATGATTGTTCCAAATGCAGTGCCAAGCAGAGGGACGGGGCGAAGAAAGTGATTCGTTACCTCATCGACAACAAGCGCGACTACTGGGACCAAGTGGCTGCGAAATACGACCCAGAAGGCAAATATTACAAGAAATATCAGGAGGAAGCCAAAAAAGAGAATATCAAATTGTAAAGAGCTTATTTAAAGGCCGATTTATTTGCACTAAATGGTAGTAGTAATAAAGTGATTAATCAGATCAGAAAAGTCTTCTTGGTGCTTTAGAGACTTTATTCATTGAAAGGAAACTTTCTGCTACTTAATTGCTAGTAGCTGCGTATAGTTTTTCCACAACACGATTTTTCTTGTTTGTCAATTAATTGCTTAAACGTGCAATTAGCAAATTAAACGGCAGGAATTCTACTAGAGGCCAATGACAATTTAGCGCAAACAAGGTGGTTTGATGAATTCTAATGAAACATTACATTTAATCGCAAGTGATTAAGTGCGGCTGTTTAGGGAAAATTGCTTTGCATTCAAATATATTTATAAGTAGCTGGCAGGAGGCAAGTTAAACAACTTTCAAGGCGATTTGCATCTATTTTGCTAGCGACATTATTCCATTGCCATCATTACAGTTTGATGCCATTTTCCTCCAATTGTGTCTGGTAACGTACGCGAAAAATGTGCTCTGGATCGAATCTGGCTTCCAGCTGATCAAAGTCGTTCCTTCGATGTTCAATTAGGAACTTGAGGCATTTCATGATGATTTTTTTCTGTTGCTCACTGCACTTTTCGCATCCGTTGGCTAAAGCATCTGGCAGTTTCTCTAGAAAAACAAACATGATGATTCAGTGATCTTTTTTGTGTACTAAGTCCGTTTTTCTAAGTTTCACTTAGTGAATAGAGTTTTCAATTATCTATCCAGTGATAGGAAAACGAAATCGGTAGCTCGAATGGTTTTTGAGATACGACAAAAAGACGACGCCTTGTTTGAGGCCATTTTGAAATCATATTAGTTTTTTGGAAATGTTGGTATTTTGGGTGAAAATTGCCAACATTTCCCAAGTTTCACTTTGTACACGTATCATCTAGTGCTCCATTCAGTGGTGTAGAAAGGGGAGCTCCAGCTCAATCTGCTTCTGAGATATGAGCAAAAAGGTGGCATAAAACATGCAATTTTGGCCTAATCTTGCACGTAAATGTGCGATATCCAAATTGGGCGTTTTATGTGAAAACTGCCCATGTTTCCTAAAAGAAGTCACACTTGCTGTATGGGGCTTTTCATTCTCTATCCAGTGCTAGGAAAACTTGCAAATTTTGAAATTTAAAAAACCTTGCCAAATTTACCATTTCCTTAAAATTTTGATTTTTTTAGGAAAACTGGCAACATTTTCCAAGTGATGCTTCATCTCTTAAAAGGGCCAATTAGTGCTCCATCCAGTGGTTCAAAAACGAGCGCTCCAGCTCAATACGTTCTTGAGAAATAAGCAAAAAACTGGCGGGAAACATGCATTTTTGGTCTAATCTTGCACCGAAATGTGTGATATTCAAAATGTCCTTCTTGTGTGAAAACAACCAGTGTTTCTTCCCTCGCGTTCTTACAGTTGAACGGGGTTTCCAATTCTCTATCCAATGATAGGAAAACGAACTCTGTGGCTCAAACAGTTCTTGAGAAACGTCGAAAAAGGCAGCGTCGTGTTTGAGTCGATTTTGCAACTCAAATAAAAACAGCCAAAACTAGAAGTTCCTGAAATTTGGACTTTTCTGACAAAACTGCCGACATTTCCCGATCGGTGCTTCACTGTCGGAAAAGGCCATTTAGTTCTCTCTGCAGTGATGTCAAAATGAGCGCTCTTGCCCAATCTGGTTCCGAGAAATGAGCAAAAAAGTGGCGAAAGACATGAAATTTTGGTATAATCCTGAACCTAAATGTGTGTTTCAAAATGCGCTTTCTGTGTGAAGACTGTACCTTTTTCCTTGCTGATGTTCCACTGGCTCAAAAGGGTTTTAAATTCCCTGTAAAATGATAGGAAAAAAACGAGCTTTGTAGTTCAAATGGTTCTTGAAAAATAAGGAAAAAGGCGGAATCACAATTTCGCAAATTTTACAGCCCAAAACTAATAAAATCTCTGCAACTGAGAAAAACCCTACCTTTAACTTCCTGCCCAACAGGAGTACAAATTCCTTTATCCAACATACAATTCATGTAGAACTTCATCAAGCGTTCACTGTGCAAAATTTCGTCTACATCTACATTGTCGTACTTGGTGGTATAGCGAACTTCAGCTTGAGCCTCACAGGAAGCGATTGCGATACTCAAAAGCAGCGTTTTTTCTAAGAAGCGCATTTTGGCACTGATGAACTTGCAGGTAGAATGCGGGATTTTGAGCAGGGCTGGGTTACTTTATAGCAACTGAAACCATTAAGATGTCTGCAATTTCACATGGTAATTGGGCCAAAGTGCGCGATTTGCATAATTCAACCTCAGCATAAAAACTCAATTTCCATACATCTCAGCTGGTAAAATAAAGTTTGTTAAATTATTCATTGCTTAATTAAATTATTCAAATCAAATTGATATTAATGACTAAAAAAAACAACACACAAATTTAAAAATCTCGTATATTAATAAGCAGCTCAATTGAGCATTTTAAATAACAATTCCTTCTTTTCTGAGTTCATCTGAGTACTTGCTCAAGTAGCTGCCAGCTGGATCGTATTTGGCCTGCAACTCATTGAACCATCCACGTTTGTTCTTCAGTAGATGAGTGATGATCTTTCGGCTGCCATTCCTCTGAGCTTCGCTGCATTTCGAACAGTCCGACTGTAGAGCGTCAGGCAAATGAACTGGAAACACCCAAACATGAAAGTGGAATTTTCAATAAGCCTGCAAAGGCTTTTAATCGCAATTTAATGTAGTTATAAATATGCCTGATTGCTTGAGAGCCGCATGGTAGGACAAGCTCATTAACAAAACTAGTTGAGCAACTGCTTAAACTTGAACTCAGAAAGTGGAATCTGTTCTTGAACCAGTTGAGAAGTCGAAGTCCTTGGCCAACAGGCATGAACTTGCTAAGTGCAGTGGATGTTTAAAAAATCCGTCGTTTGAATCCATTATTCCAAGCAAAGTAAAGGGAACGGGCTGGTAAAGAAATTCTTCTTCTAAACAGCAGGTTTTTGTGCAATTCCTAGAATTTTTGATATGCTTGATAAAACCACTGTAAATTCGGCTGAGGGACTTTAGACCTGGACTATTAAACACAATTTATTAACAGCAGCTCGTTCGGAGAAAATCGTAAAAAGGAAGGTTTTTGTCTGCAAAACATGATTTGTTGAGTAGAATGTGAAAGAAAAGAGCGCTCTGTGCTCCAGAGCTCTCCGAAGCGGCCAAGAGCCACTTGAAAGTGAAGGTGAGTTCGAAACAGGTTCATAAAAGAATGGAATGGAGTAAAACCAGAACATTTTGAGCACAATTCAGCATGGGCTGATTTGTTCGACAATAAACAAACTGCAGACGTTGGAAAAAAATGCTTGTTTTACTGACTGATAATTATGAACCTGTAAGTTTTGCAGACATTAATCTGTATTTTTGCATAATTTCCTGCCGTTTCCAGCCACCTTTAGTTTTGTCAAAGATTCAATTTGGCCTAAAACGCAACTTCCATCCACTAGAAATAATTGCAGAATTTTTTTTTGATCGGAAATTTCTATGGGTCAAATAGTAGCTGTTTGGCTATTGTAGTGCGAAATTTCCAGCAGTTTTACGGAAGCGCTGATTTTTTAGAGGCTCCAATGCAGCAGGAAACAAGTTTTCACTACTGAAGTGAATTCGAGCAATTCTGCTGATTTTTTTGCCTTAATTGTTGATTGGACAAATTTCCGCGATTTTTGAAACATCAAGCTTCATTTCTGCTGAATTTCCTGCGATTTCACCCAAGCCCTAATTTTTTTAAGAGCTTCAATGTGGTGTGAAATGAAAAATTGAAGAAATTTTATTCCTTTTCCCGAACTCGGTGTTGATCTGAAATGTTTTCAGGATTTGCGTCCGGCTCAGGGAGGATTTTTGCGTAATTTCCTGCCATTTCCAGAGACCTTAAATTTTTTCAAAGATTCAAATTTCGGAAATCCCTACAACTTAAAATTTAAAAGTAATAGAAAACAACTTTTAACTACTGAATTGACACTTTTTTTTCACTAGTTTTTCCGACTTAACTGCTGATCCCAAACTTTCAGTACTTTTTTCGGTTTCAATATTATTCTTTTGCCTAATTATTTTCATGCAAGCAAATTTACGATTTCACTACTAACCTTTCAGTTCTTGTCCATCTTTGGTACACTTCTTCTTCCCCAACACACAATCGATATAATTCCTCAACAGTCGATCGTTCCTGATGATGGCATCCAAATCAATGTTGTCATATTTGGTCGTGTACTTTTCCTGCGGCTTGCAGCTGCTCAAACCGTACAAACTCAGAACAACCACCAGTAAAATGAGAGATTTCATTGTGGAAATGAAGAAACTGCTAGTTGTTTGCTGATGCACGAACGATTTCGGGTTGTGTATGGGCGTCCTCCACTTCTTCGCCTGAGTTTATAAGGAAAATTGGGCTGTAAAACCTGCGAGCTTGAGGGGAGATGGTAATGTCTTCGTTTGCTTGTGAACACGACATCGAAATGCATCAATAACATCAAAAGGATTTGACGAGATTTTAATGGAAATTTAAGCGGTAACTGTTTGTGGATGGATTTAATAGCGCCTGGATCCTAATTGATGTTAATTGATGGTGGGCGAATTTTATTCGGGCGACACACTTTCTAATAAGATAATTGGGAAAATATTTTGGGTTAATACTGCCGCTCAGACGTTTCGCCAGCACGAGTCACTTGCATCTTTAGAGGTATGAGCACAGCCTCCGCCTGAAACTGAATGCAGATACTAAAAGCCGAAACGTTGTCATCAGATAAAACCATCCCCCTTGAAAAACCCAACGATGAAACTATTAAGTTTTTCACGCGCTTAATCCGAGAAACTCCCCAGTTCCATGCGAAGCCCTGAGTATTTTTGCTGAAACTTTGTCGATTTAAAAAATTCTTAGCAAAATATAATACAGTGAGATTTCCATCGCTTTTTGCTGCCAACCACATGCTGCAAAACAAGACTTTACCAGCCTTGAATCTTGACACCAAAACTAGAACTTATTATTCAAAGTACCATATCTAGAAATGGTGGGATTATAAAACCGTCACATTTACTTGTTTATGGGCTTGAAGCCATTACAAATTGTTTTTTCTGTGCAAAAACCGGAATCCAAATACGTTTGCCGGACGATAACAACAAGAACGTTTCAAATCCACGTCATTATGTGCAGCTAACAGATTTTTAATGGAAATTCTTCAGCAGAAACTATGAGCAAGTTTCGAACGCTATTCGAAGCCACTCAGGTAGATTGTTTTGCATCAGGGATTTAAATATGTTTTTTTTTTTGTTTCCCTGCAGCAACATTTGCATAAAACATTGAAAGTATTCATTGATAAACTAGCAGTATTTATTTCCAAGTGAAACTCCTAATCTAAACTACTAAACAAAGCTTAATTAATGAAGAAACACAATTTACAATTTGATTCCGTCCTTTTTCAGCTCTTCTCTGTATTGTTTCTTGTAGGCTCCCTCTTTGTCGTATTTGCTTTCCAATTCTGTCCACCATTCCGGCTTGTTGTCGATCAAGTGCCTCATTATTTTTCGGCTGCCTTTTTTCTGGCTTTCGCTACATTTCGAGCATTCGGTGTGAAGGGCATCGGGTAGAACTCCTGAATTAAACATGTGTAATTACGTAAATTTAATTGGTTTCACTCTAATTAATCATGTTTGTTTGCATAAAACAATGTAACAAAACAAGTGGTAATTACGCTTCCATTGTCTTAGACGATTGCAACGTTTCGATTGGTTTCAATCTTCAATATTTGTGCACAATTAAAATGAGCAATAAAGATGAAAAAAAATGGTTTAAAATTGCGGCTTTTAAATCTCAACCAGCAAAAGGGTTTTGATGTTAAAGTCCATAAACTTACTCTTCAGTTCGGCGCCATCAGGAGTACATTTGCCTTTTTCCAACAGGCAATTTACGTAGTTTTTCATCAGGCGGTCGCTTTTAATGATTTCGTCTAAATCCACATTGTCGTATTTTGTCGTGTATTTTGGCGTATCGGCCAGCACCAGGCCAATAAAGGCGCAGCAAACGAGAATACAAATCTGCGAAAAAAATCGCAAAATTAAGGAATAAACTGGGGAAACAAAAGCAAAACAAATTTACTTCAAATGTTTTTTCATGAGTTTTCAGGGTGTCAAATTGGGCTTAAATTCACGCATTAAAAGTAGCTGGATTAATTGAACTGTTTTTTTGTCTTTGGCTCTATAAAAACGCGAATTCTATTAATTCAGATGTTTAAATTCTTCGCTGAGGAAGCGAACACATTTTTGACGATGGTAGCCATGCATGCTGGCGAAACATTCAGACAAAATCCCTACATATAACGGCCTAATAGGCGGAAAATCAGCAGGTTTTCAAACGACAACCACGAAAGCCTTTCTGCGGCGTTGACTGTTCCATTCTTCCTGAATTATGCGAATTTTATTAATTGACTTGTTCAAATCAAATAATGTAAATTTTATTCAAATATATGACATATTTTTTTTTATTTTGCGTAATTTCCAGCCATTATTTACTTTCCGTTATGAATATCATTGATTTTAACATTTAACGTTCTCGTTCAGTCGGCTTGAAATTGGCAATTTTGCATGGACAAAGAGCTTAATTTAATATTTTGACTCAGGAACTGTTTTTTATTTGATGGTCTACATTACGTTTAACTAACATTTTTTTTGGTAAAATAAGATGTTGAAAAATTCTTGAAATTCTGAAAAAACTACTGGTTTTGCGGTTATTAAGACGTCGTCAGTAGCAGTTTGATCCCAACGTTTCGCTAGCACGCATGACTACCATCTTCAGAGGTTTATTTGCCGCAGAAGCGAAAACCAGCAGTTTTTTCCCAAACAATGGTCGCAAAATGACATTTATTTACGGGTTTAGAGGGACTTTCCACTTTCCGCGATTGTTAGTCGTTTTTCGGGCATTTGTTGGCAAATTTCTCAGTTAACTGACAAGTGACAACTTAACAGAGTGATTTTGACTCCAAATTTTTTCAAAGTCCAAAGTTTATGTCGAAGTTGTAGCCGAGCCTTTCGGGCACGACACTGGCTTGGAGGCAAAAACACTCTAAACCTGCAGGTGGATTATAATTTTCCAAAAAATAAGAGTCAGTGTCGTGCCCGAAGGGCTTGGCACAACTTCGACATTAAACACTGTCTCTAATGAGATTCTTGTGCCGAGCCCTTCAGGAACAACACTGATTTTTTGGCAAAAATTAATCAATTTGCAAGTATAGAGTGATTTTGACTCCAAATTTTTTCAAAGTCCAAAGTTTATGTCGAAGTTGTAGCCGAGCCTTTCGGGCACGACACTGGCTTGGACGCAAAAACACTCTAAACCTGCAGGTTGATTATAATTTTCCAAAAAATAATAGTCAATGTCGGGCCCGAAGGGCTTGGCACAACTTCGACATTAAACACTGTCTCTAATGCGATTCTTGTGCCGAAGCCCTTCAGGAACAACACTGATTTTTTGGCAAAAATTAATCAATTTGCAAGTATAGAGTGATTTTGACTCCAAATTTTCCAAAATCCAAAGTTTAATGTCGAAGTTGTACCGAGCCTTTCGGGCACGACACTGGCTTGGACGCAAAAACACTCTAAACCTGCAGGTTGATATAATTTTCCAAAAAATAATAGTCAGTGTCGGGCCCGAAGGGCTTGGCACAACTTCGACATTAAACACTGTCTCTAATGCGATTCTTGTGCCGAGCCCTTCAGGAACAACACTGATTTTTTGGCAAAAAATCATCAATTTGCAAGTGTAGAGTGATTTTGACTCGAAATTTTTCCAAAATCCAAAGTTTAATGTCGAAGTTGTACCGAGCCTTTCGGGCACGACACTGGCTTGGACGCAAAAACACTCTAAACCTGCAGGTTGATTATAATTTTCCAAAAAATAATAGTCAGTGTCGGGCCCGAAGGGCTTGGCACAACTTCGACATTAAACACTGTCTCTAATGCGATTGTTGTGCCGAGGCCTTCAGAACAACACTGATTTTTTGGCAAAAAATCATCAATTTGCATGATGAGATGATGAGATGCATGAGGTTGATTATAATTTTCCAAAAAATAATAGTCAGTGTCGTGCCCGAAGGGCTCGGCACAACTTCGACATTAAACACTTTCTCTAATGCGATTCTTGTGCCGAGCCCTTCAGGAACTACACTGATTTTTTGGCAAAAAATCATCAATTGGCATGATGAGATGATGAGATGCATGAGGTTGATTATAATTTTCCAAAAAATAATAGTCAGTGTCGTGCCCGAAGGGCTCGACACAACTTCGACAATAAACACTTTCTCTAATGCGACTGTTGTGCAAATTAGGAACAAAGAATTAATAAAGATTGCAAAAGAAGTCGATGAATAATGACTAAACGTGTAAAACAAGCAGCTTTGGCTAATTACCGCACACCAAAAGAACTGAGTAGCACACAAACCTTCATAATCACCGATTTGCACTTGATTTTGTGGTCAATTGCCATAAAATGTAAATTAGTAATACTTATATCTTGGAAAATCGGATCGAAAGAGGGGAAAGAATGCAGTTCTAGCACTGATTTACATGAACAATGAATGTTCATGTAATCGGTGAGATCAGAGTAAAATCAATTTTTTATAGGCTGCGTGAATTGCTAATTATCTCGCGATATAAACAGGAACTATTTAACAGCAACTAAATTTTTTTATTAGTCTTCAATCAACTTTCTTTTCAGTTTTCATATGATTCTTTGAAGATATTGAAGATATTGAAGATTGAAGAGAAGAAGATTGAAGATTCTTCATTCTTTTTGCCGGTAGATTTCCAGGTAAAGTAAACTTTAACAATCCATTCCCATCATCCGCGATATAAAAGTATAAATAACTTTGTTTTGCTAAAACTTTTCCTAAAAGCCCATGTCATATTTGCAAGGCCTGCAAGTCCTTCAATAAACGAATAATAATGGTAATAAGCTCTTCTGACTTGAGTGGAGCTGATTTATGTTCGTAATAAGTTGAAAGTTGCGGAATAAAGGAGAACAAATAAAGCGGTCGCCTTTTCAAGGTAAAGTCCAATGCATTATGCAAGATTGTTAATTAAATATTAAGTTAAGCTCATTTTATTATTTGCTTTTTATACTGACCGAACCATGACTGTTTTTTATCTATTCACACGTTCGTCATTGGTATTTTTCAGCTCTTTGTTGAAGAAGAATTATTCGCAGCTTATTCTTTGGGCTTTTTGAGTCAATCAATGTTTGCTCGCGATTTGATGCTCTGGAGAGGATTTTTAATGAAAATTTGTTGTATGTTCGCTTATAAATATACAGGGCGGCCCACTTTATTCGAGTCTTTATCTCACGAGGAAACGACTAGGTGTTTCAAAATCAATCAAAACGTTGGATTTTTTAGTGGAACACCCTATATATGATTACATTTTTTAATTCCTCAGATAAATTGCAGGCAAGTTTCAATAAGGCGTTATAAAAAAAATGTGGGCGCTTTTTGTGAAGGTGGAAAAATGTGAAAATGTTGGGGAAATTTTTAAAAAATTTGTTGGCCGGTTTCTGCAGCTATTCACAAAGCGAACTTTTGTACATTACTTAAAGAACCTCTTTACTACTTAATCCCATCCCAAGTTAATTCCTAGGGAAGTCCGAAATTTTACGGTGCAAAATTAAGTAACTTTTGACTCACATTAGTCGCTTATTTCAAATGGGACACCCTATATTTTTTGGCATCTTCCGGTGTAGAATTTTGTCTTTTTTCAAAAAGGGTTATTACGTCCACCCTTTAGAATCAACCGTTTTCCAGAAAATTGCGATTTGCCACACGCATGATTAAGCTCTTAGTGAAAACCGATAATTTTTTAAAAATCTAGTAGGCTGGTATTCGTGACGGTATTATGACGCTCGAAAACGTCAAAATTGGAGGGATATTGACCTGTCAAAACAGGTTATTATTAATTAATAAATGGCTAAAATTTAGTCTACACAATTATTAGTGGAAAATAATAATATGTGTGTGATTTGTATTTTAATATGTGAATTTTGGTGAAACTTTTCTATTTAAATTGATGATAACTGTAAATATATATTTTAGACTAACTGATGATGGTGGATAAAGACACCGAAACGTATTTGTAACATTTTGATTGATAAACAATAAAATTGACTGAAACCCAGGAATAATTTGAAGTGGTTAAAGTACAGTCAGGAAAATATACCCAACTACTAGTGGAAAATTCAACAAATTAATGGACCTGAACGTGTTTCAGTGCTAATTTCTAATTTTGATTTCATAAATTTCTTCTGAAATTGTTAGAGATGATCACGCTCGAAGGACCAAATCTCACTTGTAATTGCCCATAAAATGGCTCTCTAATTTATCAAAATTATCCAATTTTCTTGCATAGGAATGTATGCATATAGGAACTGAAATTGGCACTGTAATATACAATATTTTGTAAATGCATCACGTTCGAACCAGTTGAAATAACGATGATTGTTATTCAATTTTATATATCGACGCAAAATCGGTTTTTAGGAACATGGTTTATCGATGATGCGATGCGAACTGCTTTTAACTGCTTGAATTCTAGCATTTATAATTAATAAACATGTATGAACAATCGATTCATGGGTAATAGAATTCCAGTTTGTGGCTCGTTTCGGTGCCATCCGAATTTCACTGGGGGCTTGACTGGATAAGCTACTGAAATGTTTCATTGCAATTTCCGGCACAATTTCGACATTAAATTCTCTCTCTATTGCGTTTGTTGGTTGACAACACTCTGATGATGGTAGCAATGCGTGCCAGCGAAACGTTAGGACCAAATTTCTATAGGCGACGGCCTAAGGACGCAGAAACTTGCAGTGTTCCTGAAAAGTTTCAGATATTTCATTAGTAAATATTATCTAATTAAATTTAATTAGATTATAATATAATTAAATTATATATTATTATAAATTAATAATATTATAATAAAAAATAATATTAAAAAAATTAAAATTTAATTAGGTTGATTGACCTTTGAAAACAAGCGCAAATCTGCTGGCCCTCGCTGCTTATGTTCACGACCCCCCCTACTTACGGGGAGTACGCTACTTTTGGTCGGGGATAAAACCGCATGGTGGCGGTAGCTTACGGCTAATATCGCTGGAACGCTTTCGCCTATGCTCATCGGCGATCTCTCAACTAATCTCTGGTTTCACTGGTGCAAATGGCCGTTATTTGCCAAGTACATAATTTGCGGTTATGTAGGAGCAGCTTAAAAATCGCCCTAAATGGCTTGGTAGGCAAGGTAGGATCGAAAAAAACTACCCCAACTCAATCTCATTGGCAATCTGTTGTTTGTAGAATCAGGTGAATTTCGCCACACCTGCATACTTTTACGTGAATCAAACCAAACAGAATGCAGCCTTGGGAGTCCTTGACACTCAGCTGAAGCCCCACAAGCCGAAAATAGAGCCGGCATGGAAGCCCACACCGTCCACGGACAGTTCCAACTTGCTTCAGAATTACCTCAAGCTGTCCAAAGTCAGGCTAACTAGTAAGTGGTTGATAAAGTCCTTGAAGCCCCCCTGTTGACCAACCTTTAGCCTATTACTAATGTCTCATGAATAGCGCACTTAGTGGGTCTTCAAAAGACTGCTCAACTCTCATAAAGCATCCTCTAGGCAAAAAAATGTATATTGTTGCATAAGCACAAAAATCCTGTTTCTCCAAGCATTGGTGGTAGTTACAACCATGGCAGGCTATGCTGTAGCTCCTGCCCCCTTCGAATGGACAGCATTTGCCCTAAGCATTGCAGGCACGGGACTTTTGTCTGGAGCCGCCAATGCGATAAACCAATTCCATGAAGTTCCTTTTGACGCCCAAATGTCCAGGACGAAACATCGAGTGCTAGTATGTGGACGATTAACGTAAGCTGAATTTGCATGGCATTATTCATTTTTTAACTTGCTTTGATGATATTTCAGACCTTTGCATTCGATGGCCTTTGCCTGTGCAGCCAGCCTTAGTGGCTTAGGAATCTTGTATTATGGAGTAAATGGCCTCACTGCCACTTTAGGACTCACTAATTTGCTTCTATATACTTCCGTATATACGCCATTGAAACGAGTCAGTATTCTCAACACTTGGGTAGGCTCAATAGGTAAGTTCCGCACGCGTTTCTTTAAGAAATTAGACAAAAATGTGGGGTGTTTTTCAGTTGGGGCTATTCCGCCCTTGATGGGCTGGGCAGCGTGCGCCAACTCCTTAGGAGCCGGTGCTTTTCTAATGGCCGCCCTTTTGTACAGCTGGCAGTTTCCCCATTTTAATGCCCTGTCCTGGAACTTGCGCCCGGATTATTCCAGAGCAGGATACCGGATGATGGCTGTGACCCATCCCGCGCTATGCAGAAGAGTGGCCCTACGACATACTGTAGCTATCCAGCTTTTAAGCACGATGGCCCCTCTTTTGGACACCACCAATTGGTGGTTTTTACTAGAATGCACACCGTTGAATGGGTATTTTATTTATTTAGGTAAGACGAGATGTTTTTTACTTATGGCTGGATGGTTTATTTTCAAAAAACACTAATTTCGAACTCGATTTTGCAGCTTATCAGTTTTACAAAGACTCATCGAGCGCAACTTCGCGCAAACTGTTCAAGTACTCGTTGATCCATTTGCCCCTTTTAATGGTGCTTTTTCTGATTAATAAAAAAAATTGGTTTGTGTTTGAGGAAACCAATGAACAGACCGATAATGTTGACGAAGTACAAAGTATAATAAAATAGTAAGAAATTTAAATCGTTTTTTTTTATTACTCGAATATTTTCTGAATTTTTAAATTATTATTTAATTATAATGTTATTTTTATGTATAAAAGTGTATGAATCAATCCGCCTTAACTGGCAAGGCACGCCCGCGTATGAGCCGGCAACCTCGCAATCCCTTTCCATTGACATAATTAAATTGACACAAATTGACAATATAACCGTCAATTTTGAATCAACTGCTGTTTTCCAGTCGTCCGCTGTTTTCTCATGCATTTTAACACGTTAAATAACTGCTAAAATGCATATAAAGTCGATTGTGCTCGATGGGTTTAAGTCCTACGGGCAGAGGACCGAGGTTAAGGGATTTGATCCCATGTTTAACGCCATCACAGGACTAAATGGCAGTGGAAAATCCAATATTTTGGACGCGATATGCTTTGTGTTGGGCATTTCAAACTTATCACATGTAAGCTCCCCGATTTACCATAAAATGCAACTGATTGCACGTTGCAAAGACCGTGGGCAACGCTCTAGGGTGTATATAACCTCTTAGGCGTCACTATGCTTTTCCATTCCTATATGGTTCTAAACTATCTGAGAATGGCTAATAAAAGCCATTGTTTCTGATTGCTCCTACAACCATGCATTTTTACAGGTGAGAGTAAACAGTTTGCAAGACTTGATCTTCAAAAATGGTCAGGCTGGTATCAACCGAGCGACTGTGACGATTATATTTGATAACCAAAATCCCATCCAGTGTCCGCCCGGTTTTGAAAATACCCAGGATATCACCATTTCCAGAACGGTGGCTATAGGGGGCAAGAACAAGTACATGATCAATGGAATTACGGTCACCGGCACAAAAGTGCAGGATCTGTTCTGCTCAGTGCAGATGAACGTGAACAATCCCCATTTCCTTATAATGCAGGGCCGCATTACTAAAGTGTTAAATATGAAACCTCCAGAGGTGAGCACTGAAGCTGCAAAGCTACAATTGAACCGATTCAAGCGCTATTCTCTTGCAGATCTTGTCTATGGTAGAAGAAGCCGCCGGTACCAGAATGTACGAGGTAAAGAGACAGACAACCCAAAAGTTGATTGAGAAGAAGGACTCTAAACTCTCAGAGTTTCAAGCGGTATGAAAAACCCCCAGACGTACCAAATTACTCTTTATTACAGCCTAATTTTTCAGGTGATAAACGAAGAGCTTTCTCCTAAACTTCAAAAGCTGAAATCGGAACGCGAACAGTACTTGAAATACCAACGAATTGAGCGCGAATTGGAGCACTTGATGGGCATATTCCAAGCCTGGCAGTACTTTGAGGCCAAGCGAAACTTTGTTAAGGCCGAGCGGGCGTTGGAGAATGGACAAAAAACAATTACTGAATTTAGTGACAAAATTGGCCAGAACAAAGAGGCTGTGGCTCAGCTGATGAAGGAAATTGAAACTATAACTCACAATAATAAATCTGTAAGCTGCCTTAAGTGACTTGTTGCAGAAATTTGATTGAGTTGCTTTGCAGGAAGGTTCGAAAGAACTGCAGGAAATCGAGGCAAGGCTGAAGAAAAAGGAAACTGAAGAAGCCAAAATAAATGCGGCGGTTAAAAAAGTGCAAGACAGTATTGCGAGTGAGGAGAAAAAGAAAAAGCAACTGGAAAAGAACGTCGCTGGTGTGGAAAAAACTATAAACACCAAACAAAATGAACTCAACCAAGTAAGAGTGCATTTGCATTGTGTTTCACTATCTGCATAATCTTTTTCCTGGAATTCAGGTGCAATCTTTGTGCGAAACTATCAAGGAAAATGATAGGAAAAACACGGAAGCTTTAGCACTAGCGGAACAAAAGTACGAGGCTCTTTGTGCTGGATTGGAAGTAAATGATCAGGGCGAAACCGAAACTCTAGCGGAGCAATTAATGGCTGCCAATGAAGAAGCTGCAAGGTTTGGACTAAGTTTATCTACTTTTCATTCATTGGCAAACTTACAACGGTTTTTAATTGGAATGCCACTTGTTTAGGGCACGCACCGAGAGCAAACAAGCATCCATGCAGTTGGCATTTTGCGAAAAGCAGCTGACGACCAAGCAAAAAAACGCAAGAAGCAACTCATCCGAAAATGGCAATGATAAAGCAAACCTGCAGAAAACCGAGAAAAAAGTGGCCCAATTACAGGTGGGTTTGTTTTAGAAATGAACTGACGTGCAATGGAAATGAACAATTTTTTCGCAGAGTTCCATAGAGAAACTGAACTTTTCCGAAGAACGAATGTCGGAACTCAGTAATCGGCGTCGGACCTTGTATCACGAGGTCAGAACACTGCGGGATCGAGTGGATAATTTTGAGGGGCGCCATCCTCACATCGCATTCAAGTACAGTGATCCGATGCCGAACTTCGACAATGCCAGAGTGAAAGGAGTCGTATGTAAGTTGATTCAATGCAAGGACATTAGTTATGCGACAGCGTTGGAAACAGCTGCAGCTGGCAAGGTACGGTTGATAATTTACCGCCGTTAAATAACATCGGATAAAAACAATTTTGGTTCTCTTGTTAGCTCTATAACGTTGTTGTGGACACTGAGGCGACATCGCGGTTAATTCTGCAAAAGGGCGCGCTAAAAACTAGAACTACTTTTATTCCCCTCAATAAAATATCGGCGGCCAAAATGAGCCAGGAGACGATCAACTTAGCTCAAAAATTGGTGAGTTTTCAGTTGAAGCAGCGGCAAATAGAGCTCAATTGCAACTTGATTACAGGTGGGAAAGGAAAACTGCCTGCCAGCGCTTTCCCTAATAAACTACGACAGATCCTTGCAGTCAGCCATGGAATTTATCTTTGGAAATGTGTTTATCTGCAAAGACATCAATGTGGCTAAAAAAGTGACTTTCCACAACTCCATTCGGAAAAAGTGCGTTACTTTAGACGGCGATTCGACGGATCCCAACGGTACATTTTCCACAGATTTTTTTTGATGTCTTAATGAATGAAGTACATTTATTTTTCCTAATTAGGTATTTTGAGCGGAGGCGCCACCCTCAAAGGCCAATCGGTCTTGCAAATGATTGAGGAAATCAAACAAATTGAGGTATGTTTGCATGTCTATCTAAACCATTAATCCTCAATGCTTTTCCATCGGGTTTAAATAGGCAGAACTTGACCAGAAGAGTCGGGAATTATCCCAAATAGATGCAGAATTGACCAACATGAGCAGGACGCAAGAACAATACAACGCCATCAAACACGAACGGGATATTACGAAGAACCAGCTCGATCTGTTAAAGCAGCGTCTCTTGAACACAACATTTGCCAGAGAGCAGAGCGAAATTGACGATTTGAAGGCGCAAATAAGTAAACTTCTATTCGGATGTACAATTTCGGTTAATGTAAAACTGTTTGGATTTCAGCCCAACTGAAGGAGCAAATGGCGACGTGCCAAGATATTGAAACAAAATCCACCAAACTAGCCGAAGATCTGAAAATTAAAATCAGTGGTTCATCGGGATACAAAGAGAAACGTCTAAAAGATGCCAAAAGCGAAATGCAGACAGCAAAGACAAAAGCAGATAAGAGCAAACAGGAATGGCGACAGAGAGAACAAAATTATGAGACGCTCACCTTGGAAATTCAAGAGCTGCAAAAGAGTTTCGAAAGTAACAAGCAACAGCTGGTTGCACAAGAGGAACTACTTGCAAAGTTGGAGGAAGATTGCGCACAGGCCTCAGAAGGGTTGAGCGCGATGAAGGTGAAGAATTTATGCCCTTTTGGTTTTCAGCAAAATCTTAATTTCTTGCTTTTAGGAAGCAGTCAAAGAAATACAGTCGGAAGTGAAACGATGCAAAGAGGCAATTACGGAGAAAAACAAAGAAGTTCAAAGCAAAATTAAAGAGAAGGAGCGACTGCTAGCTGAAAACACTGAACTGGAGTTGCAGATCAAGAAACATTCACATGAAATCAGCGACCTAAAGGCCGCTTGCAAAACATCAAAACACCGCGTAAGCTTTATTAACAATTGCGGGGATTTTCTATAGACAAATTGCTATTCTTAGGAACAAGAATATATGAAGAAAATTGGAAATACTACCAGCTACTTGGAAAGCGCGGAGAAATTAACAGATTTTGAAGGCCAGGATTTGGAAAGGAGAATAAAAGTTGGCCGGGAGAAGAAATATTCTCTTGGTCGGACTGTTAATGCACAAGCGCAAAGCATGTTCGAAGTTGAAGAGAAACGGGTAAAGTGTTGCTGGCTTTTTGCAGAATTTAGCCTCAATTTGCAGTTTTCCAGTTTGACGACATAGTCCGAAAGCAAAAGATCGTCGAAGTGGATAGATCAAAACTGATCAGAACCATTAAAGAACTGGATGCGAAAAAGGAAAGTGCCCTGAAACTGGCGTTCGAGCAAGTTTCCAAAGATTTCGGTTCAATTTTCGCCACTCTATTGCCAGGAGCCAACGCCAAACTGGGCGTGTTGCAAGGAAAGAGCATTCTTCAAGGCTTGGAGGTAATTTCAGCGATATCAAGCTACTAAAATTGCATTTATTGTGGTTGGTTTCAGATTAAAGTCGCTTTGGGTAATGTTTGGAAGGAGAGCTTAACCGAGCTAAGCGGTGGCCAAAGGTCTCTGGCGGCCCTATCGCTAATTCTAGCGATGTTGCTCTTTAAGCCGGCCCCTATTTACATTTTGGATGAGGTGGACGCCGCTTTGGACTTGTCCCATACCCAGAATATTGGAAATATGCTCAAATCACACTTCAATAAATCTCAGTTTATTGTTGTCTCACTTAAAGACGGCATGTTTAATAATGCCAACGTATTGTACCGGACAAAATTCATCGATGGGATGTCAGCCGTGCAAAGAACAGAAAACACTCACAAAAATTAGTGAGTTACTTAGGTATTATTTTGCAAATCTACCTTTTCTACTTAATATGAAATAATTTCATTGCTAAAAATGTTTGTGTAGTTTTTTTTCGGAAGCTGTCGCAGTTATCAGCT
This sequence comes from Dendroctonus valens, assembly GCA_024550625.1. Taxonomy (NCBI): domain Eukaryota; kingdom Metazoa; phylum Arthropoda; class Insecta; order Coleoptera; family Curculionidae; genus Dendroctonus; species Dendroctonus valens. Next base: position 61,250 of record JAJTJO010000055.1, on the reverse strand, counting down.
AGATTTACATGAAGCTTTGCGTTAGAGTGTCGTTGAACCAAGATCCGACCAGTTTTTCTATTTTAATTTTCCATATACTTTTATGGCTCCCCAATATGCGCTTGATTGGCTGTTCTAAAGAAGAGGAGGGCCTTTCCAGCAAGTTGATTGCTTTGAACAGCAGCTTTCCATAGGCATTGTCGCTGGAAAAATCGGCAACTGCAGGCGCCATAATTTCGATCAGTTTTTTCAGCACATCGTCCTCCACTTTTGGGCTTAAAAGCGCTTGAATGATCGGGATATAGTTGGGCTGAAGCTGGATGATGGTATGCAAAAAACCGCTGAAATTTTGAAATTTTTGCTATTTACACTTGTTTGTTCAGTCAGCTGATGTTTTACCTGGCGACATCATTCTTGAAGTCATTGCTGAGTACGGCAACATACTGCATTAAAATAGTGATTTTTTCGTTGTTTTCACTAGTGGCAAATTCTTCAATTAGAGCGCTTTTTAATAGTGCGGGCGCCGACTGGCAAACGCACAGAAATATATTGTTGAGCTCGAACGCAAATTCTTGTTTGGCCTAAAATCGTGATAAAAATTAGGAAACACTATTTTAAGTATGGAAAACTTTTTGCTTGCCGTGGGTATTAGCAAATATCTGATGTAAGTCTCCAGGGCTTCATGGCAGGTGGCCGTGAAACACTCCCACACTATCTGGAGCTCTTCGAATGAAATTCCTCCAATCAGACCGCTGAAGATTGTCTTCAAACTGGCCTGGTCCAGCTTGGATAAGTCTTCTAGTAGTCCTTTGGACACAGTTTTCTCTATCGTCAAATTATCCTTGATCATCTCCCTGAGAAATTCGCAATTATCTGGTTCGGATGGGTCAACTAGAGAGTTTTCCTGTGGGCTTTTTTGGGACTTAATAGTAGGAAATACTTCGTCTTCATCACTTTCAGTGATATCTATACATATTTCCGGGGCTTTTTCCTTGAGGGTTTTCAGATTCTTTTTAATCTCATTGTCCTGAAAAGTTTAATTGCTTTAAAATCTATCTTTTTCAAGCTTTTCGAATACTAAAACTGATTGTTTGTGTGGTATTTGTTGTACGTTGCCATGGTTATTGAGTAAGACATTGTCAAAAGCTCGTGGATTTTCGTGCCATTTCGCCGAATCAGTCTACTGGCTAATGGCGGGTGGAAAAAAAGTGTGTGCAATCGGCTCCGGAAAATTCTCGAAAAAGTGCGGAATTTTTCCACTTTTGCGCGGAAAATTGTGGAAATCCCGGAAGTTAAAGTTCTGCTTCACCGTTTTGTGTCATTTTCCCGACCGGTAGTGCGATTTTAGCAATAAAACCCGGAGTTTTTGAAGCGAGGATTTTCTGATGTTTGTTGAAAATCAGGACGCAATATTTTTAGCAACAAAGTGTGTTTCTTGACTGTATGTTGGAGTTTTCTTCCGGAGTTTGAAATCTAACTTTTTCAAGTTCTTCGAATACTAAAACTGATTGTTTGTGTAGTATTTGTTGTACGTTGCCATGGTTATTGAGTAAGACATTGTCAAAAGCTCGTGAACTTTCGTGCCATTTCGCCGAATCAGTCTACTGGCTAATGGCGGGTGGAAAAAAAGTGTGTGCGATCGGCTCCGGAAAATTCTCGAAAAAGTGCGGAATTTTTCCACTTTTGTGCGGAAAATTGTGGAAAACCCGGAAGTTAAAGTTCTGCTTCACCGTTTTGTGGCATTTTCCCGACCGGTAGTGCGATTTTAGCAATAAAACCCGGAGTTTTTGAAGCGAGGATTTTCTGATGTTTGTTGAAAATCAGGACGCAATATTTTTAGCAACAAAGTGTGTTTCTTGACTGTATGTTGGAGTTTTCTTCCGGAGTTTGAAATCTAACTTTTTCAAGTTCTTCGAGTACTAAAACTGATTGTTTGTGTGGTATTTGTTGTACGTTGCCATGGTTATTGAGTAAGACATTGTCAAAAGCTCGTGGACTTTCGTGCCATTTCGCCGAATCAGTCTACTGGCTAATGGCGGGTGGAAAAAAGATGTGTGCGATCGGCTCCGGAAAATTCTCGAAAAAGTGCGGAATTTTTCCACTTTTGTGCGGAAAATTGTGGAAAACCCGGAAGTTAAAGTTCTGCTTCACCGTTTTGTGGCATTTTCCCGACCGGTAGTGCGATTTTAGCAATAAAACCCGGAGTTTTTGAAGCGAGGATTTTCTGATGTTTGTTGAAAATCAGGACGCAATATTTTTAGCAACAAAGTGTGTTTCTTGACTGTATATTGGAGTTTTCTTCCGGAGTTTGAAATCTAACTTTTTCAAGTTCTTCGAATACTAAAACTGATTGTTTGTGTAGTATTTGTTGTACGTTGCCATGGTTATTGAGTAAGACATTGTCAAAAGCTCGTGAACTTTCGTGCCATTTCGCCGAATCAGTCTACTGGCTAATGGCGGGTGGAAAAAAGTGTGTGCGAATCGGCTCCGGAAAATTCTCGAAAAAGTGCGGAATTTTTCCACTTTTGTGCGGAAAATTGTGGAAAACCCGGAAGTTAAAGTTCTGCTTCACCGTTTTGTGGCATTTTCCCGACCGGTAGTGCGATTTTAGCAATAAAACCCGGAGTTTTTGAAGCGAGGATTTTCTGATGTTTGTTGACAACCAGGACGCAATATTTTTAGCAACAAGTGTGTTTCTTGAACTGTATGTTGGAGTTTTCTTCCGGAGTTTGAAATCTAACTTTTTCAAGTTCTTCGAGTACTAAAACTGATTGTTTGTGTAGGTATTTGTTGTACGTTGCCATGGTTATTGAGTAAGACATTGTCAAAAGCTCGTGAACTTTCGTGCCATTTCGCCGAATCAGTCTACTGGCTAATGGCGGGTGGAAAAAAGTGTGTGCAATCGGCTCCGGAAAACTTCTCGGAAAAGTGCGGAATTTTTCCACTTTTGACGGAAAATTGTGGAAAACCCGGAAGTTAAAGTTCTGCTTCACCGTTTTGTGGCATTTTCCCGACCGGTAATGCGATTTTAGCAATAAAACCCGGAGTTTTTGAATCGAGGATTTTCTGATGTTTGTTGAAAATCAGGACGCAATATTTTTAGCAACAAAGTGTGTTTCTTGACTGTATGTTGGAGTTTTCTTCCAGGGTTTGAAATCTAACTTTTCAAGTTCTTCGAATACTAAAACTGATTGTTTGTGTGGTATTTGTTGTACGTTGCCATGTCTATTGGGTAAGACATTGTCAAAAGCTCGTGGACTTTCGTGCCAATTCGCCGAATCAGTCTACTGTTTAATGACGGGTGGGAAAAACATGTGTTCGTTCGGCTCCGGAAAATTTTCGAAAAAGTGCGGAATTTTTCCACTTTTGTGCGGAAAATTGTGGAAAACCCGGAAGTTAAAGTTCTGCTTCACCGTTTTGTGTTATTTTCCCGACCGGTAGTGCGATTTTAGCAATAAAACCCGGAGTTTTTGAAGCGAGGATTTTCTGTTGTTTGTTGACAACCAGGACTCAATATTTTTAGCAACAAAGTGTGTTTCTTGACTGTATTTTCGAGTTTTCTACGGGAGCTTGGATACATAAAATGAACAACTTGGAGGTAAGTGAGATGTTTATGATGTTAGATGAGTTTACGCCTTTGAATTTTGCATCAAATGTACAAAAAAAAGTTAAAACCTCAACATCCATGACAAATTGGGTAGATGTTGTTAAGACATGTTGGCTTAAAATCATGCCTAAATCTTTAGAAATGTTCTACTTTATCAGGTTCTGGCGTTCGAATTTAACAATATTCTCATCCAATTTGTAAATAGATAATCTCTTAAATAACGTCTTTTCTAATGGAAATGAAAGGAAATTTCAATAAATAGAAAAGCAGTGGAAAATCGCATTTCCACTAAAAAAAAGTTGAAGATGAACATCCTTTGCAAAGTTCCACAACATTTCCGTCGAGTCTAAATTATGTATAACAAAACTGTTCCAAAAGCAGGTGTAGGGTGCTTAATGCGACCCTGATTTTCTACGTTCATTTGACCAATCCCTGACCTGAATAATGGTGGGAAATTGCATAGGGCCGAACTCAAAGAAATTTCAGTTTATTGAGTTTTTCTTACCAATTGGAATAAGCTTTCAATTCGATTGTATTCTTCGCGATTGCAAAATTCCGATGAACTGCATTCATTGGCCACTTTCAGAAATTCTAGCAAAGGGCCTTTGGAGTTTTCATTCCATACATATCTAGGAAAATTCATTGGAAACTTCACCTAATATCTACAGAAAACAGCAAGAATTTGGGGTTATTTTGAAAAGGTTTCTTCCTTTTGGTTTCTTCAAACTGGCAGGCAAAACGGTCTCATTCTATCGCCGTTTTTTAAATAAAATTTTTTTTTTAATTTTTAAGCCGTTTATTTACCAAATTACCCATTTTATTTCAAGAACTCGACAAAAAATTAACAGTTTATTGCAAGAAACATTATAAGTACTAAAACTTAACAATTATTGTGCTTCAATCGACATGTTCATCTGTAGAAAGAGTAACGGTTTCCGATGCCATGTGGGCAATTTTCAACTCTTCAGCCAGGATGGCGTTGGTTTTATGCTGATTTGGAACGTATCGCAAACCCCCTTCTGCATGCACCTTTTCCATATGCGCCTTCTCTTTGTCACCGTGTACTAAAACCGGCTTGCCACTATCCACCTGAAAAAATTCAAACATTTATTTTTGGGAGAAAGTTTATTGGTTTTCTCCGTTTACCGGTTCCATGTCTCTTAAATATGTCATCAAATCTTGAAGTCTGTCCTCAAATCCTGGCGCAAACACTGCCGGATTAATCGCCATGAAAGCTTGTCCCAAATTAGCCACATCATGCGATGTACCCCATCGTCTAACATGTGGACCATATGAAGAACCTTAAATGGAAAGAAAAGCCGTGGAAATGATTTTTTCAGGCGTTTCGTAAGCACGAGTGTTTTGCATGTTCAGAAGTATGGCTGGAAATATTCCTTGCTTTGTATAATACATATACAAACCTGACAAAATTCCGCAAAAAATTTCCACCAGCATTCCCAATCCATATCCCTTGTATCCCGAATTGACTTCGGTTCCTCCTAAGGGCATTAGTTTTGCATATTTATATGCAATGCTTGGATTGCTTTCGGGAATGCCTTCGTTGTTCAGAGCCCATCCCTCAGGAATCGGTTCCCCTTTCCTTTTCGCGATTTCTATCTAAACATTCTGGTAAATTATTACAGTCGGTTTCACTCACTCAAATCAATCCATAGATTGAAAATACACAGGAAATTATTATAATTCATCTGTTTCTTACCTTGCCCAAAGCCACGGCTGTTGTGGCCATGTCCAGCACAAAATTGTCGCCCTTTCTACCAGGCGCTCCCAATGATAGAGGATTTGTGCCAAGTGTTGCCTACAATATTCGATTATCATGGGGATTTTTCCAAGTTTTAATTTATTTTGAATGATCTACCTGTTTTGCTCTGGTTGGTGTCATTAGGGGTGAGGTATTTGTTACACTCAAGCCGATTAGGCCTTGTTCAATCGCCTGTAGGGCGTACATCCCAGCGATTCCGTAATGATTTGATCCTAAATTCAGTAGGATTAAACTGTTGAAAGTATTATTGCCTTATCATTTAATACCTTTGGCTACCACCAGCCCTATTCCAACATCTTTGGCTTTACTGATTGCGATTTCCATGGCTCGCTTTCCAACTACAGCCCCCAATCCGTTCCTGCCATCCAGATGGGCTGTAGCCACAGTCTCATTTAGGGTAACTGGACTTACTGTTGCATCTGTTGTACCGTGTTGGATGTCACGAATGTACATGTCTGAAGCATTTTTAGTTATAGTTTAGTGTGTTGGTTTATAGTCTGTAGAGAAGGTGGAGCGTTCAGTTAGAAAACAAGGTTTATACCTCACCCAATCGGTTCATGCCATGGCTGTAGTGTCCTCTGTAATCCGCTTCGAACAGGTTGGCTGCCACCGTTTCTGCATTGTCTGCAGAGGCCCCAACAGCCAGAAAACAGTCTTTCATAAATCGCTTCGCCTCGGCTAATGGGGTTATCAATGTCGGACCTACAAAGCCAGCAACTTGCTACTATCTTAACGACCACTTTTTCTTTAGGATTATTGTGCTCAATTGATGAAATTCGAGATAGTGAGACAAAAAGGCATTGTTTTGAGTGTTCTGGGTTACGAAAGTTTTCTGGATTTTTATAATTTGAGACTTGATTTCATATAAGTATATACTTACTATTGGAGTAGTGCCGCTTCGTTTTAGAGTGCAAAGAACCACTTTCTGATAGATTGGGATGGAATATTGAGGGGTCTTTCTTCATTGAAAGGCATCCACATGGCTGTTGGGATTTCACGAGCCTTAACGATCGGAATGCCATTTATAGCTGAAAAATTAAAAAAAAATCGGTTCAATTTAAGTCTCCGGGAAAATGGATTGCTTTCCATGATGATCCAAAGCAGCAAATCAAAGTCCTGGATTTGTCACTGATCGATTTTGTGTAATAATGGGAAGAAATAAGGTGGAGCCCTTTCATGGATGTAAATCACCTGTTTTCGAGAATTTCGAAATAAAATTCAGCTTTTAGCCGTTGAGGCAGCACAAATGGGAAATAGCAAAAATTCGTGTAGGGATTTTGCTGACTCAAAAGGAACCCTTTTCTTGCGCCCACAAGGTAAAAGTCGAAAGTTCGCAAAATAATCCGGATTCCTCAGGTCAGGTGATCGAGGTGGCCTAGCCATTGCTCCACCAGATCAAAATCCTGGATTCGCCACTGACCATGTGCATGTATAGGGGTATTTTGAACTTGAGTTTGTCAGAAACTGTAAAATATGACAACCTGTTTTTCCTGTTGTATTTAAAGGACGAAATGGGCTTTTTTGTCGACTTTTCAAAATTTCAGTAGCTACCCAGATGCATTTTCTACGAACGATCCAAGTTCAACAACAATGAAAACTGATGTTGCGAAGTGGAGTTGTGCAGTTCTGTGATGAACTGAAGTTGCATTCTCTTAGATTTGGATTTTTCATTTAAAACACGTTTTTAAATTTTAAACACAAACTTTGTTCTGCATAAATAAACTGGATAATAATATCTACAGATAAGATACAATATAAAGATATAAATTACGATCGACGCTGACTTACCAGCTCGTATGGATACACTTGAAACGAAAACAAAACGAATCAACGTCCTCGGTTTTAAGACCAATAAATGAAAAAGTTTATTGCATCGCAAGGTTAAATGGTACCACTGAGCATTTAAATGTTTTTAATGCTTAAACAAGCCCGTCAAGGCTTTATCAGTTTTGCGTTTGCTAAAATCCACTGTCTACACAGTTGGGATTGTTTAAGAATCAGTTGAAAAGTTACACGGGGTCGAGCTGAATTAACATTTGCACAGATAATAGCAATCTTGAGTACACATAATACCTATAAAATACTCTTTATTTTTTTATTAAGTCTTCTTTAGGAAGGAAATTTAAAAGTCACAAAGTTAATAAAATTGTTGGAGATGCCCACATCTTCAAATCGGCCTCTAAACCTTTGGTAGAAAAGGTTTTATAGTGATAAATTGTGAAAACATCGAGAGTTTCCCAATAAATTCCAAATACAGTTGCCGAAAAATGTGATTTTTCCTAAATATTCTCAATTTTCCATTACTGTTTTTGGCTTTGGTGCTTATTTCATTCATCATTATTCGGTATAATTTTGCCCTGTTTAAACATTATTGCGACGGATGATTGAGCAATTAACTTGCAGGTGGCATGCTTTGCTTACCAATGCTTTCAATTGATCCTGGTTTAAATAAACTAGCAAGCGAGCAACTTACCTTTTTCTAACACACTTGGAATAGTGTTGAGTGGGTGTGTTGATACACTTTAAGGCACACAAACGAACACTACGTGATTATCAGTGGACACTAAACTGGTCCATAAAACATGCTTCTAGCTGGGATTATTTTATCAATTATTAAAGCGAAGGTTAGCAAGTCAGTCGCGTCAAGTTCCGCGTTTTGGAAATACGTAATGTTTGGTGAACGCGCAAAATCGCCGCCAACGATTGGAAAATTGGGAAACCTTGGCCGACTGGCCGACAGTTTTTCCGCGAGCTTTTCCTAACCTTATAATATTGCAACAAATCGTCTAAAATGTTGGTTTATTCAGTTGAGTTGGTTTATTTTTATGTTGCAAATGCCTCGAACTGAACTAACTGGCCCTCATGTAGAATCGCCGCATTGATTTGGTATGAGTTTGCAGCTTTTGTAATCCCTTTATATTTTCTTTTACGTCTAACTTTATTACTACTTAAGCTTAATAAGATTTTAATTTGAACAGCTTTCCCGGTCATGTGTTTAACCCATCAATTACGCATTAACAACGGTGCAAAATTAACCATCAGCCGGGCAACAACATTCTAATTAGACTCGAATAATGCTCAATAATGACGATTTTTATGCCTCAAATGTGAGGCAATAAAGGCAACAAAAGTAATAAAAGCAAATACCGATAGATTAACTGTGAAATAAATGTTATAAAAAACACCGTCGTCTCTAATGTCACGTTTTTATGACGTCCACACGACGTGAGTGAAGTCACTAAAAAAGACGTGATATCTGCGTCATTATCAGGTATTCATTACGTCAATAAGACGTATTAGTTACGTTAATTATAACCGGTAGTATCGTTGTGTTTAACCAGAGATTATGCTAACTTCGGATTCTTAACTACAGCTTTTTTAATTGGCGCCTTTGGTGTTGGGACTGAATTTGATAATTTTTTAATTTGTTTGTTTCTTTTTCGTTGTGTTTTTCTTTTTTAAAATTAATTATGGCTTGTCTTTTGCGAGTTTTCAGTATTTGAGAGCGAGACTTTAAGAGCAAAAGCCATTTTTTCGGGTCGATTTAGTTTTTCCTGTTTTACTGCTTTGGAGATTAAATTTTTCCATATATTTTTTGCTCGATACGAGCTATTGAAACGCTTCTAATGAGTTATTGAATACTTAAATCCATTTGCGCGGTAGGAATACGGCGTTCAGCGTTTCGTTTCGGGAGTCCCCCAAATTTAGATATTTTCGTTTCTATCTTTTCGGAACTGGGGAATTTCTGATAAAACCTCATTGACGAAAGATGGACTTTGAGATTAGCTATCGAAAAGGGTATTAGGACTATCCCGACTATTTTCACGCGTTTCGGAGAAATGCCGTTTTTATCTTTCAAACGCCTGAAAGGGGGCGAAGCCCTAGTCCAATCTTATATTTTTTGGGTTTGGAATAGAGCTAAATAGTTTTCCTTTGGAAAAACTCCTATTTTAGAGCAAAAAAGTGCACCAATTTGGATGCATCAGTTGCATGTATTTATACGCAACAGTAATTAGAATGACGTTTAAATAACGTCTTTAATATGTCGTTAGTTTGCTTGCTTCGATTCACGTAGATTGGACGTCACTTTGGTGACCAAAAATCGACCAGTTTCAATACATTTTACTCGCACACCGTGTTTTTCAGAAATTCCAATATCAAATTCACTTTGCATTCCGAATGCCGGTCTTGAAAGTTTCCCGATTATCCCGTGATTCCTAGTATAGTAGGCCCTTTTCTTGACAGCGCAATGTGAATTATAGGCAAACTGGCAGGCCTTCAAGCGCTAAAACGCCGGTTATACGTGTGTATTTTCGGCAGGTGTTAAAGCCACTGGTGCTAAAAGCCCGAAAAACTCAACAGTCAGTAAAATGCATGATTGTTTTTACTTCTTTTACCATTGTTTGTGTGTTAATTTTCCATCTTGAGCTAATAAGACTTCAAACCTTTGGAAGAGAGTTAAAAATGAAGAATTCTTCGATCTTAAGAGACCACACCCAGAGGCACATGGCATTGATGCCATGCAGCAACTATAACGCTGATAAATAAATAAACTTTTGCGTGATTTTGCTTTCTGTCTGGCGATTTCACTTTCGTACATTGTCCGAGTTGGTAGTTGGTGATGAAGTAAGGCAAACCAGCAGTCGGGCATCCAAAGAGAGGCCATCGTCATCTAGACGGCCAAGGTCTTTACCTGCACACTGGTAGATCGAGTAACAATGATAAAACGCACTCGAAATATGCCATAGTCGAAGAACGGCGGTGTCAAAGTGAACGTGGTTTTGTGCAAAATTTCAGTTCGCTTCTTCGCGTTTCTTTTCGTTAATTATGTGAGATTGCGGCATGCTGAAACACGGCGAACACAATGTGAACGACACAGTGAACCCAACGAGGACAACTTGATTTCTTCACGTTGTTTAGAGCTTCACTTGTTTGATGACATAAGGTGAGATTTCTCAATTGATGCCAATTGGTCACAGTTTTAAACAGACCTTTTTTGTTTCACTGCATATAAGGGGGATGAAAGCAATGCTTTTTCTTTTGCATTGTATATTTGCATAGAAAAGCTTCAACTTCTTCGTTTTGTTAGAGGAGGTTTTTTGGGATGCACTTGCAGTCCATGAAAAGGGTTAGTTAGAATAATGCTTACAGTCAGTCAACGTTAAGTTTATCTTGATATGTATTTTCTTTAAACCGCCGAAGTCTGGCGATAGCAGAATTATTTAGGCGGCAATATTGCGTTAACCCATTATCTGGTGCTTTGTATCCAGTAACTTGATTTTTGTTCAATAAACAATTACATCGAAATAACAGAAAGGACTTTTCTTTAACAGAGTTTTAGGCTTTCACGATCATTGACTGAAAATGGTCCTCTGAATCCACCGCTGAAGATGCAAGTCACTCGTAGTTGCGAAACGTCAGGAAGAAATTCTCTTCCACCACGCCCTAAAAGCCCGAAAAACTCATCAGTTGATTTCATCCATTTTGCACTCTTTGGACAGTTGTTAATTTTTCATCCAACATCCGCTTTTTTCCTTCGTCTCTTGGAAGTGTTTCACACTTTAGACATGCGACGTCTTTTTTATATTATTTTCTTGTCATCACTGATTCATTTATCAGCTGCAAAATACATTTTTACAATTTATCATAACTAGGCCAAGCTATAATATGTTTTGTTATTTATGATCGTTGAAGTGCTTCGCTTAAAGTCGGCGTCGCCCGAAGAACTCATAAACTTACGTAGTTTAGTTAAAAATAGTCCGCACCATAATATCCGAAAGCTATTACGAACTTTATCGCAGTAGTATACATAGTACGAGGCGGATATTTGCGTGTTTTTTTTTCGATAAACTTAGCCTGAACAGACGAATTGGCGCGCATCGAAGTGTTTTTGAAAAATTCCATTTGCCCGATTGAGTGCTGAGTTTGCAAAAAAAGTAGCTCAAGTTTAATCGGATGTTCGGCTTATGCGAGTGAACGAGGTATTTATGTCGCCCACTGTTTCCTTAATTCATTGAATTATGTAAGAATTTTTTAAATTGTTGTCAATTGTGATGGTATTAAAAACTCGAGTTATCCGTTGATTGTTAGCAGTTTTCCCACGCTTAGAGGTACTTTGAAGCTTAATTAATTGAAAAATTGCCAAATTGACTAGAAGCAAGCACCAGAAAGGCAAAATATCTGCCTGATTTATATTAAACGGGTTTCTCTCACCTCCTGTAAAAAGCTCTGGCTCTATTTGCCTTAATTAAACCTACGATAAGTGAAGAAGAAGAACGTCAGTTACCTATAAATCAGAAAAGCATTTTCGTGATTGGTGGTGAAACGAAATTCTTAGATATGCATCTGTGGGTTTGAAAAGAATGGTTTTGAAATGTGGACAACCCACACGAGCTGTTCGAGGTTCTGCCCGTTTAACTTTAAACATGTTTGTGCCCGTGTAATCACGTGATAGTGCACTCTTCGCAGCATTACTGGGATCACGATTTTGAGTAGCTTTAAGATCAGTAGACCAGAGATTTAATGTGTCCTGTCTGGAATGGAAGCCGAACACCTCTTGGTCGTCCACTATCAAAAATGTTTTTCAATATTTTTCTCGTACTCTCCAAGTGAGCCCCTATAACCCCTTGAAAGGAATGACGCTAATTTTGAATCATCCTGTACTGGGGAAAGTTAGTGCTGTAAAGGCAAACACCCCTGTTTTAAAGAATTAAAAAATGTGATAAAAAGAACTTCAACTTGAGATTAATGCGAACCTCTTTGCTTGGCCTTAACGAAAGTGACTACCTCTTACCTTGCTTGTTATAATTAAAATTCCCAACGCAGATGCCCGCTTTACAAGACAGATGAAATCCAGATGCATTTTCGTTTATATACCTGCGCTTTGGCCATTAATTTTTGGACCCTCAGCTGTTCATCAACATTGTTCTGCCCGTGTAGTCGATCTGACTTTTTTCTTCCTGCTGTTTCTTCATTCCACTGTTTTTGTTTCCTTATTATATCCACACATAACATTTTTTTACTCACACGTGTCTACATAAATTACAAACATTTGATGTCCGTCCAATTAAGACCTTGATAATGTTCCGAGATTAATTCAAGGTTCCATTGAATGAAGTGGGTCTTTTCATATAAAATGCGAAACTATCTCGCAGTGCTAAAACTCTACGAACCTATCCTCTCCCAAAATCGTGTACATGGTATTTAAAATAAAATTAGTGTGTGGGTTTACGGGGTTATCACCACAACCGATTCAGTTTTGGTGACTTTTTTTCGGAAGAGTTTCGGACGTTTTTCTGTGTTGTTCTGTGTTGTTTCGTCCAATTCGGTTCCTGGTTTGTTCACTCATTTTTCGCTAGTTTTAGGAGTTTTGAGTTTTTTCCAAACGACCGACCTGTGCAGAAACTGACCGTCATTTTTGCTTGACCCGCGGCTGAGCTCGATAAAGTTATTTATAATATTAAGCAGGCAGTTTTGTTAGTGGATACTTTACTACAACGTAAGCAGCATCAGTTGCACAATTAATGCAATTTGTTGCAGTTAAACTCAATTAAGATACCAACGGTGGATTTTTCGGGTTTTTTCCAGACGTTTCGCTAGCACAGTGGCTTGCTTCTTCAGGGGTGTGGCTTTAACAAACAGTTTCAATAAATATAGGCTTAGTACCTACCGGTCGAACCAATTTGTCGCAGGTTTAGATTGCATGCAACTTGCAAATTTGCAAAATTGAATCCCTGTAATGCTGCGAAGAGTGCAGAATAACGTGATTACACGGGCACACACATGTTTAGAGTGAAACGGCCTGTGCTCTCTTAACACGGGCAGAGGAATGACGCCAATTTTGAATCCCTCTGTAGGGCAGTTTTTGAAATCTGAAAAATGATGGTGCTGTAGAGCCTGGAATTTAGCAGCAGATTTACCGATTATTTTCCAATTTGGCAAACTTCTTGCAAATGCTTCTCAATGTTAAAGACCGTGATGAGCCCTTTGGGGCAAAGCTCAATCATCAAGGAGTTATGGCCAACGCTACAAATGTGACTTTTTGGAAAATTGCCAAGAAAAAATGCGCTTGGGACCGCAAGAAAAAAAATCCCCGGCCCTGCTCTTCATTAAGTGTTGCATTATTTATAGTCCATATAAAAAGCAAAAGTTACCTGATGTCATTCACCTTCCTAGGCGTTGTTAGCGATTGGTCTGCTGTTTTGCATATTAGCGATGGTTCGCATACGTGGAATGTAGCTTTTCGTGCCCAATAAACTGATTTTTTTAAAATCTGAATTGAAAAAACGTATATTATTATTAGGATTCGGGATTAGTTTTGACGCTTTTTCTCTTAGTCAGAATTAGATTGTGAAAAGTTGGATGATTTAATCCAAATCACTTCACAACAAATCCCGAAAATCAACAGACTATTTTTAACTGATGCTCAGCGCGGCAAAACCATTCGAATCTATGCTGTATTGCGTGGTTCATTCGGCACTTAATTCCAAATTTGCAATCAGGAAAAATTAGTAGCTTTTCTGTTGAAGCCGGTGATTTTATCGAAAATCCTCTATTCTAATTGATATCAATTTAACTCTCCACATCCTCCGCATACCCACTCGAGCATTTCAATCGTTATTTGTTAATTGCACTTTGTCAGGCATCGTTCCGTATGCTTTATTGTTTAAAAGTAAGTGCAGCAATTTGTCCGCAGTCCCGCTTTGTGCAACTCGAATGTGGTGAGTCGATTGAAAATTCATTTTTGGCTTTTTTTGGCCCTTGAAGGTTTCAATTTTTCTAATCCAACCACTTTTGTCTGGTGAAAATTCAGTTTTCCAAGCTATATGAACTTGAGACTTTGATTTTTCATGTAGAATCGTCCCTGAGTTTTCTGAGCATCATTTCCAGACACTTTATACCTACTTTTTTGACCATTTTTGATAATCCTAATCGAAAGAGAACTACTGGATTCAACAAAAAGTTTCCACTCTTGTTCCCTGCCTTTGATGTTTCAATTTCTTGCAGAGTCTCTGCATTCAGTTGATCAGTTTTCTGGCATTATCGGAGTTCATTATAAATGTTTGAATGAAAATGACAACTTAAATAATGATTGAAAATCCTCGATAGATAACGTGTTTATTACTCAATGTGTTTGACAGAAATCGCGTTTATCCGGGCCATATCTATTAGGCGTGGGTAACACAAGTTTCATTGCTAGAAACCGCCCGGCTCAGAAATTGAGAAACATGGGACAAATAACTCCAAATTACAGTTTATCCAGATAAACTGGACCTTTATAGAGCCAAACTACTTCAGCGAATGGAAGTGAAAGTGAAACTACATAAATAAAATTCCCTGTGCCCCCAGCAACACACATTTCCGTGCGCCTATTCAATATCCCCCCAAAAAAAATGAAACCATTTCCACATAATTACCCGAAACAACTCCTAGATAATGATTGTCTTTGCACGCCTGCTAGCATTTCTTCCCTGCCATCTTTAGGTCTGGTTAATTATTCACAAACAATTTTCTTCGACAGGTCTATTAAATCACTCCCAATAAAAAGCACTGATAAATCATGCATATTGAGTCCAGTGAACTGGCGAGGGTTTATCTAGGCTTCGTAAAGCTGCCTCATACGAAGGAGGTCGCGAAGTGTCCGATTTGAATGTTGTGTGAGCCTCATCGGACTTGATTACGGTGTCGTAAGGTGGTGGTGAACTTGGGGTTGGATATTGGGGAACCTCCGCTTCTGTATAGTCTTCCATCTGGACCAGTCTCTGGAAATTATTGTTTTCGGTCAATTTTCACACTGATAAAGTTATGAAAAGAGTTTTTACTAATACCATAAATTCAGTTCATCCCAGTGCGCTTTATGAGTGACAATTCGGAGCAGAATGAGTTTCGAAAACGCTTGCTCAAAAGCAATCTCGAGATCGCGGCGAGCGGTATGTTAAAGGGCGCCCTTTTCTTCACTGGTGCCCAAAACGTCATTTTAATTACGCTTTTGACTGAGATTTTACGAATTTTTAGGCGTCCGAGTGCGCTTTATGAGCGACAGTTCGAAGAACAGTAATTTTAAAAATTTTATTTTCAGAAAACGTCTCGAGATTGAAAAGCGCATCTGGCGGCATTTAAAAGAGCTCCTTTTTCTTAACTAACGCTACAAAATTCAGTTCAAGCCAATGCTTTGTTGAGATTTTACGAATTTTTTTTCATCCAAGTGCGCTTCATGAGCGATTATCATCCCAGTGCGCTTTATGAGTGACAATTCGGAGCAGAATGAGTTTCGAAAACGCTTGTTCAAAAACGACCCTCGAGATAGAAACGCGCCTCCAGCCGTATTTTAAAGATCGCCCTTTTGTTCACTCGTGCCCTAAACTTCATTTTAATTATGCTTTTGACTGAGATTTTGCGAATTTTAGTCGTCCGAGTGCGCTTTATGAGCGACAGTTCGTTGTAGAGTAAATTTTGAAATTTTATTTTCAGAAAACGTCTCGAGATTGAAAAGCGCATCTGGCGGCATTTAAAAGAGCTCCTTTTTCTTAACTAACGCTACAAAATTCAGTTCAAGCCAATGCTTTGTTGAGATTTTACGAATTTTTTTTCATCCGAGTGCGCCTTATGAGCGATAGTTCGTTGTAGAGTGAGTTTTGAAATTTAATTTTTATAAAATGTCTCGAGATAGAAAATCGCTTCTGCCGGCATTTAAAAGAGCTTCTTTTCCTTAAATAATGCAACAAAATTCAGTTGAAGCCAAAGGTTTGTTGAGATTTTACGAATTTTTTATCATCCCAGTGCGCTTTATGAGTGACAATTCGGAGCAGAATGAGTTTCGAAAACGCATTGTTCAAAAGCGACCTCGAGATAGAAACGCGCCTCCAGCGGTATTTTAAAGATCGCCCTTTTGTTCACTCGGTGCCCTAAACTTTCATTTTAATTATGCTTTTGACTAAGATTTTGCGAATTTTTAGTCGTCCGAGTGCGCTTTATGAGCGACAGTTCGTTGTAGAGTAAGTTTTGAAATTTCATTTTTAGAAAATGTCTCGAGATAGAAAAGCGCATCTGGCTGGCATTTAAAAGAGCTCCTTTTTCTTAACTAACGCTACAAAATTCAGTTCAAGCCAACGCTTTGTTGAGATTTTACGAATTTTTTTTCATCCGAGTGCGCCTTCATGAGCGATAGTTCGTTGTAGAGTGAGTTTTGAAATTTAATTTTTATAAAATGTCTCGAGATAGAAAATCGCGTCTGCCGGCATTTAAAAGAGCTCCTTTTCCTTAAATAATGCAACAAAATTCAGTTGAAGCCAAAGGTTTGTTGAGATTTTACGAATTTTTTATCAGCCCAGTGCGCTTTATGAGTGACAATTCTGAGCAGAATGAGTTTCGAAAACGCTTGTTCAAAAGCAACCTCGAGATAAGAAACGCGCCTCCAGCGGTATTTTAAAGATCGCCCTTTTGTTCACTCGTGCCCTAAACTTCATTTTAATTATGCTTTTGACTGAGATTTTGCGAATTTTTAGTCGTCCGAGTGCGCTTTATGAGCGACAGTTCGTTGTAGAGTAATTTTGAAATTTCATTTTTAGAAAATGTCTCGAGATAGAAAAGCGCATCTGGCGGCATTTAAAAGAGCTCCTTTTTCTTAACTAACGCTACAAAATTCAGTTCAAGCCAACTGCTTTGTTGAGATTTTACGAATTTTTTTTCATCCGAGTGCGCCTTATGAGCGATAGTTCGTTGTAGAGTGAGTTTTGAAATTTAATTTTTATAAAATGTCTCGAGATAGAAAATCCGCTCTGCCGGCATTTAAAAGAGCTCCTTTTCCTTAAATAATGCTAAGAAAATTCAGTTGAAGCCAAAGGTTTGTTGAGGATTTTACGAATTTTTTATCAGCCCAGTGCGCTTTATGAGTGACAATTCGGAGCAGAATGAGTTTCGAAAACGCTTGTTCAAAAGCAACCTCGAGATAGAAACGCGCCTCCAGCGGTATTTTAAAGATCGCCCTTTTCTTCACTGGTGCGCTAAACTTTATTTTAATTATGCTTTTGACTGAGATTTTGCGAATTTTTAGTCGTCCGAGTGCGCTTTATGAGCGGCAGTTCGTTGTAGAGTAAGTTTTGAAATTTCATTTTTAGAAAATGTCTCGAAATAGAAAAGCGCATCTGGCGGCATTTAAAAGAGCTCCTTTTTCTTAACTAACGCTACAAATTCAGTTCAAGCCAACGCTTTGTTGAGATTTTACGAATTTTTTTTCATCCGAGTGCGCCTTATGAGCGATAGTTCGTTGTAGAGTGAGTTTTGAAATTTAATTTTTATAAAATGTCTCGAGATAGAAAATCGCTTCTGCCGGCATTTAAAAGAGCTTCTTTTCCTTAAATAATGCAACAAAATTCAGTTGAAGCCAAAGGTTTGTTGAGATTTTACGAATTTTTTATCATCCCAGTGCGCTTTATGAGTGACAATTCGGAGCAGAATGAGTTTCGAAAACGCTTGTTCAAAAGCAACCTCGAGATAGAAGCGTGCCTCCAGCGGTATTTTAAAGGTCGCCCTTTTCTTCACTGGTGCCCTAAACTTCATTTTAATTATGCTTTTGACTGAGATTTTGCGAATTTTTAGTTGTCCGAGTGCGCTTTATGAGCGACAGTTCGTTGTAGAGTAAGTTTTGAAATTTAATTTTTAGAAAATGTCTCGAGATAGAAAAGCGCATCTGGCGGCATTTAAAAGAGCTCCTTTTTCTTAACTAACGCTACAAAATTCAGCAACGAGCAATGAATCGCGCTCATTTCCCCCCTAGTCTTTGTATGAACTTTAATACAATTGCAAGGCATTTTTGCTTAGAAAATACGTCAACCAGCAAAACTTTGCTACAAAAGAACACCAGCTTAGTCAGCTTGAAAATTGAAATTAATCTACTTTTTGCGTCCTGCTGAGACATCATTCGTTTGGTGCTAGTTTTCATTAAACTTAGAGAACAGTCGCACTTTTTTTGACTCTTTTCAACAACACATTGAGCTTGGGGAGTATCTGGAGAGTCATTTTTCTGCCCGGTAATGAGAGCACAGATATAGATCCAGCTGGATAAAATATTTCCCGGCTGCCATAACGAAAAATTCCATTACACGAAATGGCCGATGTTGAACTCTCGAGGACATTTCAAATACAAAATCCTCCGGTTGACCATTACGGTGGGGTTGAAGAAGTTCAAGAAAAAGCATTTGTAGCTTAGTTTAACCTTTTGTGTGGATCAGGCAAACGTGACAACATGAATTCGCTGGGGGATACGTTGCCTGCTCCAACGCAAAAATAAAATCGATTGAACCATAAAAGGTCTATAAATACTTTTTGAATATTCTGCAAAGGTTTGACGTCTACTAACAGTTATATTTTCGGTTTATTTGCCTATGTTTTTCTATGGCTTTAGCAGTGATTATTGTTGTTTTTATCGGATTAAAATTGTTTGTGTTTTCTTACGTTTTGTGCTGCTTCCACCGTATAAATCTGCAAAGGCATGCCTGGATCTCTCCAGATCATTGCTGATAAACTTGGACCGGGTTTCTTGTTCCCTTTGTGGCAGCAATAGCAGAAAAGGAATATTCCAACCACAACTACACTAAGGATAAACCTGAAAAATAGAGACCATTATCCTAAAGCCCTTAAAAGAAATGAGGCCAATTTTCGATCGTTTCGTATTTTGGTGGTTTCGATTTTCAAACCTTAAATGCTTAAGTACCGCGCACGTATGTTCAGGAAAGCCAACAGTAAATTGCCATATTCTCGACCTTTAATCCATTCCATAATTGATTCCTGTCCATAACAGGCACGCGGACAATATTAAGGAATAAATTGGATTTATAGCACGATAAATATTGATCTTTAAACTGAAAACTGATTTTGTTTCCCTCAGCGACAATTGGAGCTTCAGGGGCAGGATAAATTGCTTGCTCATTTCGTGAAATAGTTTGAAATTTGCAGGAAAACTTACACTGTCAGGAAAACATTGACTCCTTGCACCGGAACGGGAGAAGGCTCAGCCGGGGAACTCATTCGCGTCTCATTTAAATGGCCCTCATTTGCCCGCGATGATATTGGAAAACTCTTCATGTATATTTTACACCTGAAAACCGTACATCAAGTAGGAGAAGCTTCCAAACAAAAAAAGATAATATTAACTCTCTCGACTATTATTTAGCTTCGTTAGCACAAATGTAGTGTTTCTGCTTTTTGTTTGTTTTTTTTCATTAAACCACACTTTAAAACTTTTGAAAGCATGAAACTGAGTAAATCCAATAATCCCGTACGATCACGTAAATGCTATGGGGACTGTTTGCAAAGTTCGAAACCGTCCTGTCTACACTGGCAGACAATTTTTCTAAACCCTAATTAAACTTTGGACAAATAGTGGAAACATCGCGCCTTCTGAAAGGCCTTAAACCGACCATTAATCGTGGGCCGCGACAGAAAAATAATGCGGTCATCTAAAATCATGATACTGGACAATTTGCCGTATGCAAGCTTAGTTTGTTTAGTTTTATTAGTCGATTTGTTAATTGATTTTTTTCCTATCTTTTTAAACACCTAATTACAAATAGTCTTACCTTGTAAATAAGGCCGCCGTTTTAGTCCCTTTGGTCAGCTAATGTACCATTTCTTTCTCTTTTCGCGTCTGTTGCTTCGAATTTCGCTGTGAATTAAATCGAAAATTAATTAAAACTTCTTGTCTGGATATGGGGTTTTTAGCATCAAAAACAGCCTTGATAAAGGCGTGAATAAAGGAGTCTCAAACACAATTGCACGCATAAAATCAAATGAATTTACTCGCATTAATAAATTTTAATCGAGTCCGCCCAAGTAAATTAATGAAAGGGCAAAAGTGACTAAACGAATAATGAAATTCAAGTGAATAAAGACAAATTGACAGCCTATAAATTACACGTTTGTACTCGCTGGTTGTAATCAGGCTTGAATAATTCTCTTCGCTTGAATAATTCGCTCTTGCTTTATTAGTGTTTTCTAACCTGCAGATTAATTCAAAGACACTAAAACGACTGTTAAAACTACAGACAAACGCAAAAAAAATTAAATATAAGCACAATTACACCATTCAGTAACGAGCCAAACTGCTTCCGAACTTTCCAGCGACGGGCCGCGAGCTTTTCAGCTTACTGCCACTAAAATTCGAACCTTTCCAGAAATAATCAATATCCTGCGAGGAAGCAGAACAAAATACTAGCTAATCGATTCGGGTAATTTCATGACGCAAAGGGTAATAACAATATTATTTATCTTTTTCGATGGTCTGGTTCCGAGCTTTGGAATCTTTCTAATCAAAATTTGCTTTGGTCTAATCCCTTTTTTTTTTCTTCGAGCGATAATTGTTCGCTCGTCGTCTATTCTTCTTCAGTTTCCCATGAGAAAAACACTGAAATAAGAAATTTTGAAATATAATAAAATGTGTGTCATACACAAGTAAATTATGAACTGAAGTGAAGTTAAAATTCTGCTATCAAACGCACTTGGAACTTTTCGAAAACCTGCAGATTGTAAACTTATTTCCATCGCTAATAATCGTCAGGATTTGAATAATTGAATCGTTGTAAATCAATTTTTAAGGTCAGCGCTAATTTCAAAGTTAACTATCGATTATTAAAGTCGTTTAAAGGATACTAAAGGTTCGCTGGTTTGGTGGTGTTTACAATACTTACCCTTAACAGATCGTTTTCATTGTGCGATTATTTGCTTATTTGCAGGGCCACGAAAGTATGAAGCAGGGAGAGCTGCGTCGAGCTTTGACGGTTGCCACTTTGCTTTGCCTATTCCTCTTCGTCTACTTGTATTGGCAGCAAACGTCGAAGCCCCTTCACTCTCTTGTTCTCTCCTACAAGCACATCTACAGACCGGAAAAGTAAGTGAGGAGAACCTTCTTTTTTCAATATGCCATCAAGCGTCATTTTTTGCTTTATTGCAATGTACAGATGATGTTTCTTAGTTGCACTTCTTGTCTTCTTTTTTTTTTGGAAATGAAACTAAACCACTTGGCCTTTGGAGAATTTGCAAGGCTGAAAAGTCACTTATTTGCTGGGGGATTTTTTAAAAGTCAGCCTCATTTCCATCGGTTGTCTGGAAACTCAATCTTGGCATGGTAAATGCGGAAATTACTGCCAAACCCAATTACACCTCGAAGAGCGTTTGGCTCTGCGTCGTGCTAAATGCCATAATTTTTATTGCCATTTAAAATACTCTTTTATCAGCAAACTTTCCTCGATGTGCCAATAAAGGGCTTTCCTGCCTTTTTTGCCCGCATTTGCTAATAATGTATGAAACATACTCTGGAGTTTGGTACACTTACTTGATGGCCTGAGAACTGTTTGGAGATTCCGTTTGCATTAACTCGAGCTCGAACACTTTCATAGGCAGCCATCAAATTTGCGGAAACTGGCTTGAAATGTGCCTGAATAATGAATAATAACCGGATATTGCGGCTCTATCTTAGATAATTTAGCGCAAATTTATTAGTTGCGACATCTGGGCCCGACTGATAACGATTCGATATGTACAGACCGAATGCTAATATCATGCTAAACCAAATTGTGTTTAATTGCTTCGAATCGGTTATCGTATTGTAATGCTTTAGAACTGTTTATTCACCAAAAACGGTTTTAGGCCGACGTGGAAGAGAAGTACTTCCTTAACAAGCACGAGTGGGATTGGCCAATGTCTGAAGCCGCACGAAAATTCAGAATGTATTTTTCGCCACGGCTTTAAAGCTCAATAAAAAACAAGCAATAACTCGTTAAATAAATACAACTAAAGACCTGACTATTTTGATTTAAAAATCTTGCGCTATTAAAACTCTTTGAGGTCTTAAAGTGACATTTTCCTACTGTTTTAATTGCCCAACTTTTCGCCAATTTAACCCGCTTTGAATCCCCATACTCAATCTTCTTATCTCGGACTCAATCGTCGAAAAACATTCCGAAAATACACACGTATAACCGACGATTTAGCGCTTATAGGCCTGTCAGTTTGCCTATAATTTACATTGCGCTGTCAAAAAAAGAGCCTACTATACTAGCAATCATGGACTTAACCGGAAACTTTCAAGACCGGCATTCGGAATGCGAAGTAATTTTGATATTGGAATTTCCGAAAAACACGGTGTGCAAATAAAAGTGATACCTTGTATGTATGGAATGTATAAGAGAAACTTATGGCAGCTTTTAATTGAAACTGATTTCGCGCTTTTAATCCGTCGAGGAAAAGAGGATTTTTTCCGGACGTTTTGCAAGTACGAGTGGCCCGTATCTTCAGAGGTGGTTTTCTCGGCACAGCACAACTCTGAAGATGCAAGCCACTTCTGCTTGCGAAACGTCAGGAAGTAATGAAAATGCGAAAATTAAAAAATAATGCGGGTTTTCCAAACTGCTCTCAGTCTTAGGCTCATATTTTGAGAACCGGTTGAGTTGCAAAGCTCTGGTGGTCATTCCTAGATAGAGCCGTGACATGCGGACATTTTTCTACCAAATGTCATTTTAGAAATGTTTCTAGTTTCCCGGTAAAATGGTAAAATTACTGCGGGTCTTGAGAACCGCTCTTAGCCTTTGGCTCTTATTTTGAGAACTGGTTGAGCTGCATAGCTCCAGTTATCATCGTTGTATACAGACTAAAGGTGCGCACTTTTGGTATAAAACATTACTTTAGCAGTGGTTCTAATTTCCCCGGAAAATGCGAAAATTCGACATTATTTCCCAGTGTTTCAGTGCTTACCGCATTGAACTATGGTTTACTCATTCGTCTTACAAAGGAATTTTTACTGCAACGTCTCGGTTGATATTATCTCCAGCCATTTTCAGGCGGGGGTTGAAAACGATTCAAAGAACATCCAGTGTTTTGCTGCGTTGAGTTTTTTTCTGATTTAATCCGAATTAAACTCAATTGTAAACGTGTTTTGTAGAAAATTGGAAGAACCTCAATGGACCTGGCAGTGTGTGAACCAAAGATGCGAGCGTCATCATGTTACCGACGCCCTCAAAATCACCTCACTCAGTACCTGCAGTATGCTGTGTGGTTCCACTCAGTTATGGCCGCAGCCTACTGGCCCTGTGACACTGGGTAC
Source organism: Dendroctonus valens (assembly GCA_024550625.1). NCBI lineage: Eukaryota > Metazoa > Arthropoda > Insecta > Coleoptera > Curculionidae > Dendroctonus > Dendroctonus valens. The sequence continues at coordinate 37,790 of JAJTJO010000055.1, read as the reverse complement.
GAATAAAAAATACGTTCATCCAGTCTTTGATCAACATCAATTTATTTCAGGTAGCAAAGCGCTAACATTCAACGTGCAGCATCTGAAGTTCGCACCTTTAGCGATTGGCGCAGCCCTCGATCTCCTCAAAGAAGCCTTCCAATCGTTCAATGAAAGTGTAGTGAATTTAGTGCAGAATCGGAACCATTTCAACGAAAAGACTGAAGATGTTTCAGTGTTTGTGGTGCGGGTTAGTGTTGTGCATGGTCACATCAACCGGCTGAAACTGAACACCGATGAGGGTTACAGTTTAGTGTTGAAAGCGAGAGGCACTGAAATTATCGCGAATATTACGGCAAATACGTATTTTGGTGCCAGGCATGGACTGGAGACGTTATCTCAATTGATTTGGTAAGTAGATGATCATCGGACACTTTAAGAATACAGTCTTGAACTGGGCTAAAAACAGCAACAAATATAAATACAAAGAGATAGACTTTCGAGGCCATTCCTTGAAACAAGTGGGTTTTTAGGCCGTCGTTCGGTAGAATTTCTTCTTTAGAAGAAGAAATTCTACCGAACGACGGCCTAAAAACCCGAAAAACCCACTTGTTTAAATATAAATACAGTTTATTCATTCAGGTGGGACGAATATGAAAGCAGAACAGGGAGATTAAAGGTGCTTAAAGGGGCAACTGTAGAAGATTCTCCCGCGTTCCCTTATAGGGGACTTATGGTTGACACTGCCAGGAACTTCATGTCCATCGAAAGCCTGGAACGAGTTTTAGTAAGTGAACTATTGAAAAATTAAAAAAACTCGCAAAAAATCGCAGTTATCATCCACATAAATCAATCAAAAAACGAAGTTTAAACGTGCCTAAAAATGTGTATTTGCCACTTGCAGGCTGGAATGGCCGCGACGAAACTGAACGTGTTTCATTGGCATCTCAGCGACTCTCAGAGTTTTCCAATGGTACTTCCAAATGTGCCGCAACTGGCAAAAACTGGATCGTACAGTCCCCAAGAAACGTATTCTCCCGAGGAAGTGAAGGCTTTGGTGAAATTCGCCAGAATTCGTGGCATTAGAACGGTTTTAGAAGTGGATGTGCCAGCGCATGCCGGAAATGGATGGACATGGGGACCAAAAGAAGGTAAAACCGATTGGCTGCAAAACTCTAACCATTAAAACATAATCAGTTTTATTGCGGCTTTTAAGGGCTGGGCGAATTAGCCGTATGCGTGAATGAAAAGCCGTGGAGTTTGTATTGCGGAGAGCCTCCATGTGGACAATTGAATCCAGACAATCCCAATGTGTACGATGTTTTAGAAAAAGTTTATCGGTGAGTACTTAAGTGGAGTTTAGACATTATCTTAGAATGTTTTTTTGACACTCTATGAGCTGCATTATAGTTATAGTATAGTATAGTTATAGTTAGTATAACTGGCGATTTAACGCTTGTAGGCCTGCCAGTTTGCCTATAGTTTACATAGCGCGGTCAAGAAAAGGGCCTACTATACGAGCAATCACGGTATAATCCGGAAACTTTCAAAATCGGCATTCGGGGTAGTGAGACTAATTGCAGCTTTTTATTGAAACTAATGATTTTTTCGGTTGGTTCCTCAACGCAGCACCACACTGAAAATGCAGGACACCCTTGCTTGCGAAACGTCGGAACAAAATTATTTTTTACTAGGCCCTATAAATATTATTTCTGTCGCGAGGACATTTCCTTTTTCTCAATGTCGTTGAAGCCCCTTTTTCCTCTGCCATTTCAAATGCGTTTAAACATCGCTTTTACATTTTTTTTAATGCTTCTGGTATTAAGGCGAAATATAAAATTGCTGATTCTGGTCACGCTCTCCGGCTCGAGTACTTAATTATTATTCCAATGGCTCTTGAAACGTTATCAATTCTTTTCGCTTTTATAACCGATTTCCGCCCAGCAGCAAGTTTTCCCAATTGTATGAAAAAAAGGCGTCAACATTTATACAGAAAAAATCTTGTTTCAGAGACTTGCTGGAGCTGAGCGAAGAACGGGAAATATTCCATCTGGGAGGCGATGAAGTCAACTTGGAATGTTGGGCGCAACATTTGCAAAAAGTGAACTCCTTGAGCAACTTCACCGATTTGCATGATTTGTGGGGCGAGTTTACAGCGAAAGCGCTTGGGCGACTGCAGCAAGCAAATGGGGGCGTAAAAGTGCCCCAAGTCATCGTTTGGTCGAGTAGACTAAGTAAACGGCCGTATATTGGCAAATACCTGGACAAGGTAAGAGTGCAACTCATTCCAACATTGTTCCCAAAAATCCCAAAGCCTGAAGCTTATAGAGCTTATTCTAGTCCGATTTTGCGACTGTTCTAGAACAACACTTTTTTGTCTGTTCTAGAATCAAGTGACTGTACAAAGCTGGGGCGCAAGTCAATGGGCCGATACTCCAGATCTGGTAGCTGATGGTTACAAAGTGCTGATTTCGCATGTGGACGCATGGTATTTGGACTGCGGTTTTGGCAGGTGGAGAGAAACGGGCGAAGCTGCATGCGACCCTTACAGGCCATGGCAGACGGTCTACAATCACAGGCCGTGGCAACAACTTCGACTTAATAAGAAAAACATTTTAGGTAAGCGCATTTTTGTTGATCTGCTGGTTTACTTGGAAATGCTTCTCTATTATGGACTTATTATGGATTCAATAAATCTTCCACGGTGGAAAGTTATCCATTAAGTCGAACACATGCACATTTAAAAAAATATTTTTCGCCGAAAAAATCGAATAGTGTATAAAGCAACCGTTTAATGGTAACCGCAACAATTCGAAAATGTTAAACAGTTTTGCACAAAAACTCAAAATTCTAGAAATATTTCAACGAGCTCATTGAAAATCACTTAAAACCATTTCTCTCTTCAGATGAGTTTATTTTCAATTTAATGTAATTTTATTAAAAACCCAATAATGTTATTTCTGCCATTAATGTACCTCGGTTTTCACTTAAAGAATAACGACAATAATAATAATAATTATACAATTAATTGCTGGCATGCTTGCCCCAAACAAAAGACACGATTGAATAAATGGAATAATATAATTTTCCCGTTTTTCTTCGGCGCAATTCAGGCGGGCGGAAAATTATGTTCCAACGACACGCAACAGGAAAATTAGGAATAGCTTAAAGAATCCGGAAAAGAACATTGGTTTCAGATTAACTCCAATTCGAATTAGAGATAATGGTTGGCCAGGAATGTATTGATCAATTTCAAAGAAATTTACATTTCAAGTTTGTGTTGACTTGGCAACCATCGATATTTTGATTTTGGAACAGTCAGCAATTTATTTAGAATTTTTTATTTGTATTTTAATGAACTTTATGCGTCTAATGTTTTGAAGAGTATATTAGGAAAACTAACCCCCAAATGTCACGCTGACAGGTTTGTCAACAACTATCTGTTTGGATGCAAGGTTGCCGTCGACAGGTTCTGTAAATCGTAATGAGATGCTAATTTAGAACTGTAAAAAAAGTGAAGCGAAACCATTAAATCGTTACCAACAGAAATATAAATTAAATTTTAATGCGTCACTAAATCTCTGACGTAGTCCGCAGCACTAATAGCTCAATAAATGAATAATTAGGAGCTAAAAGTGGATAATGACGTATTAAGCCGAATTTACGTGCGTATGTAATATGTTATTTAGCTAATTTTGTCACGTTATGAAAGAAGTATTTTCTTGCGGATATTCGATGAAAGTTTATTTGGGCGCGATCCAATTTTGTAAATTGATTCTGCTGTTCAGCTTAGTAACTGTTATGCAAAAATTTTAGAAAATCTTCCACACTTTGGCATACAAACCATCGTAATTAATTTTAGTAGGGAAAGTTATCATTGATTAACATTCCATTAAATGCCAGAGGCGACACCTTCTGATGGATTTGTGTCAGGGATTTTAGAATATACAGGGGTCCCAAAGAACTTTCGCTGCCATTGGCGCTTTCAGGCCGTCATGGAAAAGAATTTCTTTCTGACATTTCGCCCACTTCGATTACGCTTTCTTATTTGGGACTCAAGTGTCGGCAAACATTCCGAAAATACACACTTATAACCGGCGATTTAGCGCTTGTAGGCCTGTCAGTTTTCCTATAATTTACATGGCGCTGTCAAAAAATGGACCTACTATACGAACAATCATGGGCTAATCCGGAAACTGTAGAGACCGGCGACAGAGATCCATAGTTTTCTGATTTCTCTTATGATTCATTCATTCTAATACTTTATTAATTCAGGTGGAGAAGCGTGCTTGTGGACAGAACAAGTGGACGAATCGAATCTGGATTCACGACTGTGGCCTCGAGCTTCTGCTCTAGCCGAACGTCTCTGGACTGATCCGCAGCTGGATACAACCACATTTTCCATCCAAGAAGATGTGTATACGAGATTGGCCACTCATAGAGAGCGATTGATCAGCAGAGGGCTGAAACCAGCCGCTTTATGGCCCACTTGGTGTTCACAGAATCCTGGCATGTGCTTATAGAATACGATAGAATAAGTGCTGAAAGGAGTGAGCTGAAAAAATACTCGGGTATTGGACAGGGACGGTGATAGTTGATGCCTTAGGGCAGTTTATGCCCGCAATCACAGGGTAAATTCGACTTCAGCCAAACGTTGGAGTAAAAAAATGAATAACCGGCTGTGAAAAATGTTGTTTTGTGACTGGCTTAAATTTGGAAGTTTCGGGTTGAATTTTTGGATTTTTTCCAAGTTTGCGACAAGCACAAGCAAACTTATTTTACCCCCACAAAAAGCAGAATTTCCAAATGAGTTAATCGGTATTTTATGTTTCACTGTAAAATTTAAAAAAAATTTGCTGGTTTCAGATGTGGGGGCCAACAGTTGATATTTTAGACAAGACTAGGACAAGAAGATATTCTAAATAAAAAATTGTACATACATTTTTACGAGCGTAGATAGCAAATGCAACGTAACTTAATTATTCGAACTTACCGACCAAGTTGGATGAATTTGTTAAGTTTAAGTAGCTGTTAGTGTCTTTTTATAAATAAATGCTTTTTTAGTGATTTTATTATTTTGTAGGTTTCCGATGCCCCAATTTGCAGTTTCAGCACGCAACAAAAGGCTGACCTTAGCGAGAGTAAAATATTTTATTAGAGGCTAATTAATAAGAAGAAAGTATTTTTTGCACTACTTGCATGTTGAATCTAAAGGACTCAGAGGTTTAAAGAGTGTAATTAGCTCTTGCGAAAAGTGAGATGCTTGACCTGAAATAAAACGGCATTGCGAAGCAGGTTAATAATGGCTTTTCTCTGACGAAGGAGCTAAAAAGTTGAACTTCGGCAGCTAGAAATGTGAAGCAGTTTCAAGGTTTTTTTATATTTAAAATAGAATAGCGGCGAACAAAAAATATTCTGAAATATTTCAGTAAATCGAAGGAAAAAAAATATCGTCAAAAAACTGCTGAAAACTAAATTTTTTAAAAAAGTTCCTACTTGTAGCAAGTTTTGCAAAAAAAAACCGAGAGAGCCTAACATTTTTATTTTGGAAAAAACCTGACAAACTTATTCTTACCCAAAAAACACATAAAGTGTAGCGCGAAACTACGCGATTGAGAAACTTTAAGGAACCGAACTTCTTCCGCAGGAATCTGGCAAAAGACTAACTTTCACAGCAGAGTTCAAATAAGCCCCTCTTCGGCAACTTGTTGCTTCTTGTTTGGCCACGTGCGCATTTGCCCGATGTCTCAGGCACGTGCCCTGGAAAATCCTCCCGCTTATAATAAAATAATAAAAAATGTGAAAATGGTTTTCTTTTAATGCGATAAAAGTTCTTCACATCAAATACATTAGAGTCTAGTGAATGTCTAAATAGAGTTCGATAGCCAGTGGAGTTTAGTGTATTTGTTGCGCCGAGCCCTTCAGGCACGACACTGGTAGAAGAACAACAAACAAGCAATAAGACAGACAGTCAGGATTTTTTTGGTAAGACCAACAGGGTTGGAAATTGGGTTCTTATGCCAGTCCAGAACGAGTGATCTGTTTCTTGCACCCCAATGGCGATGTCGTCCGCATATCCCGCAAACCTATAAGTTCTCTTCAGTTGGATTTAGCGTGCAATTCTGAGGATGGTAGCCTTGCGTGCCAGCGAAACGTTGGACCGAGTTTAAAGCTTTTGGATGTGTTATTTGCAACTGATGAAGACTAAGAGACGCGTATTTACTACACTTTTAGGTGATACTGACCTAAAGAGAAGTTGTCGTTGCGGTTTTTGAAAATCCCACTTTACTATGACCTCACAGTATCAACAGACAAATTTTATCTTTGTAGTTTCCGTCGCATTTATGATTTGCTCGTTCAATCAAGCACATTTGGAGAATTGTAGTAAGAGCACAGTGTCGACTCATAATTAGCGAATGTATTAGTAATCGGAATTTCACTTGTTGTCTATTATTTGTTTATTGCCGACGTAAAGGTCGTTAATTGCATTGTGTAGTCAATCAGTGCGCTTACAATGAACTGGAAGCTACAATGCGGCCTCTTTTTCGCGTACCTGAGCCTTCAAAGCTCGCAGGTGAAAAGCTACAGTTTTAATGTCGAAAATGTGATAGTTATTGGTAACGATTTCGTGAAAAACACTTATTTTTCTTATAGTTTGGTGCTGCAAGTTGGTGATGGTGTTTCGTGAGTATTTGGTTTAGTTGAAACAATGAGTTTTGCTGCTGCTGATTCATAGCCTCTGCGGTTTAAACACCGCAAAAAATGTGTGCCATATTTATTTATTTCTTAGGCTGATAGTGGGGGCGCCAAAAAATGTCACTAACCCAGACTCAGGAGGGGATGTATACAATTGCGCCATTAGGGAGGATGGGTCTTTTTGTACTCAGTATCCATTTGGTAAGGCAGTTTTCGACGGTGTAAAGTTTTACTGGATTCGCTAGCAAAAAACTTTCCAGGGCGTTCCTTGAACTCAACTGTTCCAAATGGAAACTTCTTGGGAATGTCCATGGATGGAGACAGTCACCAACATGGGCCTTTAGTGGTAATGGTTACTGCTTAAAATTAGTTGCTTCTTCTCTTTGGCTGAAGAACAAATTATGTGTTTTTTTTTAAATTGTATTTTAGATTTGTGCACCACGAACTCCATCTCTTGGTTCAACAGTGATGAGCTATTTCTCAAGAGGATATTGTCTGCATATGAAAAACAGCTCGCTTATTTACGAAAAGCCTGCTGTGATTGCGCCCACAAATGCGATTAGTTTGGGAGGTGGTAAGTGGGACTAATCGATAATTTTTTACAAAAAAAAATTTTTTTTTGTTTATTATTATACTTTTTTTAATTGTTTAGTGTTTTCAGATTTGTCCCGTGATTTAACTGGAAAGTCATACTATAATCTTGCGTTTGCCATGGCTGGATTTGACGTTTTTTATGCTTCTCCTGTAAGCATTGCCTTATACTATCATTGATGAAATTTGCACAAAATATTCAAAAACAAATAATAAAAAATATAAAATAAAATATAATTATTTTACTCTCAGAGCTCTTTTTCCAAATGTTTTGTCGAATTCTTGGATTTTGCAGCTGTAAAAATGTTCAGGAAACTTGCATGTTCTTTGCCTGTTTTGCGCATTTTTCTGCAACATGATTCTCGCAAAAAAATGTTTTTTTTTAATGTTCTTCAACTTAAACAAATTTGACGGTGTTTTTTCATATGGGTTTTAGGCACGAATTATATTAGGAAGCCCTGGAATGAAGAAATTTAGTGGTAAGTGAAGAACCGATCTTGAAATGTAAGAGAATCACATTGAAAAATAGCAAAATTAGAGTCAATTTCAATTTTTTGTTTGTTTTTCTGAGAGCGATTTTAGAGAAGTGGTTTTCTCACATATTCTGAAGACGACGATTGAAACATTTATTTTATTTTTCATATTTTAATTTATTTTCCAACTGAAAAATCCGCAAAAATCGGAAAAACGCCTCATTAAACTGCACTTGACAGAATTAATAGAGGCAGGTGTACTCTATCCAGTGACGTACCTGCACTTGTCCAGCTTCTTTGCTTTTTTCGAAAAAAAATAGTGAAAATTAGGATGCGAGAAGTTTCGCGGGCCAAAACTGCACTTGCCTGATTAAAACTTCGCAAAAAATCCAAAAACTGAGCCACTCAACGGCGCTTTTCGTCATTTATAGAGTCAAATGCGCGCTATCCAGTGGCGTCTCCTACACTTTTCCAGCTCGTCTATTTTGCTCGGAAAAAAATATGGAAAATCACCTCGCAAATAGTTTGGCCGGAAGTTACAAGTGCACTGGAATGATTAAAAAATCGCAAAAAATCCCGAAAAATTTTTACTGAATTACGATGTGCAGCATTAACAAATGGCAAGCGTGCTCTATCCAGTAGCGCAACAGGAACTTTTCCAGCTCTTTTGGTTTGCTCGGTAAAAATGATTGAAAATCACTTTGCAAAAGGTTTTGTCGCAAGTCAAAAGTGCACGCATGATTAAAAATTTGCAAAAAAGTCGAAAACTACGCCACTGAACTGCGTTTTTCGGCACTAATACCGCAAACTGTGCTCTATTCAGTGACTCAACAAGATCTTTTTCAGTTCTTTTGGTTTGACCGGTAAACATTTTTGAAAATCATTTTGTAAAGATTTTTGAGGAAGTGACAGGAGCAGCCCCAAAAAATACAAAAAAAAACAGCTATATCACTTCACTAGTAGATTCAAATGAGCTCTAACCAGTGGCGTAACTACTACTTTTCCACCTCAATTAGTTTGATCTGAAAAAATTTTGCAAAAACTTTCGCGGGCCATCAAAACTGCATGATTGTCGCATGATAAAAAAATTCGCAAAAAATCCTGAAACAATGCCACTAAACCGCATTTTCCGGAAATAATAGAGCAAAATGCTCTCTATCCAGTGGCCGAACATGATTTTTCCAGCTCTTTTGGTTTGCTCAGGAAAAATTATTGGAAATCACTTTGCAAAAAGTTTTGTCGCAAGTCAAAGGTGCACGCATGATTAAAAATTCGCAAAAAAATCGAAAACTACGCCACTGAACTGCGTTTTTCGGCACCAATACCGCAAACTGTGCTCTATTCAGTGGCTCAACAAGATCTTTTTCAGCTCTTTTGGTTGGATCGGTAAAAATTATGGAAATTTATTATTTTGTAAAGATTTTTGGGGAAGTGAAAGGAGCAGCCCCAAAAAATACAAAAAAAAACAGCTACATCACTGCACATTACTTCATTCATAGATTCAAATGCGCTCTAACCAGTGGCGTAACTACTACCTTTCCACCTCAATTAGTTTGCTCTGAAAAAATGAAACTTGCCTGATTAAAAATTCGTAAAAAATGAAGAAAAAATCGTCGCCGAACTGCATTTATGCAATTAATAGAGGCAAGTGCGCTCTATCCAGTAACGCCAGTAGCACTTTTCCAGCTTATTTGGCTTTCTCGGGAAAAATCAATTTGCAAAAACTTTTGCGCGAATTAAAGTCTTAAATCGTCTGATTTTTGCTATTTCTGAAAATTTTGACTAAATGGCACCCGAAAATATTGAAAATTTTGCTTTTTAGGGGCCATAATCTCTTATTCAGTGGAGGAGAAGAAAATAATCGGACTGTTCCCCAAACGAGCCACGCGATCTGCAGACGAAGACACGTATTTTGGTAAATAATCACTCAATTTTTATTGACTACCCCATAATCAATCCATTCCAGGTTACTCAATCATAATGGCACACTTTATCCCTCGGGAAGCTTGGTATGTTGCAGGAGCGCCTCGTGCCAACGATTTGAAAGGAAAAGTACTGAAAACCTGCTGTCTAACTAATTAGCAGATTAAAATTTCTGTGCGATCTATTGAAGGTGACTATCTTCTGCCAGGACATGAATGCCAGTGAAGGAAGTCGAGTCGTGGCCAGTTTCGAAGGAGAAGAACCTGGCGCCTACTTCGGATCCACACTGCTAGCCGTAGATGTGAGCAATGATAAAATTGTGGATTTACTCATTGGAGCCCCGACGGCTGCAGGAAAGACTTGGGACGAAGGAAGTGTCTATTTCTACAAAGGAACATCTTCTAAGGTAATGGAAGTTGACTTCAGTCAACTGAATACACATCCATCTGCGATGTCTTTCAGTCGTTTCTTCGCGGAAGAAAACTGACTGGCCCAGGGAAAATTGGAAGCAGATTTGGGTCGTCGATGGCTTCAGTGGGGGATTTCGATCTGGATGGTTTCAATGGTAAGTTATCAACCACATTAAGCTGAGCTGAACCAATGGCTTTCCAGATGTAGCTATTGCAGCCCCTTATGAGGATTACGGTACAGGAGCCGTTTATATCTACAGAGGAAGTACCGAAGGACTGACCAATCACTTTAGCCAAAGAATATCACCATCTGACTTCCGTATGGGCGTCGCCAATGTGAAAGGCTTCGGAATGGGCCTGTCCAAAGGCAACGACATTGATGGAAACGGTCACAATGGTAACATTTGCTCTCGGGGCAAGTTGAAATTGAGTCGAAACTGGATAGGAATTTTCCAGACATTGCCATTGGGGCCTACAAGTCAGACCAGGCATTTATACTGAAGAGCCTGAGCATCATCGACTATCAGGCGCAGTTATATCCGGACATTACGTCGATTTCAAACGAAACCGACAGCTTCAAGCTGAATTTTTGCATTCTGTACACGGAAAGAAGCGCGAAAACCAATCGAAATCAGATGGATTTCCAGATTGTGATCGACCTGGATTATCGATCGGTTGTCGATAAAGTTTCCAGGACTGTTACTGCTAGTGCAAAAGTGAGAACCTGCACAGAATTTCATGTGGAATTAAAGGTAAGGGAAACGTTGAATGAACGATTGAAAGGTTGTAAGCACGAGTGACTTGCCCAACCTCTGAAGATGCACGCCGCTCGTTTTTGCGAAACGTCAGGACGAAATTATTTTCCTCATCAGTTGTTAAGGGATAAGTCTCACTTTTTTATTTCCATGTATTTTTAGTGGCTCTTTTATTTGCACGCTGTTTTGGGGCAAAATGCATTATTAAATTAATTTCGCATTCCGAATGCTGATCTTGAAAGTTTCCGGATTAGCCCGCCATTGCTAGTATAGTAGGCCTTTTTTGTGACAGCGCAATGTAAATTATAGGCAAACTGGCAGGCCTATAAGCGCGAAATCGCCGGTTATACGTGTGTATTTTTGGAATGTTTTTCGACAATTGAGTGCAAGATAAGAAGGGCCAATATGGGGATTCAAAGAGGGTTAAATTGGCGAAAAGTTGGGCAATTAAAACAGTAGGAAAATGACACTTTAAGACATTCAAAGAGTTTTAATAGCGCAAGTTTTTTAAATCAAAATAGTCGGGGTTTTAGTCGAATTTATTTAACGATGTATTGTTTAGTTTCTTGAGCTTTAAGGCTCTTGAGGAAAAGAATGTTGTCCTGACGTTTTGCCAGCACGAGTAGCTTGCAACATCAGAGATTGGGCAATCCACTCGTGCTTCCGAAACGTCAGGAAGAAATTATTTTCCGCGACGGTTTAAAGGTCTGAAAAATTCATGTTTCAATAAATTTCACTTGCACAACGTGTTTTTGAGAAATTGCAATATCAAATTCACTTCGCATTCCGAATGCCGGTCTTCAAAATTTCCGGATTAGTCCGTGATTGCTGGTATAGTAGGCCCTTTTTGTGACAGCGCAATGTAAATTATAGGCAAACTGGCAGGCCTATAAGCGCGAAATCGCCAGTTATACGTGTGTATTTTCGGAATGTTGAAAATATTTAAAGCAAAATTGATTGTTGTTAAAATGTTGCTTAAATATATTTAGCTTTAAGGTCATTGTGGAAGGAAATGTTTTCCTGACGTTTCACAAGCACGAGTGGCTTGCACCTTCAGAATGGTGCTGCGCCGAGCAAACCACTTGTAGAAACTCTTTTCAGAACAAACTCATCAGTTTCTTTTTGGGAGTGTCTCAGAATTAAAACGCACTGTTAACACAAATCTTTTATTGAATTTTTTTCAGAATATAATGAACATATCACCGTTTACAAGTGTTTTGAGCATTGAAACATCCGCAAAAGGTATTATCGCGCATGGAGAGAAAACACTCAACTCCATAGTGCCATATTCGCATGGTTGTGGTGATGATAACATTTGCAACACCTTTTTGACCCTGGAACTGAAAGCCAATAGGTAAAACCACCTAGAAATCAGTCAATACCTCAATATTTTTCGTTATTTGCGTAATTTCCTGCTAGTACCACTCTGGTTTTGGGATTGAACAAGGAAATCAGTCTGGATGTTAAGGTGCAAAACGACGGAGAACCCGCCTATCAGTGTTCAGTAAAACTGCATGGCTCTGATGAATTGCTCCTAAGAAATGCAAAGGATTGCACAGAAAATGATGATCATTATTCATGTCCGTTTAATGAGTACATGATGCTGGTCGGCTCAGTACAAGTAAGTTAAACTGCACCGAAGCACTGGGTTGAATATTCTTCTACAAAAAATGGCCCATTTTTCCCAGATCACACTGTCCCAAGCTTTTTGGCAGTGACGCAATAATTGTCGTTCTTTATCTATTACTTGTCGACCGAGCGAGACAGAAATTTCATGTCATTCTCGTAAGTCTTTTACTTTCAATGTGGCGTCTCAGATAATGACGTCACTGCCAAATAGCTTGGACAGACTGTACATCTTTTGGTGTGTTTTGCTGCTTTCTAAATTTTCGTGTAGCTGAATTATGTTCGTATCATTTCCAGAAAACGTTTATTTTCGATGTACTCGAAATTACTCCGGATGTCCCTCACATCGAAATCAAAGGCGAAGTGGCCTGTTTGGGCGTAAATGATCCCACAAGTCGAACTGAAACCGAATTGCAAATTCCGGTAGTTTTGCATAGTGTTCCCTATATTATTGGGTGAGCTGTTTCCATGTGCATTCATTAATTTTCAAATAAGTTAAATTTTAATCTTGTTCCAGGAAATCGGTGCCTGAAAGTGCCGAGCTGTCGCTCAAAAGCCACATCGAAAATGTGGAAGTTTTGCACCAATTTTCCCTGGAGAAAAATGGTCCTTCTCCGTTGCGTATCGATGTGGATCTTTTCATCCCTGTGGATCAATACAACGGGAAGAACATCTTCAATGTCACTTCCATTAATGTAGGTTTTAACGCAAAATTGCAGATAAAAAAAATTGATAAGTTTCTTTAGGGGGTAAGCGATAATATCGGGATAGATTGTATGCCTTCTTCAGCTGCAACAGAGATGTTGACTCTTCAAGTTCCCCAGGACTTGCCAATTTCGGTAAACCGAACCATTTTAATCAGCTGCGGCTCGGATTACAACTGTATTCGGTTTTCCTGCAAAGGGGAGTTTTTGTACCAAACTGGGGAGCTGGCAATATTTGAAATAAGAACGCTTGTGAACATGCATTCCTTAGGTACAAACCTCACTAAATAACGTGTTTGTCTTGTATATGAAAAACGTTGTTTTTTAGCATTAAAGTACGAAAGTGTTTTGTCCAAAAAGGACATTATAGCGTATGCTCCAGTGGCACATCAAGCAACTGAAAGTGGCGGGTAAGTCGAGTGAAGAAAAGCCGTAATTGTGTTAACAAAAAAATAAAAACTCATTGATTGAATGATTTTTACTTTGCAATTTTTTCGAGCTTCCTTTAAAAAAAAGTAGTTTAATGCCCATTTTTACATTTACCGCATTTTTATCTTTCAGAGTTGCTGCTTGGGGAGTGTTTTTGATCTTCGCTCATAGTCCTGCGCTTGTTCCTCTATGGGTGTTTCTATTGGGACCAATCATCGCCTCTATTCTACTGGTCTTGATCTCATTTGGCTTATACAAGGTGAGCAAAAAGTATATCACGTATTAAAAAAAATTGGATTGTTTTTGCCATTTCAACAAGATCAAGGTGCAAGATTTTTCTTGACTTTCGCATAAATTCGCCTTTTTTTGTGCGATTTTCAAAGTCAAATCCCTATTTTTAAGGGCGTTTGGCCCTCTTGGTCGTCAAAGTTTGTATCTTCAAAATTTCGATTCGCACAGAAATCGCTCACGATTTTTCTTGATTCTTTCATAAATTCGTTATTTTTTGTGCGATTTTCAAAGGCAAATTCCAATTTTTAAGAGTGTTTGGTCCTCTTGGTCTTCAAACTTTGAGTCTTCAAAATTTCGATTGCCTTGTGCCATCGAGAAGATGTTAAGTGAAGAGCGCGCAATTTTTCGTGATTGGCTCATAACTTCATTATTTTTTGTGCGATTTTCAATGTCAAATCCCTATTTTTAAGGACGTTTGGCCCTCCTGGTCGTCAAAGTTTACATCTTCAAAATTTCGATTGCCTTGCGCCATCCAGAAGATGTTAAATGAAGAGCGCGCGATTTTTCTTGATACTTTCATAACTTCGCAATTTTTTGTGAAATTTTCAAAGTCAAATCACTATTTTTAAGACCGTTTGATCCTCTTGGTCTTCAAAGTTTGTATCTTCATAATTTCGATTGGCTCGCACCGTTTCCAGAAGATGTTAACTGAAGAGCACGCAATTTTTCGTGATTTTTCATAACTTCATTATTTTTTGTGCGATTTTCAAAGTCAAATCCTATTTTTAAGGGCCGTTTGGTCCTTTTGGTCGTCAAAGTTTAATCTTCCAAATTTCGATTGCCTTGCGCCATCCAGAAGATGTTAAGTGAAGAGCGCATCAATTTTTCTTGATTCTTTCATAACTTCGTTATTTTTGTGCGACTTTCAAAGTTAAATGCCTATTTTTAAGGCCGTTTGGTCCTTTTGGTCTTCAAAGTTTGTATCTTCCAAATTTCGATTGCCTTGCGACATCCAGAAGATGTTAAGTGAAGAGCGCACGATTTTTCTTGATTCTTTCATAACTTCGTTATTTTTTGGGCAATTTTCATAGCCAAATCCCTATATTTGGGGCCATTTGGCCCTCTTGGTCTTCAAAGTTTGTATCTTCAAAATTTCGATCGCCTCGCGCCATGTCCAGAAGATTTCAAGTAAAGAGTGCGCGATTTTTCTTGATTCCTTCATAACATCGTTGTTTTTTGTGCAATTTTCAAAGTAAAATCACTGCTTTTAAGGCGTTTGGCCTCTTGGTCTTCAAAGTTTGTATCTTCAAAATTTCGATTGGCTCGCATCATTTCCAGAAGATGTTAACTGAAGAGCACGCAATTTTTCTTGATTTTTTCATAACTTCGTTATTTTTTTGTGCGATTTTCAAAGCCAAATCCTATTTTTAAGGCCGTTTGGCCCGTCTTGGTCTTCAAAGTTTGTATCTTCAAAATTTCGACTGCCTTGCGCCATTTCCTGAAGATATTAAGTGAAGAGCACGCACTTTTTCTTGATTCTTTGATAACCTCGTTATATGTTGTGCGACTTTTCAAAGTCAAATCACTATTTTTAAGACCGTTTGATCCTCTTGGTCTTCAAAGTTTGTATCTTCATAATTTAGACTTACCTTGTGCCATCCAGAAGATGTTAAACAGAAGAGCACGCGACTTTTCTTGATTCTTTCATAAATTCGTTATTTTTTGATTGATTTTCAAAGCCAAATCCCTATTTTTTAGGCCATTTGGTCCTCTTGGTCTTCGAAATTTGCATCTTCAAATTTCTTTCATCATCTTTCGATTGCCTTGTGCCACTCCCAGAAGATGTTAAGTCAGGAACGCGCGATTTTTCGGGATTTGCTCATAACTTCGGCATTTTTCAAGGAATTTTCATCGACAAACTACCATTTTCAAGCCCGTTTTGACTTCAAAGTCTCTTTGACTTCAAAGTTTGAATCTTCAAAATCAAATAAATCTTCAAATCTTCAAATCTTGGGTGACGAGCGCGCAATTTTCCTTGATTTGCGCATAACTTCGTTATTTTTCCTGCAATTTTCATCGACAAACTACCATTTTTAAGACCCTTTGGTCCTCTTGGCCTCCGAAGTTTTTACAAAAATATCAAAAAAGGTTTAATGCATCCACTAAAAAAAATACAAGATGGTCCAACTACCAACGAAAAAGTTCTGGTACCTTTTATGCCAAGACACTCAAGAATTAACCATTTGGACAAAGTGGATGGACGCGGAAGCTTCTCAAATCCTCGTTGCAGAGAGGAGCAAATTCACAGAAAAAAAACGTTTTTTTGAAGAGTTTTGACCATCAAAGTTAAAATGTTAATCATGTGCTTACGGGGCACAATTTACCAAATATTTCCATTTCAGTGTCATTTCTTTGAGCGAAACTACAAGGCAAAGTTAGAACAGGAAAAGGAGCAACAAACCTTGATTGTGGTGAGTGTGTAAATTGCATTACTTAATTTTTATTTTTATTTTAAATATTAATTTGTTTAGAGCGACAGCGATACTCAGAGCCATTCAATTGATGATGATATAGAGCTTCGAACCAACGATTTAGAAAATATGTGAATGTGCCATAAATAAAACGACAGAGCAGATTCAAGCAGACTATGTCTTCCCCTCCTCCTTGCAATTAGTGGTGCAACTGGATTCCTCCAGCACTGTACTAAAAGGGGGGGCATAGTCGTTCTCCATTTTCATATAATCCCCATTCTCATTCAACGAGCAGCCGTTTTTAGCCTTATCCAAACAGCCATCGGCGATATTAAAATCGAACGCTGTTTCAATGCTTCTTCTGGACATTTCCAATGCTTTGTGCACGTTAACACTGAGCTGCTTGTCCTGCAAGGTGCTCGCTATTCGATTGGCTTTGGTTCCATTCAAAACGAACACGTTCACCTGCACGGTAAATAATTATAATCAACTTAAGGGTGATAATCAACAGAAGGACCTACCTGCAAATTGCTAGACGGTCGCTTTGTCACACATCGACAAACAGTGCGCAAAGTCTTGCAAAATGCTGGGCAAAAAGTGTAGTAGAAGACGAAATTCGTATTAACATCAACGGCTTTTAGAATGGTGCAGACTTGTCGAAACTCTTCCAGAGTCGTTGTGTTGGCTCTTTCGTGATCGCCTTGAAACAGCAAATTGATGGCCGCCGTTCGTGAGGCCAAACTTTCCGGGATGTTGGTGATTAAGAAAAAAATTATAATCATCACCAGAGTGATGGTTAAATTCGTGTGGTCCTGAAAAACCAAATTAGATTAGGCTCGTGCAAGTGGTTTTTTTCCGAGGGTAAACCGAAATTTTTCCCTCGCCGAAGAATCGGCATATTTCTGTCGAAATAAAGCCCCCTTTTAGCTTCTAAAGTTTCAATGCATTACAAATTTTATTGGAAACTCTATATGACCACTCAGAAGCGCCGTTATTCGAGCTGCAGTTAAAAATATCCTCAACGGCCTGAAAACAACGCTTCTTTTTAAGCAGACGAGTCATTTTAGAGTGTTTTTTTTTCGGTTTTCCTGCGTACTTTCCATGGTTTTAAGCATAAAACTTACTCTTCGTTTGCATTTACTAGTGGGGCAATTGTTCCTTTTCATTTTCGCCTTTCTCAAAGACAGGATAAGAAAGCTGTTGCCCAATAACAAAATAATAGCTGGAACCACTGCGAACGCGAATAACGTGAACCAATTGAACGCCTTGTACCATCTAAAATAAACCCAGAATTGAAAAAATCTTAATAAACTAAATTAAAAGTAAGAAAAAGGTAAATGGAAGGTGAAATTGGGGACGGGCTTCAATATAAATACACTGAAGTTAACCGAAAGGTTGACAAGAAAAGAAAATACTTGAGAAGCTTCCGCGTCCATCCACTTTGTCCAGATGGTTAATCCTTAAGTGTCTTGGGGCAACAGCCAGCAGAACTTGTCGCGTTGGTAGTCGGAATATCTTCTATTTTTTTAGTGCATGCATTAAACCTTTTTCGATATTTTTGCACTCTTTGTAAAAGCTTCGAAAGCCAAGAGGAATAACTGGCCATAAAAATGATAATTTGTCGTTGAAAATTGCACGAAAAACAACAAAGTGTTATGAAGAAATCAAGAAAAATCGCGCGCTCTTTACTTGAAATCTTCTGGAAATGGGGCGAGGAGATCGAAATTTTGAAGATACAAACTTTGAAGACCAAGAGGGCCAAACGGCCTTAAAAACAGTGATTTGACTTTGAAAATTGCGCAAAAAACAACGAAGTTATGAAGGAATCAAGAAAAATCGCGCGCTCTTTTCTTGAAATCTTCTGGACATGGCGCGAGGCGATCGAAATTTTGAAGATACAAACTTTGAAGACCAAGAGGGCCAAACGGCCTTAAAAACAGTGATTTTACTTTGAAAATTGCACAAAAAAACGAAATAATGAGCAAATCACGGAAAATTTTGCTTGCTAAATGGTAAAAGGTGAAACCAAGACCTGCATTCCTATTGAAAAATTATTCACAAGTATTTTGGCAAAAGAATACGCCCCCGGGTGGGCTCGAACCACCAACCTTTCGGTTAACAGCCGAACGCGCTAGCCAATTGCGCCACGGAGGCTGTGAAATGAAATTTAAAGTCCCGCACACAACCAACGGATTTTTAGAAAACCTTATTAATCTATTTTTCATATCAAAATTGACTTTTTCTTTTAAACAAACAACTAAAAGCGCTCTAGTGAATAAGTTCTCAATTCCTGGCTCAGTTAATAAGCCCTTAACTCGATATAAAGTGATTCCAATTTCTATTCTGCATGTAATCGTTGATGATATGGCGAATGTTTAATTAATTGATGATAAATCCAAACGAAATTAGTTCAAGTTTGGACATTGATTGAAATTGGTAGAATTTTCGGACCTTTAGATTGCCTGGAAAAATCTGTTTTCCTGATGTTTCGCAGGCACGTGGAGCTTGCATCTTTCACGACGGCATAAAAGTTCAAAGAAATCTCATGTTTCTGTTGTCTTTACCGACATTTTTTTTCCAGGCTTGAAAAAAAAATCTCATCAACAATTGCCCGCACAATAAATAAGAATCACTTTATATCCATTAAATTTTCCAGTAATTAAGTTATTGACTTCAAGTTTATTGACTAAAGGAAAAAAGTTGTCGATTAATTGATAGTAATATAATTGTTGACGATATGACGAATGCGCTAGTAATTGATGGTGATTCCATCCATCAGGTAATTGAAAATGTCCGTTTTCTTCAAATTTGCAAAAAATCACGCGCAAATAGAGTAAAGTGTATGTAGGACTCAATGTTTTCTATGCCTTGATCAAAAGAGTGGAAATTCTTTTGAATGCCTTTGCCCTGAAACCAGTGATTTTGCAGGCTTTTAGGCCGCGGTGAGAAAAAAGAGATTTTTTCTGCCTGATCTCCAGCAAGAAATTTTTATCAGTTTCACCTGTTCTACCGCACACTTACATTGAATCGAAGAATGCCGTGGTGGTCAAAGTGCCATCATCATGCCAATCGTATATAAAGCAATAGGGCAGGCTAAAAATGACCGCGATCGCAAAACTTCCAATCATTAATCTTCTGGCAACCCACGAACTGCAGAACTTGGGTTTGGAGCAATGCAGCGGGTTCCATAAATAAATGACGCGATCTAAAACGTTGCAACTTTATAGACTGTGAAAAGAAAAGAATTTTAAAAACCTTCGATTTCCCTACCAAGAGTTAAGCAGATAATGGCCAAAACTCCCAGAATAACCATTACGCCAGACAAAGGCAAACCGAACAAAGAGTCGTAAGTTACCCATCCATAGCTCCACATTATTCCCCTGCTCATTCCACCCAGCAGCAGGATTATGGACATGCCCAAGTCCACACAGGCTAAAACTAGCGCTCCTCCAACGTAAAGATTCTAGTCGCTGAATGATTTAACTAAAAGAAACTTACCAGCCAAATATGTGTATGCTGAACCCATCAACTCTTTTCGTCTCAATATTAATAAGGAAACTGTATTGCCAAAAATTCCACAGCAACAGAGAATTGGCGTTATTACCGAATACATAATTGTGCCTGCAAATTCACCACACAGTGTATATTAGAGAGAAATCCCCGAAGAACACAAAATTAAGGTGCGGCCTTAATTAAGGCCAGCCGAGCCCTTCAGTTTGAACGCAAAAAAGACTCTAAATTGATCTAATGTTATATATAAAAAGGAGTATAAGAAAAAAGTTAGGCTTTTGCGGCAATTGCTCGAAACTCGAGAGTTTTTTGGTGATAGTGCAAGATGAAAAACAAAATCCAGTAATAAAACTTAACTTAAAAACAAAGAACCCACCAGTAGGTGTTGGAGCTTCGCTCCAAACATCTGCTTCGCCCTTATAGCGAACTTGTCTGGTTATCACGTAGAAACTCATTCTAAACCCTCAGTTTTCCCATAGTTTGAAATGTAGCTTTTTGCCTGAACTAAGCTCGACTAACAAATACGTTCGTAATTTGTTCAAACCTGTGTCAATTCTCCTTAATAAAGTTTCCATGTTGATTAATATTTGCTGAACTAATCTGTGCAGACAGGGAATATTAATTAGGGGAATCAACCGGGTTTGAGTGTTGTCATTCGGCTTTGAGTGGGAACATACACTAATAAGCTATTTACTATACAGAGGGTTAAAAATATGAGCATTCATGGGTACAAACCAGTCGGTTTTTAACAAGAAAATGTCTTTCAAAGACGCTAAAAGTTATTTAGTAAAATCTGATTTTTAGGGGCTATATCTTGGCAGAGTCTTCCCCATTGAGTTAGTGTTAGGCCTCTTCTTGTTCTTCATCAAAAACTCATCAAGATCAAGAAGCATCTAATGGGGGAAACTCAAATTGTTTTACTCTACTTATGATCGAAAAACCTGCCATCCTTTCATTAGTATTAAGTACATAATTTGTTAATTTCAGCTCGGAATAAAACGTTTGTTCCAACATATTTGTGAGTTTCATTCCCAGTCATTCCAGAACGACACCCTGTATATCGAGATGTGGCTATGTTGGATTTCTGAGCGTTCAATGCCCATTGCGTATTAGGGAGAGCTGATATTGGCATAAGTTGAGCGATGATGAGTTCCAGAAACCAGAAAAGTTCGTTTCTTCACACCCTGTATATGTTACCATAACCTCATTTCGGTGAACGGGTCGAGTGAGTCTCTCCAAATTTTTTCTTGTTTCACCTTAAAGAGCACTTTTAGTTAAGCAGTTTCAGCGAAAAAACTTCCTGGATGGACCGTAAATTAAACCAAAAAAATACTCACAAAGTTTGGGAAAAAATCACAATTTTCAGATTGAGTTTCGAGCGGTGTTGCCAAAGTGAGCAAACCGTTTTAAGTTAATGAAACTTGTTTCCTTAGAAACCTAGAATGTAGGTTTCGATTATTTAGGTCCTTTCCAGTTATTAATTTTTACTTGTTGTTTATTTTTTTTAGTTTACAAACTAAGTAAGTTTAGTTTAGTTTAGTAAACCAACTAACTTGAAATTAACCGAAAGGGAAATAACTCAAAAATACGTGGCAGCACCGCATTTTGTTGCATCCCTGAAAAAAACAAATAATCTGCCATCTGTCTATCGACGCGCTACATAACCTCAATCAATACGGGACGTTAGAAAAGATCCTCCAACTTTTGCAAAAAACACGATTATTAAGAATTTCAAAAGTTTGTGAGTGGTTTTGGCTTAATTTATGGACCATCCAGGATTTGTTTTTGCTGAAATTGCTTAATTTAAAGTGTTCTTTAAGGTAAAACAAGAAAAAACTAAAAGTTCGAAAACACTCGAACACAGCACTCACTTTTGCTAAATAACCAATGGTCTGCTAATCCAGTGGTGAAAAATGAGTAACATTTACATTCTTGAACCCCCAACCTCTGGCAAAGTAAGTGAAGATAATTGCTCAAGCTGAATGGGCATGAAAACTCCATAAACTTGTAGGTTCTGCTCAAAACCACGGCCGGAGACATTGATATCGAACTCTGGTCCAAGGAAACTCCAAAAGCGTGCAGAAATTTCATCCAGTTATGCCTGGAAGGTTATTACGACAACACCATTTTCCACCGAGTGGTCAAAGACTTCATTGTGCAAGGTAATTCCATGCCAAAAAATGAACGGATTAACAACTCCATTCTGATCCAGGCGGGGACCCCAATGGGGATGGCACAGGAGGTGAATCCATCTATGGGGAACCCTTTAAGGACGAGTTTCATCAGCGTCTGAAATTCGCGCGAAGAGGATTGCTGGCCATGGCAAACGCGGGCAAAGACGATAATGGATCGCAGTTTTTCTTCACTCTGGCTGCCACTCCAGAGCTACAAAATAAGCACACGATATTTGGAAAAGTTTCTGGTGAGAACTAGACCTAAACCATCCTAAGTAGGTTTGCAAATAGCGGGTTTCTGCTTAAAGGGAACACGGTTTTCAATTTGCTGAAACTGGCAGAGGGACTAGTCGAAGACGAGCGCCCGGTTTATCCATATAAAATTACGAAAACCGAGGTTTTGAACAACCCATTTCCGGACATTGAACCGCGCGTGAAGCAGGCGCCAATTCAAGAAAAAAAGAAGAAAGAGAAAAAAGCTGGAGTAAAGTACGTTACTAGTTAATTATTACTAATTTGCCTTCAAGTATACATCTGTTCATTTTAGGAACTTCAAGCTTCTCTCGTTCGGAGAAGAAGCTGAAGAGGACGAGGAAATATCCACAAAGGAAAGCGAAAAGCTGAGCGCTAGAGGCAAATCATCCCATGATATTCTTGGTAAACTTTTAGTCTTGTTTTAGTCGAAATAAAACGCCACTGTGGCAAATTTCAGATGATCCAAAGCTGAGCTCACAGACCGACATATGTGAAACCGAGCCCAACGAGGACCAGGCAGAAGATGCGGAAAAGCAGCTGGAGAACATAAGGAAGAAGCTGAAAACTAGCCAGAAAAAGCCCAAACCCGTTGAACCCAAACTGGCAAAACCTGCAGTGAGTGCAGAAGCAGATGACGATGAAGCCCTGGAAGATTATTACCTGCATAAGGACAGGGACAGAGAAAACCAGAAGAAAATGTAAGTTGCACTGCACCAACAAAGTAGCTAGGTAATTGAGGTTTAATTATTAATTTCGCCACCAATCAAGGGAAGAGCTTAAAAAGGAAATTAAAAGCGTCAAGCAAGAGTACCACAAAAATAAGCTTAGAAAGGAAGAGGACAAGAAGGAACAGCTACAAGATGATAGCGAGAAAAGCGAAATTTTCAAATCATACAAAACGAGCCTGGTTTCATATGAACCAAAAAAGACCACACTGCTAAAAAAAAGTATGTTTTCCCTACCGCTACTTGACGCCCGTATTTCCATATCAAATTCCAGATGTGAACAGAGAGAAGGATACATTGAAGTTGCTTGAAAGTTTTAAAACAAAACTACACTCCAATGGGAATGACTCGGACATTGAAGAAGCAGAAGCCGCAAGCAAAAGTGATGAGGACGATGAGAATTGGTAATTACCCACACTGATAAATAATGTTGCTTAAACGACCGTTTTCCTCCTAGGATTAACCACAAGCTAACGTTCAGTGATAACGTAGTGTTGGCGAAGGACGCCAATACCAAGAGCGACGACTGGTTTGAAATTTACGATCCTCGCAATCCAATTAACAAGAGGCGAAGAGGAGAAACGTCAAAAAAACAAAAATAAAACTTAATTTCATAAACAACTATTTATCTACAACTGTTCAATTATATCATTACAAAGCGCAGAAATCAATTGACTAATCAATCAACGTCCATCCTTTCCTGGTTCTCCACCTGAATTTGTTCACCAACATTGTCAACTCCCTGATGCACATCTCCATTTGTTGCCAGCTCAACATTCAACTCACTGGCACTTTGCGAATAATCGTCCAAAACCGGTGGTTGAACATCCTCAGAAAATCCACCAGCATTCAAATCCAACTCCCCAGTTTCTTCCGTTCGGTATTCACTAGGGGACGTTAAGAACTCTGGGTTTTTAACGCTTGGCTCCAGATGCTGGGTTTCAGCTGGCATACTCATGTCGACATCAAGCGAGTTGCTCTCTGGAACATCTACCGAACTTTGCTCGGCGAAACTCTCAGCGAATTCTGATGTTGAATACTGGAAACAAACGGAATGTTTCCAACAGTTTGCCGCAAATTCGTTTGAAACACTAACCTGTAAAGTAGACGATAAACTTTCCGCACTGTCTTCAAATAGAATGGAAGGCAACGACTCCATTTTCGGTAACGACGGCAAAGAGTAGTCGATCATTTCGGTTTTTACATTATCATTGGAAGGTAGTGTGTAGTGCGCGGATAGATCTAGAGTATCCTCTGGCTCAGATTCCGATTCCTTCTGTTACATAAAAAAATTGTTTCAAATTTAGCCATAGATAAGTAGGAATTTCAAGTTCAATAAATGCATCTAGATGTAAAGTGTACAAAAGGGTGCAAGCACTAAGATGCAATTTTCTTGTATTTAAATAGTACTGTGCTAATCACCACTCGTCGCTATCACCAATGTGGCAAATTTCAGATGATCCAAAGCTGAGCTCACAGACCGACATATGTGAAACCGAGCCCAACGAGGACCAGGCAGAAGATGCGGAAAAGCAGCTGGAGAACATAAGGAAGAAGCTGAAAACTAGCCAGAAAAAGCCCAAACCCGTTGAACCCAAACTGGCAAAACCTGCAGTGAGTGCAGAAGCAGATGACGATGAAGCCCTGGAAGATTATTACCTGCATAAGGACAGGGACAGAGAAAACCAGAAGAAAATGTAAGTTGCACTGCACCAACAAAGTAGCTAGGTAATTGAGCTTTATTTATTAATTTCGCCACCAATCAAGGGAAGAGCTTAAAAAGGAAATTAAAAGCGTCAAGCAAGAGTACCACAAAAATAAGCTTAGAAAGTAGGAATTTCAAGTTCAATAAATGCATCTAGATGTAAAGTGTACAAAAGTGTGCAAGCACCAAGATGCAATTTTCTTGTATTAAAATAGTACTGTGCTAATCACCACTCGTCGCTATCACGAATGTGGCAAATTTCAGATGATCCAAAGCTGAGCTCACAGACCGACATATGTGAAACCGAGCCCAACGAGGACCAGGCAGAAGATGCGGAAAAGCAGCTGGAGAACATAAGGAAGAAGCTGAAAACTAGCCAGAAAAAACCCAAACCCGTTGAACCCAAACTGGCAAAACCTGCAGTGAGTGCAGATGACGATGAAGCCCTGGAAGATTATTACCTGCATTAGGACAGGGACAGAGAAAACCAGAAGAAAATGTAAGTTGCACTGCACCAACAAAGTAGCTAGGTAATTGAGCTTTATTTATTAATTTCGCCACCAATCAAGGGAAGAGCTTAAAAAGGAAATTACAAGCGTGAAGCAAGAGTACCACAAAAATAAGCTTAGAAAGTAGGAATTTCAAGTTCAATAAATGCATCTAGATGTAAAGTGTACAAAAGTGTGCAAGCACCAAGATGCAATTTTCTTGTATTAAAATAGTACTGTGCTAATCACCACTCGTCGCTATCACCAAACCTAGTTATTGAAGATCGACCTGAAATGTCTTCTACAAAATGTGTACGAAGAGTTTAGTATCAATGCGCCCAAACTAGACAGAAAATTGCACCTGTTAACAACGAAGGTTTTAAAAAAGCAAATAATAGTCACGACAAACCAGGAAAGTAAAAAATGAGCAAACTCACCCCTCTGTATTTACTTCCTTGAGAAGTCTAGGTATTGCAAAAAAGTACATTAATAGCATTGTTGGGTATATTTTCCTGACTGTACTTTAATCACTTCAAATTATTCCTGGGTTTCAGTCAATTTTATTGTTTATCAATCAAAATGTTACAAATACGTTTCGGTGCCTTTCTCCACCATCATCAGTTTGTATGTATGGCTGCTTCTACCTTCATTTTGGCAAGCCAAGCGAAGGTAGAAACAGCCATACATACAAACTGATGATGGTGAAGAAAGACACCGAAACGTATTTGTAACATTTTGATTGATAAACAATAAAATTGACTGAAACCCAGGAATAATTTGAAGTGATTAATAGCATTATTTGAAAAGCCTTCCTCTCCATCTCCGAGTGTCTGGTTCGGAGATGAAGATTTCCGGTTCACGGCTGCTTACGGCGTTAAATCACTCAATGTGGAGACAGCAAATTCGGTTCAAATAAAAACTCACCCGTGGATTGTTGTAAGATCTAATAAGGGGCATTTCCATGTGCAGTTTACAGGTACTGTCATCAAAAATAGCCTCAACTGGTGTGTTACATTCAATGTCTGCGACGGTTTTTCCACAGGCTTTGAACAAAACTTGGTTGGGGTCCTAAGATGGGAAAACTTCAGTTTTATGGACGCTTTCCTGTTTAAAGCACGTCAAATACCTGCAAAATGTGTTTCCGACAATGCTTTGCCAAAGGCAGCACCTTTTCTGAGCATTTCACGCCGCCTTCGGTAAACTGGCATCGAGGGAAACTGGCCGGTTTTGCCTGAGCCCCTTCGGTGGCCTAAAAAACCACTGGTCAGCCAGCAGCTACTTAATTCAAAAGTGGGAATTTATTCCTACCTTGACTCTGAGTTCATGTTGCTTCTTCTCCAGAATGGCATCTTCGCCAAAGGATTGATGATATTTGTTGTACTGTCTCAGTTTTGCGTAGAGCCTCTGCTCCTTTGGGTCGTCTCGCACTTGATTATAGATGTTGCCTGTAAAAAACCAGCGCCTGTTAAAAGCCCCCATTCAAGGCGATTTGCTCGGCACTTACAACAGGTCTCCTTTTCCCGCTTGACGGCATGGATGTATTTGCGCCGTCTCTCCCTCAACAGATACCTCAAATACTTGTACTCTTCAAGGTACAAGGCCTGAAGCCGAGTTAGCTTATTTTTGGCCATACTGGTTACTTCTTCTTCAGTGTACACATTTACATGCCTGCAAACATTGCCGGGAATTGAAAACAAATCCGAGAACTCACGGGCTTTTTACTTTAACGGATCCGCATCCTCAGAGTCAATGCTTTCATTATCGGAGCTTTCGACATTTGCATCATGCCACACTGTAGCATATATGGAGGGCTCAATATCGCTCTCTGATTCGCTGCACATGTCCAACACCTCATTGCAACGCTCATTGAAAACGGCCGGAGCCTCAATATCAACTAGAATTCACATTTAATGTAATATTCACGCGGCGGAATCGGCCTGTTTGGGGCTCACCAAAGGGATCAGGGACTTTTAGAGCCTTCGGCTCACCCAACTCTTCAGCAAGTGTGCGCTCTTCATTCTGGATCTGGCTTGAAGAACCCCCAGCTTTGCTTCTAGGTTTCCTCACATAGTGAACCAAATTAGTCAGTAAAGTTTCACCTGTTAGGGGTGCAGGATTTTTTCCATTTTGCTTGTTGCGGGATAATGACTGTTTCAAGGAGTGCTCGTTGCAGTATCTGCAATATTACATTAGGTCAGAGCGGAAAACAGCTTTGAAAAGCAATGGAAATCAATCAATCAACAGCGTACTTTCTCAGGACAGCAAAGTTAAAAGAATGTTTGTAATAAAATAAGGCTCTCTATGCTGACATTCCTTGGACATACCCATAATCCTTCCTGTCGCTCTTTGGGGCTGGTAAATGGCATCGTTTGCTATTGTTCTGGTAGATGAAATTGCACTGTTTGTATGGGGCACTTTTGTCACTCAGAATGTGCTTCACACAGTACTTGTACCCATCGATAGTTAAATGGGAGCATTGATAAGGCTCATATGCACAGTGTCGTTTATTGTGCAGCTCCATTTCTACTTGAGCCCTTAGAATCGCTTTCGGGTCTTTTTCCATGGCGTCAAGATTGCGTTGATTCCTCAAAATATCCTTTGGCAACTTTTGGTCGTCGACTGAAAATTTCCGCGTATTTGAACCACAATACATTCAATTAAACAACACTCCAAAGGCTCAGGTAAACAACTGAGCTGGACGAGGTTAGACTTTTGAGGGTTGCAACTTGGTGGGGGATGAAGTTCTCCAATGGGAGTTCGCCATTCAAATCGCCCGCCTGAGCTGCTGCAGAATTTCCGGCTAGTGTTCCTATGTGGGAATTTGGTTATCAGTTTAAACTCAATCTAAGTTATTTTTTTCTTTCGGAGCTGTAGTGTTAGTGGCAGGCAGCTGAAATAATTCAGTAATGATTTTTGTAAGTGGGTTCAGGTGTTCAAAACAATCGGTAATGGCAGGTGAAGTAAGCACAGACTCTCTCATGCTTCACGTCGTTCTGTAATTGACGCTGTCAAAAATGCATCAGCTGTTCCAAACAACAACAACAAGCATGTTGGACTAAGTGAGCCAAATTTCCAAAAAAATTGGCTGTTTAAAAACAAAATGAGATGCATCCACATTAACATACGCCAGGCCGTTTTCCTGTTACTCACTTTTCTGGCGAACAACATACAATCAGGTATGAAACCACTAGAAATTCTCATTTGAAGCATTCAAAATGTTGATTTTTAGCTGATAACACCATCAAATTCACGGCAGACAACGTGAAAAAGAACGCAACTTCTACGATTGATAATATGGAGATGGATTTAATTGTGAGTATAACAGCAGTGTGTAGATATTTGTTGGGGTTTCAACTCATTCAGATACCAATGGATTAGTGCTCCAGCTCTGCTTTTAGATCGGTAGATAAGACCTAGAACGTTGTATAAATATATATATTGTGTTGGTTCCAGAACATACCAGTCGAAAACTGTCCGACCGACATCGATTGCAAGGACCTTCCAATGGAATGCTTGCATTGCCCCTTGAACGAGACCTGTGAATACGGGCAAACACTGCATACAGACTGCCACGTGAAAAGTACCACTAAATGCCATGTATGCACCTAATTTTAAGGGTTTTCTTGGTTCCCAAGTTCAGGCATGGGCCATTTTCAGGGCCGTAGAGAGTTTCCCAAAAAGTACATTTGCCGCTATTGCTACCAGACTGAAAGGTGGGAACACAGCTGCGAGCTGAGAGCCACCTGCGACTCCGTGTCCTCGCCTAGAGACATCTACTCTAGCAATTGCATAGTGCACGACAATATTCTATGTCTGGGTATGTTCTCGATTACTTCTATTGAGCGCCAAGTATTAAAGGAGGCTTTGCAGGACACCGCACGTTTTTCAAGAAAATTGTCTGCAACTGGACGAAGGGCAAACGGTGGTTGACTACTTTGGCCCTGAGCATTACGTTGGGCGGTTTCGGTGCTGACCGGTTTTACTTGGGACACTGGCAAGAAGGAATTGGCAAACTATTCAGCTTTGGCGGTTTGGGCGTCTGGACCATAGTGGATGTGGTCCTGATCTCGCTGCACTATTTGGGACCGGCCGATGGTTCGCTTTATTTGTAGAGCGAATGAAATCGCGGATTTGTGCGATACTAAGAGTTGGAAACATTCCTGAAACACCTACCGGACAATGCGAGGGAACGACTACTGTGGTCATTTGAAGAAATGTTATGACTGTACAATATAACAGTATAATATCACATAAATAATTAATTTCATTGTTTACAGGTGTTTACCTTGTATGTGGGTATCCATAAACCCCAGAATGTTGACACACAATCCAGTTAAACAATCTAAAGACTACAAGATTGAAAAAATTGAGCAAAATGTGGAAAAGGGAAAACTTTGGCAGTTCACAGCGTGTCCATATTATATTTAAGTACTGATCACAAAGTCTCTGTGATCTGTGATCCTTAAATGTGTCATTCACAGATCACGGAGTCAACAATCACAAAACACTGATCACAACTTGTATGATATGTGTTAAGTAATTTTGTTATTAAAAATGAGTGAGTCCATTAAAGTGAGTAATGCAAGATGGACCGGCGAAGGTTCTTACAAATCAAGAGGCCAACCTCAAGAAAAAAATTGAAGATAGACAAGAAGATTTGCGCCAGCAGATAAAAGTTCAAATCCAGTTCAGCCTGGGTTTGATAACATGCAACTTTACACTTTAATTTGCTGGCGAGAAGTATCTGAGTCTGTATATATGCATATTACAGAGCTTCTAAACTCGCATGTGAAATTTTGAATTTTGACCGAAAATTTCGTAAGGGGTAACTAAGGCAATTTTTTTTGAAAAAATATCAAATGTCTCAAAACGCTTCGAATTATACATCATTTTCATCAGAAAGAAGCGAGGAATGTGACGAACTCATTGAAAAACACGCTAGAAACTTCAAATCCGAAATAATCCACATTTTTGGGTAGTTTTATGCGGTTTTCGACCAACTGCGACCTTTAATCGACAATATCTTCCTTATAACTCTCAGCACTTTATATATGCATATTACAGAGCTTCTTAGGTCGAAAACAATCCATTGAGCTCAAAAAAACTCGCATGTGAAATTTTGAATTTTGATCGAAAATTTCGTAAGGGGTAACTAAGGCAATTTTTTTTGAAAAAATATCAAATGTCTCAAAACGCTTCGAATTATACATCATTTTCATCAGAAAGAAGCGAGGAATGTGACGAACTCATTGAAAAACACGCTAGAAACTTCAAATCCGAAATAATCCACATTTTTGGGTAGTTTTATGCGGTTTTCGACCAACTGCGACCTTTAATCGACAATATCTTCCTTATAACTCTCAGCACTTTATATATGCATATTACAGAGCTTCTTAGGTCGAAAACAATCCATTGAGCTCAAAAAAACTCGCATGTGAAATTTTGAATTTTGATCGAAAATTTCGTAAGGGGTAACTAAGGCAATTTTTTTTGAAAAAATATCAAATGTCTCAAAACGCTTCGAATTATACATCATTTTCATCAGAAAGAAGCGAGGAATGTGACGAACTCATTGAAAAACACGCTAGAAACTTCAAATCCGAAATAATCCACATTTTTGGGTAGTTTTATGCGGTTTTCGACCAACTGCGACCTTTAATCGACAATATCTTCCTTATAACTCTCAACACTTTATATATGCATATTACAGAGCTTCTTAGGTCGAAAACAATCCATTGAGCTCAAAAAAACTCGCATGTGAAATTTTGAATTTTGACCGAAAATTTCGTAAGGGGTAACTAAGGCAATTTTTTTTGAAAAAATTTCAAATGTCTCAAAACGCTTCGAATTATACATCATTTTCATCAGAAAGAAGCGAGGAATGTGACGAACTCATTGAAAAACACGCTAGAAACTTCAAATCCGAAATAATCCACATTTTTGGTAGTTTTATGCGGTTTTCGACCAACTGCGACCTTAATCGACAATATCTTCCTTATAACTCTCAGCACTTTATATATGCATATTACAGAGCTTCTTAGGTCGAAAACAATCCATTGAGCTCAAAAAAACTCGCATGTGAAATTTTGAATTTTGACCGAAAATTTCGTAAGGGGTAACTAAGGCAATTTTTTTGAAAAAATATCAAATGTCTCAAAACGCTTCGAATTATACATCATTTTCATCAGAAAGAAGCGAGGAATGTGACGAACTCATTGAAAAACACGCTAGAAACTTCAAATCCGAAATAATCCACATTTTTGGGTAGTTTATGCGGTTTTCGACCAACTGCGACCTTTAATCGACAATATCTTCCTTATAACTCTCAAGCACTTTATATATGCATATTACAGAGCTTCTTAGGTCGAAAACAATCCATTGAGCTCAAAAAAACTCGCATGTGAAATTTTGAATTTTGATCGAAAATTTCGTAAGGGGTAACTAAGGCAATTTTTTTTGAAAAAATATCAAATGTCTCAAAACGCTTCGAATTATACATCATTTTCATCAGAAAGAAGCGAGGAATGTGACGAACTCATTGAAAAACACGCTAGAAACTTCAAATCCGAAATAATCCACATTTTTGGGTAGTTTTATGCGGTTTTCGACCAACTGCGACCTTTAATCGACAATATCTTCCTTATAACTCTCAGCACTTTATATATGCATATTACAGAGCTTCTTAGGTCGAAAACAATCCATTGAGCTCAAAAAAACTCGCATGTGAAATTTTGAATTTTGATCGAAAATTTCGTAAGGGGGTAACTAAGGCAATTTTTTTTGAAAAAATATCAAATGTCTCAAAACGCTTCGAATTATACATCATTTTCATCAGAAAGAAGCGAGGAATGTGACGAACTCATTGAAAAACACGCTAGAAACTTCAAATCCGAAATAATCCACATTTTTGGGTAGTTTTATGCGGTTTTCGACCAACTGCGACCTTTAATCGACAATATCTTCCTTATAACTCTCAGCA
Source organism: Dendroctonus valens (assembly GCA_024550625.1). Taxonomy (NCBI): domain Eukaryota; kingdom Metazoa; phylum Arthropoda; class Insecta; order Coleoptera; family Curculionidae; genus Dendroctonus; species Dendroctonus valens. The sequence goes on along the minus strand of JAJTJO010000055.1, from coordinate 5,666 downwards.
CTTTATATATGCATATTACAGAGCTTCTTAGGTCGAAAACAATCCATTGAGCTCAAAAAAACTCGCATGTGAAATTTTGAATTTTGATCGAAAATTTCGTAAGGGGTAACTAAGGCAATTTTTTTTGAAAAAATATCAAATGTCTCAAAACGCTTCGAATTATACATCATTTTCATCAGAAAGAAGCGAGGAATGTGACGAACTCATTGAAAAACACGCTAGAAACTTCAAATCCGAAATAATCCACATTTTTGGGTAGTTTTATGCGGTTTTCGACCAACTGCGACCTTTAATCGACAATATCTTCCTTATAACTCTCAGCACTTTATATATGCATATTACAGAGCTTCTTAGGTCGAAAACAATCCATTGAGCTCAAAAAAACTCGCATGTGAAATTTTGAATTTTGATCGAAAATTTCGTAAGGGGTAACTAAGGCAATTTTTTTTGAAAAAATATCAAATGTCTCAAAACGCTTCGAATTATACATCATTTTCATCAGAAAGAAGCGAGGAATGTGACGAACTCATTGAAAAACACGCTAGAAACTTCAAATCCGAAATAATCCACATTTTTGGGTAGTTTTATGCGGTTTTCGACCAACTGCGACCTTTAATCGACAATATCTTCCTTATAACTCTCAGCACTTTATATATGCATATTACAGAGCTTCTTAGGTCGAAAACAATCCATTGAGCTCAAAAAAACTCGCATGTGAAATTTTGAATTTTGATCGAAAATTTCGTAAGGGGTAACTAAGGCAATTTTTTTTGAAAAAATATCAAATGTCTCAAAACGCTTCGAATTATACATCATTTTCATCAGAAAGAAGCGAGGAATGTGACGAACTCATTGAAAAAACACGCTAGAAACTTCAAATCCGATATAATCCACATTTTTGGGTAGTTTTATGCGGTTTTCGACCAACTGCGACCTTTAATCGACAATATCTTCCTTATAACTCTCAGCACTTTATGCATATTACAGAGCTTCTTAGGTCGAAAACAATCCATTGAGCTCAAAAAAACTCGCATGTGAAATTTTGAATTTTGATCGAAAATTTCGTAAGGGGTAACTAAGGCAATTTTTTTTGAAAAAATATCAAATGTCTCAAAACGCTTCGAATTATACATCATTTTCATCAGAAAGAAGCGAGGAATGTGACGAACTCATTGAAAAACACGCTAGAAACTTCAAATCCGAAATAATCCACATTTTTGGGTAGTTTTATGCGGTTTTCGACCAACTGCGACCTTTAATCGACAATATCTTCCTTATAACTCTCAGCACTTTATATATGCATATTACAGAGCTTCTTAGGTCGAAAACAATCCATTGAGCTCAAAAAAACTCGCATGTGAAATTTTGAATTTTGATCGAAAATTTCGTAAGGGGTAACTAAGGCAATTTTTTTTGAAAAAATATCAAATGTCTCAAAACGCTTCGAATTATACATCATTTTCATCAGAAAGAAGCGAGGAATGTGACGAACTCATTGAAAAACACGCTAGAAACTTCAAATCCGAAATAATCCACATTTTTGGGTAGTTTTATGCGGTTTTCGACCAACTGCGACCTTTAATCGACAATATCTTCCTTATAACTCTCAGCACTTTATATATGCATATTACAGAGCTTCTTAGGTCGAAAACAATCCATTGAGCTCAAAAAAACTCGCATGTGAAATTTTGAATTTTGATCGAAAATTTCGTAAGGGGTAACTAAGGCAATTTTTTTTGAAAAAATATCAAATGTCTCAAAACGCTTCGAATTATACATCATTTTCATCAGAAAGAAGCGAGGAATGTGACGAACTCATTGAAAAACACGCTAGAAACTTCAAATCCGAAATAATCCACATTTTTGGGTAGTTTTATGCGGTTTTCGACCAACTGCGACCTTTAATCGACAATATCTTCCTTATAACTCTCAACACTTTATATATGCATATTACAGAGCTTCTTAGGTCGAGAACAATTCCCCTCATCCGAAAGCGTTCCAGGAAAAAGTCCCGAAATGAAGGCTATGGAGGAGGACTTTCGGATCCTGGAACAACGGTGTGCAAATTTAAAACAAAGTCCGCCAGCCATTAGGATCAATAAGAAGACCGTAGAATCGCTACAGCAGCGAGGAGACCTCTTCCAACAAACTCACGCGCTGAGGGAAGAGACGACGGGGGAAACCTGGGGAACATGAGATAGCGACGCACCAAAACCCCCAGGGGTACAAAAAACCCGGGAACGCTGAGGAAAATGCTGGAAGGAATATTCCACATGCCCGCAAGCAAAGTGGTTATCACACCAGGCCAAATGGGGCCAAGCCACGCCCCACGACCATCGCAAGACAACACACAGGCAAAGGAATACAACCGAAAACATTTCGCATAGTGGTTGGAGTCACAAGGGGAAAACCTACGAGGAAAACCTGAGAGGCGTAAAGGAGACCCTCACTACAACCAGTTTGGGCGAGGGGGAAAAGATCGTTGCGCAGCACCAAGACGGCCGGCTGGAATTACCACGGAGAGAAAAGCAGGCATGTGAGAAGATAAGATAAGCAGCGGCGCTTCAACGCAACAAACGATGGCGCGGAAGGAAAGCATCAAAGTCGTGGGCAATCAGAAGGGCAGGATCCTATTCCACATTAGAGGATTGGAATCACTGGCCTCTAAAGAGGAGTAGTTGCCGTCTGAGCCGGACCGGAAAGTTCGAGCAAATTAAAGGAGGAGGATACCAGCCTAAGCGAATTAAGGCCAAACATCAATAACCACAGGCCGTTAACCCTAATGATCGATAGGGGTATGGGCAAAAGGAGTTGCTATCCGAAAAAGGCATTGAAAATAGGGAACTGGTCATGTTGCAGTATGGAGGCCCGGATCAATCTGCAAAGATGCAGCAGATGATGGAACTACGGGCACCAGCGGCAGAAATGCACAGGGACGACCGATCCAAACGTGCTTCGCCTGTGGGAAGCAGGGCACGAAAATAGGGAGTGCACCAAGGAAGCCGAGCTGTCCCATAGGCCAAAAGAAGGGGCAAGAGCCGGAAGCGTGCAAAATGTGACGCCTCAGGCTGCTCTGACGGAAGCAAGAGGAGCTAAGGAAGGAGGGCCAGAGGCTCACAAGAAGGAGCGCAGAAGAACCCAGAGAGGCGCTTTAATAGCAAGGGAGCAGGACTACAGAGGGGCCAGTTGCGAAACGAAGCGGGGAACAGGCCATGCCTCCGCCAAACCAATATGAACAGGTTCAAGAAGGCAACCGCCAGCCCCTCCACACCACGGCTGACCAACGCGAAAAAGGCCATGCGCTTTTGCAGGTAAATCTCAACAGATGCCGCAAAGCGCATGACCTCATGTACAGGAAAAACGATTCGAGGACAACACAAAACGTTGACACTAGGGCAGGAAACCGAATAAAACGCACTCAGCCACAACACTACACTATTGCGACGATGTTTGCCAGGGGACGTTTTCATCAAACGTCAGCAGAGGCCTCAGAGTAAAGAGAGGAGTACAAGGGAAAACTGGCTACGTCGGTGTCGAGCGGAGGGAGGGAACCTATCAGTATTATCGGTTACTTATCACAAAACGGCGACCAATGAGGAATTTGAGAAGATCCAACGACTTGGAGACAATCATTCAAGCGTCGGGCATGGACGTGTGATAGGCGGCGATTTAAACGCTAAAGTGCACTATTCGGCGAATGCAGGACAAACAGAAGGGGACGCTATGGAGGACTGGATGTCAGCAAACGGACCTGGTGCCGTCAATTAGAGGGAAACACCCCACCTTCTCAGGATCGGAGCGGGAATCTTAATTGACGTTACCATCGCACGATACCGGTTAGCGGGACAAGGTCAGTAGCTGGCAGGTTGCTTAATGAGGGAGGGAAAACCTGAGCGAACCATAGCCTAACCTACAGTATTGCAAGAGGACCAGGACCCGGAAGCGCCAAATCAGCCACAAAACTAGTGGGAGATGGGGACTGGGATCGCAGGACAGCGGAGAAGAGAAGTTTCTCAAAGCCCTGCACTACGCGTCCAGCAGCTCGCCAAACATCGACAACCCGGAAGAGCTGATGAAAACAATAACTTCGGTTGTGCGAAAAGCACATTGCCAAAGGTCGCCCACAGGCAAGAAAGGGGTGTACTGTGGTGGAACGCAAGAATCGCATGGTAAGCGTAGGGAACTGTGCGGTGGTGAGATTAAGGAGAAAGAATGCACCTCACAGCAAAGAAGAGAAAACACCAAGCGGAGCCCATGACCATCAGAGCCCTTAAAGGACATCCAGCAACGGAGAGGAAAGCGACTAGGACTCTGATCCAGCAGAGTAAGCAGGCCGAAATGGAGAGAAGCTGATGATCGACCTCGAGACAACATCTGGGGGCGCGCCTTACCAGATGTGCGGAAAAAATTTGGATGTTCAGCCCCAGGCGACATTGGACGTTCGTTAAAACCAGGTGGAAAACTCTTCCCGTCTTTCCCCGGTCATTCAGTGGCAACGCAACGATATTGATAAGGGAAAGATTCCAACATTCAGCCTGGAGGATGAAACAGGGCTGCTTCAGAAAATGAAGAAAAAGAAAGCCCCGGCCCGGGACAGCGTACCCACCGAGGTAGTTCATTGAAAGTGTCCAAGCTCAGGGGAACGATAACAGGTGTTCAAACAAATGCCTGGTCGACGGAAACTTCCCCAAATATTGGAAGGAGGCTAGGGGTCATCATCGAAAAACAAGGCAAGGACATAGAGCGGAAAGGTCCTTCAGGGCCCCATTGCTGATCAACACAATGGGAAAACTCTTCGAGAAATGATAATAAAAGGAGCCTCGAAGAGATTACAGACACAAGGCCTATCATCCAGGACACCCAGTATGGCTTAGGAGAGGAAGGGAAGGAGCAAGTGACGCGATCGGCCGAGTACAGGAAATCGTCAGGAGACGAAAGCAAAGCCCCCCCGACATCGAGACTTGCTCTCCAATTCCTGGTAGACGTACGGAAACGCGTTCAACTCGGCCAAAGTGGAGCACAAAGTAAGGAGGCCATGGTGGAAGAGTAAGAGGAGTTTGACCGGACCTCATCAAACATCCTAGGCTATACTTCAAAGGACCGCAAAATAATTGACCCTTGAAGGAACCGCCTTTGACATGAGTGTGGAATCCCGCAAGGATCCACGCCTGGGCCCCACAATCTGGAATAATCTTCTACGACGACATCCGGAGGGAGAAGCTGGAGGGACGGGGGTTGGGGGTGACGATAACCGGCTACGCAGACGACATAGGCGTAGTGGTCAAGGCCAAGGATCTGGAGGGACTCCAAGACAAGGACAGTTCAACATGGCTTAATAAGCACAAGCTTAACGAGATGGGAAATTAGATCGCTCCCGAAGAAAACCCAAATCGTCCTTGTAGCTGGCAGAAGGAAAGAAGGAAAGATTAGGATGCGGAGGTGAGCATAGGAGGCGAAATCTAGCGACCCAAGAGGCTGCAAATTATTAACTTGGGCCGTTTACATGGACCGGAACATGCGGATGCTGCGATGTCCAAAATAACTGCAAACCAGGCCCACGGAAAATAATCAACGCCATGATGAGCCTCCACACCGAAAATGGCGGACTGGAAGCGGCGAAGAAAAGGCTACTGGCCAGCACGTGCAGTCGGTGGTGGTGCTGTACG